>CM062820.1:1373737502-1374937502 GCA_031772625.1 Pinus tabuliformis
ATTCACTCTGAGCCTTTAATGTGGAATGCCCTTATTTGCAAAGCTCCTTTTTATGTACATAAATATTTTCTTTTTTTTTTTCCCTATGTAAGTGAAATCCAACATCTTTGTCAACAACCTTAGCACCCCCATCTTCACATGGTTCTAATCTCAATCAACTGATGTTCTAAGTGGTTTTTGGTTTCCTTTTTCTTTCATATTTGCAATGATAATGGGACAATATTCTATAATGTGATCAAACTATACAATATTGGTAAGAGGGGCCATGTCAGGTTTTGACAATCTCGTGCAAAGTGGCTAGGTTCCCCACAATTATAACAAATAATATGTCTACGACCTCTTACTTCTCCTCCCACTTGTCCTCTTCCTCTCCCCTATAATCCTCTACACATTATAGCTACACCTTGACCGTGCTAAGGATCTTCCCCAACCTATAACTATATATTTCAGAGTTCTTTCCATCATTAGTTCATAGCTTCAAAATTGCACTCATCATGGCCTACAAACCTACAAAAATTGCAGAACAATTGTTGGGGAGTCTGTACAAGTTCTTGTAAAAAATGGCAATTGTCTGTTGAATGTTTTCATGTTATTTTATAGATTTCACACCATGGTAATACATTGGTACTCGATCTGACAGTATTTTCTAGCTTCAGGGGGATAATAACTCCCCCAATTAGATAGTTCATAATACATTGGGCGATGATCCTTGTCATGACTATGGCCTTTGCACTTTAAGCACTAGACTTCCATGTGGGTCTCATTTTTTACCTACTTCTCCATTTTGAGATCCTACAACTCCATATGTAGGCTAGCTAGTTGTCACTGAATCTGCTGCAACTGCCAGATTCGTATCATGAATAGGCTAAGCCTCCAATTTCATAGCGATTTCTAGTGCTTCATCTTGTGATCCAACCTTTTTTTGTGGCAATGGAAATCTCAAATGAGGTAACAATGAAGAAATATATCAATCCTTATGTTTCTCATCCAATATCTATAGATTAGCCTGTTGTAGCAATTATTTCAACTTTTGATCAAAACCCATGCATATTCATTTACCTTATGCTTAATTTCTTTTACCTCAGTCACAGACTTGGCTTGACACTTAAGTTTTCTGAACTCATTCTTCAGTGCATATTATGTGTCTTTAAAATGACATCACTGAATGATTTTTATTGTACTTAACATACCAACTCATTGCCCTATCTCGTAATTTTGTGACCAACTGTTGTTTCTTCAGATTGTCATCTTTTACCTCCTGTGACTTCCACACAACATCTCCTACAAACCATAATTGATCAAGGTATTTTGTCCCTAGACCACTGAATATAGGCATGTTCATAGTATTTTCCATACTGAATAGTGGAGGTGGAGGTGGAGGTGGGGGTTTAGGTGTGTGAGGTGATTGTGATGGTGGAGGTGGAGTGGATGGATGTGGTATTCTTGCGATACCCTGATCTATCATCTGCGGTGCACCTTGGGGTGTCTTTAGAATATCACTTTCTTCATCACTATCATATGCCCCCAACAAAGGAATGTACTCAACATGTGTATCTAGATTTCTTCTGAATGGTCTCCCACTTCGCATAGCTCCCATCGAGTGTCATCTAAACATCAATTTAATGGCATAACCTGTTTCTCACAAAATAACATTTTAATCCAAGTTTTTAGAGACTTCAGATACTTACCTCTTAGTCCTTTTAAAAATTTTTGTTCAGCTTCGCTCTAACTGGGAAACGTATAAATCACGAACTCATCAATAAATCCACCCAAAATATTATCAATCCAATAATCAACAACCTTCATGAGCTTGTTTTCTGATCCTTTCAGGCGTTTCACTAACTTTGGATTCCAAACAATGTGGTTATCCATCTTCCAAGTAGGTTCACTATCAACCAATTTAGCCAACCATTCATATAATTCGCATAGAAAAGAGAATAAGAGAACTTTTTATTCCTCTGTATACAGATATCTCTACAACCACTCTTCTTTTGACAAGCGCGAAATCTTGTTTTCTTGTGCTGTAAACTTGTGCATCTTCCGATCAATACACTTTTTGATCTACTTCTTAGTTAGTATCCACATATTCCACATCATGCATTCCTTGGATAGATATTGGTCCCCACAATAGAACCATTTGTTTCCTTAGGGTGGTTTGGACCCAGGTTCATAGTTAGCTACACTAACTAAAAAAAAAACCCTACACTACTAGCCCTTTCGGCCACAGCCCATGTAGCGTAGGTTGCATTCTAACCCAAGGCAGTATTGGGGGATGCTAGAACTAGGTTTATGCATCCAAAGGACTATGTGATGTGTTTCTATCAAACTTAAGGATTTATCTCAACCTTCACGAACCCTAACCCTTAAAACTCAGAAATTGCAGCAATTAACAGTTAGCAGATTTATGGCCTCCACTAGTTATGCTAAACATTCATAACATCATATAAATACATAGATATAAGTCTTCATGAATCTATTAAGTACTTTTCCTAATTAATTTCATTCAACAGATCAAAAATACAGTAAATTCAGAGAGAAGCAGTAATACACAGATACACATAATTCTTCAAAACAAGCCTTTATTATTCTTAGATCTTCAATTATAGTCCTTTCCAACCCTACACACACACTATAGGGCCTGCGCACTTAGTTGCGAACATACCAAGGTCTCCGCACACATAGCTGCATGAGCCTTCCCCTTCACCCAAGTACAGAATAGACAAAACAGACCCAAATCTTGCACTTCTATGCTCTTTCTTATCTTCCTATGACTCTTTTATGACTCCTTTTTATATGATTCTTCATTATAATACCATGGTTCGTGAACCATGGGCGGGTCACAAAACATCTTGAATCTTAACAAAATAAGGATCTTTGACCTTCTGAAAGCAGCTTTGACTCCTATCAACCTACACTACTCGTACTGTACTCCTTAAAACGTGGAGACTTTACAATATTTAACAAAAATTTACAAAATTTGACCCCGTCCCAATGGGGAAGAATATGCATATATCTTAATAAGATATTTAGAAAAAGTATATATTACCCTAAGTCACTTACTACACTCATTGATATGATTTCCTTTAACTCCTCCGTAGCCACCTTAGCTTGGTCAGAAGAAATGACAATTTTTTACTATCATGACAATAAAAATGATGGAATAACTGCCCTAGGATTTTCCTCTCACTTTTGTTGACACTCAACACTAAAATATTGATATCAAATGATGAAACATGAACTACCTAGTTTCCATGAGCCTAAGGACCCCTAATACTAGTTTCTTTAGTTCCCATTCCCCTAATTTGACCTCTCTTTGTAGGAATGAAGAGGAGATTGGCAATAGGTTAATCACATCTAAACTAGGAGAATATAAGTTATACTTAAGTTCCACAATCATTAATGCATCATAACTAACCCATATCTTGTTGATCTCCTCATATTTCCCAAAATGTAGAAGATATTAGGGGTTTCCATAGCTTTCATATGGAAAACCAATGACTAGTTACTACTTGGCTATGAGGAAGCAATATCCAAACACCCTTGTTCATAGGAAAGCATGGTCAATGTCATACATGGTGGTTGAAAAGAAATTTTCTTGGTAAAACTCAAGTTTTTGATGTCAAGACATCATCTGGATCTCTTCAAGGCCTACGGTGACAAAGGAAAGTGTAGAAATTTTGCCTTAATGAGTGAGGCTACAGTCTGAACTAATGCTTGAAATACATTTGTTAGAAACACTAAGAGGGATTTGAATTAAATATTTCTTTACAAATGTTATATTGTGTCAATTAATATTATTTTAACCAAAACACAATATGTAAAACATGAAAACAATTTTATTAATAAGAATGAGGTCTCAAATCCTCTTATAAACAGCAATGTTCCAACCTATACAACAAAATTCTTCAACTTCTCCAAGGATCCAATGTTGGGTGAGGACTCCAATCCTCACTACAAATACAAGCTCCAACTCGGTCTACTAGAGGACACCAATCCTAAAATCTCATTCTAGACTCCAACTTGGTTTTTCACAAGGCTCCAAGCTTGTATGAGGACTCTAATCCTCTAAGGATCCAACCCACTCAATTCACTTCATTTCTTTAAGATGACTTTAATGTTGCTTCAAATATTTAGAAAGCTTCTTCAGAAATACTTGAAATATTTCTCTTACAATCCCTCAACTATTTTTTTAATATTTCACCAAAATATACTTGAACAAATTCATCTAGAGCTACTGCAGATGGCCTCCAAGATACTTCAAGTTCTGATTCAATTCAAGGTCAACTTCAACGAAAAATTGAATGTGTCACGAACACTCTTCATCTATTAAATGAATACTACAATATCTATTCACATACTACAAAAATTCTATGAATGAATTGGTCTAAAATATGTTCCCCAAATTTCTTGCAAATATTTCTTCAAATAGGCTTGTTCCAAAATTGAAAGTTGGTACAACAAATCCTTCCACTATATCCCAAGCAAGGAATTATACAAAAATATCCAAACCATAAATAAGGCATTCACAATCACTATAAGCATTAACTAACAACAACAACGCAGATCAAACCATCCCGATGAAGTATATCCCCAAGAGCTCAACAAAAATCTATCATCACATGAAGTTTTTGACCCACACTTCATTTGTCACAATTAATTTGATAAAAGAAGGAGATTGATTCAAGGTTCCTTAAGTTTGTTCCAAAGTACCATGGTAGGTTTTTTCTTTTCCCTAACGAAAATATGTTCCTAAACTTGAACTAGGTAATGAATTAGCTCCTGAATTGACAGACGCTTCAAGGTAACAAGCTTTCCCAATAAGTCATTAAATGTATTCAACAAGAGACCAAGTCATCTCTTCTAAACTTGATTGTAAACACAAAAATGCAATCAAAGATTTAGCTTCCTTATTCATAGACAAGTATTTCGCAATTTTCAGCCCCTTTATCACATATGCAGACCATATAATTTCAAAACTTTGTGACAGATGACAACCATATATTTTGGCTACTATAGGATTACTATAAAAGGTAAAATTTACAAACTCTCCATGGGTTTCAAGCACACAATCTCAGAGTCAAAAGTTCTCCAGTCCATATAGAGGTATGCTAAAAAATTTTAGATTTGTATACTTCGAAAAGGATATGAATTCTATCATAGAGGTTATCAAAATTGCAGGGGATCTGAATTATCGCTTGTATTTCCTCAATCATGCCCTACTCTATTCTCCCTTCCTTTGCTTTTTTGTCTCAAACATTCCTTGCTTTTCCTTCAGATCTAAATCTTCTTCATGTGCTTTACCATATTTTTTTGTGCACCCTAATGGAGAGGAAAAATTATTATTTATAGTGGTCGATTATTTATGAATATATAGGTTTTTTAGGTGAAGGGACCAACATAAGTGTTGAATGTGGTTTATATAATGAAATATTCATTTAACTCCATAATCATTTAATTGTCTTAGATCTGACTAGGGAAATTGCTTGACTCATTGATTCCATAGTTTTGATAAGAAGAGGAGCATTACAAGGTTACTATGACATTGATTCATTGCTTATTAATTCATAATTTTTCCATTACAAACATAGCACCATCACTCAAGAAAACAATAGATCATACACATATTGATGCACACCATACACATAGGTTAAATAATAAATGATCAATAGAAGAGAGTGTTGTACAATAAATGAATCTGTAAATCAAAAAAATATTAAATAAACCTCTAATTAATTGTTGTTGCTTCAACATTATATCCCTGCATTCTCACTTCAAGGATTGTGTCTTGTTATCAGTGATCCAGAAATCAAGAAACGACATATTTAATGATTTAATACTTTCCCTACTATTTGGTACAATTGCATATAAGGTATTTAGATCATTTTCTTCCTCAATTAATCCTTCTAAAAAACATTCCTTCATAGTAACTTTTTTTCCTTGAGCCATCAATGACAGAAATGATGACATCTTAAGAACATCCACCTTTTCCATTGATGGAAATACTCTTTTTATTTCAGTATTCTCTCCCCCTTTAAAATTTGTGGAATGGGGTGATTCCCCTATCATCATGCTAGTCTCCATGTCATATTCTCCCCCTATCAAATTATCTCATTTTTTCTCCCTCTCAAATATCAAACCAATCAAATAGACATCTCAACAGTGGTTCACAACTAAATGTATCTAGTATCCCTCGGTTGTTGGAGAAACAAATTGATTTCTCGATTGAAGAGCACAAGTTTAAGTTTGGGAGAAGGGTGAACATGATAGGATTCCTTGTAGTGTTTCTTTGAGAAAACTTATATTTCCAATATGAACTGGCCCCCATACTAGTATCACTCTAAAACTCAATAATACAATTTGGTGCAAAGACATTTGGACCGTATCCAAAAAAAAAAATTAACAATTTTTTTAATTGGTTTTACATGTTTTCATATGTTTCTTGGTCCTCTCTCAAATGGACAAGATTTTGATATACCTTGGTCAATGATTTGTATGTTGTGTATTTTGCTACAAACCCATGGTATTGTATTATTTGAAAGTAATGAACAACTTCCTCCACATTTCAAACCTGCGAAGATGCATTTGTCAGTGCACCATAAACAACTTCATCTACCTCAACACCTATCCTCAACATGTCCTTATAAATGTTGTCTACCTCCATGGCTCTGCCTAGTTTATTATTCACATCAATAAAAACACAAGAAATTACCTAACCCGACACATTTAGTTACATAATCATTTATCATCATCCAATAATTGTGTGACAGCAAACCTATGAATGGGAGAATTATAAGTTCATTCATAAGGTGAAACTCCTTCACTATTCATGCTCTTAATCAATAAAAATAAGCAAGGGTTTACATAATCAAATTTGTTTAGCATTGGTAGAGAATGGGTTGAGTATTTTGAGATGATCTATCCTCAAAATTGAATTTGTTCGAAAAATATGCTAAAGCCTATCCTTTACTAGAACCCTATGGAAATATGTCTAAATCAATGTCTCTACTATATATGATATTTACATCCAACTTTTCACAGTTGAAATGGTGCTCTTCTTATCATAAATGTTAACTTTGTGGGGTCACTACTATGTCTCTAACTAAGGATTTAACTGAGAAAAGTTTGACACTTCTTCCACCATTGATTCAGTACTTCCTTCAAATCTCCATATGTTATCTCTGTTCCAATATACATTATGGTAATGGGATGAAACGAGCTATTGTTTTCATGAAATGGATACTTTTTGCCCTATATGAATTATAGGTGTAATGGTCAGTAACATAAGTACAAAAAAAATGTTATCTTCTTGTTTCTTCAGAGTAAAAATTTTTGCGGTAAACAATGTTTAATTAATAATATTACAATATCCATTGAAATTATATTGAAAAAAAACTATCATTTCCAAATGATATGGTGGATTTCATGACAAGAGTAGCATAATAAGCTTCAATATAGGATCCAAATAAATCATGTCATCTATCTCACTTATATAGGATGTTCTTTTACACATTCATGTGTTTATTGAAATTGAGATCAAGGATGTCAAATACATTTTCAAGCATCCATTTGAGATTATTACAGTAATATAAACAAACAACCTCAATATCATGGTATTTTCAACATTTACATCAATGATACAATTAGAGACTCCATTAACAAAATAGGTTGTCCTAAAACACTCAATCTTGTCGTTTGAATTTCTTACATCAATTTCTTTGTATTATCCAATTTCCCATCCTTGTAGAGACAAATTTATAATTCCATTATAAGTCACATCATTATAAGCCAATCCATTTGAGGTCTTCTCTACCTAAATAGAACCACCCTTTGAATTCATGAATTTTATGTGCTTGTGGTCATAATTGAGTATGAACATGATTCAAAGATTGATTAAAGCATGTTCTTGAAGATACTTCAACAATTTTGGAAAAAAAACATGTTCATCTATTTTTGGTTCCTCTTGTTTCCATCTCCAAATTTTGGTCAAATTTTTCTTGTGTTTAGTAGTTAGATTTTCATATTTGTCGTTTTTAGTATCCCACCTCATTCTACTGATAAACTCTCATCCTATCTGTCCAAAGTTATTACATTGATATAATTCTACATTGAAATTGAACGATGAGGAAAATAAACTCTAATAGCGATTTGGAGTTTTATCTTGTATGCTTGCAATTTTCCTTCTAAGGTGATAAATTTTGTAGTATGCTCTACAATCTCTAGATTTATGACCAAAATTAATGCAAGAATATATATAACCAGAGAGAAAACTTATGTACCTGAATATCATTCTCTTGATTATCTTTTGAAGTTGATATTTCTTGGAGGAGGCATAACCCTTTGTTGATTCTTACTACTACTTGCATTATGTATGAATCCCTTAGATCATCTGCACATCTTCTTCATGAAGTGGTTCTTCCAAATTCATCTTGATTTCATTTCTTTCTTTGACTTATGTTAAAGCTTTGAAGAATAAGTCCCTTAGGTATTTTAGGGATTTGATCATATTTGCATGAGGTTTCAACTATATATCCAAGGCTTTATTTTTCAAATGGTGACCTTTGACAACTAAGGATGTTATCTCATGCTTGAGAAATTTTAAATTTATCATTCATCTTATCAAATTAATTTCTCAATGGGGCAATATCTTGTTCAAGCCTCTCAAAATATTCTTCTTTCTTCATTAGTTTTATCTTTATTACATCTTCTACCCTCTTTGCTTCTTTTAGCTAAACTTTTAGGGAGTTGAATTCTTCTTCATGACTCCTTTGTAGTTGATATAATTTTTATTCAATATTGCTAAAGCCCTTAGATATTTATTCTTCTTGGAGCCTTAAGAGAAAAAAATTATTCCTTTCTATGTTCAAACTCCTTATTCCTTTCTTGAAGCTCTTTATTTTCATTCCTTAATCTAATTATTTCTTCTAGAGAAGCCGTTAGTTCTACTTCATGGTTTACTTCATGTTTTTATTTGATTTCTTTCATGTTTGTGCTTCCTTAATATACTTCCTTTTATTAATGATCATGTTTGTGCTCTTGTTATACATAACCTAGTATAAATATATATTATTCATGAATTTTTTGTAGATTTTCCCAAATTCATTTAGTTAAAGAGCATTAAGCCACCTTTCCTCTTATTAATCTAATAGGCCACTGAATATTTCTTCCATCACTTTTGTATTGTATTATTTTGACTCATTTTTTGTTGTCTCCAGTAACAATTGTTTCCCATACTTCATATCCTAGAGCCATCAAGTAGAACTTCATTATTTTGCTCCATAGTACATAGTTCATTCCACTGAACAATGCAGATTTTCCAACCTAATTTACATTCGTTATCATGACTAGTGAAGACATATTTGTAGAAGGTTTCGATCCTTTCCTTATTTAATTTTTTGTTTTTGTCTGTAATATGTACCTTCTAGATGTTAGGATATGCTTGAATGTATTGGCTATGTAACCAATTATTAGAGATACTGAAAGGCGGGGGTGAATCAATATTTATTTACAATTGTTTTATTATGATAGTTAAGATTAATTAAACCAGAAAATGAGATGTACATCAGGAAACTATTTTTATTAATAATAATGATGAGGGTTCCAATCCTCTTACAAACAATTAGGCTCCAACATGTATAATAAATTTTTCAACTTCACCAAGGCTACAAGCTTGGGTGAGGACTCTGATCTTCACCACAAATCCAAGCTCTAACTTGTTCTACTTGAAGACTCCAATATTCAAATACCTTGATTAAGGATCCAACTTGGTTTTTCACAGGGCTCTAACCCTGTGTGAGGACTCCATCCCTCTCAATTCAGTTCAATTCTTCAAGATGACTTCAATGTTTCTTCAAGGCTTCCAAAAAATTCTTCAACAAGACTTTGAAATATTTCTGCAATAATGCATCAATGATGTTTTCAATACCTCTCTGAGATCTACCTCAAAAAATGCCTCTAGAGCTGCTAGAATTGGCCTCCAAGATGCTTCAAGGTCTGATTAAATTCAAGGTCCAATTCAGTAGGACATTGAACGTGTCAACAATACTTTTTATGCCTGCTTGGGAGTACCTCAAAATTTCTTTAATGTATGATACAATAAATGTCCACAAGCCACAAGAATTCTATGGAGGAATTGGTCTAAAATATACTCCCAAAATTTCTTTCTAAAATTGCTTCAAATAGGCATGTTCCAAAATTCAAACATAGTACAACAAATCCTTCCACTTTATCCCAAGAAAGGACTTCTACAAAAGTTCCCAAACCATAACTAAGGCATTCACAATCACTATAAACATTAACTAACAACAACACAACATAACAAAGTATCTCGTTGAATTATCCACGCAAGAGCTCAACAATAATTTATCATCACATCAATTTTCCAATCCACGCTTCATTTGTCAGAAATAATATGCTCATAAAAGGAGATTGATTCAAGGTTTTAGAATTTTTGTTCCAAAGTATAGGGGTAGGTCTACTCTTCACACTATCCTAAATATGTTCATGAACTTGCACTAGGTAACGAATCATATCCTGAATTGGCAGAGGCTCAAAGGCAACATGATTTCCCAACAAGTAGGTAAATGTGTTTAGCAATATTCCAAGTCATTTGTTTTCAACTTGATTGTAAACATAGATATGAACTAGACTATTGAGCTCCATTTTCACAAAGAGGTATCTTATAATTTTTAGACCTCTTTCACAAATGAAAACCACTGAATTTCAAACCTCTGTAAAATTTTGAATTTATAGACTCTCCACAGGTTTGAATCACATAATCTTAGGGATGAAAGTGCTCTAATGCATAAATTGCCTTGCTCAAAAAGTATAGAGAGTTCTGCTTCTAGAGATATTTGAAGTCTATCATAGAGATTATCAAAATTATAGAGGATCTAAATTGTCTCTACTATTTCCTCATTCTTACACTACTATAATCTCCCCTTCTTAGTTTTCTATCTCAGATACTCCTCGTTTCTCCTTTAGATCTGAATCTTCTTCCTGTGATTTACAAAATTTCTTTTGCTTACCCAAATGGCAAGGACAAATCTTTATTTTTAGTGGTAAATTATTTATGAATATACATGTCTATTAGGTGAAGGGTCCAACATAAGGGATGAATTGTTGTTTATGTAAATAAATATTGACTTAAATATATATTCATTTAGTTTTCTTAAAGCCAAATAGGGACATTTCTTGAGTTAGGGATTACATATTTTGGTTAGTAGAGGAGTGTTGCAAGGTTACTATCACACTGATTCAACTCTTATTGATTCACAATTTGTTCAGTGCACACATAGAACCATCACTCAAGAAACATTAGATCATACACAAATTGATGTAGACAATACATACAGGTTTAATAGTAGACAAACAAAAGAAGAGAGCATTGTGCCATAAATTAATTTGTAGCTCCAAATTGTATTAAATAAACCTATAATTAATCATTGGTGCTTCAACATTATGTCCCTGAATTCTAACTTCAAGGTTTATGTCTTAATATCAACAATATGGTAATCAAGAAACAACATACTTCATGATTTGATACTCTCCCTACTATTTGGTACAATTTCATATAAGGTATTCTAATTTTTTTCTTCCCCAATCACTTCTTCCAAATAAAATTCCTTCACAATAACTTATTTTTCTTGAGCCATCAATGACAATAATGATGAAATCTCAACAACATTGTCCAAATAAATGTGCATGAGGTTTTTACGGAAGAAGTTCATAGATCAAGGAACTAGGAAGTGCCTTCAAATAGATATCAAATAATCATAAATATACATCACCTTTGAGCTAGGGATAAGCTTGGGTGTAGTAAAAAGACATGGTCACCAAAACAATACACTACAAATCCATGAAATGATATGTACTAGCATGGTCATGAAAAGGTAAATGGTATATTCATGTCATATAAATTATCATAGTCATGGGAAAATACAATGTGCTGATGTAGGAGCGTTGGTTAAACCCAAATGACCAAGAAGGTAAAAACATTTACTAGGGGAGTTGGTTCCTCAAAATGTGGATTTTTGTTAGATGTAGATTAGGATTAATAATATGATTGTATTATTGAAACCCATGTAATCCCTTCATTATTAGAATTTGTTAACTTATATATTCGAGAGATTTATTTTGAAGCTAAAAGTTAGCCATCTGATCCATTATTCATGAATTTGTAAGAAAGTCGATATTTATATTTATTCAAGTTTCAATTTAATAAAAAGCATGTGTGTGTAAAAGAACTTCCAAATCTATTCATTCATGCTTCTATGACCTCTATATAAATTTGTGTCAAGTTATTTATAATTGTGTGTTCCTTCTATGATAAAGTTCAATTATAATAGGACCATAGGAATGATTTGCACAATTGGTCGTCTTAACCCGTTTCTAAATTTACGTCGAAAGTCATCATGGAAAACCTTTTTTTCAAGACATAATGTAAATGGATTGAGATTCAACTTGTTAAAAGGTTACAGGAGACATTTTCTTCAAGTAGAACACAAAGGGTGAAGACCTAAAAGGAATAGAGTGATCAAAACAATTGTGAAGGAGACCAAATTTAGGTTGTCAAGTGTTGAAGATATTTCCTTCCTAGAATTTTTTTCATGCGATTTATAATAGAGGGTTGAGGGCACTAAGTAAAAATGATTGGGTTCATCACTTAACAAAATTTGGGTTAATGGAACCCAAGGTTTGTTGAGAAATTGTTGTCAAGTTATGGATATTCCCCAGAGAATCTTCCCCAGGAATTCCCAACCTAAGGTAGTCCTCAAAGTGTTGGGGTGACGTAGGCATTGATGTGATGTTCAAAAGGATGAGAGGACCTGTTTAAGCCTTAATAAAGTTATTGAGTGTCAATGTGACATCAACAAATAAAACATTGGTTGAAAAATTGTGAAGTGATGGAGATGGGAAACATTTCCATCACCTGAATTTTGTCTCCCTGCTATTTTAACGACTGGCTCAAGCATATTCTACGCAAAAAAATTTGGGTCCAGGGTCAGAAAGAGATGAATATTTAGCATTGTAATCAATTGGAAAACACCCATCCCAGACTCTGTCTCCATGGAAATTTGAAATGGAGACACAAGGATTGGGATTAAAATCACTAGAGTCAAGAGGAAGAATTTATGGTCATGGGTGTCATCATATGAACACTTCGTTGTAACTGTTGGTTCCAAATATCATGTGTTAAATAAAAATCCTAGGGTAGAAGTTTTGACCACTGATATGGTCATATGACTTTGCTGTGAATGTTGGCCTGACGTTTAATTACCCATTGTCTAGTTTTGTGATGTATTGATGGGTATATATATACATGGTTATAAGACTTGAACTCAATGGGTTTTGATATAAAGGTATTTCCATTCCCATTTGGCATATATATGTATATTTTCAAATCTTGGATCTTGGGTTTTGTTACATAATATAAATCCTTCCACTTGGCTATTTTATATAATAATACATTTATGATTTGGGACTTGGTCCCCAATCTTAGCTATGTTGGTTCTATTATGAGTTTAGGGGTCTGATATTAAATTTGACCAAGGTATGTATATATTGGGATTAAACTGAGGCCTAAATCATTAGTGGTATCCGATCCGGATAACATGCTCAATTGAATTTTATATAGGTTGAAGAAAATTTATAGTATTGATCTATTAATTTGATCTCCATTATTGATTTAGGATAAGGATGGAAAGATATGTCTAATTGTGTGAAGATTGCACAATAGGATTGATATTTCGATTACAAAGTGTGGATTACAGAGGTAGAATCAAGCCTGAGTTTTTATGTAGACTAGAGAAAGTGAAACATAGTACATAGTTGATTCTTTTTTAATCATGATTAAGAAATAAGGTACATTATAGATAACATATTTATCCCAATAAAGAGGACTAATACGTTGCAAAATAAATTGAATGAGATATAATGAGTCTTTTTCCAACTAATTTAAAATTGGAATAGGTAGCAACATAAATAAATAATGTAGTGGCAGAAAATTACGGCAAAAAAGTTTTAATAAAGGAGGAAAACCACAAGTAAAAAATCTCAAAGGAAAGGATTGTGATGGAGGAAGTTGTAGTAAGAAATTTTATCAGAAAATTTCAGCTGGAGACTAGAAATGAAGGGAATAGTATAGGTTCTCAGAAGAAGAAGAGTGTGAAAAGATTTTAGAATCTAGAGAGAGTAAGGAGTGCTCAAGAAGGAGGTTCTAGGAGACACATCTAATGATGACAAAAGATGAAGCTCAAGGGGAATACTTGATGAGGAATTGAGTAGTAGTGTTGAATACTGACCAAAGAGAGAGAATTCTTGATTGAATCTCACAATTGCAATGGAGGAGCTCATAGAAGGGAAGAAGGATATGACTATAGATAGTCAAAGGAAGAACATAGAAAAAAGTGACAGTAAGAGGAAAGAGGATGCCATAATAGTTGGAAAGAAAAGAAAATAATCGATGAAGAGTTCGACAAAGAGATGCTTTAAATAAAGGAAAATATCAACAACCTAAAGAAGCTACTATAAAAGGAAATTAGAGAAAAATTGAGGCAAGGATTATATAGGAAAAAGGGTCAAGTGGTATGTCAATGCATTATTTGCTAAAAACATAATGTGAGAGTGGAGAGAGAGGAAACAATTAGGGATACTAAGTATGGGATGATAAATTCCATTTGTGAAGCAAAGAAAGGACCAATGATGATGGGATGATAAATTAGAGAAGAAGACAATGATGATGGGATGATGAGAAGGATGCTAGAGGCATATTCATATATCAAAAGGTTTCATGGTTTCAATTTTAATTATTTATGTGAGTTCGTATTTGCAGGTACCAAACATGTTGGAATTGAATAAACATTAGAGATGGTGGAAGAAGGAGAAGTTCACAAAGGTAGATTTTTTCTTGCAAATAACAACAAGGGTTACCATATTTGGAAGATGAATAGTCTTAGAGAGCTATCATAACAAAAATTAATTCATGAGTGGTTTATGAGGACAGTATTAAAGAAAGTGATGAAGGAGTCCAGGATGGGAATTTTCAAGATTGTGAAAAGAAAAACAAGGTATACTTGATTGGTTTCATTTCCTACTTAAGTTTGTATTTGATCATTTTTAGTGAGTTTTATCAAATAATGGAAACAATTAGAGATTGGGAGGAGAAAGGGAAACATATGATTTTGCATAATCGTGCATTGGGACAATGTGAAAATAGTGGAGTATTTTTTAGTGGAACTCAGCTCAAAGAATTTCAATAACAAAATGAAGAATTAGAAACAATATCTTGTTATGGAAGAGGAGGCATCAATGTCCCATACTAATAAAAAGGGGAGTTTGATGGGTTGTGAAGATAGAAAGATAGACCAAATCATTCATAAGAGTGATAAAGAACAAAAAATTGTTTTGTGGAACACTAATGATGATGTTCAATATATTTAGGAATTTTTAGAGGATGAGGAAATAGATAATGTGTATAATGAGAAAAAAAACGTGTATTTTCCAATAATAGTAAGAAATAAGAACGAGATGCATCAAACCTGACAATGTAAATACTGAAGATATTGAGGTAATAGATTAAACTTTGGAAGATTACATTTTTTTGAATAAATGTGGATACATGCTAACAAAACGTAAACAAATGATTTTTTTAAAGAGATCAAAAGGGTTCTAAAGAAGAACCCACTCCAAGAGAACAAGATGGAGACTAAAATTTCAGGGATGGTTGAGTTTGATAGTCAACATAAAGATCTAGTCAACAAAGGATGTATCACTTCTTGGAGGAAATTCAAAACAAAAGTGTCTTATTGTGATGGAAATCTCAAGAAACATATATATTGAAGATTCATCAAAATAAGTTGGAGAGAAATCTTACAACTCTCACACAAAAATTTATTGAGATGTTAATAGCAAAATGGAAAATGATACTTCAATATAGTAAGAGCTGTGACAACCAGTATAATTCATGGTTTGATGAAATGGGAAGTGTTTTATAAGTTGAAAAACTTCAAAGAGATAGGTTGAAGGTAGAAGAGGCACAAGGAAGAAAGGTCAAAGACAACCAAAACAAATCTAACAGAATTGAATATATGGAAAAGATGATTTCCTTTGGAAATGACTTAGATTATAGACAAGTGATGCAGGAGTTTATCAATGCAATTATGCAGGAAAATACAATAGTCAAGAAACATAAAAAACCTATTGTGTTAGCTGCATGTCAACAGGACGAACATCCAAATAGATTGAAAGAGAATAAGGATCCAAAGTAAAATTTGGTTCTAAATTTTAAGTTCTAAATTTTTATTGTATCTTTCATAATATTTTTGGAGATATTTTTACTTATGTAAATGGAGGTGAGCATAGGAATCTTGGAAATGGAAGCAGCCAATCACTCCTATTGAACTAACCATATTAGGCTTCGAATGAGAAAATAAGAGTATCTACAATCCTTACATATGATGTTATTCAAGTAGAGGAAAAATACCGTAAATGAAAAATTGCATAATATAGTCTAAATACATCCCCGAAACAATGAGGAAATGAATATCAAAGATTGCTAGAGAAGTTAGAAAGGAAATTCAATGCAACATGTGTACAATGAACTGCTGGTAAGACTTTGAGTTTATTGCAGTAAAATGGAAACATATGGAGGATTTTTTTTGTATTAAGGATGAAATAATTCCATGTGAGATAGTGGATATGTGGATGGAGGAACCACAGAAATAGCTATATAATATAGCTTCTACAATTGAATAAGACAAGGAGATATAAATTGTTTCACTCGAGGAACTAGGAAAAGTGATTTGAGGACAACAAATGATAATAATGTAAGAACCAAAAGTCAGAATAACTAGAAAAAGACACATGGAGTAGTGTTTTAAATGTTTTGAAACCACAAAAAAATATTTATATAGGATTTTTGTTACAAGTCTATTTGGCCACATCACCCCCATCATTTAGATCGGTACTATTAGGGCTCATCAAACCCTAATTTAGTTACTAAATGCCCCAGACAAGTCATCACTATTAGTGTCAGTCCTTGTAGCCTTCCACCAGTGATCAAATATGCTCTTATAAAGTGGTCTTGGGGTGTCAAAGTCAAATTTTTGTCATTTCAATGAGCCTTCAAGTAAAATTTGGTCACTAGGTATTAGGTCTAGGATTGCTTTCAATCCTTCCAAAGTTTTCCAAGTATTAGTCCATGTCACCATTAGGCCGAGTGTACCATCATTCAAAGAGTTTTCATCATTACTTAAAGTTCCAAATGGGTCATTTTACACCTTGTTTGTGCTTCAGTTGTGCTTAGGTAATGCTCATTTCCCTCTCCTAGGGTTTTGAAGGTATTTTTTCTTGGATGGTCAAATCATCAACAAAACTTGTATCCTGATGCTCATACACCTTCCCCTATCCTTAATATACCTTCTTAAACACTTTCCATCATTGATATCCCTCAAACTCATCATTTTCCCCCAAACCCTAGGCTATTGCTACAATTTGACAGTGTTCTAGGTTAGGCCTGTGTTTTCTCCTATTGGACCCCTTCCCCTCACTCAATCCTTGAAATTCCACTTTCCCCTACTTCCTAACATCCCTCCCTACTTTCTAAAATTTTCTAAACAATTTAGAAGCTGCTCATCCCCTTCATTTCCCTTCATTTCTACAAATCCCCTTTTTCCACATATCGAGATAGGTTTTATTCAAATGATGTTTTTGAGGAACAAAAGATGAATTTGAAAAAAGTGAAATATTTTATTGTCTATAATAAACCAAAGAAGAAAAACCTCCTTCAGTTTTTACACAGGTCTCATGGTTTGGGAGAAATGTCCAAAACATCATTTGCCTCAGGAGAGTTGATGCACTTCTAAAATGACCTTGGGAAAAGCAATTTTTCTCCTAGATGGAATGTCCAAAAGACTTGCTTGATGAGTCAAATGATAACTAGACATAGAGATATTTCCAATGAGCTATCATGACCTCAATTTGTAGTTGAGGAAGACCTCCAAAAGTTGGCTGCAACAACACTTTGCATTTTGGCAACCTCATTCTACACATTTTGACTAGTCTTGGGTGATTTAGCATTTGATAGGGAAAATGAGCTCCAAATTGGAAAATTCAAGATGTTTTGGAAGGTAGACAAGAGGGGCTTTCCAACGCGCTATCATGGGATCAATTTGGAAATCAGGAAGGCAGTCAAACGTTGGCTTCAAGAGGCATTACACATAGAGACCGGAACGTTGCGTGTAGGGACAAAGCGCTATGCATAGGCCAGTTTTCCCTGTGCAAAAAAAAACAGCGCTGCGTGTAGAGAAAGGCGCTACACACCTGTAGGTGGTGCTTCACATAGGGCCAACAAGGGCCAAAACGACCTCCTACCACACAAAAACACCAAATTTTTTTCTTTACTCCTCAAACAAGTAAGTGTTTCCCCTGAACTTCATCCTTGGCTTTCAATTATTGCATTTGAGTTTAATTTTTTGTGCTAAATGTGAAACCCTAGAATATCCTCTATTTATTCCTTAAAATCCTAACCCTTACTATTCCTCCAATCACTTGTCCCTAAAACCCTAAAACCCCTCCTACATAACACACCATATCACTCCATATCCCTTTTTCCTTCATCCCCAATTCAATACCCTAAAACCCTAGCCCCTCTCCCTCATTTTCATGGTTCATAGCCTACCACTCATTTTCATGTTTACCTAGTCCACCAAATACCCCACAAGATCACTTCCCCTTCCCTTATTCCTAATCATCCTTACTCACCCCTCCATCATTTTTCTAGGAATACACAGCTTCAAAACTTAGCAAACATGGACAAGGAAGACCTTCCAGCAGTGCTCAGGTAAAAAAAGAAGAGAAGGTTAAAGAGACTAAATCCATTGAGGTTCCTGAGACCTACAAGACATGCCAGAGGGGGACAAGAAAATTGTTTACAGCTGATAGGAAAGTATTTGCTCCACTTGGTGTGGAAGGGACTTTGCCTTCTTCATCAACTCATAGGAAAATGAGTTCTCCACATTGTGTGGAAGGGGCTTTGCCTTCTTCATTAACACAAAAGGTATAGGTACAAATAACTGCATGAAGGGAAAGAAAAGGTACTCGAAGAAAATCTTAATGATGAGGAGGAAAGAGATTTTGATTTCATGGAGCATGGTGAGCCACAACAACATCATATTCATCATGGCATAGATACATTTAACATGGAGGCTCATCATGAATCAACCAAAGAAAACATCATCATATAGGAAAAAGAGGCTCAAATCCAAGCATTGATGGACAACTTGATGAGAGCCAATTATGTCATCACATATCTAGAACAAGAGAACAAGCAATTGAGTGACAAGTAGGTCCTCATGGAGCTAGAACTTCCCAAGATAAAATGAAAAGGTGACAAAGGTGAATCAACTATGAAAAAGGAAGAAGAACTGGTAACTTTGACTTCAATTGAGAAGGAAATTGAGGGTGATAGAGAAATTTGGCTTGAAAGAGTCAATTTTCACTTAGAAAAGCTGCTGCGAAAGGGCTAATAAGGACAATGAGTTCATCAGGCACATGGCCTACCACTATAGGACCCAGAACAAAATTTACAATATAAGGGTCAAGTAGATGAAAGCAAGGCTGAGACGGGCTATCAAAGGCAAAAAGGAGGAGGATAGGCTTAGGTTGCTTGCTGGAGCTTCCTTGGCTCATCAATATGCTTGATGATGGCAAATTGTGGAAATTTTAACACAAGAAAGTTGGCTCTACGTGCAGCACCACTATGAATACTAACGAGTACATGCACCCTATGCATTTCCTAATATTTTGGAGCAAAACTGGTCTACCAAAAGGTCAAAAAACACCCCAAAAATGACCTTTCTGCCACTTTTTGGACACAGAAAGGCACTCTTGGGAGAATCAACTTTTGAGGGGTCAAATGAGCTTCAAATGAAGTAATTCCAGCTGTTTTAGAAATTTCACTTGAATAGATTTCTAATGAGCTATCATGAGCTCAATTTGGATGCCGAGAAGGCCTCCAAATGGGACCTGAAAGTGGCGTTGTGTGTAGGACAAATTTTTGCACACGATTGCTATTTCACTGTATTTTCACTGTGATCATGGATTTTCTCTCATGGAGGATGTTTTATTGATGGAGGAAAGTAGAATGGGATTGTAAATATGATGGATAATTATTAGTATAGGGTAGATTCATTAGAATAAAAGTCAATTTGAGCTTAAATGAACCATTTTTTTCACTTTTAGAGGCAAGTTGTCAAGATGTTTAAATTTCAGATTCTTGTTCAATGTTGGTTAGATTAGCTCCTCATCTTAGGGATTTGACCCCTGAGAATGGGAGGAGGTTGAAACAAACCCTATATCTTCTTTGTATTTCTCATTGTAAAGGGTTGGACTCAGTTGGATGCTTATGCCTTGATTGTACATCATTTGTAGCAGTTTAGCAGGAGATTAATAAAAATTGCAGCTATTTCTTTGGGATCGATGTGGTATGGTGTTTTGTTCAGTTTCTTCTATAGTGATCATATGTTAACATGTTTTGTGTACCTCATTAATCATTTCATTCCCTCTAAGTGAATTTTCTCAAGTTGATAGGTAGAATTCATAACATCACTGCTCTGCTTTGGGGAAATATTCACCATTATATGTTTTCTATTGTCTAGGAAGGATCCACGGTAATCAAATGCTCTTCCTAGCTTCTCACCAGTTTTAAAACACCTTATAAATCAACCCCTAGAGTGCTAAACCTTATACCTACCTTGCCCCATTAAACACCCTGCAATTTTGACCTAATTCCCTAGCCCTAAATGTCTGGCTCCTCCTGATCCAGCAAAACCCCTTCAAAATCAAATCAAACTTTGTGCTACTATACCTACCCTAATATCCTTTTCCTGATCTAGTCATCTTCACTGAGATCCTTGTGGAGAGAGCCCTCTCCTGGCCTAGTAGGGCTAGCTACTTGGCTAAGCATGGTTACCCTAGAATAGCCTTCTTTCAGCCTGATGTTTAATCCAGGTGATAACATAATGGGCGACCATACTGGGGAATGTAGTTTTATGTTCCTTAGAAAAATGTATCAAGTTTAGATCTGATTTTTTATGGTGGAAAATGATAAGGCACCAAAAGGATGAAATCATTCATCTGGCGACTCTAAATCAGTTTCAAGATCAGATCCAAGGACTCCACTAGAGGATGAACTCGACCAGTAGAAACATGAAAGGACAATATGGAAAGATCAGGTATTCAAGTTGGAATTTCATCCAAGACATTACGCTCTTTGTTATAAATTATTTCTTCTCTTTTCCTGAGAATGTCAAGAAGGCTTTACAAAGTATATTGTATTTGATAAAATATCCCAGACCTGCATTTGATTCCTTCCCTTTGAAGATTGTGAATACAAAATATTTGTGTGCCTTTGATCTTGGTCAAGACCCTTCTTCTGATCTTATGATGACCGTCTAAAAACTTATGAGCCTCAAGAGATCAAGAATAATTCTACAACTTCTGTACATATTCCTATACCTTATAAAATTCTAGATAGATACAGGCCTCCGATTTTACCTACTATATCCCATGCTTTCCCTAAAAAAGTTAACTATATCTACCAAGATTTAATGGTGAATGTGACAACATCACTGATGAGAGACGTACTGAATTTTGAGTCTTTTCTTGACCTTTTTTGAAGTTGATGAAGAGGATGTCAGTATTAGGCTTTTTGCTCTTTCTTTGCAAGGAAAAGTCAAGAGTTGGTTCAAAACCCTACCTGATGCAAGCATCTCAGATTTCCAACAGTTTGTCAAAGTTTTCCTCAACAAGTGGGTGGTCAGAAAAAACCCTTTCTTGATTCTAGAAGAGTACAACTAGCTGAAAAGACAGCTAGGGGAGACAGTACAACAATTTTCTACCAGGTTTAACCAAGTTTATTTTTCGATGCCTGCTACTATAAGGCCTCCTCCTAGATCTGCTCTCTTACACTACCCAAAAGCCTTTGATTAGGAAAAGGAGTTTCAGCTGAGGGAAAGGACCTTGCAACACTTGAAGAGATGCAAAATAATGCAGTAGATGTAGAGGCTAATCTACTGATCAGAAGGGCAAAGCTAAAGGAAGAAGAGATGAAGAACATAGATCCAGAGGAATCGACATCTTTAGAGGTAAAGCTCAACATTTTGGTAAGTGCAGTGGAAGAGATGATGCAAAAGATCACCACAAGGAATGAGTATGATGTTCAAGACCATGGCTCGATGATTGAAGAAAAACAACTGGCTGATCCAAAACATTTTCTTTCTTATCCCAGTTGTCATAGATCTAATAATGATTGTTTTATATATCATCTTGGAGAAGAGAGATCTGTTGATTTAACATGCATGCTTTATGATGTGTTTTATATTGATGATTTGCCTAAATTTGATTAGTATGATGATGATTTTTTCTCCAAACAGAAGCTAATATTGCAAACAAATCAGCAGTTGGTTTGTGGAAGGAGGAAGTTTACTTTCAACAGCTTGAATGTAGTGATCAACCGATGCATATCAGCAATGGAAGTAAGGAGGAAAGTGCAAAACTTTTTGAAGTAAGTGAAGAATATTTGCCTTTTTGTTTTACTTCATTTTAGTTAAGCAGAGAACTTTTGTGCAATCAGAAATCAACTGTCAATAATTTTTTATCTTGACCATCTAAAGGGAAATGAAATCCTTGTTCTAGACTTCTGATATTTAGATTTGCAGCCCCTGAATGCCATTGAATGTCAAGTTGCAGATGAAGAATTGTAAGTTGGAACATATGATCAAATGATGCAAGATGATTCAATACTACTATGTTTTGAATCATTTCAGTTTTTGAAGGGAAATTTGCATAGTATATCTTTAATAAAGGATGAGCGGTCTGTAGAAAATCATGCAATCTCATTGGAACCAATAGAAAATGAGTTGCAACCATATTCTCCAGTTTTTCACGATCCAATCGCTGACATGTTGGATGATATCTACAGTCAATGTCCTTCTCCATTAGCTAACTGTGAGCTTGAAAAAAGTATTGATACAAACTTGATCCAACAACCAGGTTTTTTGTCATTTTCAGCAGGAGTCTTGTCACAAAGCTCAAATGAAAGTTTTCATTTATGGTATGAGGAGAAGAAAAGTAATCCATTGGATGAGCTAAGTCCCAGTGCACATGAATTTCAAGATCCTTATGTAGTATTTCTGGAGTTAGATAGAGAATCCATATTATTCAATCTGGGAAAATTTGGATCTGTTTACAAGTTTTCATGGGAGTTGCATTTCAGTAGTTCAAGCAAGCACCTACGGAGAATTCAACTAGCAGAAAAAATTCTTACATGCTTTCATTGGTTGTACCATTTCACTTGATAAGGTCAGAAATGGATCACTTAGAGTAGGGTGTAATTAATAAGCTCACTGAAGTGAGCATGGTTCAGTCAGTGTCGGAGTCAGTTTGTGTCATCAGGTCGTCAGTTTCCAGTCATGTATTTCAGTTTGGTTTTTGACCGTATTGGCCCACATGGTTAGGCACTTGGTCTACGGTGTTCTTGACACCTCCAAGGAGCTGTCATCCCCAATAGGGCCAATGTTAGTGTCAGTATTTGTAGCCTTCCACTAGTGATCAAATATGCTCTTATAAAGTGGTCTTGGGGTGTCAAAGTCAAATTTTTGTCATTTTAGTGAGTCTTCAAGTAAAATTTGGTCACTAGGTATTAGGTCTAGGAATGTTTCACTCCTTCCAAATTTTCCAATTATTGGTTCATGTCACCATTCGGTTGAGTGTACCATCATTCGAAGAGTTTTCATCATATTTCAGGTTACAAATGGGTCATTTTTCATCTTGTTTGTGCTTCAGTTGTGCTTAGGTAATGCTCATTTCCCTCTCCTAGGATTTTGAAGGTAATTTTTCTTGGAAGGTCAAAGAATCAACAAAATTGTATCCTGATGTTGATACACCTTCCCATATCATTAATATACCTTCTTAAACACTTCCCATCATTGATATCCCCCAAATTCATCATTTTCCCACAAACCCTAGCCTATTGCTACAACTTCACACTTTTCTAGGTTATGCCCGTGTTTTTCCCTATTGGACCCCTTCCCCTCACTCAATCCTTGAAACTCCACTTTACCCTACTTCCTAACATTGCTCCCTACTTCCCTAAATTTTCTCAAGAATTTATAAGCCCCTCATCCCCTTCATTTCCCTTCATTTCTACAAATCCCCTTGTTCCACATATCAGGATAGGTTTTATTCAAATGGTGTTTCTAAGCAAGAAAAGATGAATTTGACCAAAGCGATAGAGCTTGTTGTCTATAATAGACTAAAGAAGAAAAACCTCCTTCATATTTTACACAGGTCTCATGGTTTGAGAGAAATGTCTGAAGCATCATTTTCCTCAGGAGAGTTGATGCACTTCTAAAATAACCTTGGGCAAAGCATGTTTTCTCCTAGATGGAATGTCCAAACGACTTAGTTGATGAGTCAAATGCTAACTAGACACATAGATATTTCCAATGAGCTACCATGAACTCAATTTGGAGTTGTGGAAGACCTCCAAAAGTTGACTGCAACATCACTCTTCATTTTGGCAGCGTCATTCTGCACATTTTGACCAGTCTTGGGCAATTGAGCTTTTGTGAAGGAAAATGAGCTGAAAATTGAAAAATTAAAGATGTTTTGGAAAGTACATAGGAAGATATTTCCAACAATCTATCATGGGTGCAATTTGGACATCGAAAACACGGTCAAAAGTCGGCTTGAAGAGGCATTGCATGTAGAGGCCGGAGCGCTGCAAGTAGGGATAGAGCGTTGCGCGTAGGCCAGGTTTCCCTATGCAAAAGACAACAGCACTGCGTGTAGATAAAGACACTATGCACTTGTAGGTGGCACTATGTGTAGGGCTAGAAAGAGCCAAAATGACCTCCTTCCACCCAAAAACACCAAATTTGTCTTCTTTACTCCTCAAACAACTAAGTGTTGCCCCTAAACCTCATCCTTGGATTTCAATTAATGCATTTGAGGTTAAATTTCTATGATAAATGTGAAACCCTAGAATCTCCTCTATTTATGCCTTAAAACCCTACCCCTTACTATTTCTCCAATCACTTATCCCTAAAACCCTGAAACCCCTCCTACATAACACTCCATATCACTCCATATCCCTTTTTTGTTCATCCCCAAAGCAATACCCTAAAACCCTAGCCCCTCTCCCTCATTTTCATGGTTCATACCTTCTGATTCATTTCAATGTTTACCTATTCCACCAAATACCCCACAAGATCACTTCCCCTTCCCTTATTCCTAATCACCCTTACTTAGCCCCTCCATCCCTTTTCTAGGAGTACACAACCTCAAAACTTAGAAAAAATTGACAAGGAATACCTTCCAGCAATGCTCAAGTAAAGAAATAAGAGAAGGTCAAAAAGACTAAAGCCATTAAGGTACCTAAGACCTACAAGACATACCATAGGGGGACAAGAAATTTTTTTGCAGCTAATAGGCAAGTGTTTGCTCCACTTGGTGTGGAAGGACCCTTGCCTTATTCATCAACTCATAGGAAAATGCTTGCTCCACATGGTGTGGAAAGGGCTTTGCCTTCTTCATCAACATAGCAGGGACAGGTGTAGTAGCTGCATAAAGGGAAAGAAAAGGTAGTGGAGGAAAATCTTTATGATGAGGAGGAAAGAGATTTTGATTTGATGGAGCATGGTGATCCACAACAACATCATATTCATCATGGTATAGTTACAATTGACTTGGAGGCTCAGGACGAAGCAACGAAAAAAAACATCATCATACAGGAGAAAGAGGCTCAAATCCAATCATTTGATGGACAAATTGGTGAGAGCCAAGTATGTCATCACATATCTGGAACAAGAGAACAAGCAGTTGAGTAACAAGTAAGTCCTCATGGAGCTAGAACTTCTCAAGATAAAACGACAAGGTGACAAAGGTGAGTCAGCTATGCAAAAGTAAGAAGCACCGATCACTTTGACTTCAATTGAGAAGGAAATTGAGGGTGATAGAGAAATTTGGCTTGAAAGAGTCAATTTGCACTTAGAAAATCTACTGCAAAGGGCCAATAGGGACAACCAGATCACCAGGCACATGGCCTACCACTACAAGACTTAGAACAAAATTTGCAATATAAGGGTCAAGTAGATGAAAGAAAGGCTACCACGGGCTCTTAAAGGAAAAAAGGAGAAGGATAGGCTTAGGTTGCTTGTTGGACCTTCCTTGGCTCATCAATTCTTGATGATGGTGTTTCTCACCAATTTTGATCAAATTCAAAGGAATTTTTTCCTTTGGCAAATTTTGGAAATTTTAACATAGGAAACTTGTCACTATGCACAGCGCCACTGGCGCTGCGCTTTTCTTAGGGACACCCAATGGAAAAATGCCTTGAATTTTCGGATTCAAAATGATGAGTACATGCACCCTATGCGTTTGCTAATATTTTGGAGGATAATTGGTCTACTAAAAGGTCAAAAAACACCCCAAAAATGACCTTTCAACCACTTTTTGGACACACATAAGCAGTCTTTGGAGAATCAACACCTGAGGGGTCAAATGAGCTTCAATTAAAGAAATTCTAGATGTTTTGGAAAGTAAACTTGAAGAGATTTCCAATGAGCTATCATGAGCTCAATTGGGATGCTGGGAAGGCCTACAAAAGGGACCTGAAAGTGGCACTGCATGTAAGGCTAGTGGCGCTACGCGTAGGACAAATTTTGCACAGGATTTCTATTTCACTGTGTTTTGACTGTGATCATGGATTTTCTCTCATGGAGGATGTTTCACTGATGTAAATGATTACTTGGCTTGTAAATATGATGGATAATTAGTAGTATAGAGTATATTCATTAGATTAAAAGTCAATTTGAGCTTAAATGAATCAATTTTTCACTTTTTGAGGCAAGTTGTTAGGATGCCTATATTTTAGTTTCTTGTTCAGTGTTGGTTAGATTAGCTCCTCATCTTAGGGATTCAAACCTTGAGGATAGGAGGACGTTGAAACAAAGCCTATACCTTCTTCTTCTTTCTCATTGTAAAGGGTTGGACTCATCTGGATGTGTATGCCTTAATTGTACATCATTTGTAGCAGTTTAGTAGGAGATTAATAAAAATTGCAGTTATTTCTTTGGGATCCATGTGGTATGGAGTTTATTTCAGTTTCTTCTCTTGTGATCATATCTTAACATGTTTCTTTTACCTAATTAATCATTTCATTGCCTCTAAGTGAATTTTTTCAAGTTGATAGGTAAAATTCATAACATCACTGCTCTGCTTTGGGGAAATATTCAACATTATATGTTTTCTACAGCCTAGGAAGGATCCATGGTATTCGCATTCTCTTCCTAGCTTCTCACTGTTAGGGCCTGGATCTACCTTAGGCTAAAGGAAGGCAGGTCTAGGGTAACATCATACCACGCTTAACTTGGTAGCTAGCCCTACCAGGTCTGGAGAGGGCTCTCTCCTTATCAATCTCAATTAGGATATTGGCAATTAGGGCTTGAGATGACCAAATTTAATGTAGATTTTAGGCTAGGTATTGTAGCTCAGGGTTTCTGGTTTGATTTTTAGGTTTTGGTTGCTGGATCATTTGGACAAGGCAGATTGGGTCCTGGAAATCAACTCAGGGATACAGTCATGTTCTATGGGGTGAGGTAGACAAGGTTTTATGTACTACAAAGGGATTAAGATGGTAGATTAAGATAGTTGAGAAGTTGAGGAGGGCATAAAGAAACTATGAATCCTCTTCAAACAATTGAAAACATTGAAAACCAAATGCATTCCCAAGACAAAGCACAACAGTGTATTTTGTCTATTCACCTTGATTCATTTATTTTTAGAAGAGAAAGATGGATTTGGATACATATAAAACATAAGAAAAACTCATTACAAAGAAGAAATAATACATAAACTCACTTCACAAGAATTCCACAAAAATAGCTATGAAACCTAGTTTTATTCCTTGCAAAATTGTTGGTACAAATGTTCAATGAGTGCCACCACTTCTACCAAAGTCCAACCTTTACAAATGACTATGAAATTACATAATATAGGCAAGAAAACCACTAATGCTAGCTATCAGGGTCGAATCCATGAGAAAAGGGGCGGTTTCAACCATATCTAAACTAGCAACACAAAAGTAGGCAGTGGAACAACTTGCGTCTAAAACTTGGGGAACCAATTCATTACAGCTCAA
The DNA here is from genome assembly GCA_031772625.1 of Pinus tabuliformis. Taxonomy (NCBI): domain Eukaryota; kingdom Viridiplantae; phylum Streptophyta; class Pinopsida; order Pinales; family Pinaceae; genus Pinus; species Pinus tabuliformis. The sequence goes on from CM062820.1 coordinate 1,373,765,701, forward strand.
AACCACTTGGAACTTGATGTATCTACCATATGAGGTGATTTTCATCCATACATATATCAAATACATCATTTACCATGCATACATTTACCAAGAAAAGAAGAAAAGTCAACCACTGAAGAAACTGGGTGAAATTTTGAGTTTTAGGAAAAAATTGACAAAATCTTCCTAATGTGCAGTGCTAACCCTTTGATGCGCAGTGCCACTTTAGGGAAGCTTTTAGAGGCCTTCCACTCATCCAAATCAGGACCAAGATAGCTTGTTGAAAATCTTTTCCCATCTATTTTCTGGAACCGTTTGAATTTTCTGATTTGGAGTTGATTTGACCCTCGAAAGGTTGATTCTCCCAAGACTGCTTCATGTCAGTCCAAAATGTGGCAGAGATGGCATTTTTTGAGCGTTTTTTTCCCTTTTTGTGGCCCAGATCTTCTCTGAAATTGATGAAACTTTCTAGGTTGACTTATTTTTTGATCCTCAATCCAAATATATAAGCCATTCATCAATAAGATGCACCAATTCAATGCAGCTGAAATTTCCTGTGTTTCTATTTTCAAAAATGAAAAATGACAAAAAGTTTCCAAAATTTCCTCAAATTTGATAAGAGGCAACCTCATTAAGTGCTTTGCTGATTTAATGAAGCTTCAACCAAGATCTTGAGTTTATCATGTTCTTTCTTGGCCCTCAAGGCTCTCCTTAACTTAGCTTTTGGCCTCTTTACCCTTGTTTTGTAAATCTTGTTCCGAGTTAAGTAATGATAGGCCATATGGCACAACATTGTCTTCTCTTTGTTGGCTTTCTCAAGAAAATTCTCAAGGTGAATGTTCACCCTTTCCAACCATGTCTCTTGGTCATTCTCAATTTCTTGCTTAAGGGAGGTCATCTCTATCTTTGCTTTCTTTGCCTCTTGCCTATCTTCCCTAATCATTTGCTGCTCCATATTAGTTTGCTTATCTATCAACTGTTTGCTCTCCTGCTCAAGAGAGTTGATGATCCATTTAGCCCTCTCAAGGTTATGTGATAAGGCTTGTACTTTAGACTCCTTCTCCTTGATAATCATGTCCTTGAGCCTTAAGCTTTGAGAGCCCAAATCAGTGACATCCTCCTCAATCAAAATAAACTCTTTGTCTTGCCCTTGAGTAGGGCTCTCCTCATGCATATTTTTCTTCCCTTTGTCTTTGCTTTTTGAATGTTGGCCAACCTGCATAGCTAGAGAAGAAGGCAAAGCCCCTTCCACCCCTGGTTTAGATAGAATTTTCCTGTGGTCTCATGAACAAAACGAGACCCCTTCTACTCCTTGTGGAGATAGTACTCGCTTGGCAGCTGCAAAGAGCATCCTAATGCCTCTTTCATAGGTGACAAACACAGGAACAGAAACCTCCTCTGTTTTATTTTCAGGCTCCTTTTGTTTCTCGGAAGGTTCACCTCCATCTCGGGGATCTGAAAATATTTGAGGCCCCTTGAAGCACTCATGGGCAATGAAAGTTTCCCATGGCATTCCAAACTGAGTGAGCTGATGTAAAACAATAATTTTGATGACAGAAAAAAGATAAATGCTATTGATTCAATGTGGATATGGTTTTCTTTTTGCAATCACTATCATCGCCTCTATGTTTTTGCATATGAAACAAGGGATGCCCATCATTCTAACCCTGGTGAATTGCATGATCAATCTGATGTGGTAGGCATAGAGTCTGGAAAACCTATGATCACATGTAAAGTATTTAATGATAAGTTTCATGAGTGGAACGTACCGGTCCTCTAGGAATTTAAAAGGAAACACCCTATTGAGTTTGGCATGGTAATTGGCCTTGATATAAGCCTCATAATGCTGCTTACTAATATTTTTCCTTTTGTTCCACTTTTCCCCTACATTTGGAATTCTTGTGACCTCTGCAATGATAGTTGGTGAAAGGGTGAAGTTTACCCCAGCAACATGTACCATATTGTTATCCATGTTTATCACAAACTGCCTTGCAAACTCGTGGTGAAATTTGACTCTTTCAACCATTTCACAAAACTCGAAACAGGACTGATATCTAAAACATGTGGTGGCTAGTGGGCAAGCAAGGAGTTCACTTATGCTAATTGGTTCCTCCTTGATGATTTTTACACCTTTGTGAGGCTTCTTGGACTACACATTTCTTTCTCTTGAGCTATCACTAAGTATGTCCTCTTCAGAATTTGATTCACTACCTCCTTCCATGCTTGTCTCTATGAGATATTGGGGTGATGATATGGAGACTAATGGATAATAGGTGGGGACAAAGAAAATGAGTATGAAGAGATTTTCTAAATGGAAGAATAGTAATGAGGTGAGGTAGGGGAATCAAAGGAAGGATTTGGGGAGCTAGGGTTTTGATTTATGAGGGACTTAGGGTTTTAAAGGGGATTAGTTTCTTAGGGAAAATAGGGAAAGGGAAAATAGAATCAAGGGGTAGTTTAGTGCACTGAGTTGGGAAAAGGGACAAAGGATTGTGGTTTTGGAATGATGTGAAAGTTTGCAATGATATGAAATAGAGTATGGAGGCAAGATGGGGTTTGACCTTTAGGAAGCAAAAATCATGAACCAAACATGGAAAACCCTATTTAATCTAAGGATATATGAAAACTTACTTGTTAGGAGGTGAATGTAGCAAAGAAATTGATTAAGGATTATTTTGGGTGAATTGGAACCTTGGCATCTCAATGTGCAGCATGCTAAACCCAATGCGCAGTGCATCCCTAATGCGCAACACGAGTGTGTTTTTACACTAGGAAAAGCTTCCTGATGCGTAGCGCCACTCTGATGCACAACGCTGACCCTCTAATGTGCAGTGCTAGGTAGGTTTGCTGCAAATTTCAAGTTTTCTTCCTCATTTGCTCAATCTTCCTTGAAAACACAATTTTAGCTCTTCAATTGACTCTTTCACAATGAAATGTCTTGTTATCATGAATTTGCTTTATATACCATATAATTTAATTTTTGTTCATTTTCAACCCACTTTTCTAAAGCCTTAGCCACTTTTATGAAAACTCTATCTTTCAATTTGAAGTTTGACTCTTTTTCTTGGCAATTTGATGGATTGGTGTCTTGATGCTTTTGTCTTTGCAGTGGCAGGAGTTGGCAAGGTGACCAGGAACAACTGCCAAGTTCTTATTACATATAGAAACAATTAAATTACATGAAATTTTACAAAAATGGAGCATATCAGAAGTAAACTTATGATTTTATGAACCTTCATGTGCCCACTAACCTCTTTATTTGAGCATGATTGACAAAACCTAAGACCTAATCGGACTAAACCCTAGGACTAGTTGTTATACATGAAATGGAACAGGATGAGTGTGAATGACTAAAAAAAACTGTGTAAACAAGTCAGCAGGTGGATTTCATGAGGGAAACTAACATGAAACCACTACCATCAGTTGATTCATGACCTAATGGAATGAATTTGATCGAATGAGACACCTAATATGCATGTAAAAGAGAAATTTGATCATCGTTGGAAGTGTGAAGACACGGACACTAACATTGGCTTCAATGGGGATGGTAGCTCCTGGGAGGTGCCAAGAACCAAAGATCTCTGGAAAAGCATACTAGTGCCTTCATCCATTGGGCAATATGGAGTCAATAACTTCAAAACACCAAAAACAAAACACCGTGACTCAAGACTCATAGCTAAATCGACTCAACTAACTAACTCAAACAACTAACACTAAACACTCAAAAACTAAAGCTAGACATTAAGCTTTATAGCCTTCACTTTAGGGCCCAAGCTAAATGAATGGTGAAAATGAAATCTTTGCAATGAAAGGAACAAAATGGTATGTACAATGACAAAATGGGATAGCAGAAAACTCCTTAGAGATAAGGTTTCTAGGAAAACTAGTATTCCTAAAGAATGCTAGCACTCTAGGTTTGGCAGCTACCCTAGAAACAACAGTTTAAAGCAATTCAATGATTTCTTCTATGTGTAACAAATAAGAGAAAGATAATGGAACTAACCTGGAACTTCTGCTTAATCCCTTGCTTTCTCTCTCTCTCTCCTTTGGCAAATCCTGCAACTCCTCCCCGTACCTAACATGCCTGGAAAGTACTTGCACAAGTACAACAACAAAGAACTATCAAAACATCGTGATATATTACAACATAAACATTATAGAATCATATATATAATGAACAAATGACAGCATTCACAATTTCACAATCATATGGGAGAAAACTTGAAGAGCTTTATTAATAGAAAGGAGAATTACAACCCAATTGTATAATCCAATGCCATCCTCCCAGCTTCAATCCTTCTTCACCTCATGAAATAGCAAGATCACTCCAACAAGAATACAATGCTTTCTCCTCAATGACAAACTATCAACACTTACTTGTAATTCACAACACTTCAGCCTTCTGATCTCTTGGATTGGAGATCCATTTATAGATGTTTGCAAGGGTGTGAGTCATCCATGGGGTTTGATTAGTGTCATTCCACTTGTTACAATTGGTTCTACAAGAGAATGGATTTGGATATGGTTTCCTGGATCCCTTATTCATCCTTGGGTGAATTTAGAGAGGCAAGTGGCACAGGAGAAGTTTCTAGAAGATTCCATGAGAAACCAATTAACAAACTATCCCAAACATTTCTCCATCCTTTCCCATTGCACCCTATAGAAGGCTTAAATAGTATGCATCACATCCTAGTAGTGTACCACTCAATATGCATCGCACTTTGCCAGTGGAGCAGTCAATATGGTTCAATTTAGGCAATTTCTGGATGGTTTCTCAGATGGAACTTTTGGGGAATGATGTATTTAGATGACTATGTTCCCTTCGGGTATGAAACAACTCTTTTAAGGGTTGATGAGCCCTAATAAGTCGACATATAAGTTTGGGGTTGATGTGCCCAAATATGTCTATAACAGTTGCCCACTAAAGCATGAGGTCATAAATATTCATGTTGGGTGAAATTCTTTATCATGAGGATCCAAAGTTTTGAACTGGAAGGTGACCTGCATAAGTTACAATACAATACATCATCATAATATGATTTTCATGATCTAGATGAGGGAGGCATTCCCATGCTCAGCTTTATAAATTTCATTTCATATACATAGATCAGATAGTCATCTATAGATACAGACTCGTGATTCTATAGATATAGAGTCGCAATCCATGATTAGGATGACCATCTGTGTAGAGCCTTTGTACATTTGATGTTTTTATATCCCTAAATATATCGCAGCCTGGATGGATGAAACTAGATCCCGAGTCTTCAAACTCGTTGAAGCTTCGCCCGATCTACAAGTCAAACCATGTGAACAGATGTTCTGAAATCGAACATGGAAAGACATCATCTAATTACCAGCCAATGATGTGAGCTATTAATAGATGCGAGAGGGATCACTGATAATGATAATGATCCTCAAGGTACTATAGTACAATTTACGTGCTGTGAATACATGATCCAATGTCGAACACAACGCAAAATTTTTCAGTCAAAGGCCATTCATGTCAACCTGTCGTGAGAAGTGAGAAACTTGCCATTGATGTATGCAAGCTACAAAGCACTGAAAGGATTATTTCTAAGTCAATTTCTTAGATAATGAGCTGATGTCAACAAGAAGTGACTTGTCATAGGAGGGCCTTGATGTATCCCACATCTACGACATGAAATGAAGCAAATGATTTCTAGAGGTGAAAATGAACTGACGACCCAAGGTTCAGGAATGGTGGTCATGAAAAAATGAAGGTAGGAGGTATTGTAGTGTATGAGACATTAATTGGATGGAGATTTCTCAAGTGAATGACTTCTCTTGAACATGTCGGCAATATTGAGATGAATTGGTAGCATTAACCCCAAAAGATGGATGGTATGAAAGACCAATGGTGTGATGAATGGTGAACGGAATAACCCAATGCAAGTCAATAATGGAGATAAAGTGAAAGTGTCATGTTCAAGAGTGACTTGCTACCATAAATTCTTCAAGTTTTTTCCCTTTTTCCCCAGTCATTGCTGACCAATACATCTTTATTTTTGTCAAGCTTGAGGAGGATAACATATGCTTGTTCTATAATTCGCCCTTCAGGCAAACTTGTTGCTATTTAATATTTTAATGAGTCTAGCGACAGTGAAACTCGGTCTCATCTAGATGGACAAGTTTATCACTATTGTTTTAATGATTTTAATGACAGTGGAACTCGATCTCATCTAGATGGAAAAGTTTATCACTATTATTTTAATGAGTTTAACGACAAGGATAGTTCAGTCCTTTTCATGTTTCGAGAGTTTGAAAAGGGATGAAAATAAGACTCCATAATGTAGAATTGAGGGATGACATTTCCAATACTTTAACATGCTGGAAAGGACAATTTCTTGACAATATTTTCATGTTTAACGAGTCTGAAAATGGTTTAAAGAGGACTCTATTTTGAGGAACAAGTGGTGTATAGGGTAGCAACTGGCTCCGATGATGTTGGAACTTCTCAAAACATGTTGATTTATGTGAAGAGGTTGCCTAATAAGACTACTCATTGCAACTGTTCCTCAAAACGGGTAAAACAACCAAGTGAAAGTGTATGATCGGCCAGAGGGATGGTGGTGATGGGATGAACACAACCAAGGCTCAAAATGTTGATAGAATGGTAATCACAGGGGTTAAAAATTGAAAAGAGGTTCAGTTTTAAACAAGCTTGAACCATAGGGAACTATGCTTGGATTCAGTTTCAAGTTTACGCAAGCTTGAAATGAAAAGCTATGCTTGGATAATGGTTTGCATGCCCCTAGCTTGATGAAAGGGACAGTCTCCTGTAACTAGATGGAAATCACTACGATGAGGCAGGACAATTATCCAACACCTCTTTGGCTTTGTCCAGATAGACAAAGGTGTATGGTGTGATAGACCAATCACATAACCTACAGGGAAAATTATCTTTACCACTATTGTTTCATTTTTTAACGAGGTTGACACAGTAAAAGAACTATCCTTGAAGACTGTTGGTCACAACTCATAAGTGGTCATAAAGGATAGATTGGGTTCTAATGCTCCCAGTACATAATGTACAAAATCATTGAATTGATCGTCAGCCGATGTAGGTATGGAATAGGTTACCACATAATTAACCTGTCACAGGGATGATACTATTGGTATAAATGGACCATTTAGGGATGATGGTTGACTAGGAGCTATATTTGGACTGGGAAATGAAAGTTGGTCAATGGTGACAATCTTGCCTTTATGCGGGAAACAAGTCACTCAAAAGAGTGTTGAAACAATAGCTCCCATGCCATAAACATAGTCACACCTAAGAAGTAAATTGTAATCTAAAGGGCTTGGGACTACCATCACATTTAGATAAACGATTTTCCCTCCCAAAGTAATAGGTAACTTAGGAATTATCCCAAATGGTCAACTGGTTCCTCTATTTAAGCCCAATATATTCGGTGTTACAGGTGCAATTGGTGGTGAACCGAGCGCTTGCTACGCAGTTGAGGAAAGGATACTCACTGATGCACCTTCATCTATAATAGTGCCAGATACAATCATTTTACAAACTTGTACTATGATCTAGAAAGGCACATAAGAAGGAAGGGGGATCCTGACAATCAATTCCAATCAAAGGAAGTGACTAGACTACTTGGATGGGGTACCATAGAAACGGGAGAATTAACCCCTTGAGTTATGAGAACTAGAGGATTTTCCTTGTATCTTGATGGAACAGGTGGATTTCCCCCAAGCTCATTTGAATCTGAGGAAACAAAATTAACTTGAGTGGTATGATTTTCACTCTCTTCGGGAAAGGTAAGATTAATTGAAGGTGAAATCGGGTCAACTGTTACCTCGACCTATTGATTTTGTTCGGGTATAGACTCATAGGATTCACTTTCAGAGAGAGTGGTTCCAACCGACGGTTGATTCTAGTCAGTCGATTCATCAACTAGTGAAGGATTTAGGGGGAGTTTCCTATAACCAAATGGAAGTCGTTGCGGTGATGTAGGAAGGTTATCCAACACTCTTTTGGCTTCATCCAAATAGGGACAAAGGTGAAAGGGGTGAATCCCTTCACATAACCTATATGAAAACTTGACCTTTCCCTTTTGTCCATGAACTTTACTATCACTAGTTGATGGTGTGTTACCAACATGATCTCCAGAGGTTGATGACATGGGATGGGGTGAACAGGAAGTCCATTCTTCTAATATTCAAGGAATGTAAGGACAATTTCAATTAAGATGGTCTCCTACACAAATTATGCATGGATATTTGACTTTGTGAGGCTTAATGAACGGATTTTCATCAGATGATGCATTCAAAGAAATGGATGCTTGGTTGCCCCCTTGCTGAACTGGCTTGTTCTTCTTCTTCTTAGCCACCTGGTTACTAGTACCAATACTTTCACCAAGCAAAGAGGAAGAGGGGGATGGAGAAACAAACGAGGAAGAAGGTAAAGCGTGAACTTTAGGATCAACTGGAGGTTGATTTTGTCTAGTTGGAGGTGTACTCGATTGTAGAGAAATCATGACATTTTGAACCAAGGAGGTTGAAAACAACCATACAAGCAAGCCAATGGTAAATCCCTAAAGGGGAAATTTATCCATATAAGGAGCACCAGTATTTTCAAAAGAAGGAAAAGGACGAGTATTCGCATCATAAGGAATTCCTTGATTGGTGGACTCTGGATTTGTCGCCATATGTTTAAACCTAAGATCAACTAAAGAATATGGATGTTATTCACTGTCATTTAATTTTAATGACACTTGGATATATATTTTCTTTTTTAATTTTTAAGAGTTGAGAAAAAGCTAAACATGACTCTAGTCGCCTTCGATTTTTAATGAGCCTGAAAGGACAAGTGCTCAGATGGACCTTTTCTTTTAAGGAGTCGAAAAGGAATGAAAGTGATTAATCTGGAGAATCTAGGCAAAGGGATTACCAAACCAATCACAAAACTGCAATATACACCTTGGTGATAAATTAAAGAGAAATTACCAAGGACTTATGTACGACAGTCAATCTTTCCGAATGTTGTGTTTAGTGCATTACGATCAATAAGGCGGTAGACTCGGTTTCCTATGGATAAAGGTTTTAAGCCTATGGTGGTCTCCCAATTTATAAGTGATGGTACGGAGAGCACAAGTCTGTGCTATCACTTGTCATATCAAGGAGGAGGAATCACCCAACCTTCAATGAAAATGATAGCCACTAGTTTTAACGATGTCGGAATACGTCACTAGCCTAGACCTCTAGATATGTTGCATTAAGTTCCAAATCATTTTTAAGTTCATTGAAATTCATTTTAAAGTTGATCTTGTTTAGAGTTTGCTTTCAATGATTCACCACGTAATGATGATCTTAAATTCCTAAGATGCAATCTACAATGATAAACAATATTTGTTTATTTGAGCAATGAAAATCCTAGCTACTAGGGAAACAAGATAACAGTGCTTTTAAGCGAAGAGCAAAGAGCACACACTAGTGCATTTCCCTAAATCATCTTTTCACACACAAATCAAAAAATGCTAAATGCAAATGCATATATTTTTTTTCACTTTCCTTAATGTGAAAAATGCAAAAAGGAAAACTAAAAGCAGCAAAGATTTGAAATATTTCACTCAAAATGACATTTTCGACAATTTCTTCTTCAAAAAGAGAAAGGAAGACTCAAAACGACACTTTCAATTTTGAATAAAAATTATTTTGACACTTTGAATGTAAAAAAATCAAATCAAATGCATCAAGAAAAGTTTAATCGATTATCAAGGGAAGGAAGAATTTACGACACTTCTCTTTTCGACAAAAAACGACAATTACGACACTTTTTGTATCAAAGCGACAAATCGACTAAAACAACTTTTCGACAAAGGATTGTAAATGAGAAAAAAATACACAAAAAAATATCACTAATCCTAATGTAATTGAGGCTGATCTAAGTGATGCAAGTAAGCTTCAGTGAAGAGGCACTGTTCATTTGCAGCAAAACAACCAAACAAAACTGAAAATAGATCAAAAACCCTCAATTTCTAGATGGAAAAAGAGTTCAGTCAATCATCGCACCTAGGCTTCACAGAAATTGAGATGCATCACACTTTCTACACTTAGGAGGTGCTATGCATACTGAGTCATAGTGGAATATAATGTGATGGTCCAGGGAGCGCTACTGAAATGGGTTTTGGCTCAAATGTGGAGTTGTTTTCAATGAATTAAGTTGGGTTTTGATGAACAATGATAAGAAAAGTATGATGGAATGTCTTGAGAGGTTACTGAGATACCAAAAGGGCATCTATATTTTCTTCCAAATCAAATGTTTAATTCATAAACTAAACCAAAGATTGACTGAAGCAGCATTCATCTACTATTCAATTACAAAGCAAGAGTAGTTAGAAAGTTACCTAGTTGACTTCAGACTCTATCTATAGTTTATCAAATTGAACATAAAACAAAAAATAACAATAAACAAACATCTGATATTCCCCAGTGAAGTCGCCATTTTTTTATGGGAAAAATAGTATTCCTAAAGAATGGTAGCCCTCTAGGTTTGGAAGCTACCATAGAAACAATAGTTTAAAGCAATTCAACGATTTCTTCTATCTGTAACAGATAAGAGAAAGATAATGGAACCAACCTAGAACTTACACTTAATCCCTTGCTTTCTCTCTCTCTCCTTTGGTAGATCCTACAACTCCTCCCCATACTTAACACGCTTGGAGAGTACCTGCACAAGTATAGCAACAAAGAATTGTCAAAGTATCATGGTCTATTACAACATAAATATTACATAATCAGATATATAATGAAGAAATGATAGCATTCACAATTGTACAATCATATGGGAGAAAACTTGAATAGCTTTATTAATAGAAAGGAGAATTACAACCCAGTTGTTTGACCTAGCGCTATCCTCCCAGCTTGAATCCTTCTTCACCTCATCAAATAGCAAGATCACTCCAACAAGAATACAATGCTCTCTCCTTAATGATAAACTATCAACACTTACTTGCAATTCACAACATTTTAGCCTTGTGATCTCTTGGATTGGAGATCCATTTATAGATGTTTGCAAGGGTGTGAGTCATCCATGGGGTTTGATTAGTGTCATTCCACTTGTTACAATTGGTTCCACCAGAGAAGGGATTTGGAGATGGTTTCCTAGATCCCTTATTCATCCTTGGGCGAATTCAGAGAGGCAACTAACAAAGGAGAAGTTTTTAGATTCCATGAGAAACCAATTAACAAATTATCACGGATGTTTGTCCATCCTCGCCAATTGCACCCTATAGAAGACCTAAACAGTATGCATTGCACCCTAGCAGTGTACCACTCAGTATGCATCGCACTTTAAAGTGGAGTAGTCAGTATGGTTCAATTTAGGAAATTTTTGGATGGTTTCCTAGATGGAACTTTGGGGGAATGATGTATTCAGATGACTATGTTCCTTTAGGGTATGAAACAACTCTTTTAGGGGTTGATGAGCCCTAATACATCGACATATAAGTTTGGGGTTGATGTACGAAAATATGTCTATAACAGATAGTACCGTTTCAGAAGCCGACAATTCACTGGTCCTCCTGGAAAATCTTCCCCATTCATTTCTTTAGGTAGAAAAGCATTTGCCCCTCTATATCTAGAAATTCTATATGGTCCCTTCCACAGGGTCTCGAACTTGCCATGCTTTCCTTTATTCTCATTTCTAGCATCCCACCATAACTGTTATAGATATTTTTGGGCACTGCAACCCCAATCATAAATGTGCATAAACCAAGGGCTCTTAAGTCCCTAAAAGTGTTGTTCCAACTTCTAAAAGAACAAGGTCAACTGATTACATCTTCTCCCAGAAGTTCTCCATGAAAAACTGCTCAGAACTGGTCAAAACTGCACCATCTCACCTGCTCCATGGTCAAAGTGTGCTGCATCCCACCTAAATACACATGGGAGGTGTGATGCATCTTGAAAAGCCCTTCTATGGGGTGTGATGGGCGAGAGTGGACAAATGGCAGGGTCAATCTTCAAGGTGGAGGATCATGGAATCTTCTAGAAACTTCTCCTGTGACACTTGCCTCTCTGCATTCGCCCAGGGATGAGTAAGAGATCGTCAATCTCCAAGTGGAATCAAGAACTATCAGAGAGAGGACACTAATCAAATCTCAAAAGTTGACTCACCCCCTTTACAAACATCTATATATGGGTCCCTCATCCCAGAGATCCACAGGCTGGAATTTTGTATCTTGTACAGAAGTGTTGTTGGTTTCTTGGTGCAACATCATAGTTTTGGGTGATCTAAGCTTTTCAAGAGGTGAAGAAGGGCTTTCTTGCTGAGAGGATGATGCTGGGTCGGAACAATTGGTTGTAATCCTCTTTTCTATTCTTGATTATTAATAAAGTTATTCAAGCTTTCCTCCACAATTGCTTGTATGATTGATGATATATGCATTTGTGTGGTCAATATATATCTGGTCCTATATTGTTTATGATAATAGATCTATGTTCTTGGATAATGTTATGTTGCTTTGATTCTACAGGTGCTCTTTGAAGTTGGGTAGATGAGGAAGCGAGTGGCAAAGATCTATCAGAAGGGAGAGGAATCAAGCAAGGAACCAAGCGCAAGACATAGGTTGGTCTCCTTTATTCCCCTCTTATCTATTTCTCATAAAGGAAAACGAAAGTAGTTTTAGTTTGTTTGTTTCTAAGGTAACTACGAGCCTTAGTGGGACTAGCAGCTCTACATAGACACTAGATTTCTCAATAAAAAAATGGCAACTCCACCGGGGAGCGAATAGATTGTTTTTTTATCTAGATTTGTTTACTTTATAAACTTATAGATGGAGCCTGAAGTCAAGCCAGCTAGCCTTCGAACTGCATTTTCTATGCAAGTGTAAAGTAGATCAATGGTGCTTCGGTCTATCTCCGGGTTTTGTTTATGAACTAAACAATTGATTTACAAGCTCTCTAATTGCCCTTGTGGTGGCTCTAATAACCTCCTTAGATCTACCCCTGTGATTGATTTATAGATTACCACTTGCTCGGCCTAAATCCCTGAACTGAGATGCAAATTGTGACCCGAAACCCAGTTAAAGTCTCGTTCCTGGTCCATCGCACTGTCTCTTCTGTGGATTCAGGATGCATCACACTTCCAGAGTGTAGTAGGTGTGTTGCATCTCTTTTTCCCTGTGTTGCAGGTGCGCTGATCAGACAAGGCCTTTTCGGCTCTTAGATTTTTGTTTCTGTGTTCACTCTTTTTAGCTATATTCAGGAGTTTTGCTGCCTGTAGTCAGTACACCTCTATTGAAACCCACTTCCTTGCCATTATTCCACCTCCATTGTGTAAAGAACTATAAATGTTTTTAAGTATTTTGAGCCATTTTCAGTTCTCTTTTACAAAGAAGTAGCGTAATTGAACTGTCGTTTCTTGATTTGAAAGTGTCGCAAGTGTTGTTTTCAGTCATAGAAGAGAATCCGATTGTTCTTGATAGTCAATTACACTGTTACTATTGTATTTGATTTGAATTAGTAGTTTTTCATGTGTCGAAATCAAGTTTTCAATTCCAAATCGCAAAGTGTCGTCATTGTCTTCATTTTTTCTTGAAAAGAAACTTGTTAGTAATGTCGCTTTGAAAAATAATTCAAATTTGCGCTTGGCTATCTTTTTATCATTCACACATTAAGAAGGCTAAAAACAAATACATGCATGTGCATTTTCATTTAGACTGTTTGTTGGTTTGATTTAGGATAGTGCATATAGTGTGTGCTCTCTGCTCTATGTTGAAAAAATATCATCTCTCTTTCCTTAGTAGCTAGGATTTTCATTGCAAAAAGAAGATTAAACGGTTGTTTATCATCTTAGATTGCATTTTAGGAATTGTACATCTACATCATGTGGTGAACCTGAAAGGAAAATTTCTTAAGCAATATCAACTGTAAAATAAATTTAATGAATCTAAAAATGCTTTGGAACCTAACGCACAACATTTAGAAGTGTAGGCTAGAGACGTATTCCGGCGTCATAAAGCCTGGTAACTGTTGTTTTCATTGTTGGTTGGGTGATTCCTCCACTTTGAGATGATAATTTCCAGTACGGACTTGTGCTCCCAGGTACCATCGAGTATATATTGGGAGACCACAATAGGCTTTATCCTTTATCCATATGAATTTGTGCCTGCCGCCCTATTGATCGCAATGCACTGAACACAGCATTTGGGAAGATTGATTACAGTACCGTAAAAAGTATTCTGTAGTTTTACGATTGGTTTGGTAATCCCTCTATCTAGATTTCCAGAGTAGTCTCTTTCATTCCTTTTCAGACTCCTTAAAGGAAAAGGTCCATCTGAGCACTTGTCACTTCATGCTCATTAAAAATCGAAGGCGACTAGAGTCATCTTTTGTTTTTTCTCGACTCTCAAAAATTGAAAAAACAAGTTGTGTCAAAGTGTCTAAAATTTATTTTAATCAGAATAGATATCACCTTTCTTACGTTGGTCCTAGGTTGAGAAAAATGGAGTTCACAAACCAAGGAGTTCCCCTTGGGGTTAATCCTAGTCCTTTCTCCTCTTGGGGAGATGTTGATGCACCCCATATGGCCACATTCTCGCTTCTGGGATTGAAAATCGGCTTGCCCGTATGTCTCTTCTTAACTTCTGTCATTCAGAACACCGTGATTCTTGAACAATCAAGTCAGCAACTAAACGATACTAGAGCCCTCTACTTCGTCCAATTATTCCTCTCCTCCTTCCTCTTCGCTTGATGAAGCTGGTAAAGCCAAAAATCAAGTAACTCAAAAGAAGAAGGAGCCAAAGACGAAAAGGGGCAACCAAGCATCGTCTAGCAAAAATACACACATTGCACCGTCCAGGCCTAAATCGCCATGTGTCATTTGCAAAGGAGACCACTATCATCGAGATTGTCCTTGCATCCCTTGGATCTTAAGGGACTGGTCTCCTCGTTTGCACAATCTGGTGTCATCAACCTCTGATGATCATGTTGAAAGTACACCATCAACTAGTGAAAGTGAAGCCCCTGGACAAAAAGGAAGATGTAAATTTCCTTGTAAAATGTGTGAAGGCGATCATGCCATCCACCGTTGTCCCTTCTTAGATGAAGCTAAAAGAGTTTTGGATGATCATCTGGTTTCACCGTTACGGCTTCCTCCTTGATATAATAAACTCTTGCCGAGTCCGTCACTAGTTGAAAATCCAGCTAACACGCCCTTGTGGTCGTCCAAAGCATCTATCATTGAAGATAAACCATCTGAATCCACACCAGACGAAAGTCAAAAGGTCGAGGTGGCAGTTGACCCGGTCTTGCCTTAAGAGGATCCATCTTCAGATGATACAGTAACCGAAGAGAACAAGAACGACACCGTTCAAATTCTCTTCGTAAGCACAGACTCCGATGAACATGGGGGAAGTCTACCCGTTCCTTTACTGTAGGAAGGAAGTTCGTCATAGTCATATCCGGCCGTCTATTTGGTCCCACCTCTAAGCAACCTGGTTGTTTCCTTCGATTGGAATCTACTAGGCAGACCCCATTTATCGGCTAGTGTACCATTTCGAATCATTGCTTAAATATATAGAATGGTCATAGCCGGTACCATCATAGATGGAGGGGCTTCTGTGAGTATCCTTTCCTCAACTACATGGAAAGCGCTTGGTTCGCCATTGCTTTTGCCTGAGATGAGAAACCGAACAAGATTTGACAAACGAACCAGTCGATCGTTAGGGATCCTTCCCAATGTGCCGATAACATTGAGAAGGAAAACCATTCACATGAACGTAATGGTAGTCCAAGGACCCCTGGATTATAATCTACTCCTTGGACAAGACTATATTTATTGCATGGGAGCCATTGTCTCCTCACTCTTTAGAGTAATGTGTTTTTCGCATGAAGGAAGAGTGGTGAAGCTCGTAGACCAACTTTCATTCCCCAGTTCACACATAGAAAATAGTCATACACCAACCCTGAATGGTCTTTTCACGCAAGGAATGTATCATCAATCCCCAGTTCGTCCTCCTATGAGCGTAAGTGATTCAGAGGATATGACTGAAACCCAGTGGGCATGCACCCTGGCCTGTTTCGATAGGAAAACCTTGGGTATAGGGTAGGTTTTTGCAAAGGATATATGACTGGTTGGAACACCCGTCCATTTAGGAAAATGGGATTAGAATAGAATAAGATACCTCTGTTAAGGTAGGCCTTTCCCGATATAACAAATTTTTTATCTGCAAATTGAGGGGTAACCTGGGAAAGGTAGGCCTTTCCCGATAAAACAAATGTTTTGTATGCAAATTGAGGGGGTAACTAGGAAACTCTACTTCGTTATACCTAGGGGCATGCAAACCTTTTGGCATGCAAGCGAAGAGCGACCATTTAATTTTTTTAATTTGTAGGTCCTCTAACCCTTTAAACTCATGGGATTGGTCATTTCCTAACTTGCATAAAGAAAGGATGCGGGGCAAAGCTTTGAAAAAATGTCGTTTTTATATGAGACATCCTTATTATACGATTGGATTGAGTAGTTTTAACGTGAAATTCAATCTCGTTAAAAAATAAACATAAGCAATGAGCAAATTTTCCCCCAGAGTTTAAGCTCATTAAAAAATGAACCATTTTCCAGTAAATAACAATCGTGAATGTATTATCATCAGCCTTTGAAGCCTTGGTCGTGCTCTCATCATCACCTCCACTCTGTATTGGTGGATCATTCACCCCCATTTGATTGTTTACCCTTTTTGAGGAACAGCTGCGAAGAGTGATCCTGTTAGCCATCCTTGTGACACTGCTATGATTGGAAAATTCCAAACATTACCTGGAATCAGCTGCTACCCGAATTTATCACTCGTTCCTCAAAAAACGAGTCTCCTCTAAGCTCTTTTCAACTGACTCGTAAAATATGAAAAGATTTCCAAGCCATTGTCCTCTCCAGCTCGTTAAAGGGATCGGAAGTGTTATCCCTCCTTTAGATTTTAATCTTTTTGTACTTGAGGGATCATTACACAAAAAGATCGAGCGCTTGTTTTGTTCGGCTCATTAAAAGTACCGAAAATTCATCCCTTTTGTGTTGTTTTATACTTTTTCAGACTCAAGGGATTATATGACAAAAAAGGATTATTGGAGTTTTCTTTACGTCCCTTTTTCAGACTCTATAAAATTGAAAAAGACTGAGTTATCCTTGTCTTTAAACTCGTTAAAACCAAATAGCGACAAACTTGTCCATACAGACAAGAACGAGTTTCACTATTGCTAGGCTCGTTAAAACATAGTGATGGGTTTGCCCGAAGGGAAAATTATAGAACAAGCATATCTTATCCTCCTCAAGCTTGACAAAACTAAAGAGGTACTGGTCAGCAATGACTGGGGAAAAATTAGGAAGAAAACATGAAAAAACTTTATTGGTAGCAAATCGCTCTTGAACATGACACTTTCACTCCACATCCGAGTCGGGTTGGGTTGTCCCATTCACTGGTCACATCACCATGGTTCCATCACACCATCCATATTTGGGGTTAATACTACTGATCCATCATGTCAGTGTTGCTGATATGTTCAAGAGAAGTTGCTCAGAGAATTCACCTGTGTCTCACCCACTGCAATACATTTACGCTCCATTCTTTCATGACCGCCACCCTGAACCTTATATCACCAGATCGTTTTCACCTCCATTAAAATCATTTGCTCCATTCCATGTCATTGATGTGGGATTCACTAAGTCCCTCCTATGATGGATCGCTTCTTGTCAACATCAGCTCATTATCCAAGAAGTCGATCTAGGAACAACCCTTTCAGTACTTTGAAGCTTGCATGCCTCAATGGCAAGTTTCTCACTTCCGGCGACAGATTTACATCAATGGCCTTCGATCGAAAGATTTTGCGTGGTGGTCGATGCCAAGTCCCTTATTCACACCACGTGAATTGTACTGTAGTACCTTGAGGGTCATCATCATTATTGGTGATTCTTCTCGCGCCTGTTAACAACTTACATCATTGGCTGGTAATCAGGCGATGTCCTTCCATGTTCGACTCCAGAACATCTCTCACATGGATCGACTTGTACTTTGAGTGAAGATAGAACTAGATTGAAGACCCCAGATCTAGTTTCATCCATCCGGGCTGCGATGTATAATTAGGAAAATAAAGACATCAAATGTACATCATTACTGCACAGATAATTATCCAACCTAAGGGATGATGGCTCTACCAGAATCATCAGTCTACACTCAGACAATTTTCTGTCTTATGTACATGAAAATGAATTTATAAAGCTCAGCATGGGAATGCTTGCCTCAGCTAGGTCATGAAAATATTATGAAGATAATGTATTGTATTGTATCTTATTATAGGTCGCCTTCCAGCTTGAAAAAACTTCAGATCCTCATGATAAAGCATTTCACCCGACATCAACAGATTAATGACCTCATGCTTTAGGGGGCAACTGTTATAGACATTTTTGGGCACTGCAACCCAATCATAAATGTCCATAAACCAAGCGCTCTTAAGTCCCTAAAAGTGTTGTTCCAACCTCTGAAAGAACAAGGTCAACTGATTACATATTCTCCCAGAAGTTCTCCATGAAAAACTGCTCAAACTGCTCAGAACTAGACCATCTCGCCTGCTCCATGGTCAAAGTGCGCTGCATCCCACCTAAATAAACACGAGAGGTGCGATGCATCTTGAAAATCCCTTCTATGGGGTGCGATGGGTGAGAGTGGACAAATGGCACGGTCAATCTGCAAGGTGGAGGATCATGGAATCTTCTAGAAACTTCTCTTGTGACACTTGCCTCTCTACATTCGCCCAGGGATGAGTAAGAGATCATCAATCTCCAAGTGGAATCAAGAACGATCAAAGATAGGACACTAATCAAATCTCAAAAGCTGTCTCACCCCCCCTTGCAGACATCTATATATGGGTCCCTCATCCCA
Organism: Pinus tabuliformis; assembly: GCA_031772625.1. Classification (NCBI taxonomy): domain Eukaryota; kingdom Viridiplantae; phylum Streptophyta; class Pinopsida; order Pinales; family Pinaceae; genus Pinus; species Pinus tabuliformis. The sequence goes on from CM062820.1 coordinate 1,373,784,579, forward strand.
GAGATCCAGAGACTAGAATTTTGTATCTTGTAAGGAAGTGCTGCTGGTTTCTTGGTGCAACATCATAGTGTTGGGTGATCTAAGCTTTTCATGAGGTGAAGAAGGGATTTCTTGCTAAGAGGATGATGCTGGGTCAGAACAATTGGTTGTAATCCTCTTTTATATTCTTGATTATTAATAAATCGATTCAAGTTTTCCTCCGCATTCTTGTATGATTGATGATATATGCATTTGTGTGGTCAATATATATCTGGTCCTATATTGTTTATGATAATAGATATATGTTCTTGGATAGTGTTATGCTGCTTTGATTCTACAGGTGCTCTTTGAAGCTGGGTAGACGAGGAAGCAAGTGGCAAAGATCTATCAAAAGGGAGAGGAATCAAGCAAGGAACCAAGCGCAAGATAGAGGTTGGTCTCCTTTATTCCCCTCTTATCTATTTCTCATAAAGGAAAAAGAAAGTAGTTTTAGTTTATTTTTTTCTTAGGTAGCTACCAGCCTTAGTGGGACTAGCAGCTCTGCATAGACACTAGATTTCCCAATAACAATAACACTATGTCATCAATCTAAAATTTGTTTGCCTTTGCCTTCCGATCATAAATATTTTTAATTCTCTCCTGCAGCCTAAAGGTATTTTGCAAAACTTCCTCTCTCGTTTGCTGTAAATGGATCACTTGACTTATTCTCCACTGAAAATGATCTTCCTCGCTGCCAGCTTCCTATAGAAGTTTTACAATCGGGACTGCAAGAGATGTCGGGAATACAGTGTCAAGACCGTATACAATATCAAACGGAGACATTCCTATTGACTTCTTTTGGCTCACCCTATCAGCCCATAGTGCATTAACCAATTTTTTATGTTAGCTCATCTTATTGGTTTCTAACAGCTTTTTAATGATGTTGACCAATGACTTGTTTGAGGATTCGACCAATCTATTACCTTGTGGATAATATGCAGTAGAATGTTCTATGGTAATTTTGCATTTGCTACAAAAGTAAATAATCTTTTTGGACTTGAAATTGGATGCGCTATCTATAATAAGTTTGTTAGGACAAACAAAATGTGACAAAATATTTGTTTCAAGAAACTGAATTATTACCGAATCTGTGGCTTGTCGAGTGAGGATTACCTTAATCCACTTTGTGGAATAATCTGTTGTTGTCAAAATCCACTTGTGTTGAGATGAAGATGTGGGATGGATCTCACCAATAAAATCTAGGCCCCATTGTTGAAACGGTGCACTAACTTCGACTGGCTTGAGAGGTAGAGGTTGCAACTTTCTTCTTCCCTAAAAAATCTGGCATTCATGACAGCTTGTGATAGTTTTGTAAACATCGGCGAACAAGGTAGTCCAATCGTAACCTGCTCTCAAAATTTTGTTAGCCATTGTCTTTCAAAATAAGTGACCTCCACAGTCTCCCTTATGAAAATCACTCATGAACTATTGGGCATCATCTTAAGTTAAGCAATTCAACAAAATGCCTCTGAGATCCTTCCAATAAAGTGCATTATTTAGAATGCAAAATCTAGCAGCCTTAAGTTTTAGAGTTATACCTTTATTTTTGGCCATCCCTAGTGGTGGTTAAAGATGTTGAATCACATACACAATATCTGAATACCAAGGAGATTGGAGAAAAAATTTGGATACTTGAATCAGCGAACTATCTTCTTCTTCTTTAGACATGGTTGCGATAAGATTTATATCTAATGCATGTAGATTGGACTATGCCATTAACTTTGCTAGACCCTGCCCCTTGATTAGCTTTGTAGGATTTATCTCCAAGTCATATTCTAGTAATGCTACAATCCATTTTCCCCGCCTTCCTTCCGAATCTATTTGTACCAAAACATCTTTAATTGTTGCATTAGGGACATAAGCAAGGATATGAGAGTGCAGAAGATATACCCAAAAGTCTTTCAAAACTTTAACTAAGGCAAGAGCTTGCTTCTCAATGATGTTATATTTCAAGGCTGCATCCCTAATTATCCTACTGAAAAAGGCAATTAGTTTTTCTAGCTGATCTCTTTTCTACATTAGAACTGTTGCCATAGTATGTTTAGAAGCAAATGAAAATAATAAGAAATCCTGTGAATAATTTGGACTGATAAAAATCAGGGCTGAAGATAGAGCCAACTTTACCAGGTTAAAAGACTTCATAGCGTCCTTAATCCATTTTGACCACACTATCTGTTATAGAAATTTTTGTGCCTTACAGTATGAAGCATGAAATGTCGATAATCTGAGGGATCCAAAGTCCCTAAACATGTTGTTCCTACCCCTAGAGGAACAAGGTCAGCAAACCACAGCACTGAAAATCAGTTCTCCACCTGAAAACACTCAAAAACAAGCTATTTCTGGATCATGTCAGCTGCTCCACTGAGCATCTGCGCTGAATGTCAACTGCTCCACTCTGTACCTGCGTTGAATGTCAAAAGCAATGAAGGCTACCTGCGTTGGGCGAGATTGGCCAAGTGGCACAGTCATTCTGCAAGGTGTCAAATGCCCAGGAAGCTTCCAAAATGACACTTGGATCAGGGAATTCGCCTTGTGATGAGTAAGAGGATCTAGATCTCCAAGTGGAAGCAAGAAACTCCAAGTGGACTCAAGAACTGAAGTATAACTGAAGTGGGAGAGGACACTAGTCAGCTTCATGCCAGCCTCAAGCTGACTCATCCTTTCTCCAAAACTCCTATATATAGAGCTCTCTCATGAGGTCTAGGGGGGCTGGAATCTTGTGAATGTACGGAAGTGTTGTTGGTTTGTGCATAGAACTATTGGGTGATTGCTTTGAAGGAGGTGAAGAGGAGATTTCTTTCTACTGGGAGGTGTTGCTGGATTGGGCCTATTATGGTTGTAACACTCTTAGAACTTTACTTCTTCTATTAATAAAGTATTTGAGGTTCTTCTATATGCATGTGTCTCTATGGTGAATTGATGCTTGTATATTTGATTTATTCTAATCCTTGAATCAGTTATGGATGTATGCTTCTTGTAGTTTCCTTTCTTTGTGCTTTTACAGGATCTTTGTGTAGCTGGGCCGGTGAAAGAGCAAGGAGCTAGGAGCAAGCAGCAAGAGGGGAGATTGGATCAACCATTAGCGGAAGATAACAGTTAGTGGATCCCTTTTCTCTTCTCTCTCTCATCTCATAAAGAAGTAATCTCGAATAGCTTTGCATTCAGTTGTTGCTGAGGTACTATCACCCTTAGAGTGGGATAGGGTCATTCCGTATTGGATACTTTTCCCAACAACACTATCCTTTTTCAACATATTAGTAATTTCCCTCAAGTGTTCATCTAGATTAGGCAGAAACTGACGCAAGAAATTCATCTTACCGTTAAATGCTTGGATCTCTTTCTTATTACGAGGAAAATCTATCTTCTGTATAGCTTCCACCCTTATAGGATAGATGCGGATTCCCTCCTTTGATATTATGTGACCAAGCAGCTTCCATTCATCCATAGCAAAAAGGCCCTTTTTGGGATTGAGTGATATTCCATATTTTCTGCAACGCTGAAAAACAATTTTCAGATGGTAAAGATGCTCTTCATCTGAATTTTAAAATATAATCAAATCATCAAGATATACTACTAAAAAACATCTTTTTCATTTGGGAAGGAAATGTCCATGGCACACTGAAATGTTGCTCCAACATTCTTTAAACCAAATGACATCTTGGCATAGTGGAATGTTCCCCAAGGAGTGGTGAACGTTGTCTTGCCCCTATCATCGTCGTGCACCAAAATTTGATTGTAGCCTAAATATCCATCAAGTAGAGACATACGAGATTCTCCAACTATTCTATGGAGAATGTGATCCATTTTCAGTAGTGGGTAGTTATCCTTTAATGACACTTTATTCAAATTTCTAAAATCTATGAACAATATGATCTTACCTGTTTTCTTCCTCATAGGAACTAGATTGGAAATCCAATTTGAAAATCTGATCGGAACGATTATACCAACCTTGTACAATCGATTTACCTCCTTTTCTATTGATGGTAGCAACTTCAGATTTATCCTTCTCAACTTTTGGCAGAACGGCTTCTGATTTGGCTTAATAGGAATTATATGCTCAATTATACTTTTGTCATACTCCTTTAAGTCTGTATAGTTCCAAGCAAATACATAAGAAAATGAATATAGTAAACTAATTTATTTAGCATTTACCTGCAACTCCTACTGACTTAGATGATTTATAGGCTTCAAAACCTCATCATTTGTTTCCCGGTGGTTGCCCCTACCTAATGACTTGTTTCCCTTTTCAGGCTCTCAATCAGATGCAGGACGAAGATCAATGCCTGGCCTAGGCCCTCCGAACACCTCGGTTGTCCTCTGGTTAGGGAATGAGTTCTTCTGCTGGTTTAGGACAAAAGAACGTCAACCCCGGCCTGAAAGGGAAAGGCAGATCTCTCAGATCGAAGAGCAAGTCCTATTGACTCAGAACGTCCTGGTGAACCATGAACAGAAGAAGACTGAGACTCAAGGATGCTGGTCTTGGTCCCATTCCTGACTCAGTCGAAGATCTGGGCTTATACATCTTTAGATCGAAATGACTTCCATCCCTCCAAGCTTAAGGATGAAATGAGTTCTCCCCTTGGACTAAACTTGCATTAACTTCGATTCCTACTTAAACGACTGATGAGTTTCCGGCTCTTGGTTCGAAATGAGGAGGTAATGCCTTTGACAATTTCACCATCTTTGGATTCTCGGTTGTTCCAATATTTTCATTTTCAACACCCTTCTCGGTCGGCACTAAGCTTGGATTTCGGGCTACATCAGCTCGATCAAATAGTTCCTCTAAAGGTATAAGACCTTTAGCAATGACATTATCTTCGAACTGCAAGACTTCCATCTTATTTACCTCTATTTTTGGTTCACCATCATCTCTCTCACCATCTATAGGGGTGTCTTTATACTTGCCTTCATTTTGCAGAAAATCATCAATTTCTTTGTCATCCTGAAACACCTGCCAATATATCAGATTATGAGGAATAGCTGGGCGATGCTTCACATGAATTTCAAACTTAATGTTTGAATTATTGGGATCTTCAAATTACTTGTAGCTGTGGCAAGAGAATCTGCAATGACATTTTGTGTACGAGGAACACATGTCTAGGTAAAATCTAGAAACATCCTCAATATATCTAAAATTGCATTATGGTAAGCCCTCATTCACAGATGTTTGGCTTGGTATTCCCCTTTAACTCGTTTGATTACTTATTCTGAATCTCCATAAATTTAAATTCTCTTTGCATTCAACTTCATGAGTATCTTCAACCCTACAATCAGTGCCTCATACTCGGCTTTGTTGTTAGAACAATCGAAAGCCAATTTACATGAACAAATTCTTACATTGCTTGGGACATTATTTGGTAGGAAAACAGGGCTACGTATCCAAATCCCAATACCTGCACCATCCTTACCTACTACTCCATCAAAATCCATACTCTATAAACTAGCTTCTTCCTCCAAGTGCCAGAATTTTGTTTTCTCTTCTACCTTTGGCTATTTTCCATCAATTTTCTATTGTTGCCGGAACATAGACTAATCAGCGATACTTGCAAGCTTTTGTCTCTCTTGATCAAGTACTGCCCTGAAATTTTGTGTTATCTCTACAACATCTTCCACTTCAACTAACTAGCTATTTACATCATTAAGACCACTATCTGAATATAGAACAAAAGATTCTAAATCTGTATGTACAGAGTTAGTTGGATGATTCAAATGTTTCTCCTTGCCTGTGATCATATACTTCATCTTCTTCTCCCTATATAATTTTCTCAGCAGACCAAACATGGGAATAGTGGCATAGGAGAAGTCTAATTGCAATGTCCCTTTCTGTTTTTCACCCCACGACCTAGATAAAAGCATGCCAAATCTAGGAGGAATGTCTACCACAACTACATCCATGAGAACATTCTTTGTTGGAATCTGATCTAAATTCACAACCAAATCCTTAATGAGACCAATACATCTGACCCTACCGGAATCAAAAGAATAAAGATCATGATATTTACGAGTGATGTCGAGACCCAATTTTTCCATAATTGCCTTTGGCATCAGATTGTGGGATGCTCCTGAATCAAACATGGCATTGTGCAAGACATACTCATGCAATCTAAGGCTGATGTAAAATGGGGGTACTTCACTATCCTCAGATTGGCCTTCTAATGTAGGACCAAAAATAAGCTCGGGTTGGTCATCCTCCACATTAACCATATTAGACAGGGGATCTACATTCAAAATCTTTGACACTTGACTCTTATAACTGCTATTCTTCATTAATTCTATCAGAGGTATCGACACTTTTAACTTAGAAATCTCATTCTCTAGGCTAAAGGCTGTAATTTTATCTACCTCTTTGACCAGAGAATCCTTCTTTTTAGGCTTTTCTTTGGCTGTGCTTAGCTAATTTGTCTTCTCATTTGCAGATTATACTTTGCTGGAAGTAGGATCTAATGGCTCCTTTCCTTTTTTCTGAACATTTGAAGAATCATTCTTAGGCTGTCATGCTTCCTTTCGCTTTTGGACCAGATTGATTGGTACATCCTTGCTCCTAAGTGAATACTGTCTTTGCTGTGTTGTCAGTGTGTTCATATATCCCCTCTGATATTCATCTGATTCTTCTTCCAGGACTGTTTCATTGGCTAGTATAAAATCCTCATCTTTCTATACAATCGGGATCTCTAAATATTTCTCATCCTCCATATAGATAGGCAAACCATCTGCTGTAAAAAAGTGATTTTCCTCTCCTATTGGATCTTCATCATCCTCTAACTCTGGGCCATGCACATAATTCCACTATAGAGGTGTTTTGACTTGTTTCTGTGTTGATTGATCTTGTGATCTTTGCTCTCGCTGTTTGATCCTGAACTGTGGTTGATGCTGACCGTGGAAATTTGGATTTTTGATTAGTGCCTCGGGATTATCTGCAATTGTCAATCTGTCAAACATTTTCTTAATTTTATGAAGCAAATGATCAGCCTTTACATTTGAGGAAGAAGCCTCTTCCTTTATGGTCACTTTCTTTTCGGTCTTCATCCTAGCTCTTTTAGCTAGCAGATTTGCCTCCACACTCACGGCATTTTTTTGCATATCCTCCATTTTTTTGGTATGCCATGTCAGGATCAAAACCACCAGGAAGTTTTATCAATGCCAACCCCATCAATGGCTTGATATCAGCTAGAATAGCATTATAGACAGTATTGAATCTCACACAATAATCCTGAACACTTTCACTAGCATTCCTCTTTATATTTTCGTACTCAGAAATAATTTGGAGTGGATTTTTCTTTATCTCCCAACAATCCAGGAATTGTCTATGGAGAACATGCAATGTATTGATAATCCCCGCAGGTAGTGCTCTGAACCACTTCTAAACCTTGCCTCCAAAACTTTGCACAAATAATCACATGGTTACATTTTCTTCATCTATCTCATGAAGATGAAAGAAGTCATTCATCCTGTCAACATGCTGCTATGCTGTGATACCTTGTGTAGCATCAAACAACAATATCTTACTTTGGTAATCAGTAGGCATAGCATCCATGTTCTGTGGAAAAATGAGAGGTGCATATCTGGCAACCATTACTCGAGGTGGATTGGAAACTGACCTTGGGGAAACAGGAGGATTTATAACAACAAGGGCAGTAGATGTGATGGGTGTTTGAGGGGTTGAAGGAGGAGTAGAGGTGATAGATCTCTGATCAGATATGCTAGGTTGAATGGGAAGGGTGGGGATAAACTAAGGTTGAGAATGAACCTCAGAACTAGATGAGAAAGTAGATGGACCAAGAGTAACAGATGTTGATTCTGGAAGCTTAGGGATATCGGTAGCTACAATAGATGATTGAAGAGAATTTAAGATATAATCATCAATTGATCTATTCTCCCTTTCGGTTTCAAGGTATTCAAAAAATTGTGGATTTAAAATGGTATCATCAATCGCACTTTCAGATTTGGTTTCAAACAAAAAAAGATCAAAATGTTCATCAAAAGGGAGATATTCAAGATATTGAAACTCAATTGGGCAGGAATGAGATCTGAAAACCAGTCTAGGACTCAATGAACTTTCTTGCTTGAGTATTCTTGAAATGAGATTAGGATTTTCAAATATGGGAGGAGGATCAGGATCAAGATTGGCCCTCGTGTATCTTCTTGAAGCTAGTGTGTTTGATTTTTCCCCAAAATTCAAATGGACATTACAATATTTTTAGCCTAATAATTTCTAAACCTATCATCCAAAAGTCCAAAATTTTGTTTTAAAAGTATTGGGGTAATATATTTCAATTCTCCCCCAGTATGGTTTCCACTATGTTCGGGCTTGGATCTATCTCAGGCTGAAGGAAGGATGGTCTAGGGTAACATCATACCATGCTTAACCTGGTATCTAGCCCTACCAGGTCGGGAGAGGGCTCTCTCCTTCTCAATCTCAATTAGGATATTGGCAATTAGGGCTTGATATGACTAAATTTAATGTAGATTTTAGGCTAGCTATAGTAGCTTAGGTTTTTTGGTTTGATTTTTAGGTTTTGGTTGCTGGATCGATTGGAGAAGGCAGATTGGGTCCGGGAAATCAACTCAGGGATATAGTCATGTTCTGTGGGGTGAGGTAGGCAAGAGTTTATGTACTAGAAAGGGGATTGAGATAGCTAAGGACTAGAGGAGGGAATAAAGAAACTATGAATCCTCTTCAAACAGTTGAAAACATTGGAAACCAAATGCATTCCCAAGACAAAGCACAACAGTGTATTTTGTCCATTCACCTTGATTTATTTAGGTTTACAAGAGAAAGATGGATTTGGATACATATAAAACATAAGAGAAACTCATTACAAAGAAGAAAAAATACATAAACTCACTGTCACAAGAATCCCACAAAAAAAGCAGTGAAACCTGGTCTTATTCCTTGCCAAACTACTGATACAAATGTTCAATGAGTGCCACCACTTATACCAAAGTCCAACCTTTACAAATTACTAAGAAAGTAAATAATATAGGCAAGGAAACCACTCATGCTAGCTATTAGGGTCGAATCCATGAGAAAAGGGGTGGTTTCAACCATATCTAAAGTAGGAACAGAAAAGTAGGCAGTGGAACAACTTGCCTTTAAAACTTAGGGAACCAATTCATTACAGCTCAAAACCACTTTGAACTTTATGTATCTACCCTATGAGGTTATTTTCATCCATAATTACATCAAATATATCATTTACCATGCATACATTTACCAAGAAAATAAGAAAAGTCAACCACTGAAGAAACTGGGTGAAATTTTGAGTTTTACGCAAAAATTGACAAAATCTGCCTGGTGCGCAATGTCGACCTTGTTATGTGTAGCACCACTTTAGGGAAGCTTTTGGAGGCCTTCCACTCATCAAAATTAGGCCCAAGATAGATTGCTGGAAATCTCAGCCTGTCTAGTTTCTGGAACAGTTTGAATATTTGGATTTGGAGTTGATTTGACCCTCCAAAGGTTGATTCTCCCAAGAATGCTTCCTGTGGGTCCAAAAAGTGGTAGAGAGGGCATTTTTTGAGTGTTTTTTTTCCCTTTTGGTGGCCAAGATCTTCTCTAAAGTTGATGAAACTTTCTAGGTTGACTTATTTTTTGTTGCTGAATCCAAATCTATAAGCCATTTGTCAATAGGATGCACTAATTCAATGCGCATTGCCACCTCATTAAGCTATTTTATGAGCTAATGAAGCTTCAACCAAGATCTTGAGTTTACCATGTTCTTTATTAGCTCTCAAGGGTCTCCTTAACTTTGCTTTTAGCCTCTTTACCCTTTTTTTGCAAATCTTGTTCCGAGTTAAGTAATGCTAGGCCATATGGCGCAGCATTATCTTTTCTTTGTTGGCTTTCTCAAGAAACTTCTCAAGGTGAATGTTCACCCTTTCCAACCATGTCTCTCGGTCATTCTCAATTTCTTTCTCAAGGGAGGTCATCTCGATCTTTGCTTTCTTTTCCTCTTGCCTATCTTCCCTAATCATTTGTAGCTCCATAATCGTTTTCTTATCTATCAACTATTTGTTTTCCTACTCAAGAAAGTTGATGATCCATTTGGCCCTCTCAAGGTTAAGTGATAAGGCTTGTATTTTAGCCTCCTTCTCTTCGATAATCATGTCCTTGAGTCTTGAGCTTTGAGAGCCCAAATCAGTGACATCCTCCTCAATTAAAATAAACTCTTTGTCTTGCAATTGAGTAGGGCTCTCCTCATGCATCTTTTGCTTCCCTTTGTCTTTGCTTTTTCACTGTTTGCCAACCTGTATAGTTGGAGAAGAAGGCAAAGCCCATTCCGCCCCTGATGGAGATAGCATTTTCCTATGGTTTGGTGAAGAAAAGAAGACCCCTTCCACTCCTTGTGGAGATAGTACTCACTTGGCAGCTGCAAAGAGCATCCTATTCCCTCTTTCATAGGTGACAAACATAGGAACAGGAACCTTCTCTATTTTATTTTCAGGCTCCTTTTGTTACCTGGAAGGTTCGCCTTCCTCTTGAGGATCTAAAAATATTTGAGCCCCCTTGAAGTACTCATGAGCAATGAAAGTTTCCCATGGCATTCCAAATTGAGTGAGTTGATGTAAAACAATAATTTTGATGATATAAAAATGATAAATGCTATTGAGTTACTGTGGATATGGTTTTCTTTTTGAAATCACTGTCATCCTCTCTATGTTTTTGCATATGAAATAATGGATGCTCATCATTCTGAACCTGGTAAAGTGCATGAGCAATCTGATGTGGTAGGAATAAAGTCTGGAGAACCTACCCTCACATGTAAAGTATTTAATGATAAGTTTCATGAGTGGAACATACCGGTCCTCCAGGAATTTAAAAGGAAACACCCTGCTGAGTTTGCCATGGTACTTGGCCTTGATATAAGGCTCATAATGTTGCTTACTAATATTTTTCCATTTGTTCCACTTTTCCCCTACATCTAGAATTCTTGTGGCCTCTACAATGATAGTTGGTGAAAGGGTGAAGTTTACCCCAACAAGATGTACCATATTGTTATCCATGTTTATCACAAACTGCCTTGCTAACTCATGGTGAAATTTGACTCTTTCAACCATTTTACAAAACTCAAAATAGGACTGATATCTAAAACATGTGGTGGATAGTGGGCAAGAAAGGAGTTCACTCATGCTGATAGGTTCCTCCCTGATGATTTTTCCACCTTTGTGAGACTACACATTTCTTTCTCTTGAGCTATCACTAAATGTGTCCTCTTCAAAATCTAATTTGCCACCTCCTTCCATGCTTGTCATTAGGGTGATGATATGGAGACTAATGGATAATAGGTGGGGAAAAAGAAAATGAGTATGAAGATATTTTGTAAATGGAACAATGGTAATGAGGTGACGTAGGGGAATGAAGGGAAGGATTTGGGGAGCTAGGGTTTTGATTTATGAGGGACTTAGGGTTTTAAAGGGAATTAGCTTCTTAGGGAAAATAGAATCAAGGGGTAGTTTAGTGCAATGAAGTTAGGAAAAGGGACAAAGGAATGTGATTTTGCAATGATGTGAAAGTTTGCAATGATGTGAAACAGAGTATGGAGGCAAGATAGGGTTTGACCTTTACGAAGAAAAAATCATCAACCAAACATGGAAAACCTTATTTAAGCTTAGGATATATGAACACTCACTTGTTAGGAGGTGAATGTAGCAAAAATATTGATAGAGGATGACTTTGGGTGAATTGGAACCTTGGCATCTCAATGCACGACACGCTGAACCCAATGCACAGCGCCTCCCTAATGCACAATGCCAGTGTGTTTTTATACTGGGAAAAGCTACCTGATGTGTAGTGCCCCTCTGATGTGCAGCGCCAACCCTCTGATGTGCAACGCGAGGAAGGTTTGCTGCAAATTTCGAGTTTTCTTCCTCCTTTTCTCAATCTTCCTTGAAAACACAATTTTAGCTCTTCACTTGACTTTTTCAAAATGAAATGGCTTGCTATCATGAATTTGCTTTATATACCATATAATTTATTTTTTGTTCATTTGCACACACGTTTCTAAATCTGAGTCACTTCTATAATAACTTTGTTTTTCAGTTTGAAGTTTGACTCCTTTTCTTGGAAACTTGATGGACTGATGTCTTGATGTTTTTGTCTTTGTAGTGGCAGGAGTTGGAAAGGTGACCAAGAATAGCTGCTGAGTGCTTTTTACATATAGAAATAATTAAGTTACATGAAATTTTACAAAAATGGAACTATACTCTGTTTTCACCTCAAAAAAAAGTTTTGAGGTGAAAAAGATTTATTGAGTATATTAGAAGTAAACTTATGATTTTATGAACCTTCATGTGCCTGTTGACCTCTTTATTTGAGCATGATTGACAAACCCTAAGACCTAACGGGACTAAACCCTAGGACTAGTTCTTATACATGAAATGAAACAAGATGACTGTGAATCACTAAAAAAACTATGTAAATAGGTCAGCAAGTGGATGTCATGAGGGAAACTGACATGAAGCCACTACCATCAGTTGATCCATGAACTAATGGAATGTAGCTGATCAAATGAGACACCTAATATGCATGCAAAAGAGAAATTTGATCATTGATGGTAGTGTGAAGACACTGACACTAACACTCACAAATCTTAAAACACCTCACCCATCAAGCCCTAGAGTGCTAAACCTTATACCTACCTTTCCCCATTGAACACCCTATAATTTTGACCTAATTCCCTAGCCCTAACTGTCTTTCTCCTCCCGATCAAGCAAAACCCCTTCAAAATCAAATCAAACTTTGTGCTACTATACCTAGCCTAATATCCTTTTCCTAATACAATCATCTTGGCTGAGATCCTTATGGAGAGAGCCCTCTCTCGGCCCAGTAGGGCTAGCTACTTGGCTAAGTGTGGTTTGTCGTTACCCTGGCATTTCCTTCCTTCAACCTGAGGTTTAATCCAGGTGATAACAATCACATTGAATGCCATCATTCTTGAGAGTTTCCTGGCCTGAAGACATACTGAAATGACTCCTTGAGGGACCAACACACTCTTGGTTAGGGGTAAGTGCACTGTAGAGCACTTAGGCCCATTCAAGCTTTCTCTACAGAGCACCTAGGCCCACTTTGATCTTTTTTGGGTGAGATTGAGCGAAATCTTGATAGGGTTCTAGGAATATTCATACATTCTAGACAATTCTAGAAGATTCCCACCTCTTATCCTCTCCTATGAGCTCAAAATTGGATAGGGAATGAATCAAATAACCTCCTATCCTCTCATCCCTTCCTCCATGGAAACTAACTCCCAAATTGGAAAGCCATTCAATTCCAAATTTAAGACAAGACCACCTCCATTTCCCTATAAATTGAGCACTCATCATAGTGATCAGGGGATAGACTTTGAGAATTTGTAAGGAGATATTGTTGGTTTGAGGTTTGAGATTGTAAGCAAATATTGTTATACTGCCAGAGTGTTGTGATTTTGGTGTGATTAAGGATGGAACTCAAGCTAGATGAGTGACATGAGATCAGACTTCTTTGGTTGTAACTCTTCCTTCTACTTAATAAAGTTGTTTACACCTTTTCCCATATTCTTGTCTTTATGTATGATGATTATATGTGTAAATTCCTTTGATTCTATTTGCTTATATTAGATAGATCTCTTGCTTTGATTAGTTTTTTTTCCTTTGTTAATTATTGTAGGTACTTATCGAGCGGATTGAATTCAAGAAGGAGCGTTGGGAGATCTTCAAAGGAGGCAAAGGGAAGCAAAAATTGGTGACTCCACTAGGGAATGTTCATTATTCCGAGTATTTTATCTTCATCCTATTGCACTCTAGTAGACTTTACTTGCTTCCATTGATCTTATGTCAGCCTTTTTGAAGTGTTTTTGGTAAAAAAATGGACGTTAGATGTCTTTTAATTGGCCTCTCTGGCACCAACGTAGGCTTGGTCAAGGGACAATGCTCTACAAAGAACCCTTGGCTTAGAGATAGTGCTTTGCAATGCGGTTATTCCCACTCTGACCTGCGTTGATCCTCTTTAAGCTTAAAAACCCATCTTTGGCTTGGATCTTTCCAATTTTTCTTCTGAAGTTGTTTGTTTAAAGATCAATGTTTCTATGGTTTTGAAATCAACTTGTATCTCTTCTCCTAGCCCTACTTTGACCTTGATTGTTTAGTGTTTCTTAAGAGTTTTCTTTATAATTATCAATTCATTGTCAAAGTTAGCTTATATTAATTAGTATTTTCTAAAAAGGAAGTGTTGCAAAGTCTTCGTTTATTGTAAAAAGATTGATTGGTTGTATGTGAATTAGTTTCCTTTTGATAATCTCAACATTAAGGGAATTCAAAAGAAAAACTTGCATCGTGCATTGAAAAGTTTATGTGTGCTTATAGGAATAGTTTAGGGAAATTGAATTAGACGTGCTCTTTTCTCTTTGTCAAAGATTTGATTGCTCTATCCATTACTGGATACTGTTTTCATTATTAATTGAATGAAAGAACCTTTCTCATGTTAGTTGCATTCTAGGAATTGAAAACATACATCATATGGTGAACCTTGAAAGGAAAATTATTAAGAAGATCAACTTAAAAGTTATCACGATTAACCTAATGGAGCATTGTAACTTAATGCATAACATTTAGAGGTTCTAGGCTAGAGATGTGTTCCGCCATCGTAAAATGTAGTAGTTGCCATTAATTGTATGTGATACATTTTGAGTGTGATACCTCATTCCATGTACATGAGTATATCGTAGCTCTTCCATGTGCCTTTGGGTATATAGGGAGGTGTTAAAGTACGTAAAGTATAAAGGAATGCTCTCACTGTGCAGTTTTGCATTAGACATCTCTAACACGGATTGGGCCTCCACGTATTTTCGGGTATATATGGGAGGACTACATTCGGTTTCTATCCATCCATAGATAACCCAGTTGGCTGCCTTGTACAATGTGATACACCAAATAAAACATTCGGGGATATTGCCTACACGTATGTTAAGTCCTTGGTTTACTGAGGCATTATATTGTATTTCACAGTTGCTTGGCGATCCTTTTACTTGGATTATCCATCTTTTTTTTTGTTACATTATTTCAATTAAAATAAATTAATTGACCATGGATAACATCCTCCACATCACTCAGTTGATATTAGGTTGAAACATATGGAAACAACTCCGGAGTCCACTGATCAAGAAATTCCTTGTGGTGGGAATCCTAGTCCTTTTCCTCCTTTTAGAAATATTGGTGCTCCTTATATGGCTACATTATCCCTTCTGGGATTTACCATTGGCTTTCCATTATGGTTCTTTTCAACCTCCTTGGTTCAAAATGTCATGATTTCTCCACAATCGAGTACTCCTCCAACTGAAAAAAATCAACCTCTAGTTGATCCTAAAGTTGACCCTTTTCCTTCTTCATCCATTGTTTCCCCCTCGCTTGGTGAACGTATTGACACTAGTAACCAGGTGGTTAAGAAGAAGAAAATTCAGCAGGGGGCAACCAAGCAACTATTGCTTTGAGTGCAACTTCTGATGAGAAATCATCCGATAAGCCTCACAAAGTTTGATATCCATACAAACATTGTATGGCAGACCATCTTCTTTGAAATTGTCCTGATATTCCTCAGACATTAGAAGAATGGTATTCTCGTTCACATCATTTTGTGTCATCAACTTTTCGAGATCATGCTGGTGACACACCATCAACTAGTGGTAGTAAAGGTCATGGAAATAAGGGTAAAGTTAAGCTCCCCTCTAGGTTATGTGATGGGAATCTCCCCATTCACCATTGTCCCTTTCTGGATGAAGCCCAAAAGGTGTTGGATAACCATCATGCTTCTCTGTAGCGACTTCCATCTGGTTACAAGAGACTCTCCCTTAATCCTTCACTAGTTGATAAAGTGACTGACACAAATCAACCGTCAAACCCAATCTCTCTAAATGTGAATCCCATGAGTCTATACTTGACCAATCGTAGGTCAAGGAAATAGTTGACCTGATTTCAACTTCAATTAATCGTACCTTTCCCATAGAGAGTGAGTATGAGACCACTCAGGTTCTTTTCATCTCTTCATATTCCAATGAGCTTGGAGGTAACCCTCCTCTTCCATCAAGACAGGTGGAAAATCCTCCTATTCTCATAACTCAAGGGGGTAATTCTCCTATTCTTGCAATACCCCCTCCAAGTAGTCTAGTCACTTCCTTTTATTGGAATTGACTGGCAGGATGTTGTCTTCCTTGTATGTGCTTTTACAGATCATAGTACCAGTTTATAATATGATTGTATTTGGCACTATTATAAAAGAAGGTGCATCTATGAGTATCCTTTCCTCCACTACTTGGCAAGCACTCATTTCATTGCAACTTATGCCTATTACCCAAAATTTGTTGGCTTTAATAGAGGAACCAGTCAACCATTAGGGATCTTGCTTGAGTTCCCTATTACTTTGGGAGGAAAAATTGTTTATATCAATGTAATGGTAGTCCTAAGACATTTAGATTATAATTTACTTCTTGGTCATGACTATGTTTATGACATGGTAGCTATTGTTTCAACACTCTTTCGAGTGAGGTGTTTCTCGTGAAGGTAGAATTGTCACTATTGACTAGCTTTCATTTTCCGGTCCAAACATAGCTTCCAGTCAACCATATTCCCTAAATGGTCATTTTATCCCGATGGTATCTTTCCTGCCACGGGTTAATTATGTGGCAACCCGTTCCATGCCAACATCAACGACCAATTCTGTGATGTTGTGTATCATGTATTGGGGGCATTGGAACTAGATCTCTCTAATGGATTCCTTGCTACGTACATCTTCTAGAGCATTGTTCTCCCATCTGATCAGAACCTCTTGGAATTCATGACCTCTTATGGGTCATGAACAAGGATAGTTCTTGGTCTTCTTTCAACCTCCTTAAAAAATGAAAAAAGGAATATGAGGATAGTTCCTAGTCTTGTGTTAACCTCGTTAAAAAATGAAACAAATGAGCAAAATTCCTTGTCTTGTGTCGAGCTCATTAAAAAAAGAAACAAGGAACATGAGGGTAGTTCTTGGTCCTATTTCAACCTCGTTAAAAAATGAAATAAAGAATATGAGCATAGTTCCTTGTCTTGTGTCAAGCTCGTTAAAAAATGAAACAAGGAACATGAGGGTATTTCTTGGTCTTGTGTCAACCTCGTTAAAAAATGAAACAAGGAATATGAGGATAGTTCCTTGTCTTGTGTCAACCTCATTAAAAAATGAAGAAAAGGGTATGAGGATAGTTATTTTACTGTGTCAACCTCATTAAAAAAATGACACAGGTCCTAGAGCATAGTTCCTTGTCATGTGTCAAGCTCACTAAAAATGAAACAAGGAATCAAAGCATAGTTCCTTGTCTTGTGTCAAGATCGTTAAAAAATGAAACAAGGAATCTGAGAATAGTTCCTTATCTCGTGTCAAGCTCATTAAGAAATGATACAAGGAATCTGAGAAGATTTCCTTGTCTTGTGTCAAGCTCATTAAAAAAATGAAACAAGGTCCCCTAGAGCAAAGTTCCAATTCGAGTCATTGAGTAGATCTCATAAAATCCCAATCGAGTCTTTCACTTGATCTCGTATATGAACGTTCATTCCATCCACCTAATAGCCACGAGTAGTTTACTTAGGTGAATGTAATGAAGCTTGGGGGGCATGCATCTAGAATCGAGTCATCATGTTGGGGGCATGTAAACCAATCTCAAGCATAGTTTTTCATTTCAAGTTTGTGTAAAAATGAAACTGAATCCAAGCATAGTTTTTTGTTTCAAGCTTGTGTAAACAAGAAAATGAATACAAGCATAGTTCCCTATGGTTCAAGCTTTTGTAAAAATGAACCCATCTCCATTTTAACCCTTGCGATTTCCATTTTATTAGCCTTTTTTGTTAGATGAGCATTGGTTTTTCTCCTTCCATCGTCATTATCTGCTTGGCCGATCATACACTTTCACTTGGTTTTTTTACTCTTTTTTGTAGAATAGTTGCAATGAGTGGTTTTATTAGTCAGCCTCTTCGCATAAATCAAAATGTTTTGAGGAGTTCCAACATCACCAGAACTAGTTGTTATCCTAGACACCACTCATTCCTCTAAGTGGATTCCTCTTTAAGCTCTTTTCAGACTCTCGAAATATGAAAATATTTTCAAGCGTCATCCTTTTTAGCTCGTTAAGGGATTGGAAACGGCATCTACTTAGCATAAGTTTAACCCTTTTTCAGGTTGAGATAGATTATTTACGAAAAAGGAATACGTTGATTAAACATGGTCAATAGGTTCTCTCTCATATTATTTTACGCTTTTTCGGACTTGAGAGAGAAATATACGAAAAAGAACTTGTGGAGTTTTCTTTTTTTCCCTTTTCAAAATCTCTAAACATGAAAAGGACCAAGTTATCATTGTCGTTAAACTCGTTAAAACATCAAATAGCGACAAACTTGTATGTCATGAAAAGACCAAGTGTCACCTTCACTAGGCTCGCTAAAACATCACATAGTGATGGATTCACCCGAAGGGTGGAATTATACAACAAGCATATGTTATCCTCCTCAAGCTTGATAAAAAGTAAAGAGGTGTTGGTTAGCAATGATTGGGGAAAATGGGAAAAGGGGTAAACCACTTTATGGTAGCAGGTCCCTCTTGAAAATGACACTTTCACTTCATCTTTGTGACTACCTGACTTGGTTTATTTGCTTGATGGTTATCATACGTATGGTCTATCATACCATCCATTAGTTTGGTTTTGGATCAATGTTGCCAATTCATCCTGTGTTGTTGACATGTTTAAGAGAAGTCACTCAATTAAATTAATCCTTTGCAATACTCATAATCCTTCATTTTCATGATTATCATTCCTGAACCTTGTGCCATCAGTCACATTCAATCTCCAAAAATTATTATACTCATTTTGTGTCATTGATGTGGGATAAATGAAGGCCCTCCTACGACGAGTCACTTCTTGTTGACATCAACACATTATCCAAGAATTTGAATTAGAAACACCCTTTCAATACCTTGGGGCTTGCATACATCAATGGTAAGTTTCTCGCTTTGGGCGATAGGTTGACATAATTGGCCTTCGACCAAAGGACTTTTTATGGTGTTTACCATCAAAACATCCATTCACACCATGTAGAATGTACTCCAGTACCTAGATAGTCATTATCATTATCGATGATCTCTCTCATGTCTGTTAACATCTTACATCATTGGATGGTAATTAGACAATGTCTTCCCATGTTCAGCTTTAGATCACATATTCACATGGTTATACTCATACTTGAGTGAATGATGAGATGAGATATAAAACCCTAGATCTAGTTTCATCCAACCAGGTTGCAATTTCAAGAGAGTACTAAATCATTTGTACGATGGCTTTACACTCTTGGTCATCCCGCATTGGGTCTATATCTGTAGACGAATATCTATGTACATGTAATGAAAGTCTATATGTTGAGCATGGGTATGCCCTTCCTCAGTGATTCATGAGAAATCCAAAATATCATGATATTATGTATTGTAATTGATGCAGATCACCATCTGCTTTAGAACCTCCCCATCACATCATAAAGCATATCAATCGACATTATCATTTTCAACTTCATGCTCTAGGGGGCAGCTATTACAGGTCTATTTGGGAACATCACCCCCATCATTCAGATCAGTGCTATTAGAGCTCATTAATCACTAATTCAGTTGCTACATTCCCTAGATAAGTAATCACATTGAATGCCATCATTCTTGAGAGTTTCCTAGTGTAAAGACATCTTGAAATGACTACTTGAGGAACCAGCACAACCTTGGATAGGGATAAATGTGCTGCAGAGTACTTAGGCCCATTCAAGCCTGCTCTACAGAGCACCTAGGCCCACGTTGACCTATGCTGGGCGAGATTGAGAAAAATCTTGATAGGGCTCTGGGAATATTCCTACATTCTATACCCTTCTAGAATATTCCCACGTCTTATCCTCTCCTATCATCTCAAAATTGGATAGGTAATGAATCAAATAACATTCTATCTTCTCATCCCTTCCTCCAAGGAAACTGACTTCCAAATTGGAAAGCTATTCAATGCCCATTATATGACAAAATCTCCTCCATTTCCCTATAAATTGAGCACTCATCATAGTGATCAGAGGTTGGACTTTGAGAATTTGTAAGGAGATACTGTTGGTCTGAGGTTTGAGATTATAAGAAAGTATTTTTATGTTGCCTAAGTGTTGTTCCTTTGGTGTGATGAAGGATGGAACTCAAGTTGGATGAGTGACATGGGATCTGACTTGTTTGGTTGTAACTCTTCCTTATACTTAATAAAGATGTTTACACCTTTTCCCATATTATTGTCTTTATGTATGATGATTATATGTGTAAATTATTTCGATTCCATTTTCTTATAGTAGATAGATCTCTTGGTTTGATTGGTTTTTGTCCTATGTTTATGATTGCAGGTACTTATCATGTGGATTCAGTTCGGGAAGGAGCAACGAGAGCTATTCAAAGGAGACAAAGGGAAGTGAAAGATAACAAGTAGGTCCCTTGTATTATTTAACTTATATAGGAAAGGGTTGAACTCTTTAAATCTATTGTTATAGGTGTAGCTACCCACTTAGGGAAATTGTGTTTATCCGTAGATGCAAAATTCCACGTAACAATATCCTGTGTGGTACATTACTCCTAAATATTGGGGATTTGGTTCTAATATATTATTTCCTATAGCACCCTCCTCCCACATCCACCCAAGTAAGCATGCCAAGAGGGTAAACATGAGATGAGATGCTACTATGATCAAATTCAACCTCCTATATGACTTTAATGAAGTTGAATCAATGGAAAAATAACACAAAGTAATCCAACATAATCAACAAAACCCTCAAGAGACAAGTCAGCCGCTCAAACAGTCTGTCCATTAGTCCCATTGTTGTTCTCAATCTGTTAGACCATAGTTACTCTCATGTTATGGGCAAGGGATCAACCATGAACCTAAAGTCACTCTCATAAGCTTTCCTTCTAGCATCCAAGGACCAAAATTGTTAGTTTTCTAAATGTGGCCTTGGGATTGAAGCCAATGTTTCAGGCCCATTGCCCAGACCACTACCCATAATGGAGTGATAGATTAAAATCATTAAAACTGCAGGGAAACAACGATATAAAATCAATAAGCTAAACATGACCATAACCAGACCCATACTGGCCATGTCAGGCATTTTTCCCTCATGTCATTTGTCGCATTATCATCTATTAGGCCATAAATACACTATCCATTTATTTACAAATAAAAACATGTTGAGATCCATACACAGAAACTGTCACAAAATATACATATAACCAACATAATAGGAACACAAATATGATAAACATGTCAGCCATCAAAATCCACATATACATCAATACATTTTCACATGAAAAACAAGGGAATTAATTTTTATTAATGAATGCAATGAACCAACCCGAGATGGAACTATCACAGTCCACCTGACCATAGAATGGCCAAGCCATTTAGCCATTCGCCCCCGCGCCATATTCTAAGCATGAATGTGGGAATGAAACCAAAAGAACCAACCAGTGCATACTGAGGTTAAACCACCTCACCCTCATCAATAGAAACCAGGCTTTACTATAATTCATCCCAGATCACTAGGAAAAAATAATGAACACAACATAATAGGATTTATTGTGATCTCCACCCGACTAGGTGAAAGATCATGGATTCCATCCGATTTTTCCACCTACACTATGAGAAATTTTCTTGTCTCCTAGTCTCTCAAGCTTTACCACAATCCAAACTCAGACCAGTATGCCCTAAACTGACGCCCAATCTCTAGGATTTATTGCATATCCCAAACCCAGGATTACTAGGCCCAACAGAGAGAAAACCTCCTCTAGACCTTACCGTATATCTTGCTAATCAGTGGAAATGATTCCTAGGCCATCTGAGGTAACACAAAATTCAAATTTACCACAACCCATAGTCTGACTCAAGTGTTACAAGGCCATGTATTCTATTATTTCAAAGATCCACCTCACTCAGCCTTGAATCCATTCAGTAATCTAGCTCAACCAAAACATGAGAGCCCCATCACACCAAGGCTATCTGAAAATGGCAAGGCTAGGTTAAAAACACTGCACACATGGAAAAACCAATTTCATGATAGAAAATAACCACATGCAATACCATGCATGCCAAATATAGTAAGTAAAATATGCATGTAAGTCGATGCCTACAATGAAGCTTGATGTAGCTACTTGATCCTGCATTTCCCTACTTAATCTTTCCTTCCTCCTGCCTTCTTTTCCTTTCTTTCTCCAATTCCAAAATTCTCCAAGAAAACTATAAGTGTCAAAGAATATGAGAGAGAAAGAGAATAATGAGAGAGATGGAAAACTCCACTAACAAAACGTTACCAGCTGATCCTCAAAAGTATTTTTATGAATGTGGCCTCTATTTTCTTCATTTTTCATTATTTTCCTTCAATTTTCTCCTCACATGAAACTCGTGACCTTTCACCTCCCCTTTCTCCTAATTTCCATTATTTTCATAAATAAATGTGCCAAAATTCCATTTTTCCTTTCCAAATCCTTATCCATTTCCATTGCTAATTTTGTTAGCCATAAACAACCAAATGAAAACCACCTAGGATGTCCTACCCAACATTCAACTTGGAATAAGTGTCCCATCAACCATTTTTATTGTTTTTAACTTTTATTACATGGAATTTTCACCAGGGTTGTTATAGAACCTTCCCCCTCGGGGGACACTGTCCTTAGTTTTCAATCACGCATATACCTTAGAAACTCGTTGAATAAGACATATGGATCATGGAGCTTTATAACAAATATCATTGCATTATTTATAATGAAATACCTTCTCAAGACAAAACATCATCACAACATGATAACATACCGCATAGTGGAGTTTTATAACACAACTCATTACGATATTTACAATGATCATCTTGTTGAGTGCCAAGCCACATGCCATTATAACATCATTATAATATAAACACATGATAGCATAATAACATGACAACATAATCATAATGGCATAACACCCATACCACATAGTGGAGCTTTATAACATAGCTCATGGTGGTATTTACATCCATACACATCTGTACATATAGAAACATTACCATGAATATATACCAAACAATATATCAGATCATATACCCAAACATATGTTAAAACATATACTAAACACCATATCTAAAATTATATCAAAACACCATAAAGAATATATCAAACCACCATAAAGCATATACCAAAGCACCATAGAGCATATACCAACCCACAATAAAACATATACCAAACCACCATATCGAAGTTGCTTTGCCTCAACCGGTAAACAAGGATACATAGCCTAAATCATATATGCCATCTCCCATGTAGCTTCATCGGTCCCAAAGTGCTTCCATTGCACTTTACTTTCTCTATTTCTTAGTTTGAGAGCATGAGAACTTTTTTCTGCAATATACACTAAGGCTCCAGCTAGAATTCTCCATCTGGTTCTGCCTGTAATACAGACTAGTCAATGACATGATCAACATGCTTAGCATACTTATTAAGAAATGATACATGGAAAACATCATGGACTTTCACTACCAGAGGTGATACACTTGACCCTGCTCCCTTCAGCTAATCAAACAAGTCATTAATCCTCGATAAAGGATACTTGTTCTTGATAGTCACTTTGTTCAACTTCATGTAGTCAATGTACAATCTGAGAGTACCATCTTTCTTCTTCACAAAAAAGACTGGTGCACCCCAAGGTGATACACTTGACCTAATGTATCCCTTGTCCAACATTTCCTTCAACTGTAGCTTTAACTCAACTAACTTATATGTTCTCATCGTGTAAGTTTCTTTTGATGATGGAGATGTGGATAACACTAACTCAATATAAAATTCTACCTCCATATGAGGTGGAAAATTTGTAATTTCCTAAGGAAATACATCTTTGAACTGTTGTAAAACTAGGTATCTACTCAACACATTTGCATCCTCAAATTCCTTACCTTTATCACTAGAAATGTGCACTTCAAAAAACTTGCACCCTTTCCTGTGACTATGCTTTCGTTCCATAACTTTCACCATCCTAATTGATGTGGATTTTTTCTTACCCTACAAGAATCTTGGTTCCCCATTTTCATCTACACACGCAATGGCTTCGTCATAACACTCTACCTTGGTCCTATGAATATACAACCAGTCCATGCCCAACAACATATTGTATGAACCCAATGGTAATACATTCAAATGTGTTGTGGTAGGCATAGCATTCAAGTCAAGTGCATAAGATCTTACCCAATGGTGAATTCATTTCTTTGTACATGTAACTAGTTTTACTCACCAAGGCTTTGCATGAAATTCCCTACTCAAACCACACTTATCCACCAAGTCACGAGTAACATAGCTATATTTAGATGAAGGGTAAACCAAAATAGATATAACCTTATCACAAAGCTTACCATCCATATCAATGATAGATGCTTGGTGTTCTGCCTGCCTATTTTCCATTGCTTCATAGATACATGGAATACTCTGACAAACATCCCCAAAATTTGTCGCCTCCTGTATACTATATATCCGAGGCCTACCACCCTAATTTTGTGGAAAATCTCTCTTAAGGTGCTCCTTACTACATGTCCAACACTCCAACCGACTAATGCCCTCACCTCTACACTGCTATGACTATTGTTACCCATGTCCCTTTCTAGCTGCATTAAATCTATTTTTCAGTGCCAAATTCTCTTTCTCATCTCCCTGTGAAGGCATTGTCCTCTTAGGCTTCCATTTACCTTTACATTTGTTCTTTCCTTTCCATCCATGTTGAGATTCATTCTTATTCTTTGATTGTTCATGTTAATGCTTCAGTTTCCCAATAAATTCATCAAGTAATCAAGGCTCATCATACTCAATCCGATCTCTAAATGATGGTAAATCACTCGAAAATATTTTAATTTTAGCCTTCTCAACTATAAGGTATGTTGCATACCTTAGTAGCTCCAGAAACATGTTCTTGTACTCTTCATCTATCATTGATCCTATCTTTAGCTCATATAACTATTTAGTTTTACTATTATAATACCTTTCTGACAAGTACTTCTTCCTCGAAGGCCTCTTGAACTCTTGCCAACTCAAGTCATATGTCCTGATGTCTCTAACCTGCTTAACATCTTCCCACCAAATGTCTACTTTACCTTTCAAGCTGAAGATCACTACTATGGCCTTCATGTTATCTTTTTAATCATGCAACACAAAGTATTTGTTCATCCCAAGTATCCAAGCCTTTGCATCTTCCAGATTCTCCCTATGTCCATCAAAAGTGGGTGGTTTTTCTTTCTTGAATTCATCCAAGAGGTATCCCGTATCATTCCTAATGTATGGATGATAGCGATGATGATCATGATGTCTATCAAAACCAAAACTAGAATAGTACCTGTACTCATTACCCCTCCTATCTAGAGTGTCCAACGACCCACCATCTCCCACTGTGCCAGATCTATTCATCCTATGTCTACCACAAGACCTACTTCCACATGCCCCATTAGTTCTATTATCGTGTCCAAGGCTGATCCAAAGTGGCCCTTGTCATTGCAATTCCAACAAACTATGAAGAAGTATAGCATTAACCTCTACTTACTTCACTTGTGCCTATATGATTCGCTCATTATCTACTTTACAACTACCTATCTCTTCCTTTAAGATCCTCAATGTAACTACCAAATCAGAAGAGTTCCCAATACCATACTGCTCTTTGGATTCATAGGGAGGGTGTTTGTAGTCAACCATCTTGCTAGCCATTTTATCTCTTTCCTTTAATGCATAATATGTCAGATAAACCATCTCACAATGAATCAACGTACCTTAGTATAATTCAAGGAGGATACCTTGTATTTAAGATCACCAAATTAGCGCAATACATGTATAACATAAACATAATAGAATAATACATTTGTAAATAAATGTATCAGCATATAAACATCATTCTAGTTAGGTTCACTTCATCAACGCAAGGACATATCAACAATGCATGCTATGACCTCATGCATGACATAAACCATTACTCTATTGTACCAGTTGCCACATGCAATCATCAACAAGCATAAGCAATGCCAAATCAAATACACATAAACATAGACCCATGTAGTGGAGCATAAGAATTAAATTCTTGTAAGCGACATATAACCAGTATATAACCAATCATATACTCATGACGACTCATTTGACAAAATCAACATCAATTTCCTCATGACAATCTTACTACTATGATGATAAACCTCAAGAAAATTCAACAAGCACATGGAATGCAAGTGTTAGAAACACACATGAAACTAGAATGCATGCATGACCAACACACACCACCCATCCAGTCTGAGGGGTGAACCATGCTTTGATACCACTCTGTACCACCCTCCTCCTACAGCCACCCAGGTAAGCATGCCAACTAGATAAAAATGAGATGAGAGTCCACTATGATCATATTCAAACTCCTATGTAACTCTAAGGAAGTGGAATCGATAGAAACATCACAGGCAGACATCCAACATCATCAACAGAACCCTTAGGAGACAAGACATCCACTTAGACAGCCTGCCCTTGGTTCCCATTATTGTTCTGGATCTCTTAGGCCATAGTTTCTCTCATTCTATGAGAAAGGGAGCAACCAAAAACCTAAATTCACTCTCATGGGCTTGCCTGCTAGCGAATAGGGACCAAAATTGTCAGTTTTATGCTAGCAACCCTGGGATTTATGCCAATTTTTCAAGCCCAGAGCCCAGGACACTATCCAAAATGGAGTGATAGCTTAAAATCATTAAAAGTATAGGGAAACAATGATGCCAAATAAATATGATGAATAAGACCATAATTAGACCCCTACTAGCCATGTCAGGCATTTTGTCAAACATATCATCAACATGTAAGCTAGAGGTGTATATAACAAAATTAAGTGTAGAGATCTCCAACTTATGTGAGAATTGATATGAACTATTTCTACCTCATGTAATTTGTTCCATTATCATATATTAGGTGATACATACACTATCCATTGATTTACAAGTAATAACATGTTGAGAGCCATACATAGTTGTTGTCATAAAATATACATATAACTAGCATAATAGGAACATAAATAGCACAAACATGATAGCCATCAAAAGACACATATACATCAATAAATTTGCACATGAAAATCAATGGAATGAATTTCTCATTAATGAATGTGATGAAGAAACTAGAGATGGTACTACCACATTCCACTCGATGATAGAATGGTTGAGCTAAATCTCTCTTCATCCATTCACCCCCATGGCATCTTCCAAGCATGACTGTGGGACTCAAACCAAAAGAATTGATTAGGGAATACCGAGGCTAAACCACCTCACCATCATTAATAGAAACCAAGCTTTACCATAATCCATTTCAGATCACTATGCCAACACAATGAACACAAAAAAATAAGCTTTACGATGATCTCCACCCAATCACTAGGCCAAACAAAGCATGGATGCCACTAGATTTCTCCACCTACACCGTGAGGAATTTTCCCATCTATTAGTTTCTCAGGCTTTACCACAATTGAAACCTAGATCACTATGCCCTAAAGTGAGACCAATGTCCAAGATTTACCACATATCCCAAACTTGGGATTCATAGGCCATCCGAGGCAACACAAAATCTTTCTTTATCTAAACCCACTATTGGCCCTCAGTTTTGGTCCATTTTTGCTTAAGGAAACTTACTTAATCCTTAGATTTTCCATCCATTTTCTATTGCATCGATCTCATTTTGATGTATTTTATTCATATTCAAGTATTTAATTTTAATTTTGCAATTTCTAGAATGTTTTATTAAAATTGAATTTCAAGTGCAATTTTGGATAGAATCAGAAATTCCCGTAATAGCTATGTGGATGAAATATTTGTAGGACACTTGGGCTAGAGTTGGATGCATGAATGGAAAGCTTGGGAACTAGTACTGAACTAATTCCACTTGGTTCGGTCAAAACAAGCTTTATTAGGCCCGGTCAATGTTGGTCAAACATGACTAGTCACCCAGAAAATCCCTAGGAAATAGGGCAGTTTTGTGATTTCACGAGATTGTCCATATTTCTTCTGATGGATTGAATGAATTTGGGTAAGATCGATGGATATGAATAAATATGATTGTTAGAGAGACTTTAGATCAGATTTTTTCATAAATATCTATTTAAGCCAAGACTTTGAATGCTTATGATATGCAATTTTTATATAACTTTATGCTGAGACATTTACATATTGGAGATTAATTAGAAAGACTTGTTCTA
This sequence comes from Pinus tabuliformis, assembly GCA_031772625.1. Taxonomy (NCBI): domain Eukaryota; kingdom Viridiplantae; phylum Streptophyta; class Pinopsida; order Pinales; family Pinaceae; genus Pinus; species Pinus tabuliformis. Next base: position 1,373,812,853 of record CM062820.1, read on the forward strand.
CTTTAATTTTGTTGTTCATTAGTCTAGATGAGTGCTTGAAGTTTCAGCATTTGATAGTAGCCTCAAGTGTTCAAGGCAAGGGTGGAGGACCCCCACTCCAAGCTAAGTACACTTCATTGTTAAACTAGCTTAATTTTCATGAACTAGTTGCTTTAGATTTGTTTACCTGTTTTGTTTCAGATTTGCTTATTTGAATTAGTGTGTGAGGATCGTTGAATGGATATTGGTTTAATTCTAATCTACATATGAAGGGACTCACAGGAATTTAAGTTAAATTCACCTTCTATTGATCTTGAACTAAAACTGAATTTCATTCTCCTTTTCTTATTTGAAGTTATTTATGCATTTCCGATTTGAAGTAATGGTGATTATGGTAGAGTATAATTATGAAGAAGGACAATCTAGTCCTCCTTATTTAGGAGCCTCTTCGTTTGCATCTTCTGCTTCATAAACCATTGTTAATTAGTGATTTGGAATTATCTTCATGAAAGTAATATTCTAGAGAAGGACAACTTGGTTCTCCTAAGTTAGGAGCCTCCTCCCTCACATATTACATAAATGAATTAGAAATTGTTAAAATAGGTTTATATTTGTAATATGTACTTCCTTGACTCTTTAAATTTTATCTTCTAAGCCTGACTACATCTGATATCCATATACTATGGACTTGCCTCCAAGTTTTACAAACCTGGATTGATAATGAATACTTATGTTAATTTGTGTTAATAAATTAGCTCAACATTTTGGTGCCATTGCCGGGGAGGCAATTATCAACATAGTCAAATAGAAGTTAAACAAAAACACTAAAAATTTCATAAAAAATTTAGTTAAGATACATTTCTCTTAGTTCTGTTTCTTTATGCCTAGAAATAGAGATCCTAAAAATAGATTCCCAATACAAAACCCACAACAAAAAAATAAAATAAAATAAAAACTACAAAATCCATTTGTAAGACAAGATCTAAAAAGATGATGTTAACAAAATCATTTAGAGAAGGAGGGTATGCCACCACAAAACTATTCTTAAGATCTTGTCCTCAATTTAGAATGCTCACTAGGGATGAATCTTCATGTCTAGGGATAGAAGAACAACAAAACATCTATGAAGATGATCCACAGGAAGAGAATCTAGAACTTTCTTCTAGCTATCTTTGTGAGGAGGTGAATGAGTCATGGATCATATGCAATGAAGATCAAACATTAGAGCCAGAAATTGAAGAATTTCTAGCATGTATATCACAAGATCCCTTGTGCATACAAGATTTTGAACAACTACCACAAGAAGACTTTTGTGCTATGACAATTAATGAGAGCCAAGCAAACAAAGATCATCTTCAAACTTAGTTTCAACTAATCATTAGGTCACAACACTACTCCATTCCTCAACATTCTTTCTCATCAAATCTTTAAGATCAGATAAATTTTCGTGTCCAAAAATTCATTATAGTATATTTTTCAAATCTGGATGTGAGTTTACTCATGATCTTGTTACAAAAATGGATGCATTGGAATTATCTTATACTTGAGAGAATGAATTATTTTTCTAAAATAGAATAAGATAGAATAGAATAAACAAACAAGTAGAATGAATTCACAATAAGACTTCTATAATAATTTTGTTTCAAACTATCATGAATATTTCTTTAAATCATTGTTCAATATTCATTTGAAAGGACTATATGGAATAAGAACAATCCTATTATGGGTAACCATATAGGATAATTTTTAAATCATGTTTTTTTTTACATATCTCTTGAAATCTAGTTTTTGAATCCATTTTGAAATTTTCAATTTATATCACAAATAAAAATGTGATCAAAATCAAAACTAGGTCCCAAGTGAAATGTTGAGGATAGAGTTAGTATAGCCTATATTTGAGGTGTCTAATGGAAACATTTTCACCTGAAATTCATCAACAATATAGCCCATGGAATCTGATTTCCAAACCAATTTGAATCACTTCAATCAGGGATCATATGAAAAAGTTATTCTTGAAATACTAATTGTTTCTCGAAACATCTGCATGGTGACAATTCTAGGTCTTGACTGTTCATTGGCATATTTGACATACCAAATAATATTCCTTTTAAAACTTGTTTATATAGGAGATATATATTCAAGTCCAGTTTAAGATACAATTTGAATAATCCCATTTGAAGATAAAATGAAAACATTATGCCACATTTAGTGACTGCATGTCTTCAAAATAGCATAGTAAAACTCTGCCTCCTAGGTCTGTTCATCACGAATTTTGTGATATCAAGCCTAATAAATTTTAAACCTTGTTTCTACTGGAAATATAAAAATGAATCTACTTTAATCTCCAAGAGGAATCACATTGACCTGATCTTTATCAAAGAATTTACACTTCAAATAGTGATTGTTGCTCTAGTTAACAATTAACAAACAACTATATCAAACATGGCAATCCTTATAATTTTTACCATATCATTCTAAACCATTTTTAAAACTTGTTTATACTAAAGGTAGCCATATGAATTCACTTCAACGTAGCTTTGGAATAACTATAATTGGATATAAAATGAATATTTTGTAAACAAAATACCGCTAGGAGGTTTAGGATGGCCACCATTCCTCAAGGGGTAAATAAATGCATTTTGTTTGTATATCATATTTGGATTTGTTTTCGAAGCAATGATTGTAATGATTTACATATTTATTGGAAGAAGATATACTATACACCTCTCTTCCTCCATCATCTAATATTGTATTGCAGCCAAGTGCTATGTTTTTGTAGTTCAAAGGGAGAATGAAGGAGTGAGCTCCATGGATGAAGTAATTTTCAAAGTCAATTTTAAATTCATATTTAAGAATATGAATAAAAATGTTCAATTCAAATCAAATTGAAAAATCACTTGATATTGAGTTCATACAATGAAGCTCAAATTTGTGAAGCTTGCTCTTAGTTATTGACCAACAACACCAATCATTCTACAACATGATCGAGATCGAGGAAAAAGACATGAAGCTAATCATCAAAAGGAGAAGTCAAATTTTTTGAAAAGTCACATCAATTTCGAAAATAAGCCTTTCATAAGCCATATTGTTCATGATTTCATCCATCATCCATATTGTATGTTAAGCTCCGCGATCATGCACGTTGAAGTCCAGACTTATTATCTATCCATTTACCACTATATCATGACTTCAATATAACCTATTTTAATAAGCTTTTCAAACTTCCCTACTCCATTACACCCAACCTCCATCAAGAAAATAAAAGAATAAAAAAAAATAGAAAAAAATAAAAAATAATAAAGGAGTTTGGTTGTGAAAATACACAAAAATGGCATAATACCAACTTGAGTTCATATAGGAAAACCAGCTTGTTTGGCCAATATGAATTATCTATTTTGTTTTAAGATTTCTTCAGTTTGATTTTGCAGGAATCATCTTCAAGAATAAACAAGACTTGGGGACAAGTCATCCCATCAACAAGGGGGGAAGGTCGCAAAAAGAAACTTAGTTGTGCAGCTAAATTGATGGCAGAACTTGTATTGTTAGTAGTTGGAACCTGAAATATTTTTGAAATCAATTGTAGAGGGACCTAAAATGTTAGCAAAAACATGTATATATCACATAAAAATGTACATGACAGAAGGGACCTAAGTTATTATGAATCAATTATAGAGGGACCAGAATCAATGAAGGATGCTAGAACAGAAGGGAGAAATAAATTTTATGTTTCAATCTATATAAGACATTTGATCCGAGGACATCATCTAATATTGTCAAGGAGCACAAGACATTATCAAATATTGTCAGGGAAGTACAAGTATTGTGAGTACAAAATTTTACTCCTGCAAATTTGAATTTTTAGAAATTTTTAGAGCTTGTTAAAATTAATTTAATACCTGAATGCATAGTTTATATTCATTACATTACCCTCATCCTATACCCATTATCTTATACCTAATCCTATTTACATCCTACATGTATATTATACATTTATCCGAGACCTAATCCTATGTTCATCCTATATTTATATTCTATATTCCATTCATATATTTCATATTCATTCCATAACCCTAATATATTATAACTCTAAGTATTTTTCCTTTTAAGAAAAAGGGATCAAAATGAGGATTTAATAAGTCGAAACCTACACAACCATATAAAACATTAGTATTATGGAGTTAATTTTAAACATGACCTAAGGTGGTTATTTTAAAATTAAGAGATATACTGTAATACATATCGAACATGTGCATTATGAAAAGTAATCAAGAAAACAAAATCGAAATGATTAAACATATCATGGCGCATAAGATGTAATACTATTGGTAATGCAATATGATGGTAATACAATTCGATGGGTGTAAAGGTTATCATAATCCTCATATGAGTTAAGTGATAATTTTTGAAGGGACAACCATAGGAAGTGGTGAAGGTGGAAGGTGAAATGTGACAAGACTATAATTCATGCAACTGACGTAGCAACAAAACAATACATATGATAGTCAAAGGTTTTGTACATAGTATATTGGTCAGAGAACAATAAACAAAATGGTTAAAACATTTTTAAAATAATAGAATATAAGCTTGCACGTTTAATAGGGAGCTCTTCCACTTTTGAAGCCAAAGACCTCAGAACCATAAATTTTCTTTGCCATCATAGTTGTTTGAGGCTCAAGAAAGATGGTAGATGCCATTGGCATATATATGGAGGAAGTAAAAGCAGTTTAATAGAGAAAAAAAACCGAGAAAATGGAGATAGAGATATAGTGTTGTGGAACTGGAGAGATAAGAAGGGTACGCTGAGTAGATTGACGGAGGAAGTGGAGTCAGTTAGCAAGAATCTTGTGAAGAGTAAAAGTAAGTGAAAAAATCGATTCATTCCCTTAATGCGATGGAGATTTTAGAGGAAATATCTGGATTTTTCACCGAGATAATGAACTGTCTATCATTTATTTAATTTTTGTTTGTGCCACCAATCAAAAAACAAGGATATTTAATATTGAGAAACTATATGAAACACGGCTAATTGGGTCACGAATCAAGGGGATCACGACACTTCAACAACAGTCAGGTAAATCGATTTCGATCTTCCATGAAATTGCCATGTTTGCTAATAAAATGAATTGTTTATATAGTGAGTTTAAATGCACAAGAAGTGGGCTTAAATGCACAAGCAATAAAATGTGACATAGCTTCAGGTTAATAAATGATTTGTTAACTATGGAAGAGAAAATGATGACAAATCTTTGTTGATATGTAAATTAATTCAAATTCTTCACGAAATATTGAAACAGAGTGTTTTATTGAAGTTTTGATTGCATGTTTTCAGATTGAGTGATGAAACAAGAAGTTTAAGTGTAGTTTTGAAAACACATGGTTCACCAAGCTTAAAACAAGATATTTTCAATTACATAAATGTGTTTTTCAATGCGAATTGGGTAGTGTGGCAGAGGGATGAGTTGCAGTCTAATTGCATAAAATAACTCGATTTCTAAGAAGGCAGAGAAGGTGAATTTGAAAATAAATATTCAGATTTCTGAAAATTGTTCATTTCAATAATTTGATTTCAATTTAAGAGAGAGTTAATCATTCCCAAAATTGAGTTTTGAGTTCTAAAATGACAAAGTATAAATCAATTTTGATTTCTAAGAGAGGAGAATTTTTTTCCAGGATTCAGTTTCAGATTCTGAGCATTTAATTGCTAGAGAAGCATTTGAAGAGAGAAATTTATTTCAAATTTAATGGTCATGAAATTTTATTCAGTCCCAGAAATGCATTTCAATTTTTGAAAGAGACTATTTTTTGTTGCTTTTTCTGAGAAAAATAAAATGAAATTTGAAAAACGAAAAAATGGGTTTTCTTCATAACAATCCTAATTAGGCTCCACGTGGATAGTTTTCTTAAATTCATTTCTATTTGGGATATTTTTGTGTTTCTTTCGACCCCTATTTTGAAGATTGCGTGGGTAAAACAATGTCTAAATTGAAAGGGAATACCTAGTCATAGAAAAGATTGGCACAAGTTATTTTGTAGAGGAATTATACAAGAGGAAAACCCCCTGCATAAGTGAAAGAAGCTTTGATTTGATCGATTGGTGTTTTCTCTGTGACTGTGCAACATTGCAAGATTGGCTTGTTTTAGTGAGATGTGAGGGAAAATGGATATTGGCTTCCTTAAGTAAAGTTGTTCATATTGCTAATTTGAGAGGGACATGAATCCTGTGTCAGAATGTATTACAAAATTCAAGTTTTATTTGTTGTCTTCTTTGAAGCTACTCATCCAAAATGATTTATTGGTGTTTTATCATCAGAGGAGGAATAGTGTAAAGTTTTTGTATTTGTATGTTGATGGTGAAACCTCATCACACATTAGAGACATTCTTGTTCCCATCACTCTAGAATACATAGTCCAAGCCTCAATTTTTCCACTAATAGGTGAAGAATACTACAAAGGACAACATTTCGAAGAGAAAGGATGAAATTTTATTTTTATTTTTATGTTAGAAAAACAGAGAAAAGGAAAGGAGAAAAAGTACATGAAAGCATAGATATCCTTTTATAGGTAGCTCAAGAGAAAGTTTCAGCTTCAAGGGTTAGAGCCATAGGTACATCATCAGGCCAAATAGCATATAGAAGTAAAAGGTCAAAAGGAAGAAACCAGCATGAGGACATGCTTGAAGATCAGGAAGGGGGAGATGTTGGCCCTCAGTTTTGGTCCATTTTTGCTTAATGAAACTTACTTAATCCTTATATTGTCCATCCATTTTCCATTACATCCATCTCATTTTGATGTATTTTATGCATATTCAGGTATTTAATTTTAATTTTACAATTTCTAGAAGTTTTTATGAAAATTGAGTTTCAAGTGCAATTTTGGACAGAATCAGAAATTCTTGTAATAGCTATGTGCATGACATATTTGCAGGACACTTGGGCTTGAGATGGATGCATGAATGGAAAGCTTGGGAACTAGGAATAAACTAATTCCACTTGGTTTGGTCAAAACAAATTTTATTTGGCCTGATCAAAGATGGTCAAACATGACTAGTCACCTAGAAAATCCCTAGGAAATAGGGCAGTTTTGTGATTTCATGGGATGGATTGAATGAATTCGACTTAGATAGATAGATATGAATACATATGATTGTTATAAATACTTTAGATCATTTTTTTCATAAATTTCTATTTAAGCCAAGACTTTGAAGGCTTATGATATGTAATTTTTATATAGCTTTATGCCGAGACATTTGAATATTGGAGATTAATTATAAGGATTTGTTCTACTTTCATTTTGTTGTTCATTAGTGTGTATGAGTTCTTGAAGTTTCAACATTTGATAACAACCTCAACTGTGGAAGGCAAGGGTGGATGGACCCCACTCCAAGCTAAGTACACTTCATTGTTAAACTAGCTTAATTTTCATGAACCAGTTACTTTAGATTTGTTTACTTGTTTTGTTTCAGATTTGCTTATTTGAATTAATGTGTGATGATTTTTGAATGGATATTGGTTTAATTATAATCTACATATGAACGGACACACAGGGATTTAAGTTAAATTCCCCTTCTATTTGATCTTGAACTAAAACTGAATTTCATTCTCCTTTTCTTATTTGAAGCTATTTATGTATTTCCGGTTTGAAGCAATGCTGATTATGATAGAGTAGAATTGTGAAGAAGGACAATCTGGTCCTCCTTCGTTAGGAGCCTCTTCTTTTACATATTCTACATCATAAACCTTTATTAATTAGTGATTTGGATTTATCTTCATGAAAGTAGTATTGTAGGGAAGGACAGCCTGGTTCTCCTAAGTTAGGAGCCTCCTCCCTCACAAATTACATAAATGAATTAGAAATGGTTAAAATAGGTTTATATTTGTAATATGTACTTCCTTAACTCTTTAAATTTTATCTTCTAATCTTGGCTACATCTGATATCCATATATAGTGGACTTGCCTCCAAGTTTTACAAACCTGGATTGATAATGAATACTTGTGTTAATTTGTGTTAATAAATTAGCTCAACACCCACATTTTAGCTCAGGGGACACTCAGCCACGTGTTCTATTATTTCGAAGATTCACCTCACTAAGCTTCAAATCCATCTGGTAATCTAGTTCAATCAAAACATGAGAACCCCATCACACCATGGCTATTTGGAAATGGAAAGGCTAGGCTAAAAATATTGTCACCCCTGCAAAACCCATGCCATGATAGAAAAGAACCACATGAAATACCATGCATGCCAAATATAGAAAGGAAAATACACATGTAAGTTGATGCCTGTAATGAAGCCTACTGTGATTACTTGATCCTACCATTCCATGCTTGACCTTTTCTTCCTCTTGCCTTCTTTTCCTTTCTTGCTCCAATGCCAAAATGCTCCAATAAAATTAAAAGTGTCCAAGAGTATGCGAGAGAGAGAGAACAATGAGAGAGCTCCAAAAATACATTGATAAAAGGTTACCAACTGATGCTCAGAAGGATTATTATGAATGAGGCCTCTATTTTCTTCATTTTCCATTATTTTCCTTTATCTTTATCCTCGGATGCATCATGTGACCTTTCACCTCCCTTTTCTCCTAATTTCCATTATTTTCATAAATAAATGTACCAAAATTCCATTTTTCCTTTCCAAATCCCTAGCCATTGCCTTTGCCAATCTCCTTAGCCATAAAAAAACAAAATGAACACCCCGTAGGATGTCCTACCCAACATTTAGCTTGGTAGAAGTGTCCCATCAATCGTGTTTATTATTTTTTACTTTTATTACATAAAATTTTCTCCATGGCTATTACATTTCCTTCCGGCACAAAGTGTGGTATACGTGTTGTGGTTGTAATGTATATTTGAGTTCAATGGTTTATATTGTTGATACAAAAGCATCACGAATCGTAACACCAACAATGGCTAATGATTATGTGTCCTCGAACCCAATGTTATTTAAGACAACAGTCCCTCCTTCAAGGAGCTTTCAATTCCATGAGGTTGCACCTTGAAGACCATAACATGGCTAGATTTTAGTTTTAAGAGGACATATTAAGTTGTGTTAGGAAATACCCTACATTTTCCCGCAAAAGGACCTATAAACATACTCAAGGCATTGCAATAACAAACATATTCTGGATATAATTACAGGGACCAGTCGTAACCTCTATTTCATTAGAAAAAATTTCTATTGAATTATCCACTAACACACAAAATAGTGTATTATTATTCCAATCCCAAGATTACTAAAAACTTACCACAATTTAATAAGCTTGTAGCTCTTTTCACTGACATCATAGATAACCCAAAAATCTAGGTAATACCACTAAATATTGGGAATAATTATTTATTTGAATGAGACATATAGACAAGGCCAAAAAGAAAATAATGTCCATTGGGACTACTAATAGACATAAACAATGTTATAAAGAGTTTCCCTCATAATGAATTTCAATTACTGCAACAGTAAAAGTTTTCCATATGAGTTATATATGTGATTCATAACCAAAACTAGCACATGCTCTTTTCTAGCACCCCTATAACAAGAAAAACGTAATAGTCATGCATATAAGCAGTAGATCACATGCATTTATCACACATTAACACCACCATTTAGGGAAAAAATGTAACATTCATTCTCTATTTATAGGAAATACATATAGAACATTTCTATAAAGGTTTGGCCAACTAAGTCGGGGACTATGACTGTCCACCCAACCATAGATAGTTGCAGCTAGCCCTCACTTGTATCTATAACCCCTAAGAGAAATTCTAGATTCTAAGGGGTCTATTTGTTATGAAACCAACTCACAAAAGACAGAAAAGATAGTTGAACACCTTAGAATTCAGCCTCTTCGAGGGGGAAACCTCCTTTACATTACACAAATGAATAATTCTTGGATGATACAAATAACAAAACCTCCTTTCTATATATAGGAGTCTAAGGGGTCACAATATAACCAAGCCGACCTAGCAATAATAATATAAAGGCACAAAAATAACAATAGATGGATTCTATGGGGCACACTAATAACAATATGAGGACAATAGGGGCAAAACAATATTAATAAGTGATACACCAAAATAGTAATGGGGGCATCACTAATATTATAGGGACCTAACATGCCCCTCTTCGTCAAGAAAGTGTTGTCCTTAATGCTTGAGTAGTTCTAGATGCTTTTGTATAAAATTCTCATCCTCTCATTTGGAATCTTCAGTGGATATGTTCTTCCACTTGATGATATACTCTAAAAGGGATCGATTTCGTAGCTAATGAGTTCTTGATTCTATGACTGCTTCCAGTTCCAATATAATTTTTCCTTCCCCGTCAAGTTCTGGCAATATTGTTTGAACTGGGAGCTTGTCGCCTATAACCTTATTTAAACATGAAACATGGAAAATTGGGTGCACTCGAGAAGCTACAGGAAGCTCCAATTTGTGAGCCATAGTACCAATGTTTTGCAACACCTTGTATGGACCATAATGCTTTGGTGAAAATTTATTATCTTTCTTAGCTTGCTTGAGTGACATTTGTTTATATGGTTGTAGTAGTAGGAATACCCAGTCACCTACATCAAAATTTCTTTCGTTGTGATGTTGATCTGTACGTTGTTTCATTCTATTCTGTGCCAACACGAGGTTACCCATTAAGAGTTGGAGAACTTGTCGTTGATGGTCGATGTGATGTTCCACTGCTTGAACCTTAGAATTTTCTCTGAAATATGATGTGATGGATGGTGGCTGATATCCATAAACTACCATAAATTGGGTCATTTTTGTTACAGTATGGAAGGAAGTGTTATACCACCATTCAGCTAGAGGGAACCATTTGATCCATTGTGTCTGTTTATCAGATACAAAGCAACAAAGATATCCTTCCAAACATTTGTTTACTATCTCAGTTTGCCCATCAGATTGAGGATGATGAGATGAGCTATGAGCTAACTTAGTACAAATACAAGAAAATAATTCTATCCAAAAATTTCCAGTAAAAATGGGATCTCTGTCACTTACAATAATCTTTGGGTTTCCATGTAGCTTTTATATTGTTTCCATAAATGAAATAGAAATTGTACTAGCTTTAAATGGATGTGATAATGCAAAAAAGTGTGCATACTTGGTAAGTCTGTCAACTACCACCATGATGACACTCTTTCCCTCAGACTTTGGTAAATCTGTGATAAAATCCATTGAAACCTCCTCCCAACATTGGCTTGGAATGGATAAAGGTTGTAATAGACCTGGTGCCTTAATTGTTTTAGCATTATTTTGTTGGCATACCAAACATTCCACCACAAACTTTTGAATATCCAATTTGAGTCCATCCCAAAGAAATTCCTTCTTAACCCTGTGATAACTTTTTAAAAATCCTGAGTGCCCTCCTAAGGGAGAAGTGTGCAATTCCATAAGAATATTTTGTTTGAGTTGGGAATTCTTATAGAGGTATAAGCGATCTTTGTACCATAACGAATCATTTTTCCAGCTAAATGTATCAGATGTACTGGAATCTTGTTGTAACTTTTGAATAAGTTCCCACACTTCTTTGTCATTCTTCCATTCCTTCCTTGCTTCGTTTATCCAATCTAGTTGGATAATAGAAATGGCACATAATGATTCTTCCACATCCTCATCCTTTCTTGAGAGTGCATTTGCCACAACATTTTGCTTCCCTTTTTTGTATATTATTTCAAAGTCATAACCCAACATCTTTGTGACCCATTTTTGTTGTTCTTCAGAGGATAATCTTTGTTCTAAAAAGTATTTAAGGCTATCATGATCCATTTTTACTTTTAAGTGTCTTCCCATTGGGTAGGGTCACCATTTCTTAATTGCATGTAGTATTGCCAACATTTCCTTCTCATAAATAGCTTTGTGTAAATACTTTCCCTTGATTGGATGACTTTCGAAAGCAATGGGTTTTTCATCCTGCATTAAAACAACACCAATTCCATTTCCATAAGCATCACATTCCACAATAAAGGTTTTTGTGAAGACTGGTGTAGCTAAGACCAGTGCTTGGCACATTGCCTCTTTAAGATGTTAGAAGGCATTTGTTGCTTCCCGAGTCCATGAAAATGCATCTTTCTTCAACAATGTTGTTAGAGGTGCTGCTATTTTCCCATAATTATTAACAAACTTGCGAAAATACCCTGTCATCCCAAGAAATCCTCGTCAATGCTTTATTGATGTGGGGATTTTGCATTCCTTAATGGCTTTAATTTTCCTAGGGTCTACCTTAACTCCTTCATGAGATACAATATGACCCAGATATTCCACCTCTTGTACTCCAAAGAAACATTTGGATCTTTTTGCATATAATTGTTTCTCCTCCAATATTTGTAGCACCCCATCAACGTGTTCAGCATGATCCTTCCAAGACTTGTTGTATATTAGTATATCATGAAAAAATACTAACACATATTTTCTAACGAAGGGTTTTAAAATGGAATTCATCAAACCTTGAAATGTAGAAGATGCATTAGTAAGGCCAAAAGGCATGACCAAAATCTCATAGTGACCCTCATGAGTTCTAAATGTTGTTTTCAGAATGTCTTGAGTCGTCATTCTGATTTGATGATATCCTGAATGAAGATCTAACTTGGTGAAGTAAATTAATCCATGCAATTCATCCAATAATTCATCAATGACAGGAATGGGAAACTTATCTTTAATAGTGAGCTTGTTGAGCTCCCTATAATCCAGATACATGGGCCATGATCCATCCTTCTTGTGCACCAATACTACTAGAGTAGATAAAGAACTTTGGCTAGGTTGAATTATACCAGCCTCAAGCATTTCTACAACCATACGTTCAATTTCACTCTTTTGGGCATAGGGATATCTATACGGCCTGATGTTTGGAGGAACACTTCCTGGAATCGAATGAATAGCATGATCCTGATCAAGAATAGGTGGGGGACCTTTGGGAGTCTCAAATACTTTGGAATGATTGCCCAAGACTTTTTGGAGATCTGGAGAAATAGATGATTTCGATGTGGAAACATCTAGCGAACATAATTGTGCAATTACACCTCATTGTTCCTTTTTTAGAAGCTTTTTCATATTGTTAGATCTTATTATCTTTTGTGGTTACCCTGCAATACCCCTTAATTCAACTTCCTTTCCTTCGGCATAAAATTTCATGAAAATTTCTTGAAAGTTAAAAGCTATTGTACCCAAGGATTGTAGCCATTGGACTCCTAGAACAACGTCAACACCTCCCATTGGAATGGAAAGCATTTGGCTATTCAATACATATTCTCCCATGGATAGCTTGATATTATGGCACTTTCCAGAGAAATTTATCACTCCTCCATTTGCAACCATCACTTGACACTCTGGTGCTGGATATAGGAAGCAATTCACTTCTTTCGCTATCTTACAATGAATAAAATTGTGGGTACTTCATGAATCAATCAACACTATTACCTTTTTTTTCTTGTTATTCCATTCTATCTTGATGGTTTGAGGAGTGGTAACTCCAACCAATGCATTACAAGATATGGTCGGATTCATTTCTTCTTTATTTAGGCTTTGTTCCTGGAGTATATCCTCTTCTTTTGACCTTTCTTGTTCCTTTTCTTCTTCCTCTTCACAATCTATATAGAATAATTTCTTCTCAGCACATGTATGACCTTTAGTGTATTTTCTATCACAACTGTAACAAAGCCCTTTTGCTCTTTTTTCTTCCAATTGTTGTGGTGTCAACCTTATAGGTTGTGGAAGGCTATGGGCAACAACACTTCCATCTTTATAGTTGTGAGTGGTAGGCTTCTTGGTTGCCATAATTTTTCTTTCCATTTTTCTTTCTAACCTAAATGTCTTCTCTAATGAATCAGGTTCCCAAAGGCAAACATCATGTTGGATATTATCCTTTAAAGTCACTATGAACACATCAATCCTATGCTCCTCTGGAATACCTTTTTACCCTTATGTTCAATTTTTGGAACTCCTCAATGTGCTCCATCATTGAACCCTTTTGTTTGAGACTTATCAATTGGCTAAAAAACGTTTTTCTTTTTGTATCCTCATAATGTGCTGTCATTTCTTTCGTAAAAATTGCCCAAGTGATAATTTGTTTACTAGAGAAAAGCCATTGATACCATACAAACTGATTTGGCTCCAAATATAAAGTTGCAATATTTACCTTTTGTGTGTTTTTCACATTATTGAGATCGAAAAATTGCTCCATCTGTAGTATCCATGTTGTTGGATCCTTGCCATAAAACTTCCTCATATCGATTTTTGGAATATGGTGGGTCTTCAATCCAACATTAGCGTCTATGAAATCATGATTAACATTTCTTTTGTTCTCATTATGAGTTTCCTTTACTACCCTTTCACTATTAGTGACCATTTCTTGTAGCAACTTATTCAAATTTATCTTCAATTCTTCCATCTTATCATCCATGCCATCCATTTTAGCGTCCATGCCATTCATCTTAGCTTCCATGCCATCCATCTTAGCCTCTACGCCTTTCTTTAAACAATCTATCTTAGCTTCTACACCTTTCTTTAAACCATCCATCTTAGCTTCTACATCTTTTTTTAAACCATCAGTCTTAGATTCTGTTACGTTTTATGAAAGTGACATTTGTTGCACTTGGTCTCGTAATTTTGATATATCATGTTGCATTTCTTCCTCTTCTTCATGAGCCATGCTAGAACTTTTATGTTTCTTACTAGGTGTTTTCATTTTCTTTCCTCAGGGCATCAATTATCGATAATAAGGCTTTACTATGCCCTTTGAATTCCTTCAAACTAATTTTTCAAACCAAGCTTATGCAAAAAAAATTTAAAAACTACACACCTTTTTTCACTTTGTAGGAGAAAAATATTGAATCTGATGTATCTCTGTAATTTTAGATCATCCAGTTCTAAAATTGTGACCTGCAGTAGCCCTCTGTGTCCTCTTTCCAATGCCATGAGTCTGATCAAATTTAGATTCTGCAAGGCAGAGTTATTCATAATCTCCCAAGATGACATGATTATAGACCTTTCCAGAAGAGCGAACTTGTATCAAGTGCCACATGTCACTATTTTGACCTTAGTATCTGAAAAAAAATATATAAAGGAAACTACACTCCATCCTCTTTCTGTAACTTCTTACGAAATTTCAATTTGATGCTTGAAAAAAAAGTTATGACGATTTTCCCAATGTCACCTGTTTGGAATGTAATTCAGGAGTCTTCAAAAAGGCCAACTTCCTCAAATAATATCTCCACAAATATAGTGTGAAAAGCTCTAAAATTCAGACCCGAAGTTCAGTGTGATTTCATCTCAAATGGGTTTTTTGTTTTGCTTTTGAAACATCACAGAAAAAATTTATAGTGAAAATTCTACAATGACCTATTTGGAGCAACGAAACCTTAGAATCCAAAGCTCTAATACCAAATGTTATGAAACTAGCTCACAAAATTATGGAAAAGATAGTTGAACGCCTTAGAATTCTGCCTCTTTGAGGGGGCAACCTCCTTTACGTTACACAAATGAACAATTCTTGGATGATACAAATGAAATAACCTCCATTCTATATATAGGAGTCTAAGGAGTCACAATATAACCAAGCTAACCTAACAATAATAATATAAAGGCACAAAAATAACAATACACGGATTCTATGGGGCACAGTAATAAAAATATGGGGACAATAGGGAACAACAATAATAATAAGGGATGCAACTACAATAGTAATGGGTGCATCACTAGTATTACAGGGACTTAACACTACTTCTAAGGGATTTAAGAAAAAATACTAGTTGAACAAGGAACTCAGAGATTCTAGCACCTCCTCCCTTTAATTAGGCTGCAATCACCAATGTACGAGGACACCTAGGTTCGACCCAGATATAAGGACTCCGTAACCAAAACAAACTGAAATATAAAATAGTGAGCCTTCATAGTTGTTACAATACTTTTCACAAGAGTATTTCCTCCACCCCATCCCTCAATAATTTCTAATAAATACCATCTCCACCCTCTCATTCAAGGGGATTCAATAGCTCCTCACCTGGGTATATTTTCTTCCATGCTCCTTCCAACCAGAAAATTACTTCTTCAATGGAATGTTGGTGTGAAAAAACTAATGTTTTTCTCCCTCTCTCTAGCATATGAAATCCAATCTTTTTACTTCATAAATTTAGACTCTCTTATGCCCTCTGTGTTATTCTAGGAAAATGTTGAACTCTCTCTTATCTATCCTCTCCTTTTGCAAATCAAGTTTTCCTCCCCTATTTTTGTATTTATTCTCTACAGGTCATACCATTCTCCCCTTACTCTTATGTTGTCCAAGCTAAAAATTTAATTGTCTTTTCCCATGGAAAAATTCTAAAAGCTTCAATGACAACCAATCTTGTCATCCAATCAAGTATTTTCCACCTCCTGTCTATTATCAGGTTGTTAAAATCCATTTTAATTAGTTATGTTAAATTTCCAACATACGACAATAGCTACCAACTTCCCTGTTACTGTTTTTTTAATTTATGTCATTGTTTCTTGGCAAATATTCTAAAATCATAATTGATGGAAAAATTCACATTTTCACATTTTTCCCAGCTACCAAATTTTTTGTACTAGCTAATATTTTCTATGGTAAGGAATAATTTAACTTTTTCAACAACAAGTAACCTCCACATCTCTAGAATATTTTTCCCATTACTCGCCCATATGTGTGTGTGTGTGTGTACGCATATGCGTACATATACATATACATATACATACACATATACATATACATATACACATACATATACATATACATATACATATATATCTTTTGCAAAAATATTTACATTAGATAAATGTGAGAAACATGATTGGGGTTGTCACAAACCCCTCCTCCTTGAGGGAGCACCATCATCGGTGTTCTCTATCTATATGCAACACAAGAAACATAATAAAAACACACATACTATTTTGTGGAGCTTTATATGTACATATCTATATAGTATTTACAATTATATACATGTTTTCTTCAACCATCAAACGAAAAAGGATATTTTTCCCTCATTGAGACATCCATTTCCCAAGTGAATTCCTTGGACCCAAATTTCCTCCACTACAATTTGACTTTCTCTATTGCTTGATTTTGGA
This sequence comes from Pinus tabuliformis, assembly GCA_031772625.1. Taxonomy (NCBI): domain Eukaryota; kingdom Viridiplantae; phylum Streptophyta; class Pinopsida; order Pinales; family Pinaceae; genus Pinus; species Pinus tabuliformis. The sequence continues at coordinate 1,373,829,908 of CM062820.1, forward strand.
GCATGGGTTTCCTCTGGTCTAAGATGCATAGTGGATCTGGTTAGAACTCTCCCTCTAGCTCCACTTGTATCATAAACCAACCAATCACATGACTAGAATCATTTACATATATTTTAAGCAAAGAAATAATGGAAACATTATGTACTTTAATCGATGGTTGTAAGGCTAGCCTATAGGCTACTGGTTCAATCCTTTCAAGGATATGAAAATTTTCACAATACCGTGGTGCCAATTTGGCACATGACCAATATTCAAAGAGATTTTCTTTGGCTTAATTATCAAGTAAGCATGTTCAACAACTTTGAGGTCTCTATGCACCCTATGTTGATCCACATGGATTTTCCTCATATCTTGTGCACCTTCAAATTATTCTTGATGATTTGAATTTTCTTCTCCATCACCTTGAGCATATCATGCCCAATAAGTACCTTGTTCACTACATCACTCCATCTGATAGGAGTATTGCAACTCCTCCCATACAACGCCTGAAATGGGCTCATCTTTATATATTCTTGGTACCCATTGTTGTATGTGAATTATACAATTGGAAGATTTCCCACTTATTGGGATGGTGGATTACATACATTCTCAATACGCCATCAAGGATTGTATTTGTCCTCTTTGTTTTCCCATCTGCCTGTGGATGATACATTGTATTGAATTCTAATTCTGTTGCCAAGCCTAAAAGTAGTTCCTTCCAAAACCTTGAAGTGAACTAGAATCTCTATCTGAGATAATTTTCTTGGGAACTCCATGCAATCTCACAATTTCCTTTACGAAAATTTGAGCCACCTCACTAGTTGAATTAGTGGGTTTAGCTACCACAAAATTAGCCACCTTTCTCAACTTGTCAATCACCACCGTAATTGCATCATGCTTCTTCGAGGTTCTCGGTAAACCTATAATGAAATCCATGGAGATCACGTCCCACTTCCATTTCGGAATGGTAATGGGCTGCAATAAACATGTTGGATGTTTTCGTTTTACCTTCACATGCTAACATTCTATGTATTTAACAACAAAATAAACCTCTCCTTTCTTCATATTTGGCCAATAATTAAAATTTTGAATGGTTGTGAGAAACTTTTGGTACCACAGATGGCCTAAATATGGCTTGACATGGAACTGTCTCATTATGCACCTCTTCAAATCATCATTATTTGGTAAATAGATTTTCTTCTTGAATCTACTTAGATCATCTATTGTGGTATTATATTCCTCATCCTCATCATCTTGTTTCAATACTTCCTTCATTTGCTAGTATTTTTCCTCATGTTGTCCTGCATTTTTTACCCTTTCCACTAGATCCACCTCATAAGAGCTTATGGTTTCCAAGTGATTCAATTAAATCCTTCTACCGAGTGCATAAAAAACCCTATTATCTTTTTCTTTAATGTACTTGATCTCAAAGTCGAACTCACTAACTATGGACATCTACCTCTCATGTCTTGTATTCAACTTATGTTGACCGAAAAAACACTTGCGTCCACTATGATCTGTTATAAGCATGAATATCATGTCGAGGAGGTAATGCCTCCACATCTTCAATGCATGAATTAAGGAAACTAACTCTAGATCATGAATCATGTAATTTACCTCATGCTCAATCAATTTCTTTGGCTCATATCAAACTACCAGTCCTTCCGGCATTAAGACTCCACCAAACCCCTCCTTGCATACATTTGTGCATACAACAAAATCCTTTTCTGAATATGCACTCCTCAACACTGTTTCATTTGTTAGACAATATTTCAACTGCTCGAACATTTCTACACATTTTGTTGTCCACTCTCCTTTCATTTTCTTTTCAAGGATGTGATAGGATGGCCTATCTTGGAGAAGTTCATGATGAACCTCTTGTAGTAACCTGCTAGTCCCATGAATGATCTGACCTCATTCACGTTATTTAGTGTTGCCCACTCCATTATGGCCTGATCTTCTCTGGATCAACTAATATACCCTGCTAGTAGACAATGTGCCCCAAATAGTGAATTCGTCACTCAAAGAAATAACACATGCTAAGCTTTAAATAAAATGTGTGTTCCCTCATCAACTGTAGTACCATAGCCACGTGTTTTTCATGCTCTTCTTCAGTCTTCGAGTACACCAATATTTCATAAATGAAGATAATAAAAAAAAAATTCAAATAAGGAAAAAACACATTGTTCATTAAACATATGAACCTAGCTGGGGAATTAGTAAGTATGAAGGGTACCCCTACAAACTCATAGTGCTCTTATCTTTTCCAAAAATAATTTTTTTGGATATCTTTCTCTTTGATGCACACCTGATGATAATTAGATCTGAAATCAATCTTGGAGAACATTGTGGTTTTGCTCAGCTGGTTAAATAAGTCACCAATCCATGGAAATTGGTATTAATTCTTGATGGTCACTTTATTTAACTACCTTTAATCAATATAGAGTCTATGTGTCCCATCCTTTTTCTACAAAAACATTACTTGAGTTCCCCATGGTGACACATTTGGTCATTTGTAACCTTTATCAAGCATTTCCTTCAGTTGTAGCTTTAACTCAACTAGCTCATGCATGCTCATTCAATATGGTGCCTTGCAAGCTAGTGTTTATCTAGGAACCAATTTAATAGAAAAATTGATTTCCCTGTGAGGAGGTAAAGCTGGAATTTCTGTTGGGAACACATCATCGTACTATTGAAACATGGGATATTTCCTCAACATCTAGACTTCCTCTTGCACCGCATTATCACTAGCATTTTCACTGCTAAAAATCTACATGGCAAGTAATTTACAACCTTTTCGAAGCTATGTTTGGCCTGCATTTCTGTAATCAACCTCACTAAAAAGGTTTCCACCTTTCTTGTAAGTTTTTTCTCTCTTCAATATCATTCTGGAATTCAATTTCTTTTTCATAATAGTCCACTTTGGTTCTATGGATGTACAACCAACCCATTCCAAATAATATGTTGTACACACCCAACCACAATATATTCAAAGGTGTTGTTATGGTCATGCCACTAAGTTCAAATGTGCATGATTTCACCCTCACCCCAAATCACAATTTTAGTATCACCGTCATATTTTTCTCATTGAGAGATTTTCAATTGTATAAACTTATTCTCATTTTGATATCCAAGAACAAATTTATGCCCATCGAAAAATTCACCATCTTAACGCCACAATAATAATTGTGTAATCCATGTGGCTGACATGTGGTGACCCTTCGCCATGCATTTCTCCCACACTAGTTCACGTTCACTCCCTGCCCACTATGTCAGTGTATAACTTCCTGTAGATTCAAACTACTATTTGTAATACACTAAAACAATAGACTTGAATATACTCTACTAATGAGTGAAAACAATTTAGACAATCACAAAGAATACAAACGAAATAATTCAGTCAACACATAACACAATTATTTCTTGGGGAAAGCCATAACTAAAATTCCCCACTATATATATATTGCATTAGTTAGAAAATATGAGAATATTACAATTATTTTCTCAAGCTCGAGAAACCTATGCACTATCTCCTCAAGCAACCAATACTTAACCAATTTTATGCTTTCCCATGTTTGTATTTCCTTGCATTGTTCGTCAAGGAATTAGAACCTATTTAATTAGTAAATTCCTCAATTACCAATTGTGTAATCCTCATATTCCTTCCTTTAAATGCATCCACCATATGTACAATTAGGATTATTATACAAATGATAGTACATTGTCCCTCAACTCCAATCTAAATTGGGCATTTCTCTGATCTAACATGCATGATTTCATTATCAATGAATCTTCAGTTTACTAGTTTATCACTATAGAAAACACCATAATGCACTTCAGGCAACACCATACTACACTATAGGTACCACCACACCACACTTCAAGTAGAACCACACTATTCTTCAAGCAACAACACACTGGACTATAGGTAGAACCCCACTGGACTATAGGTAGAACCCCACTGGACTATAGGTAGAACCCACTACTAGACCTCCCACTAGTTCCTCTATCAGTTGGAACCAATTTAACTAAATGTAACTTTTTTAGCCTAAATTAATTAATTACAACTCAAAATAAACTCAACTAGTGCTCCTAATTGTAGGAGACACTCTACTTGACTCTACATAAACCCTTAACATGAATTAACTGAGCCAACTAGTTCAATTTAACTTAGTGAGCGAATACAAGTTGTCATGAGATGTGGAATTACAATTTTATTCCCATTGTAATTCAAGGAAAAAATTAAATTAGGATTTTCTTTCTTCATTTTCAACACTCCCTCTCAACAAGAAAGGGATTACTATTATGTCGATCCTACCTCTGGGAAAATCAAATTTGCATATTGACAATGCCTTTGTCAAAGTATCTCCATCATGTTCCTCTATATGGATATGCTCCAGCAACATGATTCTCCTCTATGCACAATCTTGTAGATGGTGATATCAGATGTTGAGATGCTTGGACCGATCATGAAAGAATGGATTCTCAAAGAGTTTGATACAATTTTGGTTGTCATAGTAGATCATTATATGACCCATTGGTTGACCAAATAACCCAACAAGGATCTTCCTCATCCAAATAGCCTCAAAATCTACTTGAATATTATCCAGGTACTCTACTTCTACTGAATTGAGTGCAACTGATCTCTGATTCTCTCCATACAAAGAAACATTTTCTAACCCAATACTGAAGATTACCCCTGATGTGCTTTTCCTGTCGAATGTACTCCCTACACAATATGCATATGTGAAGCCTTCAAGCTTCACTCCCTCTATCTTTCTGTACCAAATACCAAACTAGGTGGTGCCTCTGAGATATCTCAACACATGTTTAGCTACCTTCCAATAGATTTGGGTTGGCTTAACCATTGCTTGACTATGCTACTTAACTGCAAAACATATGTCTCATCGTGTGTTCACCAAATACATAAGTGAACCTGCAAGTTTCCTATAGAGAGTAGCCTCCACTACTTCACCTAAAGTAGCATCTTCCTTCCTCTAATTACCTACTAGAGGAGTCTCCATGGGTTTTATTCTCTCCATGTGGAAATTCTTTAGTATCTCGTTGGCATACTTTCCTTGAGAGACAAACAGTTCCTCATCTCCTTGCCATACCTCCATACCAAGAAAGTAATGCATGAGCCCCAGGTACTTCATCTTAAATTCTCTTTCAAGATACTCTTTACAATATATTATCATATTCTCATCTCCTGTTAAAATAAAATCATCGACATATAATACTATAATCAACAGTTTACCTTCAACCATAATATGGTAAAGGTTTGCATCTGCTTCACTTTTGGTGAAGCCCAACCTCGTGAAATAGTTGTCAATCATGGTGTACCAAGAATGGGGTGCTTGTTTTGGTACGTACAATTCTCACTTGAGTCTACACGCATGAAAATCTCTACTGAAAGTCTCAAATCCTTCTGGATGCTCAGTAAATGGCTCTTCCTCAATCACACAGTTTAGGAATGTTATCTTCACATCCATATGATGTATCTTCCACCCCATATGCACTGAAAGTGTTAAAATATATCTAATTGAAGAGCAGATTTCTATTGAGAAAAGGTATCCTTGTAATTAATTCCCTCTCCCTAAGAGAACCCTCTAGCCACAAATCTGGCCTTGTGTTTCACCACACTCCCATCTATTGGTTGCTTTACCTTGTAAAGCCATATGGAACTCACCACCGACTTGTCTACTGCTATTGGCACCACATCCCAAACATTGTTTCTGATAATGTATTTATACTCCTCAACCATGGCATCAACCCATACTAGTTTTTGCACTAGTTCCTGGAATGAGGATGGCTCATCCACTACACCCTTGATCATAAAATCCATTTATCCAGTGTACCGACCTAGTGACCTCCTTTTCCTGCACTATGATGTGGGTTCTCCTACATTCTCTCTGGAACGATGCATCAATCTTTCAACCTATCTAGTGCACTTCCTTCCATCTCTGCAAGTATCTGCATGAGTGGGTACTTCCACTCTCCTCTCCTATGCATGAAGCTACTCCACATCATCCTAAATTTCTTCCTTATGAGCTAAAATTTCATCTTCTACATGCAATTTAATCTCCCTCTAAAGGGAACATCTCATGGCCTTCGCTTCAACGAACTTCACATCTTTATGAACCATTTTCATCCTATGAGATGGAAGGTACACCTGATAGTTGTGAGGTGTATCATTATACCCAAAAAATATACGAATCGCAGTTGTTCGCACTAGATTTTTCCTTGCATCCATGGTAACATGAGAGTAAAATGACAAGACAAAGATCCCGAAGTGTGCCACATCTAGTTTCTTACCTAAAAAATCTTCTTATGGTGTACTCATCTTGAGAATTAGATGAGGACTTTTGTTCTACACGTAAACAACTATGTTCCAAGCTTCAACCCACAAGTGCAATTGTATGCATTGATCATGTAACATGGCCCGTGAAACTCCCATAATAATTATGTTCTTCCTTTCAACCACCCCATTATGTTGTGGGTTATGGGGTGTTACTAACTCTTATTGAATGCCTTCTAAAGCACAAAAGAACTTGAATTCATTCGATGCATATTCTCCATCATTATCGGTTCTAAGAAATTTAAATTTCTTGAATTCATAAAATTTAGTGAATGTATGATCTTCCTTCTGCATGAAGAAAATCTAGGATTTGTGAGAAAAATCATATACAAATATTACATAATACTTGTGCTTGGTTGTGGAGGCTATTGAGAATGGTCCACACACATCTTAGTGAAATCCTTCAAGGATTACTTGTGCTTGATTATCTTTATCACGAAAGGTATCTTTGGTGTACTTCCCAATGTACGTTTGCATGTGTCTCTCTACTCTAGTGTACCCTTGGGGAGTCTTGTAGAAATTTACAACATAGTCTTCAAAGCTTCATGGTGCAAGTGATCAAATCTTCTATGCCATAACTCAACGATGTCTTGGCTCGACACCCTCTCTTCTTTTGTGCTTAAATAAGAATAGCCTTCTACATCCAATTTATAGAGGTTCTTCACCCTAACCTCAATCCACTTCACTTTTTCTGAGGCTATGTGACAAAGGAAAGCCTTTTGCTCGCTTGTAGCCATGGTTGTCCAACATGGAAACTGAAACAAAATTCTTCTTCAAACCTAGAACATACATGGAAAAGTTTCATGTGAGAGGATATCTAGACTCCCTCTCAAAGCTAACAATATCAATTCCAGTTGCACTATTGTTATAGACATTTTTGGGCACTACAACCCCAAGCATGAAATGTCCATAAACCAAGGGCTCCTAAGTCCCTAAAAGTGTTGTTCTAACCCCTAAAGGAACAAGGTCAACTGATTACAGCTCCTCCCAGAAGTTCTCCATGAAAAACTGCTCAAAACTGGTCAAAACAGGATCATTTCAGCTGCTTTATAGGAAAAGTGCATTGCATCTCACCTAAATACACTGTGTGGGTGCATTGCATTTCAAAAATCCCTTCTATGGGGTGCGATGGGCGAGAAGTGAAAAATGGCAGTGTCATTCCGCGAGGTGGAGAGGCATGGAATCTTCCATAAACTTCTCCTGTGACACTTGCCTCTCTGAATTCGACCAAGGATGAGTAAAAGATCATCAATCTCCAAGTGGAAGCAAGAACTATCAGAGGGAATACACTAATCAAATCACAAGCTAACTCATCTCCCTTACAGATATCTATATATGGATCCCTCATCCCAGAGATCCAGGGGCTGGAATTTTGCATATTGTAAGGAATTGTTGTTGGTTTCTCGAGACAACATCATAAGTGTTGGGTGATCTAAGCTTTGTATGAGGTGAAGAAGGGCTTACTTGCTGAGAGGATGATGCTGGGTGAGAACAACTAGTTGTAACTCCATTGGCTCTTTCTTGTTTATCAATAAAAGCTATTCAAGTTTTCCTCCATACTCTTGTGTCATTTATGTTTCATGCATTTGTATGGTCAATTTACATCTGATCCTAGATTGTTTATGATTATAGATCCATGTTCTTGTATAGTGTCATGCTACTGTGATCCTATAGGTACTCTGTGAAGCTGGGCGTACAAGGGAGCAAGTAGTGAAAGGCTATCAAGAGAGAGAGGAATCGAACTAGGAGATTAGCGCAAGACAGAGGTTGGTCTTCTTTGTTCTTATCTCATCTATATTTCATAAAGGAAAAACGAAAGTAGCTTTACTTTGTTTGTTTCTAAGGTAGCTACCACACCTTAGTGGGATAAGCAATTTTGTGTAGATACTTTTCCCTGTAACAAAATGGCGACTCCACTGGGGACGAATTAGTTTGTTTGTTTATCTTCCTTGTTGTTTATTTTATAAACTTACAGATGGAGCCTGAAGTCGAGCCAGGTAGATTTCGAACTGCATTTGCATAGATAAATGTCGCTTTAGTCAATCTTCGGGATTTGTTTATGAATTAAACAACTGATTCAAAAACTCTCTGATTGCCCTCGTGGTAGCTCTTAGAACCTCCTTAGATCTACCCCTGATTGTTGCATTAAGTATTACCATTTGCTCGGCCAAAACCCATGAATTGAATTGCAAACTGTGACCCGAAACCCAAACAAAGTCTCGTCTCTGGCCCAGCGCAGGTACTATTCTGTGAATCTGAAATTCAGCGCACTTCCCGAGTGTAGTAGGTGCGCTGCATTTCAAATTCCCTGTGTTACAAGTGCGCTGATCAGACTAGGCATTGTTCATTTTTGGTTTCTTTGATTCATTCTTTTCAGTTCTATTCATGAATTTTGCTGCCTGTAATCAGTATATCTCTGTTTGAAACCCCTTTTCCTTACTGTTATTCCACCTCCTTTGTGCAAAAGAACTGTAAATGTTTTTGTGTATTTGTTGAGTCATTTTCAGTTCTCCAAGTTTGCAAAAAGTAACGTAATTGTACTGTCGTCCCTTGATTTGAAAGTATCGCAAGTGTCATTTTCAGTCATAGGAAAGAGTTTGGTTGCTATTGATAGTCGATTACCCTGTTACTATTGTATTTGGTCTAAATTTGTAGTTTTTCTAGTGTCGAAAGCAAGTATTCATTTCCAAATCGTAAAGGGTTGTGATTTTCTCCATTTTGATTTTGAAAAGAAACTTGTTCATAATTGTCACTTGAAAAGTAATTCAGATTTGTGCATTAGCTCTCTTTTTACCATTCACATACTAAGAAAGCCGAAAATAAATACATGCATGTGCATTTTCATTTAGAATGTTTGATTGGTTTGATTTAGGACAGTTCATTTAGTGTGTTCTCTTTGCTCTTTGTGAAAGAATACTGTGTCTCTTTCCTTAGTAGCTAGGATTTTCATTTCACAAAGAAGATAAAGGACTCTTTATCATCTTAGATTTCATTTTAGGAATTGTACACCTACATCTCGCGGTGAACCTGAAAGGAAAATTTCTTAATTAAGATCAACTATAAAATAAATTTAATGAATCTAACAACGCTTTGGAACCTAACACACAACATCTAGAAGTCTAGGCTAGAGACTTATTCAGGCGTCGTAAAGCCTGGTAAATATTGTTCTCACTGTTGGCTGGGTGATTCCTCCACTTTGAGACGATAAGTGCCAGTACGGACTTGTGCTCCCACCTACCGTCGAGTATATTTTGGGAGACCACAATAGGCTTAATCCTTTATCCATAGGAAGCCGTGTCTGCCGCCCTATCGATCACAATGCACTGAACACAGCATTCAGGAAGATTGACTGTCGTACCGTAAAAAGTATTCTGCAGTTTTGCAATTGATTTGGTAATCCCTCTACCTAGATTTCCAGAGCAGTCCCTTTCGTTCCTTTTCAGAATCCTTAAAGGAAAAGGTCCATCTGAGCACTTGTCACTTCAAGCTCATTAAAAATCGAAGGCGACTAGAGTCATCTTTTGTTTTTTCTCGACTCTTAAAAATTGAAAAAACAATTTGTGTCAAAGCGTCTAAAATTTATTTTAATCGGAATAACATCATTGTTCCCTCGTTGGTCTTAGAAGTTAGTCTCCCTTCATCGCAAGTTCTTGTAGAATCACTAAGAAATCTTTTGTATAGACTAGATATGTCTGAACAACCATCAACATCCAGGACTGTGTCATCTGACGCAGCAGCGGCAGAGCCTCCTGCTACTACTCCAACGATGTTCGCTGGTATACCATCTGTCCTGGCAAGTTCTCAACAACAAGCCGGAGTCCAATCAGGGACTGTTTCAACGACATGGTCAGTTCTTATTTCTTCATCTGGATTATCATCTGGTATTTCTTATGTTGAAACTCAACAAATTGATCCAATGTGTCTTCAAAGGCTAATCTACCCTTTAAGTACTGGATTGCCACCAAATGGAGGGCAGTATGCCTTTTCATTGTTCCCTCCCGGAGAACAACCATATGAGAGTTTACAACAAAGTTCAGGTCAAACTGGAATTACATCCAGCAGTTGGGTACCAATACTGCCTCAGCAACCAAGGGTTGTATATTCAATGCAATCAGTCCACCCTGTGTCGAATATTCCCACTATACCTGCTGTAGTGACTGCATCACAAGTACAAGCGCTACCTGTTGTATGTCAACCCCATGTTTCTCAGGTTGCAATACAACAGCCACTTGTCTCAATGACTCAATCACAACCTCAGGTTAGTGCCTCCTTATCTGGAGCGACTCAGGCTCAAACAAGTACTATGACTTCTCATCTTGGTCAATCATCCAGTATTGGGCAACAGCAAATGGTCCAACAACCATTGCTGGTTCAATCTCAACAACCGCCATTCCAGTAATCATATCAAGGACCTGAGCAACAAGTATTTGTAAGTAATGGGCAACTGCATTTCCAAAGCAGTTATCAACAACCATATTATAATGGTTATGCCCATCAACCTTATCAAAGTTACCAGCATCAAATACATTATGCTAGTATGCAAAGACCCACTGCTCAAGCAATTCCATCTTATCCTGGGTATGCTTCACCTAACCTGAATCAACAGTTGCCCTTTGTAGAAACTCTAGAATTACCAGATTTAAACCGGCTGACGAATGATCCAATTGCTTATGCCCCTTGGTGGCCAGCGATTCCGCATAAACTTCCGTCAGATATTCCCAAATTTAATGGAAATTCGGGTGAAGACCCATCGAATCATGTGATGACCTTTCATCGGTGGTGTTCATCTAACACTCTAAACGATGATTCGATTAGGCTTCGCCTTTTTCAACGAATGTTAACTGGTCCAGCAGCGAAATGGTATATCGAATTTCCCAGAGCTTCATTTGACAACTTCAGTACCCTAGCCACAACCTTTCTAACCCATTTTCAGTTACCGATAAGATACGAAACGAGAACGAAACTTCTTACCAATTTCAAGCAAACAACGGCTACTCACATATCTGATCATATTCATGAGTGGCGACGTCATCGTAGAATGGTAAAAACATATGTTCCTGATCACCTCTTAGCTGAATGGTTTATTAAGTCATTATTGCCTTCCATCACAGAAGATGTGGCAAAAGGAGGAGTCGTCACCGAAGAGCAAGTTATCACTCGTGTGCAATATTTAGACTTGATCTATACTCAGTCTGGCACGCTATACAATAAAATACCTGATGCTCCGAGACCAGAATTTTCCATTCCTCCCCCTCCTAAATCAAACAAAGACTCTCATGCCGGTGATGGCGTGATGGGTACGACACACACGAAATCGACAAAGGTTGTATCTAAAACATCCTGTAAGATTTTTGATCAAAATGCAAATGAAGAACTTCTTGCCTTGGAGGTAAATGCCGTGTCGACCGACAAGGGCAAACAACTAAAGAAACCAGGGGGAAAGAAGAAAAAGAAAGGGAAAAAGAAGAAGCAGGATGATTCATCTCCTGAAAAACCTTCTGTAAACCCTTCTGGGCAAAGGAAACCCCCTGCGGGGTGTCATATATGCGATGAGGATAATCGACGAGAGATTGTCCACATAAAGCTGAAGTTAAGAAACTCTTTAAGAGTTCAAAAACCTCAGCAGTATTGACTGATCCATTTCCAAACCCGAGAACCAAACTGGTTGCTAATCAAAATGCTTCCCGATCCCAAGTGCTTATGTTCTCTATCTCAAAGTAGCAAAATGATGCTTTGACAAGGAATAAAGATTACTTGAATCCACAGTTGTCGAATAACAAGGCTAACAAACAACCTAGTAGTTCGACAACAAATTTGACCGAAGTTGTGCCACCCATCATTCCTGAGCTAAGGATAAAGCTGCCAAAGGGAGTAGTACACAAATCGACATTTAATTCTCATGCCAAAGTGGCACAAAATTATAATATAGTAGAGGACCTAGCCCAATCGTCGTCCGCTATGTCGACACTTAAGGTACCGCAAAATTGCCCCTCCAAAAAGCAAGCTTTATTATCAGTAATAGGTGGGATTGACCCAACGGATTCCAATCTTGTATCCTTTGATCATAAAGGATATGACCCTCAATTACCAGCTCAACTAACTTTCCTTATTCAAGTGAAATCCCTCAACAAAATTGTTCATCGAACAATTATTGATGAGGGGGCATCTACATGTATTATGTCGATGAGTTGCTGGAAAAATTTAGGTTCACCACCTTTGTTGAGATCGTCAACGACATTAAAATCATTTTATGGACGATCATACACTCCATACGGGATTTTAAGTAACTTGCAAGTTGAACTAGGGGGAAAAACAGTAGAAATTGATGTTGAAGCAATCGACGGAAACATCGATTAAAACATCCTACTGGGAAGGCCTTGGATATATGCCATGGCCGCAGTTGTGTCGACCTATTTCAGGAGGATTTCATTTCCCTTTCAAGGAGGAATTATAATCGTCGACCAACAAACATTTCTCCCCAACAGTTCACAAGTTACGGGAAGCATTCCAATGATCCATGGAAGCAATCATTCGCTTCAAAATATCGGAGTAGGCCACCTAAAAGACCCTGCCTTAATGGGTACTTTTGCCCTACCGCCTCCGAGAAATTTGGCGGAAGTAGCCACGGTGGGAACCTACAACATGATATCTTCTAAATTTAGAAGATTCCTGAACATTTTGTCAGCATGGATCATCGCCATAATAGAAATATTGTAGCAATCAATTTTCTTGGCCTGGGGGGCAAACTCAAATCAACGCTCATCGAGCGTTTGGATAGATAGGTCTAAGGAATATGGCATCTCTTCAGATCCTTGGTCACATGTACATTACGCAGATGAAGGAATTGTTCAGTCAATGATGATTGATGGGGCACCGTGGGAAGATTACCACCATCGTTCCCATCTTCCGAATTACCACGAAGATTATTCCAGCAACCTTAATCATCCTTCATTTTTTGATTTTCTATCAAATGCTGTAAATATGGTGGATTCTGAGGACGATTCTTACCTCATGTCGACCTCGTTAAAAAATGAAACAAGGAATCATGAGGATACTTCTCTTACTGTGTCAACCTCATTAAAAAATGAAACAAATCCCCTTTCCAAATCTCAAAGGTAAACCTTCATTCCAACCACCGAGTTGAATGCAATGAAGCTTGGGGGGCATGCACCTCGATTTGCGTTATTATACTGGGGGCATGCAAACTTATCATGAGCAGTGTTACTGCAGGGTTCAAGCTCGTTAAAAAATAAACCCGCCACGAGCAGTGTTACTGCAGAGTTCAAGCTCATTAAAAAATAAACCCGCATCGAGCAGTTTTAGCACATAGTTCAAGCTCGTTAAAAAATAAACGTAAGTCATGAGAAAATGTTTCCCCCAGTGTTTAAGCTCAATAAAAAAAAATGAACCAATTTCCCGGTAAATAACCATCGTGAATGTAGTACTTCAGCCTTTAAAGCCTTGGTCATGTTCTCATCATCACATCCACCCTATATTGGCCGATCATTCACCTCCATTTGATTGTTTACCCCTTCTGAGGAACAGCTACGAAGAGTGATCCCACTAGCCATCCTTGTAACACTGCCGTGATTGGAAAATTCCAAACCTTACCTGGAATCAGCTGCTACCCAATTTTATCACTCGTTCCTCAAAAGACGAGTCTCCTTTAAGCTCTTTTCAACTGACTCGTAAAATATGGAAATATTTCCAAGCCATTGGCCTCTCCATCTCGTTAAAGGGACTGAAAGTGCTATCCCTCCTTTAGATTTTAATCTTTTTGGACATGAGGGATTAGTACACAAAAAGATCAAGCGCTTGTTTTGTTCGGCTCATTAAAAGTATCAAAAATTCATCCCTTCTCTATTGTTTTATAATTTTTCGGACTTAAGGGATTAGATGACGAAAAAGGAATTTTGGAGTTTCCTTTACGTTCCTTTTTAGACTCTCTAAAATTGAAAAGGACCGAGTTATCTTTGTCGTTAAACCCGTCAAAACTTAATAGCGACAAACTTGTCCATAACAGACAAGAACGAGTTTCACTATCGCTAGGCTCGTTAAAACATAGCAATGGGTTTGTCTGAAGGGAAAATTATAGAACAAGCATATGTTATCCTCCTCAAGCTTGACAAAAATAAAGAGGTACTGGTACGGATCGCTTCTTGTCGAAATCAGCTCATTATCCAAGAAGTCGGTCTAGGAACACCCCGTTCAGTACTTTGAAGCTTGCATGCCTCAATGGCAAGTTTCTCACTTCCGGCGACAGGTTTACATCAATGGCCTTCGACCGAAAGATTTTGCGTGGTGTTCGATGCCAAGTCCTTTATTCACACCACGTGAATTGTACTGCAGTACCTTGAGGGTCATTATCATTATCGGTGATTCCTCTCGTGCCTGTTAATAGCTTACATCAGTGGCTAGTAATCAGGCGATGTCTTTCCATGTTCGACTCCAGAACATCTCTCACATGGATCGACTTGTACTTCCAGTGAAGATCGAACGAGATTGAAGACCCCAGATATAGTTTCATCCATCCAGGTTGCGATATATATTCAGGGAAATAAAGACATCAAATGTACATCATTACTGCACAGATAATCATCCAATCAAAGGGATGATGGCTCTACCAGAATCATCAGTCTACACTCAGACAATTGTTTGTCCTATGTACATGAAAACAAATTTCTAAAGCTAAGCATGGGAATGCCCGCCTCAGCTAGATCATGAAAATATTATGAAGATAATGTATTGTATTGTATCTTATTACAGGTCTCCTCTCAACTTGAAAGAGCTTCGGATCCTCATAATAAAGCATTTCACCCGACATCAAAAGATTAACGACCTCATGCTTTAGGGGGCAACTGTTATAGAAATTTTTGGGCACTACAACCCCAAGCATGAAATGTCCATAAACCAAGGGCTCCTAAGTCCCTAAAAGTGTTGTTCTAACCCCTAAAGGAACAAGGTCAACTGATTACAGCTCCTCCCAGAAGTTTTCCATGAAAAACTACTCAAAACTGGTCAAATCAGGATCATTTCAGCTGCTCCATAGGCAAAGTTCGTTGCATATCACCTAAATACATTGTGTGGGTGGGTTGCATTTCAAAAATCCCTTCTATGGGGTACGATGGGCGAGAAGTGACAAATGGCAGTGTCATTCCGCGAGGTGGAGAGGCATGAAATCTTCCAGAAACTTCTCGTGTGACACTTGCCTCTCTGAATTCAACCACGGATGAGTAAGAGATCATCAATCTCCAAGTGGAAGCAAGAACTATCAGAGGGAAGACACTAATCAAATCACAAGATGACTCATCTCCCTTACAGATATCTATATATCGATCCCTCATCCTAGAGATCCAGGGGCTGGAATTTTGCATATTGTAAGGAATTTGTTATGAAACCAGCTCAAGAAAAGATAGAAAAGATATATCAACGCCTTAGAATTCAGCCTCTTCAAGGGGGAAACCTCCTCTACATTACATAAATGAAAAATTCTTGGATGATACAAATGACAAAACCTCCTTTCTATATATAGGAGTCTAAGGAGTCACAATATAATCCAGCCGACCTAACAATAATAATATAAAGCCACAAAAATAACAATAGAGGGATTCTATGGGGCACAGAAATAACAATATGGGGGTAATAGGGGCACAACAATATAAATAAGGGGTATAACTACAATAGTAATGGGGTAATCACTAGTATTATAGGAACCCAACATGCCCCTCTCCTTCAAAAAAGTGTTGTCCTCAATGCTTGAGTAGTTCTTGATACTTCTGCATAAAATTCTCATCCTCCCATGTGGAATCTTCAGCGGATAAGTTCTTCCGCTTGATAAGATACTCCGAAATTGATCGATTTGGTAGCTGTCGAGTTCATGTTTCTGTGACTGCTTCCGGTTCCAATATAATTTTTCCTTCCTCGTCAAGTTCTACCAATATTGTTTGAATTGGGAGCTTGTCACCTATAACCTTCTTTAAACATGAAACATGGAAAACTGGGTGCAATCGAGAAGCTGCAGGAAGCTCCAATTTGTATGCCATAGTACCAGTCTTTTGCAACACCTTGTACAGACCATAATACTTTGGTGATAATTTATTATCCTTCTTAGCTTGCTTTAGGGACATTTTCTTACATTGTGGTAGCCGTAGGAATACCCAATCACCTACATCAAAACTTCTTTCACTTCGATGTTGATATGCCTGTTGTTTCATTCTATTTTGTGCCAACACGAGGTTATCCTTTAAGAGTTGGAGGACTTGTTGTTGATGTTCGATGTGATGTTCCACTGCCTGAACCTTAGAATTTTCTCTTAAATATGATGTGATGGATGGTGGTTGATACCCATAAAGTGCCATAAATGGGGTCATTTTTGTTACTGTATGGAAGGAAGTGTTATACCACCATTCAGCCAGAGGCAACCATTTGACCCATTGTGTTTGTTTATCAGATACAAAGCAACGAAGATATCCTTCCAAATATTTGTTTACTATCTCAGTTTGCCCATCAGATTGAGGATGATAAGATGAGCTATGAGCTAACTGAGTACCAAGACAAGAAAATAATTATGTCCAAAAATTTCTAGTGAAAATGGGATATCTGTCACTTACAATAATCTTTGGGTTTCCATGTAGCTTTTGAACTGTTTCCATAAATGCAGTAGAAAATGTACTGGCTTTAAATGGATGTGATAATGCACAAAAGTGTGCATACTTGGTAATTCTGTCAACTACCACCATGATGACACTCTTTCTCTCAGACTTGGGTAAACCTGTGATAAAATCCATTGAAACCTCCTCCCAACGTTGGCTTGGAATGGATAAAGGTTGTAATAGACCCGGTGTCTTAATTGTTTCAACTTTATTTTATTGGAAAACCAAACATTCCGCCACAAAAATTTGAATATCTAATTTAAGGCCATCCCAAAAGAAATCCTTCTTAACCCTGTGGTAAGTTTTCAAAAATCCTGAGTGCCCTCCTAAGGGAGAAGTGTGCAATTCCATAAGAATATTTTGTTTTAGCTGGGAATTCTTACAGAGGTATAAGCGATCTTTGTACCATAACGAATCATTTTGCCAGCTAAATGTATCAGAAGTACTGGAATCTTGTTGTAGCTTTCGAATAAGTGCCCACACTTCTTCGTCATTCTTTCATTCCTTCCTTGCTTCGTTTATCCAATCTGGTTGGATAATAGAAATGGCACACAACAATGCTTCCACATCCTCATCCTTTCTTGAGAGTGAATCTGCCACCACATTTTGCTTCCCTTTTTTGTAGATGATTTCGAAGTCATAACCCAACATCTTTGTGACCCACTTTTGTTGCTCTTCAGAGGATAATCTTTGTTCTAAAAGGTATTTAAGGCTATCATGATCCGTTTTTACCTTGAAGTGTCTTCCCATTAGGTAGGGTCGCCATTTCTTAAGTGCATGGAGTATTGCCAACATTTCCTTCTCATAAATAGCTTTGCTTAAAAACTTTCCCTTGATTTGACGACTTTCAAAAGCAATGGGTCTTTCATCTTGCATTAGAATAGCACCACATTCCACAATAAAGGTTTTTGTGAGGTCCGGTGTAGCTAAGATCGGTGCTTGGCACATTGCCTCTTTAAGATGTTCAAAGGCCTTTGTTGCTTCCGGAGTCCGTGAAAATGACTCTTTCTTCAATAATGTTGTTAGAAGTGCTGCTATTCCTGAAGCATCACATTCCACAATAAAGGTTTTTGTGAGGTCCGGTGTAGCTAAGACCGGTGCTTGGCACATTGCCTCTTTAAGATGTTCAAAGGCCTTTGTTGCTTCCGAAGTCCGTGAAAATGAATCTTTCTTCAATAATGTTGTTAGAAGTGCTGCTATTCTCCCATAATTCTTAACAAACTTGCGATAATACCCTGTCAACCCAAGAAATCCTCGTAGATGCTTTATGGATGTGGGGATTTTCCATTCCTTAATGGCTTTAATTTTTCTAGGGTCTACCTTAACTCCTTCATGAGATACAATATGACCCAAATATTCCACCTACTGAACTCCAAAGAACATTTGGATCTTTTTGCATATAATTGTTTCTCCTCCAATAGTTGTAGCACCCTGTCAACATGTTCAATATTATCCTTCCAAGACTTGCTGTAGATTAGTATATCATCAAAAAATACTAACACAAATTTTCTAAGGAATGGTTTGAAAATTTAATTCATCAAACCTTGAAATGTTGAAGGTGCATTGGTAAGGCCAAAAGGCATGACCAAAAATTAATAATGACCCTCATGAGTTCTAAATGTCGTTTTCAGAATGTCTTCAATCTTCATTCTGATTTGATGATATCCTGAACGAAGATCCAACTTGGTGAAGTAAATTGATCCATGCAATTCATCCAGTAATTCATCAATAACAGGAATGGGGAACTTATCTTTAATAGTGAGCTTGTTGAGCTCCCTATAATCCAGACACATGCGCCATGATCCATCCTTCTTGTGCACCAATACTACTGGAGCTGAGAAAGAACTTTGACTCGATTGAATTATACCAGCCTCTAGCATTTCTGCAACCATATGTTCAATTTCACTTTTTTGGACATAGGGATATCTGTACGGCCTGATGTTTGGAGGAACACTTCCTGGAATCAGATGAATAGCATGATCATGATATTGCATAGGTGGGAGACCTTTTGGTGTCTCAAATACCTTGGAATGATTGTCCAGGACTTTTTGGAGATCTGGAGAAATAGATGATTCCAATGTGGAAACATCTAGCGAACATAATTGTGCAATTACACCTCTTTGCTCCTTTTTTAGAAGCTTTGTCATGCCATTAGAGCTGATTATCTTTCCTAGTTTCCCTACAATACCCCTTAATTCAACTTCCTTTCCTTCCATAGAAAATTTGATGAAAAGTTCTTGAAAATTAAAAGCTATTGTACCCAAGGATTGTAGCCATTGGACTCCTAGTACAACATCAACACCTCCCATTGGAATGGAAAGAATTGGGCTAGTCAATACATATTCTCCCATGGATAGCCTGATATTATGGCACTTTCTAGAGCAATTTATTGTTCCTCCATTTGCAATCATCACTTGAAACTCTGGTGCCGGATATAGGAAGAAATTCAATTCTTTTGCTACCCTACAATGAATAAAATTGTGGGTGCTTCTTGAATCAATCAACACTATTACCTTTTTCTTCTTGATTTGTCCTTCTATCTTGATGGTTTGAGGAGTGGTAATTCCTGCCAATGCATTACAATATATGGTCGGATTTATTTGTTCTTCATCTAGGCTTTTTTCGTGGAGTATATCTTCTTCTTTTGACCTTTCTTGCTCATTTTCTTCTTCCTCTTCACAATCTATGTAGAATAATTTCTTCTCAGCCTCTTATGACCTTTAGTGTATTTGCTATCACAACTGTAACAAGGCCCTTTTGCTCTTTTTTCTTCCAATTGTTGTGGTGTCAACCTTATAGGTTGTGGAAGACTAGGGGCAACAACACTTCCGTCTTTATAGTTGTGAGTGGTATGCTTCCTGGTTGCCATAATTTTGCTTTCCATTTTTCTTGCTAACCTGAATGCCTTCTCTAATGAATCAGGTTCCCAAAGGCGAACATCATGTTGGATATTATCCTTTAAAGACCCTATGAACACATCAATCCTATGCTCCTCTGGAATATCTTTTACCCTTATGTTCAATTTTTGGAACTCCTCAATGTGCTCCATTACTGAACCCTTTTGTTTGAGACTTATCAATTGGCTAAAAAAAGTGTTTCTTTTTGTATCTTCATAATGTGCTATCAATTCTTCCGTAAAAATTGTCCAAGTGATAAATTGTTTACAATAGCAAATCCATTGATACCATACAAACTGATTTGGTTCCAAATATACAGTTGCCATACGTACCTTTTGTGCGTTTTGCACATTATTGAAATTAAAGAATTGCTCCATCTGTAATATCCATGTGGCGGGATCCTTGCCATCAAACTTCCTCATATCGATTTTTGGAATATGGTGATTCTTTGATCCAACATTAGCATCTATGGAATCATGATTAACATTTCTTTTGTTCTCATCATGAGTTTCCTTTACTACCTTTTCACCGTTAGTGTCCCTTTCTTGTAGCAACTTCTTCAAATCTTCCATGTCTGTTTTCAAATCTGCCATGTCTCTCTTCAAATCTGTCTTTGAATCATCCATCTTAGCTTCCATGCCCTTTATCTTAGATTCCACGCCATTTATCTTAGATTCCACGCCACTTATCTTGGCTTCTGTTAGCTTTTGTGAGCATGACATTTGTTGCACTTGTTCTTGTAATTTTGATATATCATGTAGCATTTCTTCCTCTTCTTCATGAGTCATGCTAGAGCTTTCAGGTTCCTTACAAGGTGTTTGCATTTTCTTTCCTCAGGGCATCAGTTACCGATAATAATGCTTTGCTCTGCCCTTTGAATTCTGTTAAACCAAGCTTACACAAAAATTAAAAAAAAAAAACTACACACCTTTTTTCACTTTATAGAAGCCTGATATTGAATCTGATGTATCTATGTAATTTAGGATCACCTAGTTCTGAAATTTCTACCTGTAGTAGCATT
Source organism: Pinus tabuliformis (assembly GCA_031772625.1). Taxonomy (NCBI): domain Eukaryota; kingdom Viridiplantae; phylum Streptophyta; class Pinopsida; order Pinales; family Pinaceae; genus Pinus; species Pinus tabuliformis. The sequence goes on from CM062820.1 coordinate 1,373,850,815, forward strand.
CTTTGTCCTCTTTCCAGTGACACAAGTCTGAGCCAAATTGGATTCTCTAAGGAAGAGTTATGGGAAATCTCCCACAGTGACTTGCTTTTAGACTGGTTCAGTAGAGCGAACTTGTACAACGTGCCACGAGTCACTGTTTCAACCTTTGAATATAAAACACACATACAAAAAACTACAGTCCGTCCTCTTTCTGTACCTTCTTATGAAATTTCAATCCGATCCCCAGAGAGAAGGTTATGACGATTTTCCCCAGGTCACCTGTTTTGAATGTAATTCAGGAGTTTGCAAAAAGACCAACTTCCTCAGATCATATCTCCGCAAATATCACGCGAAAAGCTCTGAAACTCAGACACAAGGTTCAGCGTGATTTCTTCTCAAATGGGTTTTTTTTTTTACTTCTGAAATGTCACATAAAAAACATTATAGCGAAAATTCCACGATGACTTGTTTGGAGCAGCGAAACGCTAGAATCCAAAGCTCTGATACCAAATGTTATGAAACCAGCTCAAGAAAAGATAGAAAAGATAGATCAACGCCTTAGAATTCAGCCTCTTCGAGGGGGCAACCTCTTTTACATTACATAAATGAACAATTCTTGGATGATACAAATGAAAAAACCTCCTTTCTATATATAGGAGTCTAAGGAATCACAATATAATCCAGCCGACCTAACAATAATAATATAAAGCCACAAAAATAACAATAGAGGGATTCTATGGGGCACAGAAATAACAATATGGGGGTAATAGGGGCACAACAATATAAATAAGGGGTATAACTACTACTACACAGTAATTTGTCACTATCTCCCTGTCAGTCTTTCTACTGTGTCATGAGTCCAATTCATCCATCCTCATGCTCTCTAATGTTGCCCAATGACCCATTTTGCCAAAGTTTTTGCTATCATCGCGACTGTTTTCAAGATAAATGCACTGATGGGCACTCCATAACAGACAGAATGCGCTGCCAGCGCGGAAGTACATGTGTTTCCCGCGCTGGTCGAATTTCATGAGACAGCGCGTCTGTTATTCATATCTGATCGCGCTGACATGACCTTTGTTATTCAGCTGCGATGTCAGCACTCCAGTGCAGTTATGGACCCGCGTTGATCCAGTTTGGGCGAGTTTGTTCTAATAGCCGGCCTTCCAGATGACTCCAGACCTGGTTGTTGGCCTTGTAAATGTCACCCTCCCTTCTCTGGCATGTCTGTTTCATCATTTGAGCCACCTTCCTTGGAGATAAGCTCATCCTCCCACCATTCGTGGAGACTCCTTCTCCTATTTATGCCTCTACCATTGCCATGAGCAGCTAGTTTGGAATTGGTAGTGCTTGGAGTGTTGCTGCTAGTGTGTGAACTTCATAGGTAGCTGGTGTGACAAGTGTGGGATTGCTAGCAGCTTAAGGAAGGTTGTGAAGTGTTTCTCTCTTGTGTAAACGTGTGTGAGAGAGAGATTTTGTCTTGGGAGATCTACCTCCAAGGGTGAATGCTTAAGAGACTTGCTGGATGGACCCTCTTGAGAAGGATTTGACGTCAGAACTTTGGTTGTATTCTTCTTTGTTTATTAATAATAGACGACTATCCTTTCTGACTGATATATAGTTACATCTACTGGATTTTATACTTGTGTTTGTATCATTCTTTTCATGTGCAGGTGTCCGCGCACGAGGATCGTGAGGATTGTGACCAGCCGGGGCAAAGGAACAGGAGCATCAACTGTTCCACAAGTACTAGCGTTGGAATCCAGGTAGGCCTCCATCATTGGTCTTTTATGTGTAATTAGGAACCTGCGTGTTAGCATTGTTTGATTGTTGCTAGACCCTATTTGGACTAGTAGCGATCGCCTCTGTCCGCAAAGGGGATTTACCTCCACAACAATTTGGCGACTCCGCTGGGGAACGTTTTTTACCTTGTTGCTTGATTTGTAAACTTTAGACGGAGCCTGAAGCACAGCCAGATAGCCTTCGAAATGCTATTGCTCTGCATTAGCGAAGTAGATCAAAGCCACTCCAGTCCATCTCCAGTTTGGTTTACGAATTGAACAGCTTGGAGCTGGCTTCTGTCTCTTTGTGTTCATTTTTTCCTTGAGTTTGATTTTTTGCTCTCTTTTCAAAGTTTGGGGATTAGTTCTCTGTTTTTGGATTTCCTGGTTCGCTCTGGGAGGTGCCTTGATTGTTTAAAGAGTGATTGCCTTGGTTTGGGAGTTTTTGGCTTGATTGTGCCTGTTTTTTAGCTTCAGTGCGGTTTATAATAAAACAGTCACGCTGCCATCGCATAGCCCTTTTTGTTACCTCTTGATCATCGCGTTAATACACCAAACAATCGCGACGGTTCTGAAATTCGAACCATCACGGTTAAGCCGTCTACTTTCGCGCTGACAGCGCTTTGTTGCTACACGTGGTTTCTGATCCGCGCATTTTTGCTGTGTATCACCCGCGCTGATACCTGTAGAATTAAATTTCTTCAATTCTGCCTCCTGAGCCTGTTGGTTTTTGCTATCCCCTGTTGTTTTCACTTGGTTTATGACTTGATTTCCATTGTCTGAAGATTGAAGCACTTTTTGTGAAGTCTTGTTGAGCGAATCTTCCTTTTCATGTCTTGTGACCTAGTTTTGTCATTCCAATTTCTTTGGATCAGCTTTGCTTGGTTACTCACTTACAAAGGTTTGTTTGCTGCTTGCTTTTGGTTTGGTGAAACCTTCCTCTTTGCTTGCTTTTGATCGGTTGTTTAGGTGATTGTTATTGAACCAGTCTTCTCATTGTTTCGATTACTTCTCACTACTCGGACACGGATCACAGTTGTTTGGGGTCAACCGGTTCTTTTCACATTTGTTTGTTATTATTTCTCAAAAGTTTGTTTAATGCACTTTGCCATCAACAAAAAAAAATCTCTTTTGCTTTGTATTGGTTAATGAGAATTAGAAGCTTTTCATTTTGATTAATGAATAGTGATCTTAAAGAAAAGATTGTGAATTTTCGTTAGCTACATTAGAGAAATCGTTTGTTGTTTTGTGATCATCTCGTTTGTATGAAAGCCTTCTAACTCTCTCATAATTAGCATTCATCAGATGGAATGACATATTTTGGCATATAGTTTGCATTTAGGAAATTTTGAGAGATTTCATACGGTAGGGCCTGAAAACCGAAACCTAATTCAAGATCAACCATAAAATGAATTGAATGAACTTAAAAACACATTGGAACATAACGCTCACTATTTAGAGGTCTAGGCTAGAGACGTGCTCTGGCGTCGTTAAACCTAGTCACTGTTGTTTCACATTACGGTTGGGTGATTCCTCCTTTTGTGACTCGATAGTGGTCTAGCACGGACTTGATCTCCCACGTACCATCACGTATATAAGGGAGACCCCACTAGGTTATCATCCTTTATCCACAGGAAGCCGTGTCTGCCGCCTTACAAGCCGTAACGCACCGAACACAACATTCGGGAAGATTGACTGCCGTACGGGAAGTCCTTGGTTTTCATATGACTGCCAAGGTGTATATGCAGTTTTACGGATTTGTTTGGTAAACCCTTTGCCTAGTCTCTCCAGAGTAGTCACTTTTGATCCTTTTTGGACTCCTTATAATAAAAGGCTCACTTGAGCAGTTTGTCACATCGGGCTCACAACACATTCGAAGGCGACTAGAGTCACCTTTTTGTCCTTTTCTCGACTCTTAAAACATGAAAAGGTCAAGTTGTGTCCTTGCGTCTTAAAATTTATTTGGCCGCGATTAACATTACCTGGTTAGATCTTGTGTGCGTTAGTTTGAGTAGGGTCCTTTATCGTTAGATTCCCTTAGGTCTTGTTTGAAGTTTATCATCCTGGCTGAACCATCGACTCCCGTTCCGAGTGATCAAGGGTCTTCGTCTTCCGTTGCTCCTGAGGTACCGGTTGTGAGTGATACTCTTCCTGTTATCCCGAGTATCCAACCGATCAACTCTCATGCCCCGGGCGACGAGGATTACGAAATCAATTGGAACCCCATCTGGGAGCCTGAAAAGGACGATATTCCTTTTACCCCCCCTGGTGTTTCGTCTCCAATGTCTACCTCTCACATGGATGAGACATCTCCTAGACTGAGTGAGACACCTTTTTTGTCGAATATCGACACTCCTATCCCAGCTACTTATCTGCTACCCCCATGCTACAAGTCGTTGAGGGATAAGGTAAGTGCCAGGATCCCTACTTCGAGTATGTGGGACCCCCACATCACTCCCACCATGGGATCTTTTGTTTCACAAGTCCACACTACACCTGTTACTTCAGTTCCAATGGATCCAACTGTTTGTGTAGCACATTCAACTCCGATTGTTAGTTCCGTTACAACGTCTTCAGCTTTGAACACTGGTGCTGGTCCTCCTCACGGTCAAGTGAGTAGCGGCCAACCGGCACACACACCTAAAGTTATCCATCCTGCACAAAGTGCACCACCCTCTTCTAGTCTCATCCCAGGAGGGGGGTCATATGATGCCTATGGACAAGCTGTTCAGGATCCGAATGCGCAAGGTCTGTTCTATTATTACGATTCTGCTAGTCAATACCTTCAGCTTTCTCAACCCTTGCCTACTCAACCTATTGTTGAGGTTTCGGTACCATTATCCGTTACTTGGAATGCCACCATTTTCCATGGGGGCCAAGTAAGGCCTGCACAACTTCAGGGACTGCCTAACCAAGGCCAGCCATTTTATGTGCAAACCCCCCAAGGGCAGCAATATTATGGCCAGTCTTACCCAGGACAACCTGGGGGCCTACAAGGACAACCCTATCAGGGACAACCTTTGGCCGCTGGTGGTCCATCTTTTACTTATCTGACTCAACCTTCTGGTTATCCAGGGCAACCTGGCACCCAACAAGGCTACCCGTCTGGACAAATAGGTCAACCTTACATCCAACAAGGTCAACCTGGTATCCAACAGGGTTATCCCTCTGGACAAGCAGGACAAACTTATATTCAGCAAGGTCAACCGGCAGTCCAACAGGGGTACCCTTCTGGGCAAGGGGGGCAGCCTTACGTACAACAGGGCCAACCCACTGCCCAGCCTAGTCATCCTTCTGGGCAAGGGGGTCAGCTTTCTGCACAGCAAGGCCAACCCACTGCCCAGCCTAGTCATCCCTCTAGACAAGCTCGCCAACCTCAAGGTCAACCGGCCGTCCAACCCGCTCAACCATCTGTTCCGCTGGGACAACCCTCGGTTGCTCAAGGACAACCTGGTACCGAGCAAGCTCATCCTTCTGGGCAAACGGGTCCGTCCCAAGCCCAACCAGGACAACCTTCCAGCCAGATGGTCCAAGCTCAACCTGTTCAAGGACATCCTTCTGGGCCCCAAACTCAAATTAGTTATCAGATGCAAGGTGGGCCACAACACCAACCTTCTTACCAAGCATAGCCTTCTTATCAGGCTCAGTATGGAGCTCAGCAAACGTATGGCTACCAGCAACCCTAGGGGAAAACTCAATTTACCCCTTATCAAAATTATCAACGAATGCAGGTCACTCCTTACCAGAATTATCAACAACAGTACGTTGCACCTGCAGGTCAAGTTGCTAATCCATGGGGTGCTGGGGGCAGACCCAGGGTCAAATTTCTGCTTATGGACAGAATCCTTATGGAAAAAATCCATATGGACAGAATCCTTATGGACATAATCCTTATGGACAGAATCCATATGGACAGAACTCGTATGGGCAAAATCCCTATGGGCAGAACCCTTATGGGCCAGGCCCATCCAGACAAAGTCCATGGGGGCAACCACCACCTGGTTGGAACCCTGGTACTGCCTCTCTTCCACAGCCACAAATTTCCTTTAATCCTCAGTTGCCTTTCCTAGCGACGTTGGAACTCCCAGATGTGTCCAAGTTGACAAATGATCCCACTATTCATAATCCATATTGGCCACCAGTTCCAACTAAGATACCCGATGATTGCCTAAAATTCGATGGCAAAGCTGGTGAGGACCCTCAAGCCCACGTTATGACCTATCACCTTTGGTGCTCATCCAACTCATGGCTTGATGATTCTATCCGGCTTCGCCTCTTCCAAAGGACTCTCACTGGCTCAGCCGCTAAGTGGTATATTGAGTTGAATCGCGGAACATTTCAAGATTTCAACTCGCTGGCTATGGCATTCCTAACTCATTTTCAATTACCCATTTGGTATGAGACAGGGGCACATCTGCTTACGTCTCTCAAACAGGACACGGCCACGCATATATCTGATCATATACATGAATGGAGATGGCGTCGTCGCTTGATCAAGTTTTGGATTCCTGATCAGCTCCTGACCGATTGGTTCACGACTTCCTTTGTCCCTGCAATCGCGCGAGACATTGCCATGGGAGCTTGTGTGACTGAAGAGCAAGCTATCGCGCGCACTCAGTACCTCGACTTAGTTTATTCTTAGTCAGGTACTTTATATGATTATTTGCCAGACGCCCCGAGACCCGAAACATCCAAAGCTCCACCAAAACCATCTGTTGATGGTGTTATTGGCTCTGTAAACGCATCTTCAAATAAATCATCCGTGAACCCTGGGAAGCAAAAACAAAATGCTTCTAATGGAAACACTTCTCTGGGTCAATCTAATTCTGGAAGCACTTCTGAGGTTAACGCCGTTCATTCCACCACGGCGGATAAATCCTCAAAAGGGAAAAAGAAAGGGAAAGCCAAAAATAAATCCGAACAGCCCAAACGGGACTCCCCTAAACCTCCACCCGAGGAAGGAGCCAAACGTAAACCCAAGTATCCTTGTCTTATCTGTGATGAGGATCACTACACTAAAGACTACCCCAGGTGGTCCAAAGTTAGTCGATTGTTGAAAGGTGCTCCTGGGACTCCTGCCGTGCTTAAAGAACCTTTCCCTTCACAGCAAACTCAAATGGTGGCAGATCCATCACAACCCTCTTCTTCATTCGGCTCTCAAGTATTTATGGCTGGGACGATTCCCATCCATGTCACTACTCAAGAAAAAGAATATCCATCTCATGCCGTGAAAGAGCCGAAGGTCCCTCCAGCACTCCTCCATCTAGTTCTGGTCCACTCCACATCGAAAGACCTAGCACTAAGACGACTATCCGACCCCCTCCAAAAGGTGTACTCTGGAGGTCTTCTTACAACCCTAATGCTCGTGCTACCCAACACTACAGCATCGTTGAGGACTTAGCTCAGGCTTTGTCTGCTATGTCCACCTTAGAAGTACTCCAGAGTTGCCCCTCCCAGAGGAAGTCCTTGCTATCGGCCATCGGTGGCATAGACCCGGCTGACTCGAATCTGATTTCTTTTGACCTCGAGGGCCATACGTCGAGACTGCCTCAGCAAATTGCTTTCCTCATACAGGTTATTTTCAATACTAAAACGATTCATCGTATAGTCATTGATGAAGGTGCCTCAACCTGCATCATGTTTGTTGCCTATTGGAAAGCTATTAGTTCTCCGACGTTGATCCAGTCTCCCACGACATTAGAAGCCTTTGATGGAAGAGAGTCCCGTCCTTATGGTATCCTCCAATGGTTTTCCATCTCCTTGGAAGGGAAGACAGTAGAAGTGGAGGTCGAAGTTGTCGATGCTAATCTTACCTACAACCTCCTCCTCGGACGTGGCCTCCTCTCTTTTCCGTGTCATTCATTTCCCTCATCAGGGGAAGATTGTCACAGTGGACCAGCTCTCCTTCTTCGCCTCCTCTTCCGAAGGCAATGTGCCTTTCATGGAGCATACCTCCAAATCATTCGAGAGCGTGGGAGCCGGACTCTTTAAAGATCCCGCCCTGATGGGTGTCTTTCCCCTTCCACCTCCTAATCTCGCTCCTATTAACATGATTTCCGTGCGCTCTGATCCGTGGGTCCTTCCTCCCGCTAATCAAATAGAATATTGGGGTGATATGATGCCGTTGAGTCCTGCTGAGCTCAACTACGTCGAGATCGTTGTTGCATTGGCTCCACCTCCCGAACCTGCTCCTCTAAGCGGTGCTCCCGACTCGTATGTTCATTTCCCTTGGCTTGGAGATGATGCTACTTCGGATCCATTAAAGGAAATATTTCCTTCCAATAAAGCCATTATAGAGACCATGTCTCTTGAGAAACACCCTTGGTCTGATTATCACCACCGTTCCTCGTTTCTCCCTGCTCATCAGGAAGTGATCGCCTGTCTCGAACGGTTTGCTTTATGTATCCCATTTCAGCCCCTTCAAACACCTATTCAAATTTATCAAGTGTCTTCTGAAGGCAATATGGGGAACATTATGCAGACCCAACCCATCGACATCTCTATGGCACCAGGGATTATCGAGCATATCGATATTGGAGTCACTTGTACTCCAGAGGAAGTTCAACTCTACACCTATCTTTTTTGCAAATTTCGTGATGTCTTCGCTTGGTCCTACGAAGAGATGCCCGGAATCTACCCTAGTATAGTGGTGCACGAGATACCTACGTATCCAAGTGCTAAGCCTGTTCGTTAACGCCTACACCCCGTGCACCCCCGAAAGGTTGCAGCCATTAAAGCAGAAGTCGAAAAGCTTCTCAAGTCTGGTTTCATTTACCCCATTCCACTCACGGATTTGGTTTCTAATATAGTCCCTATGAAAAAAAAGCAAGGTACTATTCGAGTCTGTGTTGATTATCGTGACATTAATCGCGCCTGTTCTAAGGATAACTTCCCCACACCTTTCATCGATCAGCTTATTGATGAGTGTGCAGGAAGCGAAATCTACTCATTTATGGATGGTTTTTCTGGATATAACCAGATCAATATTGCGCCTGCTGATCAACATAAGACTGCTTTTATCTGTCCTTGGGGAACTTTTTCTTATAAGAAGCTCCCTTTCGGTTTAAAGAATGTCGGCGCTACCTTCCAACATGCAATGTCCTATGCCTTTCATGACATTCGTCACATTGTACATCCGTATCTGGATGATCTTCCAGCTCATTCAATCAAGCGTCAGGACCATCCTTCCCATCTTCGCGAAATTTTTCTCCGCTGTCGACACTACCGTATCAGGCTCAATCCTCATAAATGTGTCTTATGCATTGAATCAGGCCGACTGCTCAGGTTTATCGTCTCCCGAGAGGGCATCCATCTGGACCCCCTCAAAGTCGAGGCTATTCTGAACCTTCCTCCCCCTACCTCTTTGCAGCAATTGCAGAGCTTGCAGGGCAAAGAAAATTTCTTAAGACGATTCGTTCCGAACTATGCCGAGGTGGCTAAGGGTTTTACACGATTATTGAAGTGAGATATACCCTTTCATTGGGATGCTATCGCTCAAGAGTCTTTCAAGCGTCTCAAGGGTCTCCTTGTCTCTGCTCCATTATTGCGACCTCTGAACTGCCACCGTGATTATACTCTGTATCTAGCCACTGCCGATACCACTATCGGCATGGTTCTCGTGCAAGATGATGATGATGGAAATGAGCATGTCATATATTATCTCAGCCACAACCTCTTGGATACGGAAACTCGATATGCTTACGTCGAGAAGTTGGCATTGGTCGCTGTTTGTGCCATCCAACGCTTCCGGTATTATATGTTGTTGCGCACCATGACCGTGATTTCTGACTGCAACCTGATGACGTACATTTTGTCATGTCAGTTGCTGGGGGGAAAATACTCAAAATGGATCGTAATCCTCCAAGAGTTTGACTTGGAATTTACTGCTGCCAAGTCTAAGAAGTCCCTGGTCTTTGCTGAATTACTTTGCTCTTTGCCATCTCCTTCTGCACCCCCTCTTTCAGAGGATCATCTCCCGGACGAAACTCCTTTTCTGATCAGCACCCTCGATCCCTGGTATGGGGATATTATTGTCTATTTTTAGACGTCCTCTTTCCGCCCCGGTGTGTCCAAAGATGCTCGGCGGCGGATTCGTCATCAATCTCAACCCTATCGTATCATTGGGGACACCCTGTACCGTCTCGGCGTTGAATCCGTTCTCTGTCGATGTCTTACCCTCGAGGAAGCTGAGAGAGTCTTGAATGACTACCACTCTAGTGCCTGTGGTGGTCACATGTCCGGATATGCCACAGCTCAAAAAATCCTTCGCGCTGGTTCTTTTTGGCCCTCCATTTTTAAGGATTGCATTCTTGTTGTCCACTCATGTCATGCATGCTAGATATACCAGCGAAAGATGCGTGCGCCATCGGCCCCGCTGCACCCTGTAGTAACCGTAGGCCCTTTTGCAAAATGTGGCATTGATTATACGACCTGTAAACCTCGCTCGGTCGGGGGGCATGGGTTTATTATCGTTGCCATCGATTACTTTACCAAATGGGCTGAGCCGATGCCCACATTAACTGAAGACGGTCATACAGTGGCGCAGTTTTTGTTCAATCATGTTATTACGCAGTTCAGAGTTCCACAGGCCATCGTCACAGATCACGGAAAGCATTTCCGTAATCACATGATGACCGAGCTAACAACCCAACTAGGCTTACGGCACGATAGTTCAACCCCGTACTATCCTCAGTCTAACGGGTACGTTGAAGCCGTTAATAAGATTTTGGTTACGATGCTTCAATGTACTGTTGACATGCATAAGTCTAATTAACATCTGATGTTGTTTCCCACCTTGTGGGCCTACCGAACCTCTGTGAAGGACGCCACCGGTTTCACTCCATTTCAACTAGTTTATGGACTGGAGGCTACCATTCCTATAGAATGTGAAATTCCTTCGTTGAAAATAGCCGTCGAGTTGCTTCCCAACACTACTCCGGTAGAGGAACGACTTCTTTATCTAGAATGGTTGGATGAGACCCATCGCTTAGCCTCTCTAGCCATTGAAGCTCAAAAGAAGAGAGCCAAAACTCATTTTGACCATACCATCCATCCTCGTTCCTTTGTTGAGGGAGATCTAGTCCTGCTATACGACCAAGAAAATGACAAGCTGGGGGCAGGCAAACTCGAGCCCATGTGGCTAGGACCTTACATTGTAAAGAGAGTGTTGCAAAAAGGGGCGTATGAGCTAGTTGACTACAAAGGTAATCCTCTTGATAAGCCCTGCAATGGGATTTACTTGAAAAAGTACTATGAATGATTTCATGCACTTCGATTTATACATGTGTGTGTGTGCGTGTGTGTGTTTTCATGTCTTGGTCTTGGTGTGAATGCGTGATTGCTCCTTATTGTGTTTTTCGCTTCTTGTGCAGATGTCAAGTGCACCTTATGTTGGTTTCGCTGATGGTGCCTGCCGCAGCACTCGCAATTTGTCCTCTGCGGCGTGGGTGATCTACGATCCTCACAGTGAGTTGATCGATCTTCAAGGTGTGCGTTTAGGCTGTACTACAAATAATGTCGCTGAATATAGTGTTGTTATTGAATTATTAGCCGAGGCGATTAATCTCAATATTCATACATTGGTTGTTAACCTAGACTCTCAACTTGTCGTCCATCAGCTCAATGGGCGATATTCCGTCAGAGACCGTCACATTTTAAGGTTGTACTTACGTGTTAAATTGTTAGAAAGGATTTTTGACTTTATCACATATCAGCATATTCCACGGCGATTAAACACATTATCTGATGCATTGGCTAATCATGTATTAGATAGACATTTGCGTAATTTATAATCAAAACATCATACAAGCAAGCACATAAAAGCACAATAATAAACCATAGGAATATGTATATATATATATATATCGTGTGGCGCACCAAGGCGCTCAAAAATAAGTGTGCATGTCTAGATAAGGCCTGTGTTCTCCGTACATCTGAGACACATGTCTCTCAAAAAACCATCAGTAGGAAACAAAAACCTAAATATCTATTGTGGTGGGTTATGCTCTCTATAATCTACAGCCGCCTGTGCCACCCACCTGAAAAGGCGGTGCATCCTAGGTTCTACCCCCACTGTATGGATCTGAGATGCTATGGGGACCTCCTCTATCCCCTGGTAATCTAGAATCCCTGACAGTAAGCCCTCGAGCTTCTGTATCACGGTCTCCATCGTATCGGCTCCCGCAGGAGCCAGGGCTAGAGCTCCAATGCCCTGTGCATCCCTCCGCGCCTCTGGGGCCAAGCCAAGGGGTCTCGTCAGTCCTACATCTGCATACATAGCATTCATCGTTAATACATGTACGTAAAAAATCAAAAACATTACAAAAAATAAAAAATCAAAAGAGATCGAGTGGCTTACCACCATCATCCCACTGCTCTCCAGCAGGCAGTGGCATGTCTGGGTCTCCACGGAAGTCTACGCCAGCATATGGCCAGTCCTCCACAAAAATAGTCTGCCTATCTAGCCACTCTTGGAAGTACACTCCCCATGCCACTGGTCGACTGCCACCTCCTCGTGGCATGACATGGCCCCATCTTGTGGCCCTCGTCTCTCGAGGGCCTCTAGGTGGATCCACGACCATGTCCTGCAGCTGTAATGCCAGTACCCACTCCAACATGAGCGGGACTAAAATCGACCCATAGCCAAACTGCTTTGACTCACCACGTTGGTAGTTGCTCAACTGTCTCTTCATACTAGTTGTTACTGCTGCTGCCCAGTTGAATACGGTAGGATTTAAACATTCGAGAGCCAATCGAAGATGGGCCTTCGAGGCCTCGTGATTGCCCAGGGAGCCCACTACCCGAGTCACCATGAAGAGTATGGTTCGAAGGACGATGTCCTCCACCGTAGGAATAGCTACTTTCCCACTTCGCGACTTGCGTGCCTGTGGGCACACCTAGGCCATCAACATATCCAGAGTATCACTGCCGGGTCGCTGCCCCACTAGAATGGGCATCTCACCTCAACGTGATAACCCGGTCAAAAAATAGATATCTGTATAGTCAAACTCAGTGTCTCGGCCTCGGATCACAAATTTCCCATCAGTGGGATTCCAGGCTCTGATCAAGAATTCAAGAAGGTCAGGCTGTGCTTGCAGGCGCGGAGTTAGGAAGAATTTGAGCAACCCACATGCCCGCATTGCATTTCGGCACCCAGCATTGGCAAATGCTGCTATGTCCTCGTTATCATGAGCTCGCTCCTACCAAATGAATGCCATTTTACCCTGCATGATCAAAAAAATTCATCAGGGCCCTGTCCATAAAGTTTCATACATTCAATTTGTTAAAAAACTTGTTGCGCGGCGTCAACGCGCCTGTTTTCACAACATTCGCGCTGATCATGGCGCCCTTTGATATTTTTCCTGGGTCAGCGCGGAAATACATCACTCTTTCGCACTGATCTGGCGGTGGTCGGTGTAAATATTTTTCGATCAGCGCAGACCCGATGAGGAAATCCGCGCTGACCGAGAGCGGATTAAGTTTCAAAAAATCCGCCCAAACCATCACTTCCCACCATTCAAATAAAGATAAAATACTTCAAAATGGAGCATAGAGGAGGATGAACCTACCTGGAACAGACTGCAGGATGGTTGATGTGTGTACGGAGTGGAATTCGGCTCGTCAACCTCATAACTCCCAGACGTCCTCCAAAGCTCCAAATGGTAACAATGGTAAAAAACTTTATTTACCCCTCTATTTATGGTAAAATTTCATAATTAACTATTATTTTTCATAAATGTGGGAGTTTTTGATGATTTTTACCATGTGCTTGGTGCCAATATAGCTTTACTATGTTTTTATGCATGTGGTCCATATTATTTCGAACAGGTTTATGCGTGCGGTGTTTCTTGTGCAGATTTTCATGCCGGTGGAATTACTACGGTTCTACACACACTTGGTCCCGCAACGTCATCTTTAAGCTCTTTTTGGACGTGAAATAAGAAAATATGGCCGAGTCCCCCTCTCGACTCGTTAAAAAAAAATGAGGGGCGGTCGCCTCTGAAGCTCTTTTCTCGACCGTTTAAACTCAAAAAGATTATCGATTTTTGTCGTTTCGAACTCGTTATTGGCTACAAAACGACGTGCTTCTGACCGCTTTTCTACTTTTTCGGGTCGAAGTCACTACTTACGAAAAGTACTCCTCAATCATACTGGTCGGGCGGTTCTTTTGGGCATTGTTTTATACTTTTTCGGGCTTGAGAGACACAACTTTACGAAAAAGGACCCCCCTGGAGTTTTCTTTCCTGCTGTCTTTCCAAACTCTCCAAACAGGAAAAGACGCTGAGTTCTTCCTTTGTCAGACTCGTTAAAGCTTAATGACATCAGATTCTGTCGCAATGACGCCTTACAAGCATATGCTATCTCCGTCAAGCTTGTTAAAAATAACTGGGGTACTCACCAGCAATGGTGGGGAAAATGGAATCATAATCATTGTCGTGTCGGTAGTATGTCGCTCTTGAACATGGCACTTGTCTGCATTTGTGTCTGGGTGGGTACATCTCATCTTGTTTTACACTGGCCTCCGTGGGTTTGGGTTGTCCTGTTTGACTTTTCATCTACTCATTTCCTTGTCACCATGACCCTTGATCATTTGAATCTCCAATACTGCCAAGTCCACTGTCGTGCTGCCGATATGTTCAAGAGAAGTTGACCTCTACAAGAATGCTCAACCTCCCTCTGATACCTCACACAAAATATCTTATCCTTCTCTGTCTCGTGTCGATGATGTGGGAAACATTATGGCCCACTTTCGATCAAGGTCACTTCCTGTCGACTTCAGCTCATTATCCATGAAGTTGACCTAGAGACTCCCTTCAGGTGCCTTGGAGCCTGCATGCCTCAATGGTAGGTTCTTCGTGTTCGACATGAGGTTTTCATCACTGGCCTCCGATCGAATGATTCTGCGGGTTTTCGATGCCAGCTCATTGATTCGCATGCCGTAGATTGTACCTATAGTACCTTGAGGACCATTGTCATTATTGGTGGTCCCTCTCACGTCTGTTACCAGTTTTCATCATTGACTAGTAATCAGACGATGTTCTTGCATGTTCAACCTCAACTCATATATTCACATGCTTGGAATTGTACTTTGTTCGGGTCGAGATGGAGCGCAAGACCCTGGGTTTTGTCCGTTGAGATCCAGGCTGTGATTTTGTGGATTATTCTGATCATTACATGACTCATTGATGGATGGTTGCACCCATACCTGAGTCTTCATGGATGGCTGCGACCATACCTTTATTATCATCACGGTCTCATTAATTGGGTGGCTGTGTCCATACCACAGACCTCTTTCATGTGTCTTTTGGATGGTTGCGCCCATGCCTCAACTACATGTAATTGATTATCAGAGATATCAGTTGTACATACCTATAGGTTCTTCCTGGTGGTGTTCCAGTTTAGCCAGTTTCGGAAAGCATTTCACCCCTCCCACTCTCTCGGGCTTCATGCTTTAGGGGGCATCTGTTACACAGTAATTTTTCACTGTCTCCCTGTCAGTCTTTCTACTGTGTCATGAGTCCAATTCATCCATGCTCATGCTCTCTAATGTTGCCTAATGACCCATTTTGCCAAAGTTTTTGCTATCATTGCGACTGTTGTCAAGATAAACGCGCTGATGGGTGCTCCATAATAGATGGAATGCGCTGCCAGCGCGGAAGTACACGTGTTTCCCACGTTGGTCGAATTTCATGAGAAAACGCGTCTGTTATTCATATCTGATCGCGCTGACATGACCTTCTTTGTTATTCAGCTGCGTTTTTCAGCACTCTAGTGCAGTTATGGAACCGCGCTGATCCAGTTTGGGCGAGTTTGTTCTAACAGCCGGCCTTCCAGATGACTCCAGACCTGGTTGTTGGCCTTGTAAATGTCGCCCTCCCTTCTCTGGCATGTCTGTTTCGTCATTTGAGCCACCTTCCTTGGAGATAAGCTCATCCTCCCACCATTCATGGAGACTCCTCCTATTTATGCCTCTACCATTGCCATGAGCAGCTAGTTTGGAATTGGTAGTGCTTGGAGTGTTGCTGCTAGTGTGTGAACTTGATAGGTAGCTGGTGTGACAAGTATGGGATTGCTAGGGAGCTTAAGGAAGGTTGTGAGGTGTTTCTCTCTTGTGTAAACTTGTGTGAGAGAGAGCTTTTGTCTTGGGAGATCTACCTCCAAGGGTGAATGCTTAAGAGACTTGCTGGCTGGACCCTCTTGAGAAGGATTTGACGTCAGAACTTTGGTTGTATTCTTCTTTGTTTATTAATAATAGACGACTATCATTATGGTTCCACTCTTATTGTCTTTATGATGATGTTTGAGTTATATCCTTTCTGACTGATATATAGTTACATCTACTGGATTTTATGCTTGTGTTTGTATCATTCTTTGCATGTGCAGGTGTCCGCGCACGAGGATCGTGAGGATTGTGACCAGCCGGGGCAAAGGAACGGGAGCATCAACTCTTCCACAAGTACTAGCGTTGGAATCCAGGTAGGCCTTCATCATTGGTCTTTTATGTGTAATTAGGAACCTGTGTGTTAGCATTGTTTAATTGTTGCTAGACCCTATTTGGACTAGTAGGGATTGCCTCTGTCCGCAGAGGGGATTTACCTCCACAACGACTACAATAGTAATGGGGTAATCACTAGTATTATAGGGACCCAACAGAATTGTTGTTGGTTTCTTGAGACAACATCATAAGTGTTGGGTGATCTAAGCTTTGTATGAGGTGAAGAACGGCTTACTTGCTAAGAGGATGATGCTGGGTCAGAACAACTGGTTGTAACTCCCTTGGCTCTTCCTTGTTTATCAATAAAATCTATTCAAGTTTTCCTCCATACTCTTGTGTCATTTATGTTTTATGCATTTGTATGGTCAATTTACATCTGATCCTAGATTGTTTATGATTATAGATCCATGGTCTTGTATAGTGTCATGCTACTGTGATCCTACAGGTACTCTGTGAAGCTGGGCGTACAAGGGAGCAAGTAGCGAAAGGCTATCAGAGAGAGAGAGGAATCGAACTAGGAGATTAGCGCAAGACAGAGGTTGGTCTTCTTTGTTCTTCTCTCATCTATATTTCATAAAGGAAAAACGAAAGTAGCTTTACTTTGTTTCTAAGGTAGCTACCACACCTTAGTGGGATAAGCACTTCTGTGTAGACACTTTTCCCTGTAACAACTATACTTCCCATCAACTCCCATTTTGATGTGAGTATGGAGGTCCTTCTACTCCAAGTCACTCAAGAACTCTTTGGTTTTGGTCATATGGAATGAGGCTCCACTATCTAGGTACCACACACTGCTCATAACCGATGTAACCATGCAAGCAATGAGGGTGAAATTCAGCTCAAATTGTGAAGAAAGAGCTTCACCTACTGCTCCTCCTGAGGGCTTCTTGTGGGACTTATTTTGCGGACACTTTGTGGCATACTTTCTTAGCTCGTGACAATGAAAACGTTAAATCTTCAACATGCCCTTCTTCTTTTCACCTTGACTGTAGTCAGATTTGGGATGAGATGACTTCCCTTTCCCTTTATTTTCCTTTCTAGCTAATGCACAATTCTCCTCCTCATCATGCTTGGATAAGGATCCATATTTGATATTCTACCAAATCTCTTCTTCCACCAAGTCGGACCACAAATTCTCCCACTCTCGTAGCTTCTCCCTCCCATTGACTGAGCCCTGGTAGCTTTTCCAACTCTTGGGAAGGCCTAGAAGTGATAGTCTCACCAGATCATCTTCAACAACTTAACACCCACACTTCCAAGATCATCCTGACATTGGGTGAACATGGTCAAGTACTTCAGTATTGTGTTGTCCTTATCCATCTTTATTTTTCTGAGCTTTTCCTTCAATGACAGCGTCTTATGGTCACTATTATCTTGAAATAGGTCTATCAAGGCCTTCCACATCGCATATGGATTCTCCTTACCATAGAGGTTCAAGACAATATGATCCCAAACTCCTTCTAGGATATTCCTTCTCGCATTTTCCACACATTTTCTCCACTCTGCCAAATCTTGAGCATCATTTGTTTAAGGCTTAGGTATATCTTCGTCTATGAATTCATTAAGCTCATTGTCTTCTAGCACTGCCTCCATCTTATTGGAAGACAACTGTCATGAAATCACGAAGCATATGAGAGAAATAATTCAATCAATGAAAATAATTTTCTTGGGGAAAGCCACAGCTAAAAATCCCCGCTATCTGTATATTGCATTAGTCATAAAATATGAGAAGATTATAATAATTTGCTCATGCACAAGAAACTTTTGCACTATCTTTATCTATCTCACTAATTCCTAGACAAGCCTTGGCCAATACTTAACCAATTTTCTTCTTTCCCAAGTCCCTATTTCCTTGCATTGTTCCTCGACTAATTAACCCCATATTTAATTGGGAAATTCCTCAAATATGAATTGTGCAATCCTCATAGGCCTTCCTCTAACTGCATGGATCATCTGTACAATTAGGATGATTATACAATTGATATTACATTGTCCTTGACCTCCATTCTCAACTGGTTCTTTCTTTGATCTGACATGCATGAGTTCATTATGAGTGAATATTTGGTTTGTTGGTTGATCACTACAAGAAGCACCACATTTCACTTTAAGCAGCACCACACTACACTTCAGTCAACACCACACTTGACTGTAAGCAATACCCCACTAGAATGCAGGCAACACCCTACTACTATACCTTCCACTAGTTCCTCCTTTAGTTGGAACCAATTTAACTGACTTTAACTCAGTTAGACTAAATTAATTAATTAAAACTTGAAATAAACTCAACTAGTGCTCCTATTGTAGGAGATACTCTACATGACATTGTTTATATCGTCAACTCGAATTAGCTAGGGAAATTAAGTAAAATTAACTTAGTTAACTAATACAAGTTGTCATGATATGTGTAATTAAAATTTTATTCCCAATTTAATTCAAAGAAAATATTAAATTAGGATTTTCTTATTGCATTTTCAACAATCAAATCCCCTCCACCAACTGTTCTACAAACATGTGTTTTTGAAACATCCTGATGTTTTGGTATCCCAGAATATTTGTAATAAAACGATGATATGTTCATAAAATAATATGTAAATCCCCACAAAAACCTCTGACATGTAAAGGTTTCTTGGTTAAAATATTATGATATGATGATATTCCTTTCTTATGAATATTTGGTATGTCAATATGGTGATACCCCTATGTGGAATACCGAGATATCGATATATTAGAAAACAATACTTGCCTTTCTTCACAAATTCTTGATAGGTTAATAGGTTAGTAGAAAAATTAACATGCCACCTCATGTATCTGACACCCAATTGAACTTTGATATGTGTGGGTGCTGACATGTTGAACACATGGAGCTTCCATTGTGTATGCCCAAATATTGGGATATTAGTGATTTTTTCATAGTACAACCCTCACCAAATCCTAAAATGCCAATATGTTGATATGAATACTTAACATGCCAGATGGTTCTCCAACATGTAATCACCATATAACACATGGAAGATGTTGACATGTCCTATGTCGTATTGCACTTATGATGTATGCCATGTATCGCTCATATTTTCCTAGTTGGTATGCCAAAAACATCAAATCTAAATCACACATGTCCTCACCTAGAACAAAAAAAACATCTTTCGTAATGTCATCAAGACATCATCCTTTCAAATTTCCCTAAATCTAACACAATACCAAAAGGTAATGTGCCTATATAATACATATTTTCCATGAATTTTTGTCCATCAACTGAAGCTATGTCTTACCATAGACTTCGTAGTAGCTTTTCTTTTATTCTTCTAAGTTCCTGAATCCCGATTTTTCCTCCTTCCACTTGGATCTTGGTTCTAGTTCCTAATGAGCCATGTGACCAAGGTGTAAAGCCAAAAAATATTAGACTTCAAATTTTCAAAGAAAACTTGGGGTTGCCTATCCACGTTACTTTTCATGGATAAAATCTCTCTATTCATTGCAAAAAAATAGTTCTCTACATTTAACCATGAAATAGTCATACTTACTCATCTCCATTTCTTACACAACAAAGAGGTTTCATATTGGCTTATGTCCAACGATCCTATTTATCTATCATTTCCTCAATAATAATCAAGTACTTTTGAAGCACTAGCCTACCTAGGGCCTATGATAGACTAAGTTTGTTTGTGATATCTAGTTAACACAAAAAATGTGTGACACAAACATGAATAACGAAATTAAACAAAGAGGAAGAAGGAAGTGCACCTTATCATGGACGGTTAATTCTTGGTCCATGGTGATGAAAATCCTAGATATCTTGGCTCCTTAGCTCTATTTTTCTATAACCTACACAGAAATGACAAAAAACCAACATATTTAATTCCCTGCAAACTAAGTTTTCATTAGCATCCTAATAACCTAGAAATATACATTAACAATACAATAGAAACATGTTATTACGGAGAAATGCGAGATATTTTCATTGTGCCATAAGTAGTTACAAGTTGGTCACTTCGTGGTCCTTTCCCCTCGCTCCTCCTCTCACCACAACTCACAATCAATCTCATTGCATTGTGTAGCTTATCACAAAGAGAAATGAGTTATCAATTTGACAACATTTCATTATCTCTAGCTTTTCTCCTTTTACTTCATGGACATAATTTCATATATAAAAGGCTTCGAGTAATTAGATGTATGTAGAGACATTTTTGAGCATGTTTATTATGGTACTTTCATCATTGTCTTCGAGAATTGACCAGTTTTTACATTTTCCATCCTTACTAATTCACTTTTCCATATCTATTGGCTTCAACTCTCTTTTGTTGAGTAAGTAGAGCAATGTGAACCCCCTAGGAAGCCAATTGGAACATTGAAACTCTCCTTGCTACTATTTTGATGGATTTGAAGAGGAAATGATATGCTTTTTGTAAGCTTTCCATGGGTTTTATTTTACATTCGAACCTTGATTTTGACGTGTTTCCCTAATACATCCAAGGGGCATCAGTTTGGGCTATGATAGACCTTGGAGGAAACATTTTGAGGTATAACAAATTCCCTATAATGTATGACATATCAAGAGAATATAATGGCTGAAGTACATTATAATAATCTTAATGAGCTAGGAGAATGGGGTGAGCCAAGGAAATGAAACATGTAAAGGGCTACAAAAGTCATAGTCATATACATATTAATATACATCCTTGAGGTAGGCATACCCATACTAAATACTAAAAAATAGAGCATGGCTTCCTACACAAGATACTATGGACTCATCTCATCAAGGATTTATCATGATGGAATGTAGATATCTATCGCATTAAATAACAATAGGGCTATAGACACTAACAAGAGTGTCAAAATGTGACCCTAAAAGTACATAATACATTCACCAACATAGCTTGGGGAGGAAATGTGCTAGGGTGAGGTAGCCCTAGGCACTAAGGTCTTTGACTCATCATGATGGTATGACTCTACTACATGCAAATGAATGAGGTAATGTCGACCATGCAGGGACACTATCTAATTACTAAGCATTGAGACATTGCATTAACAGACACAAGGGAGACTAGTAATAATGAATAATGGTTCCCAAGGTATGTAGCGCAATCTAGGGAGTGTGAATGAATGAATTAATTGCTAGCACTCGTAGAATTGGTAAACTTGGGGAAATGAGAAAAGCCCACTATTAATCACAAGTAAACCTGCCACTAAGGATTGCAAGCTCCAAGGTACTAAATTGGTTCTCGATCTATATCCCAAAAAATGAGTTGACATTG
Organism: Pinus tabuliformis; assembly: GCA_031772625.1. Taxonomy (NCBI): domain Eukaryota; kingdom Viridiplantae; phylum Streptophyta; class Pinopsida; order Pinales; family Pinaceae; genus Pinus; species Pinus tabuliformis. The sequence goes on from CM062820.1 coordinate 1,373,872,321, forward strand.
ATGGCAAGAGATATATCAAAGAAGGGACTTGTTGTGTCCCCAATCATTTAAACCAAAAATGACACTAAAATGTGCTCATTGATGATAGAAGATGAATAATTGATATACAAATGACAAGGGATGTCCAAGAATAAAGGTAGAATGATATTGTAGGCAGACAACTCTAACTTGGACTTCCCTTAAACATACAATGTCATGACACTAGTGTGAACTTGAAATCTTTGACTAAAGAAGGCCATGCACACATAGTGGAGACACATAAGGCATCACTAAAACAAAAGTACTAGGAGGGTAACTAATTGGGTGATATACTGACTCAACAACACAATGACTACACTAATGCAAATGGTGCAACTCTAAAGCCAAGAAAAGAGAAGTTGTAAGAGGATGACTCAGCCAAGTGAACTATTTAAGGGAAACTAAAAATTTTCAAAATAAAATAAATAAAATTAGACTCCTCCCTTTTCCCCTTTTGGATGGATGATCCCATTCATAGTTTAAAAATCAAGAACGATAGTAAAAGTGAGCTCGATAGTGTATTTTTCAATCAGTTTTAACAATCATGAAAAGGAGTTAAAAGAATACTTAGATCTGTGTCGTTTTTGTGAGTTTTGTCATAAGTAAAAAATAAGTTGAAAGTGTGCTCATTTATATCTCACAGTTTAATGAGTATGATAATATAGAAGAGTTTTCTTTTTGGACTTTTAAATTAATGCGTAAGAAAGGACAAAAATAACTCATCATTTTCAAGTATTTTAATTAGTGCAAAAAGATTGTGAAAGAAGGTCGATATTTTCATTGTTTGACAAGCATGAAATTAAGAACAAAAGGAAGTTGATTCTAAAGACACATGTGGTATAATGGTATGCATCTAGTTCAAAGGTTGATAAAATTGACCTAGTCAAAGCATGAGACAATGGAAAAGTTGGCAATGGAAATCTACTCATCATAATAGTCTCTCTGAAATGGTGGTATGGGTTGCAAGATAGAGGAAATACTAATGCAAATGAAAGATGCCAAGCATGGATGCAAGGTTTGGAAGCATGACAGAGGCAAGAAACATTATGAAAGCACCTAGAAAGACATTTAAGACCATAGGAATAGGAAACCAGAAAACAACATGGAAAAGATGGGAACCCCTCTAAGGATATGAGGCTATAAATGATAGACATAGAAATGCATGAGTCTCAATTTTGATGACATAGAAGGATCTAAAGAGGGTTTCCATGAATATAAAGGAATGCAGCATGTGATCCAAAATGGAAATAAAATTTCATTTTAGGGAACCCATGAAAGGTAGGCTCTACCACACATGTTACAATGTTTAAGAAGGCATAGTTAATGTCGCAAACTAACACGGTGGGACCTAAGGAACAATGATACCATATGGGGAGTATCAAACATGCAATGGAAAAAATGATGTTAACACTAACCCTATAGTCTATTTTCAAAATTATGCCTCAAGTCACCATTTTTGAGGTATAAGAAATAAATGTTATCTTATAAAACCATAAAAAATACTAGTCCCATTGTTAGAGCACATAATGGAAGCAAGAAACATGGAAAATGTAAAACTAAGAACAAACATTTTTTATATTTTTTTTATTTTATAATTCTTTTGGTTTTCTATGATGTATTATATACGTATATACAAAGCATGATGCAATTTGATAGGTTATGCAATGTAGTGCCCAATGTTGGGCACATGCAATGGACTCCAAGTCACATGTATGCATGCATGTGCAATTTTTAGTAACATGTGGCAAACCATGAAAGGTCCATGCCACATTCAGTTGAATTTCCACTTTCCTAAAGGTTGATTATTGTAGGGATAGCCTGGAACCATAAAATTATTAGGGATGGCCCAAGGACATAAACAAGGAATGGTATTATGATCTAGGATAACTCCTTGAAGATAGTGATCAAGACATAAAGAAGGTATCATCAATGGGGAAGTTAGACTTGATAATATGGTGGAAATTTTATTGATATAAATCTTAGACTTAACGTGCTGCAACGGTAGTACATCGTTGGATGACTTAAGAAATCCCCCTTAGCCCAATTCAAGGTTTTGTTTACCAAGATCCACCATTTCCAAATTTGGGAGAGAAGATGCATCATGAGGCATATTCTCCCTTGGCTTATCATGTGAAGCCATGAAATTCAAGAAGGTATTCTTTGGAGGAAATTAAATATCAAGGGATTCATGTGAAGTTGATGTAGTGATGGCGCATGTGGGCATAATATTCTGGTCATATTCCATATTAGGATGGAGTTTCTAACTATTTTCAATAGGTTCCAGTGAGATCATCAAACAATGATTACTTTCAAATGAAGTGGAATTGTACCCACATGAGATGTATCTTCCATAGACACCACTTAAGGACCAGGACATCCAAGAGATACACTAGTGACATTAGAGATCATGTTAATGGTGGAAGTATATGGAGATGGGTAGTATGGAGAAAAGAGAAATGTGGCCATCAATGAAGAGTCTTTGAAAATCCCTACTCTAGTTCTTTTTACAATAGAAGGGGACTCTCCTACAAATAGAACTTACTGACTATCATGGAAACATAAGTTAGGATTGCAAAAGGTCAACTGGTCATTGGTGACTATTTACCCTAGTGGGGGAACATAACAACATGGAATAAAAATGGGATGATAGTATTCATGGGATAGAACTAGCTTCACCGAAGAAATAAATTATAATCTAACAGGAAATCAATGACTTCAAATTTGATTCATATCATTTTACCCTTGATCTTCATCAGAAAAGTAGAAAAAAACTCGAGGTTGCAAGGTATTCCCATCAAAGGTCTTTAACTCATACTTATGTGGGGATAAGGTTAGGGATCCTATTGATTAATGAAGTTATTATGCTTCATTAATAAAGCCCTTAATCTCACAAGGATCATGCAATAATGGGACTTCCTCTAATTTTTAATACCCTTCGCATTGTGGTCTATTTATTTACAAAAGCTATTTACATTAACATGAAAAATGTACATTGTGGTATAGATTTCAAAAACAAGGCATCTGCATCACGGTTAATATGGATGATTACAACATATTAAAACAATAAATGAAAGTATGAACAATAATATCACTCAAATAAATGACGACTTTATGAATAGACTTACAGAAATACCCTTTTTAGCCACAAGACTGTGAAAGCATATAACATACTATGATATACAACTCATAAACAATAAAATAATTTTTAGCATAAGTTTTTCAAGAATATAAATAAAATTTGTAGAGATATACACACTTTAACATGGTTAAAATAGGTTTATTTTATTAATAAAAAGTGAGTACAACTTGTTGTTTTGTCAATTTATTTGAGAATTGTTGTCAAAAAATTATTTTAAAATCATCTAAGGCAAAGGAATGCAAATAGACACTAAAATCAATAAAATAAAGAACAACAACATTGATTATGCTTATAGAACCTCACTGATATGATAAATTAGGAAAAAAATCTCTACAAAAGATTAGCTAATTCAAACTGATATTCAAAATTAGACCTCCTACTAGCATAAAAACTTGCAAGAATTAAGATATAACCTGAGAAAATCATAAAAGCAATAGATGAGCTTCTCTTCTCCTTATCATTGCTTAGAAAATTTATGTGCCACTAACCATATTATCGCCTTGTACTAAAAGAAATGATGAATCAGAGGGAAAATGATAGCTAACATTGCATTTTCTCCTTCATATTCTTCTTCTTTATTTGTATTTTATTGGAACAATTAGAGGGTATAGCTATTTTTCAACTATATTTTTTAATAATTTTAATATACTTTAATGATTTTCTATTATTTTTGAAGAAGAGTTCCGAAGAAATTTAATTGATATTTTAAACTACGTTTTGAGAGGTGCACCCCACCCTACCTCTGATGTGTCTTATGAACTAAAACTCACCCTTGTGACTCCCACATATAATGTGTGCAATCATAATCATATGAAATAATAATATTAATAAATAAAAGTGCCACATCCTTCATATCACATGATCTAATCTAAAACCAGTTGTACCTCCCATTCATAGCATGTGCATCATAAAAAATACATATATTTAAAATTCCGTCAACCACATATAAAATATATAAAGAAATTATGTACCTCCCTAACAAAGAAATATGCACATCCATGATATCAAAAAAAATAGTTTCATATGAAAATATTTTATCAGCCATGTCATATCACTTTGTATCTCCAAAAACATGTCCTCAAATATGTTAGGTCCCTATAATACTAGTGTAGCCCACTTATTCGTATCGTTGTTCCCATGTATTCCCAATATCATTATTATTATACCCGTAGAAGCCCAATATTTTTATTTTTTTCCCCTTACATTATTATTGTTATGTAGGTTCTGATTATATTATGACCCCTTAGACTCCTATATATACCAAGGAGGTATTATCATTTTTGTCATCCAAGAAATTTTCATTTATGTGATGTAAAGGAGGTTTCCCCCTCTAAAAGGCTAATTTTCAAGTCATTGATCTATATTTACTTATGTTTTGTGATATGGTTGCATAATATTTTGCATCAGAGCTTTGGATTCTAGGGTTTCACTGCTTCAAACAGGTCATCTTGAAACTTTCGTTATACTATTTTTTATAAAAAAGGCTTTATAAGCATAAATTTGTATTGTAAAGAGCCAAAATCTTGATGCAATTTGTGTACAAATTTAAGATCTTTGTTCACTATATTTTCTGATATATGGTCCAAAGATGTTACAATTTATGCATGCTCTAGATTTTAGTCTCAAAAAAATGACCTAAGGAAAAGCATCATAACTGTTGGGCCGCCAAATTAGCATACATTTTCACCCCATTTTCACCTTTATCCTCATTTTGTCACCTCATTTAATCACATTATCATTATATTTCCATTAGCATATGGGTTCATATTTTCATTTTCCAAAGTTATTTATTTTATGTATTTAAAGTGAATTTATGATTAAAAGTTAGAAAAATAACATGTATTTTATTATACCTAAAGGTCGAATGAGTTTGGTGACATGTGTAGGTGATTTGTAATGTTCCAAGACACTCTCATGTGGCCTCCATGACTCAAATTCGAATTCTCTTGAATATTTGAAGGAGATTTGGGATAGGGGTCAAGCATATCTCATGGAGAAAAATCATGGATAAAGGAATATGTCTAATATTGGTTGTAACCATATGAGGAATTAGCGGATCCCCATTAATGAGTTAGTTACTTAAATTTTTGTATAAATAGGAGCACCTCCTCCATTCCAAAAGGAGGACTCTTAGAGCATGTATCCAACTTATGATGGAATAGAATAAAGCTTCATTTTACATAAATTTTCTTTCTATAGTTTTAGATATAAATTATGTTAATGTAGTATATGAATTTATGGAATAGCTTGTCACATTGTTCTTAAGAGAATTGAGCTCACTCTGAAAAGATCAAAGAAACATTTTATTTCATAATAGATCTTATTCCATTTAATTGCCTAGATGTTTGAGGATTTGTTTGTGATTGATCAATGAGTTTTAAATTAAAATCTTATCAGCATATGAGGGGACAACCAAGGGTCTAAGTTAGGTTCTCTCTGTATTTGATTTGCATGATAATTGAAATTCATTCTTTTGCTTTTAAGTTTCAATTTATTTCATTTCTTATGCTTATGAATGAATCTTAGTTTAGTTTGGATCAATATACAAGGGGACAATCAAGGGACTAAGTTAGTCTCTCTCTCTATTTTAATCTGAACAATAATTAAAATTCATTTTCTTGTCTTTATTTCAAGTTTCTGGTTTTATGTGATCAATGATTTCTTTTCAATCTATAATATTGTAGGGAAGGACAACTGTTATAGACATATTTGGGCACTGCAACCCCAATCTTATATGTCGATAAACCAAGGGCTCTTTAACCCCTAAAATTGTTGTTTCATACCCTAAAGGATCATAATCAACTGATTACATCATTCCCCAAAAGTTCCACCTAAAAAACCACTCAGAACTGGCCAAAAATGGACCATACTGACTGCTCCACTATCAAGGTGCGATGCATGCTAACTCCTACACTAGCTAGGTGTGATGGATACTGAAGAGGCCTTTTGTGGGGTGCGATGAGCGAGAATGGACAAATTTTTGAGATAGTTTTCTAAGTGGATGCTCATGGAATCTTCTAGAAACTTCTCCTATGACACTTGCCTCTCTGAATTCACCCAGAGATGAGTAAGAGATCCAAGAAATCTCCAAGTAGAACTAAGAACTACGAGTGGAATGACACTAATCAAAAATCCAGAGATGACTCACACCTCTGCAAACATCTATAAATGGATCCCTCATCTAAGAGATCTAGAGGCTGGAATTTTATAATTTGTAAGGAAGTGCTGATAGTTTGTCTTTGAGAAGAAGCATTGCATTTTTGGGTGATCTTGCTTTTCATGAGGTGAAGAGGTCTTTAATGCTGGGAGGATGATGCTAGATCAGACAGCTAGGTTGTAATTCTCCCTTTCATTTTAATAAAGTTCTTTGAGTTTTCCTCCATACAATCGTGTACTTGTGAATCTTGTTATTTGTGAATGCCATTGTATGTTCAATGTACTTCTAATTCTGCATTGTTTATGATATAACAGATCGATATGATTTGATGGTGTTTTGTTACTTTGTTTCTACAGGTATTCTCTAAGCGGGACAAGTAGGAGAGGAGTTTCAAGCTCTATCAAGGGGGAGAGAAACCAAGCAAGGAGTCAAGCGGAAGATCCAGGTTAGTTCCTTTGCTTCTCTCTTATCTATCATACATAAGGAAATCTCAAATTGCTTTGATTGTTTGTTTCTAAGATAGCTACCAATCTTAGTGGGACTAGCAAATCAAAAAGACACTAGTTTTCCCAGAAACAACAACCAGGACCTCCCCAATTAGGAGCCTCTTCCCTTGCATATTATATTGAACAAAAAATCATTTAGTTAGACATAGAGTTAGTTTCCTACTCCTACATATATTTTTTTGGCATCATCACAAGCTTACGAGTATCCCTTGTTGATAAGTTAACGAAAGCAATTTAAGCAATTAAATTGCCCAACATTTTGGTGTTGTTGCTGGGGATGGTGCTAAAGGATTAGGCATTAGGAATTTAATTCAATACCAATATTTTTCTTTGGAAAATCTAACTCGTGTTGAAAGGATGACTTGGTGACAAGAAGATCTAAGTAACATGGGGAAGTGTACATAGGAGTTAGCTTTGAATCTCATTTTTAATTGAATATATAAATCATGATAAATAAGATGCATAAATTTCAATCAATCTTTTCACTATAAGAGTTTCAAACTAATCGATCTATGCACAAGAGATCTAGAATGGTATTCAAGAATTTGGAGGAGAGACAAGAGAATGAGGACTACATTGAAGATTGGTTTCAAAAGGTGACTAGGCCGCAACACTCTTCCATTCTTCAACGAATCCTAACATTTAAGCCGAATGTGCAATTGATCTCTCATATCCTTATTAACATTCAAGTATATTTTTCACTTTTGGATGTGAGCATACTAGATATTTTGATCCATAAATGGCTTCACTCGAAATACTCCTACACTTGAAAACAAAAAAAAATCTCGTTCTCAAAATAGAATAGTATAGAATAGGAAAATAAAACCAAGTTTGGAGAGTTTTTTTTTAGATTTTTATTTTCAAATTTGATTTCATTTTCTTGGAAATTTTGGTGGTGCAATAAGAGCCACCTCATTCACTAACCATTGGTGGGAAGATCTATAATCAAAGGGATATTTGTGAAGAAGTAAAACAAGTGGATTTTAGAAAGTTAAAATTTGAGGTTTGAAATCAAATTATTCTTATATTTCTTTCCAAATTTCAGATTTAAATTACATAAAGAATTCATAAGTATGCTCTATCCTTGCTTTTTGTGTGACCTAGAGGATCAGAAAAAGGATTTCATGTTAGTATATCTTTTGTTAAAAAAAAATAGAAAATCTTTCAATATTTGTTTCTTTTAAAAATAATAAAAATAAATTAAAACATAAAAAACAAAAATGAGAATTCATGGAAGCGAAGGAAACAAATTGTTGCAAATGTTATGTGTGATTTTAAAAAAATGAAAGATAGATGTGTATCATCCTAATTTAAAAAAGAAAAAAACGAATTTCCCCCGGCAGTTAACTGAGCAAGGCAAAATTCACAGAGGTTAAAAACATCATTTTAAACTGCATTTTGTGACCAAATGAAAACAAATCTGAAAAATACAAGACATGGGTTTTTCTCAGAACAGGATGAATTATGTTTGTGGTGGAATACTTTTGCAAAATTCGTAACCATTTGAGAGATTTTCAAGGTTCTCTGGAGTGTTATTTGTGAGGTTGCGTGGAAAAAATGGTTTTTCAATTAAATGTAGCCAGCAACCAAGGCCACGACCATCCATTGGCTCAGCCACAGAGCCATGGCCAACCACCCAATAGTGTTTCCAAGTTGTAGAGAAAAAACAATCAATAAATTTAAAAAAAAATGATAAAAAAAAAAAAATAGTAATTAAATAACAAAAAAAATAATTATTAAAGAAATTCTTACTACAAAGATGAGATTTTCTCCATGTTTACAACCTGCAACATATATATATATATATATATATATATATATATATATATATATATATATATATATATATAACAAATCACAAACATTTCCCAAGATTTTATAGAATAAAAATTGGTTAAAGAATCCACTTTCTAGGCAAAAAGGATGAGTTCAAAATATATGAAAAATAATTTGGCAAATATTTTCGAATTCCATTTTCCTTAAAATCTTGGAAACGATGAATTCAAAAGATATGAAAAATAATTTGGCAAATATTTTGGAATTTCATTTTCCTAAGAATCTTGGAAAGGATGAATTAAAAATATATGAAAAATGATTTCACAAATATCTTTGCATCATAGCTCCTAAAAATCGTGGATTTAGATTGGCCATTTTTCAAGTTGTTGTTTCAATTTTCATTTTAGAATAATTAAAATTTCCAAAATTCCATTAAATTTATTAATGTGACTTGTGATTTATTGGTAAGTCATTCAAATTACATAATGGAGGTCATGAGTTCAAATCTTGTAGGGATTGGTATTTGTTAATTATTCTTCAATTTTGACACAAAATTAATTAAACAACAATTTTTCCACCACATGGCAACACAACATTAACCAATATTGCACATTCACTGCCACATCATCAGTCAACATGTCACATCATCCATTTGCCATGTCACCGACTACGACATCACTATTTCACAGTCACCCTCCATTTGCCAGCTCATTTTTCAACACTAAAAAAGGATCAAGAAGAAGAATGATAAGGGTGCTTCATCTACAGGATTATTGGTTTACAAATTGCCTTGAGGAGAATCCTATAGATGAAAGATTGAATCTTGTATACATGAATTTTCATCTCATAAAGTATTTTTATATGATCATGTTTATTTGAGTCTTGCAGGTATAAAAGCCAATGACATCACAAACTGGAAAATTTTATGTCATGGCTCAGCCAAAGAAGATAGATAATATTTTAAGATGCAGGAATGGCTCAATCCTGCAACTTAGAAACCTTAGGACAATCTTCATTGTTTCATGCAAATTTCAAATAAGCACAACTTTCTCATACTGTCAGGCCAGGTAGTAACTCCAATAGGAAGTAAAAATGATTCATCTTATTCCATCAGGCATGTTATTGTTATATACAACAGGATGTGACAGTTCAGTTCATCTTCTGATGACTGTCCACATTCCTGATTAATTATTTACATGAATTCACCCAATCGTGAGGATTAGGTGTCAACATCCCCCCCCTTAATCTGAAGGGATGTTGGTGAGTCCAAGCATCATTCTGAATCTTTCAAGCTTTTCCCTTCCAAGAGCTTTGGTGAAGATGTCTGTAATTTTCTCATTTGTGGAACAATGACGGAGATGGATTGTTTTGGCCTCAACATGATGTCAGATCAGATGATATTTAGTATTAATGTGCTTTGTTCGATCATGGAATTTTGGCTTCTTGGCCAACTTTATTGCAGAGGTGTTGCCAATCATGAGTGGAGTTGATTGTACTTGTTTTACCTACAAATCTTCAAGAATTTTCCTAAGCCACACAATTTCTTTTGTTGCTTCATCTGCTGCCACGTATTCTTCTTCTCTTTTGGAATCTACTGGAACTGATTGTTTGTGTGATGTCCAGGAGACAGCTCCTGATCCTAGACTAATAGCATATTCTGAAGTAGATACCCCAGTTTCTTTGTCTCCATCGAAGTCTGAATCAGAGTATCTGATCAAACTGAAGTCATCCACCTGTGTGTACTTGATTCCAAAGTCTTGAGTTCCCTTCATGTACTTTAGAACTCTTTTTGCAGCAAACCAATGTCCCTCACAAGGCTTTTTCATAAATCTGGAGAGGATTCCAACAACAAATGAAATGTCTGGTCTGGTGGTAGTTAGGTAGTTGAGACTTCCTACAAGTTGTCTATACTTTGTTGGATCCTCAAATTCCTTTCCTTCACTAGATGTGAGCTTCAATTTTTGTTCCATTGGAGTAGTAAGAGGATTGCATTCTGTCATGCCAAACCTATTCAACAAATCTCCAATGTATTTCTTTTGAGAAAGAAGTATGGAATTTGGATGTTGGGTTACTTCAATGCCAAGATAGTAATGAACATAACCCAAATCAGTCATTTCAAAACTTTTTCCCAATTATTTCTTTATGGATGCAATGTAGCTTCCATTGTTCCCTGTCATTAAAAGATCATCTATATATACCACAATATATACAACTGTTTTGCCAACTTTCTTGACAAATAAAGTTGTATCATCAATATCAAAATGATTGAAATTGAGTTCCAGAAGATGCTCAGTTAGTTTTTTATACCAGGCTCCCGGTGCTTGTTTGAGGCCATACAAGGACTTCACAAGTTTGCATACTTTATGTTCATGTCCTTTCACAGAAAATCCTTCAGGCTGGGACATAAAAACATTCTCTTTTAGATCTCCATTCAAGAAGGCAGCTTTTACATCCATTTGATGGACTTTCCAACCGTTTTGAGCTGCTAGTGCAAAGAGTGTCCGGATGGTGGCAAAAGTTTTGTCATAATCGATCCCTTCCTTCTTTGCAAAACCTTTTGCCACAAGCCTAGCTTTGTGCTTGTCAAGTGAGCCATCAGCTTTGTACTTGTTCTTGTAGACCCACTTGCAACCAATTGGTTTGGTTCCAGATGGAGGGTCAACCAGCTTCCAAGTTTCGTTCTTTATGAGGGCATCATACTCCTTTTGCATCGCTTCTTTCCATTCATCATGAGAAGCATCTTCTCTGAAGGAAGTTGGTTCAAAATCTGTAGACAAGTTTCACAATCATAAGAAACATCCATATCAACAGGTGAATTAGAGTCATCTACATCACCTCCATTTTGTCGGTTTGAATTTCTGGTTCCTGTTTTTCCAATTTCATCAGGATGAACACTTTCAAGTGTCTTTGTCAGCCACTTTGGGGGACCTTTCTGAGATGGTCCAGGCTGCTCTGTTGATTGATTTGGGACTGAATCAAGATTGAGTCTCCCAATTCTATCAATTACATCACTTAAAGCATCATCCATTGTTGGAGTTTCATTCGGGGGAGAGTGTTCTTCAGAAGAATATTCCACATGTTGATCTAGAATAGGAATCCCCCCTTAAAGATGTGGAATCTGATTATCAAATTCTTGAAAGGATTCTGTTTCTGCGAATCTATCCAAGCGATCAAGTTTCCGCTCAACAACATTGTTAGATTTGGATGATTCAAGAAAAATTACATCTCTCGATACAACAAACTTTTTATTTACTTCATCATAGAGGCGGTGTGCTTTCGAGGTGTTTGAATACCCCAGGAAGATACACTTACGACTTCTAGCACCAAGTTTGTTTCTATGTACCTTTGGTATCAAAGCATAACAGGTCAAACCAAAGACCCTGAGATGTTTTACCGAAGGAACATGTCCATACCACAATTCATAAGGAGTCTTGTTTCTTATATCATTAGATGGACATCTATTCTTTATATATGCAACACATAGAACAGCATCAGCCCAAAACAATATCTTTACATTTTTGAAGAAAAGCATGGATCGTACCATATTCAAGATTGTTCTATTCATTCTTTCAGCTACACCATTCTGTTGGGGATTATAAGGCACAGTTGTTTTATGTTTGATCCCATGTTGGCGAAGATAGTTTTGAAATTCATTTGGTGTATATTCTTTTCCATTATCAGTGCGAATAGACCCAATATGAGATTGTGCGTCATTTTCAATCCATTTATGAAAATTCTTGAATGTTTGAAAAGCATTAGATTTGTTCTTCAATAAATAAAACCAACACATTCTGGTGTAATCATCAATAAATGTCATGATATATTTATTTCCATTTGCAGAAGGAACAGGCATTGGACCACATAAATTTGAATGAATGAGTTCAAGCTTCCTATGTGCTCTTGAATGTGAATCATGAAAAGACTGTTTGCTATGCTTTCTTAGAATGCAAGCATCACATTGCTTATGTTTCCTAGGAATTGTAGGCAAACAAGCAACACCATTTTTCTTCAATAAGCGGACATTGTCATAGTTTAAATGTCCAAATCTAGCATGCTATAATAAACTTGATGGAAGTGTACCTTCTTCATGATGAGAAATATATGAGAAATGTTGTGCATGAGCAGAGGTTCCTTGCAGTTTGATAAGCCTTTCTTCCTCTATTCCCCTCATGACAAGTGAGTGGTAAAATGCTTTTCTTACCTCAAGCTTGCCATCAAACATATTAATGGAGTGACCTTACTCGTGGATGTGGACCAAGGACAACAAGTTTCTCTTGAGCTGTGGGAGATATAGAACATGATCCAGAAGAAAGTCTGGAAGACCAGGCAGTTTAAGCCTGATTGTTCCAAGCCCTGATGGCTTGATTTTTGACTGATCTGCAAAGTATACTGCTCCATCAACATTCTTAGTGAAATCTTCAAAAAAATCTTTTCTATGAGTCATGTGATAGGTTGCTCCTGAATCAAGCAACCAATCATTTTTCGAAGAAGCAAGTGAAGCATTAAATAAATCTTCATTTACTCCAATGTTACATTGTGCCTCAATATAGTGAGCGGATTCAGGTGCTTTACCTTTGTCTGTATCATCAGTTTTACCTTTCTGTTGGTTTATTTTCTGGTCAATTTTGTCCCATGGCAGCTTGCATGTAGAGGCATCATGTGATCCATTTCTTTTGCAGCGAATGCAGTTCAGATCTGCCTTTTCTCCTTGAGAATATCTGCCCCCCTGCCTCTGAAGTATCTTCCTATTCCTCTTCGTCCACCTCTTCCTCTTGTAGAATCTTGAGTAGGATTCTTTTCTTTATGAGCAAGGCAGACAGTCTCTTCAGAAGATTCAGGGGATATCTTCTTTCCAAAAGCTTTCTCTCTTTCAGAAAACTTTTTCACAAGAGAGTCAAAGGTTATATCTTTGAGATTTCCATTTGTTTGCAAAGACTCAAGATAAATGGAGTAAGTAGGATAGAGTGCCTTGAGAAAAGCAATAAGAGGGATATCCAACTCAACCTTAGTGGAATTGATATCATGCATTATAGACTTTACTTCAGATGCAAGAGCAAGAGGATCATTATTTTTCAGTTCAAGAGTGAAGAGTTTAATCATGAGCTGAACAACTTCAAGTGCAGAATGTGAGTCATAGAGTTCTTTCAGCTTTTGTAAGGCTTCAAAGGTAGTTAAATATGATGAAATATGGCGACTCACCTCTTCATTTACAGATGCTGCGATTAATGCATAGGCTTTGTTGTTCTTGTTTTCCCAAATGACGAGCTCTTTGTCTGAGGTAGGCTGTACTGGGTCTTTGTCTCCTTCTCCGACACACACTCCTTTCCACAATTCATTGAAGATGAGGGTGTGTTTTATCATTCGGGGCCATTCAGGATAGTTCTCCTTGCCAGTGAGAACTATTCCTACCATGGAAATGATTGAATGCATTCTGTAAGAAAAGAAATTACTTCTGCTGATAGAAAACAACATATATGTTATACCTTCCACTTCTCAAGCATATAACATATTGCCATAAAAAACTTAATAAAATTTCATTCCAAGCTCACCGCACCAATGTTTTTACATGAAACAGCAACATTTGAAAATGTATTTGACACAATTCACCATACAACAATTTCACACCTCTGTCATTCAATATATTGACCAGACTTAAAAGAAAGAAGTATGGCAACATATTATTCAATCCAAAGAGAATATTCCGACCAATTTTAAAAAGGGAGTATCACAACTTAGTCCTCCAGTGCACTGAAAATACCAATTCTGCTGTGCACCGAAAATACTAATAGAGACAGACATGAAAATACATCGAGCACCGTGGACACCATTAATTGAACATCCACCATTCAACGCATCACCTTAATACCATATAACAGTTAGCCTTTAAATACAACAGACAAATGATCCTTATTCCGTAGACATGTATAAAACTCTAGCTTATAGATAGCAGATAGAGTTCTGTCACCGTTATGATCAACTATATATAACTAATCTAACAGAGGTTCCCTGACTGACAGAGAAAAATGAGCTTAGGATTGTTGTTTGCCTATCAAAGTAAGCAGCAATTCTTCGTAGTCTCCAAAGGTATCCACCGCAATTCTTCGTAGTCTCCATAGGTATCCACTGCTATTCTTTGTAGTCTCCAAAGGTATCCACCGCTATTGCATGATCTAACTATATGAACAGGCCAACGTTTAAATATATGAACATTCAGCGTTTAAATACATAAACAACGTTCAAAGGATTTCGATGGCAGTGTAAATACAATCACACAACCTCGTTCCTCGTTCCTGCGTGTAGGCACTAGCAAATAATGTCTCCTTCACCTAAGATCTACGCCGAATGAAAACTTGAAGTCTCCTTACTCGGGTTGTCTCAGATTTGCGATTGGCCTTCACAATAAATATTTCTTTTATAAATGTTGACATTCAGATGATAGCAGATACACCTACTTCTGGTGAGTGATGAATACATAAATGTCTATGAAATTTAGCTGCGACTCATCCAAACCAGGTCTGAAATCACCAGCAATCGGATAGACTCTATCTGCATTCAAACGAAAAAGAATGTGGCATTCTCAATAGCACACTCCAACAACACACCCAGGCACGCATTAGCAAGACAGAGATTAGGAAAATCGTTCCATTGATTTCTGAAGGAAGCTTCTTTCTGCCTCCAATGCCTACTAACAAATCCTCCAACATCTCTGGCAACGTCCAGAAGGTATTACCAGATGTTGGGATATTTCAGAAGGTGAGCAACGCAGTGTATTATAGGTGAATATGAATAAAAATGTCAGTATGGCAGTATGGAAGTAGGTGAATATGAATAAAAAGGTCAGTACCACAGTATGGCAGCGCTATTCACAAAAAATTAACGTACAGCGCTTCTGTCTAGACAGAATGGGCAAATGCGTTATGAGGAAGCATTGAAAAGGAATATGGTAGAGGGAGGTTATTTCAAGACAGAGGCAGAGTAGTGCTGGAAGGTAATTCAGGACTGTATCATGTCAGTACAGGATAGAGGAGTTATAGGAGCATAATAGCTAAAACAAGGAGCTGGCTCTGATACCATGTCAGGCCAGGCAGTAACTCCAATAGGCAGTAAAATTGATTCATCTTATTCCATCAGGCATGTTATTGTTATATACAAAAGGATGTGACAGTTCAGTTCATCTTCTGATGACTGTCCACATTCTTGATTAATTATTTACATGAATTCACCCAATCGTGAGGATTAGGTGTCAACACATACGACATCAGATTTCGACAATTGAAGCGTCGTTGGAAATATCTTAGCAAGATCTACACAATGATAAAGCTTTCAAAAGAGTTTGACACAGTTCGAGAATGAAGAAATTGCTGATAAGACATAATAGGTAAAATGAGGCACTAGTTTCAATACAGGTAAAAATTCTTTTGGTTTTTCTTTCATGAATTTGTTTTATTAGTACCAACTCTCAGTTTCTTTTTGGAAATGTAATAAATAGAGAGATTGATCACCTCTCTATTATGATAAACTTACATTTCATTATAGAAAAAGTACTATGTTTTTGTAGGTTCGAGGAAGATAAACAAATGACCACAAGCAAACAATGTCTTTTAAAGACCCCATTTCAAGAATGAGGACATGCTTTTGGGTAAGCCAAGGGGGATAATGTCATCATATCCATCACATCTGCTCTCAAAGATGACATTTCTTTCACAAGAAAATGATCAAAGTAGCAACAAAGATGAAACATCAATGCATGAGCACATGATGTAAGATCAGATCCATCACTTACAAGCCTTTCAAATGCCAGTGTTTTCATTGCATCCATGCTTCTTCAATCAATAAAACATTCACTTAATTTCCCTTTAGATTCATCATTGTTTTCCTCCCTTTTCAGTAAATAAAACCTTCATTACATTCTCACTTTTTAGTCAATAAATTTTCCTTCGCAGTCATTTTCCTGCCTGAATTTCACTAACCTGTAACTGATCAATAAAAACATTCAACTCCTCTACAAAGCTGATTCATTCCATTTCCTTTTCATTTTTCCAAACAAACCTTGATCCACTACAAAATTTCTCATCCATAATCCTTAAAAATTATTGTTTAATGCTCAAGTTATATGATGGAGGATTCCTTAAGGCCTCCCTTCTAACAAGTCTTGGCCTATCGACATCAGCACATTATCTAGGTTCAAGGCTAGAGTCCTTACTAGTACCTTGTGGCTTGTATGTGTTAAATTGGCAACTAGGTCCAAACTTCATGTGGGTCATCTTATTCATGGATAATAATATTTTTATTAGATTTCTCTTGTCGAGAGGTGTAGGATTAATCTAAAGATCATCTGATTCCAATAAGTATTTATGGAGATATGAATTTATTTTTGATTATGGAGTTATTATCAAGCTGACCTACAATTCATGTAGGCTCAGAAGACCAATAGTCACACCTATTCAAACATCATCAGTTGTGTATAAATACAAGAGGAATTTTCCTCATTGCACTCACTCATCTCATCAAATATCTCTCTCTCTCCTGCGTAGAAAATAGTCTCTCTCTCACACATGTGGAAGGAAGCTGCTGAAACTGAAGCTGCAACTATAGATCCAAAGTTTAACCAGCATGGACCATCAAACCTCCTCTTCTGAACTATGTTGTAGGCTCATCTGAACCTCCTCTGAAGGCTGCAACTTTTGGTGGTGGAATCAAGTCGATCCGACGTTCAGTTTGTGAGATATCGAGTGCCATAATTTGAAGGAAGCTGCTGAAACTAAAGCTGCAACTGCAGATCCAAAGCTTGACCAGCGTGGACTATCAAACCTTCTCTTATGAACTACGTTGTAGGTTCAACTGAACCTCCTCTGAAGGCTGCAACATTTGGTCGTGGAATAAAGTCGATCTGATGGTCGGTTTGTGAGATATCGGCTGCCCCAGTTTTGATGATGAAGCCGCTAATGCTGATGCTGCTGATCTAGGGTTTGCTACTGCTGATATAAATCATATTTATTGTACTATTTATCTCTACTGAATTATTGAAGATAAAAGAATATTTCATCAAAGAGATTCCCCACACATTGTCTGTTTTGTCCCTAGCTAGCCACCACATGTTGTGTCTCTTGTCTTGGCTTGTTTTTTGTCGATCGTTTAATGTTTTATCTGCACTTTACTTTATGTACATGTGATTTCTAATATGTGGAATATAATCAGAAAAATAAGTAAACTGTTATAAGCATAGAACATACCATAACTTAACATGGTATCAAAACCTAGGTGAAGACAAAGCCTGAGCAAGAGCAAGAGCAATCACCGAAGAGAGGATATGATAAGGCTATCCTAGAAGAACAAGGAGTGTTGGACCATGTGAGAGGCAATATTGTTTAGCCTCCATCAAATGCATCCACTATTTCCAGGTACAAATGGAAAGCCATAGAAGTCAAAACAAATAAGATCATCCAGGACTCTATCGACGAGCACTTGGTGGACTACATCTCTAACCTGAACACCTCCAAGGAAATCTACAATAGACTGGTGAGTTTATTTAAAGTTAATGATATAAATCATGTTTTGTTTCTTAGAAATAAGCTGAGGGAAATCAAGAAGGGTAAAGATGAGAGTATGCAAACATATTTCTTAAGAATCACCGAGATCAAGAACGATCTCCTATCTATTGGGAAGACTATTACTGATAGGGAAATGGCACTCACGGCTCTTGGAGGATTACCATCCGAATGGTATGTGTTCAGGACTACTCTTCTGAATAATCATGTAATTCTTGGTTTCAAGGAATTAATGGCTAGATGCATTCTAGAAGAAACAAGGGTAGAAGAGCAAGAAATTCCCTTGCTTAAAGGTCCTCCTACTACCTTTTCTTCTCATGCTAAGAAAAGAAATAATTCCAAGTCTAAATCGAAAAGAAAGGTTGGACCTAAGGGTGGAAGAAAAGAACGATGTTACATTTGCAATAAACCAGGTCACTATGCAAGGGAATGCCCTGATAGAAAGGACTTTCACCATGACGATGATCAAAATCCCTCTCATGGTAATCGAAAGGATGGAAAATTCAATAGCAAAGCTAAAAGGAATGCTGGAAATCAAGGAATAGGAAAACCATTCAAGAAATCTAGAAATTCTAGGATGTATTAAATGCACCTGACCTCCGAAAGAACCTGGTGTCCATCTCAACAATGGAAATCAAAGGCTACAAGGTAACCTTCAACGATGGCAAGGTACATGTATCAAAAAATAATGTTAAATATGCCTTTACTCTTGGGTTTTGTGTAGATTCATTATATCAGGTCGATGAAACTCAGGTAGGTTTCATGTCTTATGACACATCTCTTTAGTTCGAACTTTGGCATTGGAGGTTTTCCCACCTTCATTACAAAGATCTACCCAATGTAAGACATATGGTAACAGGTATGCCCAAATTCCATGTAGAAAAATAAGGTGTATGTTCGGGATGTGCCGAAGGAAAGCTAAAAAGGGGACCATTACCCTCAAGCCTGAGCAAGACCTTTGATATACTACAGTTGGTTCGCTTAGGCATGCCTAAGGTTGGCATTAATAGGGAGACTACTACACCACATACTCCAGAGCAGAATGGTGTGGCACCATATAATTGTGGAAGTTGTCTCTATGGGTAGATGATGTAACAATGCCTGATGTGGAAGAACTGATGGATCCTATTTATCCACCTCAGCCTTCCTCTTCTAAGAAGAGGTCTTCATGGCTTAGGGGGATACTTGATGATGCTGAAATACATGCTGCACCCTAAGGAACCTTTCATGAAAGTAAGAAAACCAATAGGTATCAGGGATATCTGACCAGTAAGAGCACAATCATACAAAATGAGTCTTCATAATTCTCAGATGCCTTGAAGAATCAAGTATGGAAGGATGATATGACCATTATGGAGAATGATGTCTGCGAAGTAGTTCCCAGACCCCAAGACAAGACAATTTTTACTTCAAAATCACTTTACAAGATAAAGTTGTAGCATATGGAAGTATGGAATAGTATAAGGCTCGTTTTGTTGCTCATGGTTTCTCCTAGAAGGAAGGTATAGACTATGATGTGATATTTTCACTTGTTGCCAGATATATGACCATCCGCTTGATCATAGCCCTTGTGGCTTCATAAGGATTGAACCTACATCAGATGGATGTCAAGACCGCGTTCTTGCATGGTTTGA
This sequence comes from Pinus tabuliformis, assembly GCA_031772625.1. Classification (NCBI taxonomy): domain Eukaryota; kingdom Viridiplantae; phylum Streptophyta; class Pinopsida; order Pinales; family Pinaceae; genus Pinus; species Pinus tabuliformis. The sequence continues at coordinate 1,373,892,099 of CM062820.1, forward strand.
TCAAAGAAGAGGTCTATGTGGAGCAACCCGAAGGATTTGAGATTGATGATTGAAAATCTCATGTATGCAGGTTGAAGAAGGCTCTCTATGGGTTGAAGAAGAACCCCGAGCATGGTATGAGAGGATCGATAGCTGCTTGATGAAGTTGGGATTCACTAGGAGTGAAGCTGATCCTAACCTTTACTTTAAGGTTGAAGATGAAAAGCCTCTCATACTAGTGTTGTATGTGGATGACCTCATTCTAACAGGTGCATACTCTCTCATTCACAAATGTAAGAGGGAGTTGGCTTCTGAATTTGAAATGAAGAACCAAGGACTTGAAGTGTGGCAGAAGCCAAGGGAAATTTTCCTATCTCAAGGCAAATATATGGTGAAGATTCTGAAAAGATTTGTTATGGTGGACTGCAAACCTGTGACTACCTCGAGGATATTAACCTTCAGAAGTTATATGGTAGTGATGTCAGACCAGATTTGGGAAATGCATCTGAGTTTCAAAAAATCATTTGTGTTGATGTTCTTGGTGAACCTTCGTCTGAACATATGTTTTGCAGTTAGCATTGTGAGCTTGTATTTGGTTGAGCCTCACTAGATTAGTGCCAAGAATCTTCTGAGATGTCTTCAAGACACAATCTCTCATGGATTGAGATACACTACCAAAAATATGAAATTGCATGATTATTCGAATGCTGATTAGGTAGGTAGTGTGGAGGATCACTGGAGCATGTTTTAGTGCTATTTCTCTTTGGATTCTACTTCGATATAATGGATGAGCAGGAAGCAGAAGTTGGTTACCATAAGCATCGCCGAGACCGGATACATATCTACGAGTATGATCTCATATGAAGCTTCCTGGTTGGGGAAGCTCTTCAGTGAGCTATTTGAACACATACCACTGTGATTCTCTGTAACAACCAGAGGTGGGATTTTATTATTGAGGAATCCCATATTCATCGATTGCTCCAGCAGATAGACATCATCTGGGATATGGTAAGTCGATGAGCATGGAGGCTCCATCACATTAAGATGATGTACAGGTCGATACACCTTGTCAAAGCCTCGAGGAAAGATCTAATTTGTGATTTTCCCAAACAACTTGGAGTCGTCAAGAAACCCTTGTATAAGGGTCCTGCATGTTGCATACATTGAGCTCTGGGAGCTTTGACGTCTTGTGGTTCTTACTAGAGCAACATACGACCACAGGGTGACTCACCCTCCCTTGGTGGTGCACACTGGAACAAGATTATTCGCTCTCTTGTGGGACAAGATGATTCGCTCTCTTGTGGAACAAGATGATTCGCTCTCCTATGTAGCAGGATGATTAGATCTCCTGTGAGGCTTGGATTGGTGTGTTCTCCATGGTAATTGTAGAAGGATTGATGTGTTCTCCTATGAGGCCTGGATTGATGTGTTCTCCATGGCGATTGTAGCAGGATTGATGTGTTCTCCATGGTGATTGTAGTAGGATTGATGTGTTCTCCATGGCGATTGTAATAGGATTGATGTGTTCTCCTGTGAGGCCTGGATTGATGTGTTCTCCATGGAGATTGTAGCAGGATTGATGTGTTCTCCTGTGAGGCTTGGATTGATGTGTTCTCCACAGTGATTGTAGCAGGATTTATGTGTTCTCCTGTGAGGCCTAGATTGATGTGTTCTCCACGACGATTGTAGTAGGATTGACGTGTTCTCCTGTGAGGCCTAGATTGATGTGTTATCCATGGAGATTGTAGCAGGATTGATGTGTTCTCCTGTGAGGATGGGATTGATTAAGTTCTCCTGTCAAGGCATCCTACCCATGCAATCTAGGACTCATGGGAAGTACCTCTCATCTGATCAATGAGAAAGGAAATGAAGTTAGGGACCATAGTAGTAGCGATGGATGCATTGTTGTATCTACCATACTTCCCTACACTAGGATGACTTCCATTGATCTGGGATCAATTATATTGGTCTGCGACCAGTGGTAGGAGTTGTACCGTACTATGGCAGTGACTTCGGGTCGGTTGAGACTAGTCTGGGACTAGTGCTACATACTCTAAGACTGACTTCGTGTTAGTGCAGTACTGGTCTGGGACCAGTGAGAGTGGTACATACTATGACACTGACTTCGGATCGGTTGAGATTGGTCTAGGAGTAGTGGTACACTATCTGAGACTACAATACTCATCTAGGACTAGTGGTAAGAGTGGTACCTACTATGAAGCTGACTTCGGGTTGGTTGAGACTAGTCTGGGACCAGTGGTACGCACTCTCAGATTGACTTTGAGTCATTAGAGGATGATACTGGTATGGGACCAGTGGAGTTGTACTCACTATGACATTGACTTCGGGTTGGTTGAGACTGGTCAAGGACCAGTGGTACATACTCTAAGACTAACTTTGAGTCAGTATGATACATCGTCGATCATTTCTTCTTCTTCATAATTTAGACAAAAGCAGAGTAAAAAAAACAATGCAAGAGAAGAGCAAAACAATACATATCAGTATAGGGCAGAACAAGACAAAGAAGAATAGGCATAACAGAGCAATGTAGGGCAAGGGTTAGGTTGTACAGGGCAGTGCACTTGATGGATGAATAGCAGCGACCGACAAACAGATTGCAAATGAAGTTCTCCCTAGTTGAGAGGGAGTGTTAAATTGGTAACTGGGACCAAACTTCATGTGGGTCATCTTATTCATGGCTAATAATATTTTTATTAGATTCCTCCCGTGGAGAGGTGTAGGATTGATCTAAAGATCATCCAATTCCAATACGTATTTATGGAGATATGAATTTATTTTGATTATGGAATTATTATCAAGCTGACCTACAACTCATGTAGGCTCAGAAGCCCAACAGTCGCATCTATTCAAACATCATCAGTTGTGTATAAATACAAGAGTAATTTTCCTCATTTTCACTCACTCATCTCATCACATCTCTCTCTCTCTCTCTCCTGCGCAGAAGAGAGGGTCTTCTTTACTGCACAGAAAAGAGTCTCTCTCTCACACATGTGGAAGGAAGCTGATGAAACTGAAGCTACAACTATAGATCCAAAGTTTGACGAGCGTGGACCATGAAACCTCCTATTCTGAACTACGTTGTAGGTTCATCTAAAATTCCTCTAAAGGCTGCAACTTTTGGTGGTGGAATCAAGTCGATCCGATGGACGGTTTGCAAGATATTGACTGCCCAGTTTGAAGGAAGCTATTGAAACTGATGCTGCAACTGCAGATCCAAAGTTTGACTAGTGTGGACCATCAAAACTCCTCTTTTGAACTATGTTGTAGGTTCATCTAAACCTCCTTTGAAGGCTGCAACTTTTGGTGGTGGAATCAAGCCAATCCGATGGTCGGTTTCTGAGATATCGACTGCCCTAGTTTTAATGATGAAGCCATTAATGCTGATGCTGCTGATCTAGGGTTTGCTACTGTTGATATAAATCAAATTTATTGTACTATCTCTCTCTGCTGAATTATTTAAGATAAAAGAAGATTTTATCAAAGGGTTCCCCCACACATTTTGGTGTTTTTTCCTAGCTAGCCACCACATCTTGTGTCTCTTGTCTTGGCTTGTTTTCTGTCGATCATTTAATGTTCTCTATGCACTTTACTTTATGTACATGTGATTGCTAATCTATGGAATATAATAAGAAAAATAAGTAAACTGTTATAAGCATAGAACATACCATAACTTAATAGTATGCCTTAATGACAGGCTCTCTCACCAGCAATCATGGGAATACACTAATGTCCCTTGATCATCGGATCTTGCAAGTGGCTCGACATCAGCTCATTTATTTTCCCTTCACATGATGTACTTAGGTACCTTGGCACTCATTGACATTAATGGTGAGTTTCCTCACATTGGTTAACAAAATGCATCAATGGTCGGTAATCCAATGACTTATATTCATGTCGACATCGACACATTTATTCACATGATTAGAATTGTACCATTGGGTGTTGTAATGATTGAAGACTACATCATTTCAGAAGTTTGCAGTAGATCACTTTGTCATAACATCAATAAACATTCAACCCTTGTCATCAACAAAAAGAACACAGAAGAAGATCCAAATTCCTTTGTTTACATACTCCATGATCAAACAGCATCAACAGCCACACTCTTTAGCGTCCACAACTCATGTACATTGAGGGTAAGTGAAGTTATGTGGTTTTGTAATTTTTAGTCATGCAATTCCTTAAAATGCTTAAAGTTGTAACTTTGGAAAGTTCCTCACTTTGTTTTTCACATTGTCATATCTCTAATTGGAAGGGGAATTCATGTTCATACCTTATATTCACATTTCATGATATATCACCTTTCATATGTCATATATGTCCTTTATACACATGTCATCCTAACCAACATACTTTTCCAAACAACTACTATTGCATTATGATTCAAAATGTTACATGTTTTGAAAATGATGATCATAAAAATTAATGGTTGATTAAATGTCTTCAAAATATTTTGATGCAACACAAAAATAACAAAAGTATTGTTACACAGGAACCAATACTAATAAAAGTTGGTTGCCACACAAGAACCAACAAAATTAATATGTTACAACCAAATATTTTTCAAAATGACACTTTGCAAAAGGAAAAGAGTTGTCAAATGACTATGTGAAGATGAAATAATAATTAACATCAGCGAAAGTTCATATAAATAGAAGAAAACTCAAAAGATCAAATCATGATTAACGTAAATCAATGCAATAGATTACATGAGTACATGCAATAACTTAAGTTTGGGGATATTTTGGGCCGCCAAATTAGCATACATTTTCACCCCATTTTCACCTTTATCCTCATTTTGGGCCGCCAAATCAATGCAATGGATATGATCACATTATCATTATATTTCCATTACCATATGGGTTCATATTTCCATTTTCCAAAGTTATTTATTTTATGTATTTAAAGTGAATTTATGATTAAAAGTTAGAAAAATAACATGGATTTGCTTATACCTAAAGGTGGAATGAGTTTGGTGACATGTGTAGGTGATTTGGAACGTTTCAAGACACTCTTATGTGGCCTCCAAGACTCAAATTCGAATTCTCTTGAATATTGAAGGAGATTTGGGATAGGGGTCAAGCATATCTCATGGAGAAAAAACATGGATAAAGGAATATCTGTCTCATATTGGTTGTAACCATATGAGGGATTAGCGGATCCCCATTAATGAGTTAGTTTCTTAAATCTTTGTATAAATACGAGAACCTCCTCCATTCCAAAAGGAGGACTCTTGGAGCATGTATCCAACTTATAATGGAATAGAATAAAGCTTCATTTTACATAAATTTTCTTTCTATAGTTCTAGATATAAATTGTGTTAATGTAGTATATGAATTTTTGGAATAGCTTGTCACTTTGTTCTTAAGAGAATTGTGCTCACTCTAAAAAGATCAAAGGAACACTTTATTTCATAATAGATCTTATTTCATTTAGTTTCCTAGATGTTTGAGGATTTGTTTGTGATTGATGAATGATTTTCAAATTAAAATCTTATCAGCATATGATGGGACAACCAAGGGTCTAAGTTAGGCTCTCTCTATATTTGATTTGCATGATAATTGAAATTCATTATTTTTCTTTTAATTTTCAATTTATTTCATTTCTTATTCTTATGAATGAATCTTAGTTTAGTTTGGATCAGTATACGAGGGGAAAATCAAGGGACTAAGTTAGTCTCTCTCTCTCTATTTGAATATGAACAATAATTAAAATTCATTCTCTTGTCTTTATTTCAAGTTTCTAGTTTTATGTAATCAATGATTTCTTTTCAATCTATAATACTGTAGGGAAGGACAACCAAGACCAGCTCAATTAGGAGCCTCTTCCCTTGCATGTTATATTGAATCAAAAATCATTTAGTGAGACATAGAGTTAGTTGCCTACCTCTACATATATATTTTTGTCATCATCACAAGCTTACGAGTATCCCTAGTTGATAATTTAATGAAAGCAATTTAAGCAATTAAATTGCGCAACAATAACATTCTCTTTAAGAATGAGATTTGAATTTCATAAAGAGTGACTGAAATTAAACGGATTGTAGTTTTTCTTGTATCAAATTCAAGGCCAAAGGCTAAAATGGTGATATGTGGCATCCTGTACAAGTTGACTCTACTGGACTAGTCCATAATTAGGGCATCATGGGATATTTTACATAACCTTACCTTGAAGAATCCAATTTGGGCACAACTTGTGACATTGGAAATAAGACTCATAGGGCTACCATAAGATAAAATTTCGGACCTTAGGAGGATGAATATATATATATATATATATATATATATATATATATATATATATATATATATATTGTATGTATGTATATGTATGTATGTATACAATAGTTTCAAGATTGAGCTCCTAAAGGAAAGAAAAATGTGTGTATTGTTTTAAAAGTTTTCATAACTTTGTTTGAAAAACGATTTTGAAGTGATTCAAAGGGAATAGTGAAGCATAAATATTATTTTTTGATTCAAAAATTCCTTGAAACAAAAAATTATACTAATAGTAAGAAACTAGAGATCTATACTATGAGGTATGAAGAAGAGGAAGAAACACAACATGATATATCAAAATTATGAGACCAAGGAAAAAAAATCCGCTCTTGCAAAGAGTAACAAAAAATTTACTAGACGCTGAGATGGATGTTTTAGAAGAAAAAAGAAGGAAACAAGAAAGTTTTTAAGGATGGTTTAAAAGAATACATGGAAGTTTTTAAAGTAGACATGGACATAATGAATGTCAAGTTGGAATGGTTGAAAAAGTTACTAGGTGAAACGCTTCCTAGTGGTGATAGGGTAATCCATGAAAATCATGATGAGGAGAAAAGGAATGTGAATTATTATTTTAGAGACTCAAATGTTGGGTTCAAAACCCACTACCTTCCAAAAATAGATATGAGGAAGTTTGATGGCAAGGATCTGATAACATGAATACTACATATGGAGCAATTATTTTATCTACATGATGTGCCACACACAAAAAAGATACACATTTCATCTTTATATTTAGAAAAAAAATAAGTTTTTGTCGTATTGATGGCTTTTTCCTCTGAAATAAATTGTCACTTCGACAATTTTTACAAAATAATTGGTACCACATTGTGAGGATACAAAGACTAATACCTTCTTTAGCCAATTGATAAATCTAAAAAAAAATTGGTTCAATGACAGAGCACATTGAGGATTCCAAATATTTAATATCAAGGTAAATGATATTCCATAGGAGCATAGGATTGATGCCTTCATAGGGACTTTAAAGGATAATATACAACATGAGTTTCACCTGTGGGAACCTAATTCATTGGAGAAGGAATTCAAGAAGGAAAGAAAAGTTGAAAGCAAAATTATGCCAACAAGGAAGCCTACCACTCATAACTATAAATATGGAAGTGTTGTTTCTCCTAGACTCCCACAACCTACAAGGTTGACACCACAATAACTGGAGGAAAAAAGAGAAAAAGTGATTCTTTACAGTTGTGATAGAAAATAAACTAAGGTTCATAAGTGCGCTTAGAAGAAATTATTTAACATAGGTTATGAATTGGAGGAAGGAAAGGAACAAGAAACATAGAAAGAAGAGGATATACATTAAGAACAAACTCCATATAAAGGATGAATGAATATTACCATATATTGTAATACATTGGCTGGAATTACCACTTCTCAAATATATATTAAAAAAGGAAATAGTATTGATCGATTCTGGTAGTACCCATAATTTTATTCATTGTAAGATACCCAAGGAATTCAATTGCTTTCTATATCCAACACTAGAGTGTCAAGTGATGGTTGCAAATGGAGGAACCATAAATTTCTTAGAGAAGTGTCATAATATCAATCTAACCATGGGGGAATATATACTAAATAGTTCAATTCTCTCCATTCCAAACGGTTGTGTTGATGTTGCATTAGGAGTCTAATGGTTACAATCCTTAGGGATGATGAATTTTAATTTTCAAGACTTTTATTGAAAGCTTCCTACAAAGGAAAGGAAATGTAATTAAGAGGAATCGCAACGAAACTAACGAAGGTAATATGCTCTAATGGCATGACAAATATTTTGAATAAAGAACAATGAGGTATAATTGCACAATTATTCTAGCTATATGTTCAAACATCAAAATCATATGTTTCCCTAGATCTCAAAATAATCTTGGAAAAACATTCCAAGGTATTTGAGATTCCCTAAGTCCTCTAACCTATTTTTGATCATGGTCATGCTATTCAATTGATTCTCGGAAGCATTCCTCCATATATCAGACCTTATATATGTCCATGTTCCCAAAAGAGTGAAATTGAACATATGGTTGCAGAAATTCTAGAGGCATGTATAATTCAACCTAGCCAAAGTTCTTTCTTTGCTTCAATAGTATTGGTATACAAGAATGATGGATCATATGTATCTAGATTATAGGGCGATCAAAAATATCACTATAAAAGATAAATTTCTCATTCCTTTCATTGATGAATTGTTTGATGAATTACATTGAGAAATTTACTTCACCAAGTTGGAGCTTCATTTAGGATATCATCAAATTAGAATCAATACTGAAGACATTATGAAAATAGCATTCAAAACACATGAAGGTCGTTATGATATTTTTTTGGTCATCCCTTTTGGCGTTACTAATGCACCTTCCACATTTCAAGGTTTGATGAATTCCATTTTCAAACCCACCCTTAGAAAAGTTTTTTTAGTATTTTTTTATGATATAAAAATATACAAAAAGTCATGGAAGGATCACGTTCAACATGTTGACAGGGTTCTCAAACTATTGGAGGAGAAAACTTTGTATGAAAAAACCTCTAAATATGTATTTGGGGTACAAGAGGTGGAATATTTGGGTCATATTTTATCTCATGAAGGTGTTAAGGTAGATCCTAAAAAAAGTAAATCCATCAAGGAATGGAAAAACCCTACAACCCTAAATCATATTCGAGGATTTCTCAGGTTGATAGGGTATTGTCATAAGTTTGTTAGAAATTATGATAAAATAGAAGCACCTCTAAAAACATTACTAAAGAAAGATGTTTATTCTTGGAATCTATAATCAACTAATTCCTTTGAATATCTTAAAGAGGCAATGTGCCAAACTATAGTTTTATCTACTCCATACTTCACAAAACTTTTATGGTGGAATGTGATACATCATGAAATCAAATTGGTGTTGTTTTGATGCAAGAAGGAAGATCTATTGCTTTTTAAAGTCATGCAATTGAGGGAAAGTATTTACACAAACTTATTTATGAGAAGGAAATGGTGGAAATACTACATGACCTAAAGAAATGGTCGTCTTACCTAATGGAAAGACACTTCAAGGTAAAATAATATCATGATAGTCTTAAATACTTTTTGGAACAAAGATTATATTCAGAAGGGCAACAAAAATGAGTCATTAATATGGTGGATTATGACTTTGAAATCATCTATGAAAAAGGGAAGAAAAATGTTTTTTTAGATTCACTCTCAAGAAGGGATGAGGATGTGTAAGCATTTCTCTATACCACTTATTATATCCAACCTAACTAGATAATTGAAACAAGGGAGCCATTATATAAATTTTGAGGTTATAAATGGGCTTAAGAACCAAAATGTACAACCCAAATCAACTTTATAAGAAGCGATAGGATTCAACATGATGATGTCAACCATGTGGGATGATTCACCATTTTTAGAGTAAAAAAGTAAAAATATTAAAAAATCAAAAAAACTGGTTTTTCATCTCCTATTTTCAACTTATCTCCCTAAGTAAAATCGTAGGGAGATCAATTGAAAATATGAGTTGAAAAAATAGTTTTTTCCTTTTTCCCTCTAAAATTAGATGATGTAATCTAATTTTATTTTATTATTCCCACTATTATTTTATAAAATTCCTTAGGAGGCACATTTAAGACCAAAACATTTCTCTAATGGGAATGGAAGAATGACGAAGAGGTGTGGACACTCATTCAAAACTTACAACAAGATCCGAGTACATATGATACATTTATCTTGAAAAATGACTCATTATGGTACAAATATCACTTATATCTATATAGGAATTCCCATCTCAATCAAAATATTATTTTGGAATTGCACACCTCTCCTTTAGGAGGGCACTTAGGATTCTTAAAAACATACCATATGGTCAAGAAAGAGATTTGTTTGGATGGCCTTAAATCTGATATTCAGAGGTTTGTGGTAGAATTGTTTGTTTTCCAACAAAATAAAGTTGAGACAATTAAGACCCCAAGTTTATTACAACCTTTCGTCATTCGAAGTCAGTGTTGGGAGGAGGTATCAATGGATTTTATCACAATTTTACCCAACTTCAAAGGAATGAGTGTCATCATTGTGGTAGTTGGTTGCCTTACAAAGTGTGTACAATTTTTTGCATTATCGCATCATTTTAAAGCTAATACAGTTACTACTACATTTATCAAAACAATTCAAAAGCTTCATGGAAACCCAAAGATTATTGTAGGTGAGAGAGATCCCATTTTCACTAGAAATTTCTGAACGGAGTTATTTTCTTGTCTTGGTACTCAATTAGATCATAACTCATCTTATCATCATCAATCTGATAGCCAAACTGAGATAGTGAACAAATGTTTGGAACGATATATTCTTTTATTTGTATATGATAAATAATCACAATGGGTCAAGTGGCCATCTTTGGATGAAGGGTGACATAATAGTTCCTTCCATACTACAGCAAAAATGACCCCATTTATGGCACTTTATGGATATCACCCATGGTCCATCATGTCATCTTCAAGAGATAATTATAAGGTTCAAGCCATGGAAGATCACATTGAACATCAACAACAAGTTCTCGAACTCTTAAATGATAACCTTACTCTAGAACAAAATCAAATGATACAACGGGCCAACCAACATCGCAGTGAAAGAAGTTTTAACATAGACAACAAGGTATTTTTTGGCTACATCCATAAAAAAAACTATCCCTAAAGCAAGCTAAGAAGAACAATAAATTATCACCCAAGTACTATGGTCCTTACAAGATGTTTCAAAATATTGGTTTTATGGCATACAAATTGGAGCTGCTTACATCTTTCCAAGTACAACTAGTTTATCATGTTCCATGATTAAAGACGACTATCATTTACAAACTCACAGTTCTAATAATATTTCTAGAACTTTACAAGGAAGAAAAAATCATATTGGAGCCTAAAGTACTCATGGAAAAAAAATCCCATCAACTACAAAATCGATCAATTTTAGAGTATCTCATTAAGTGGAAGAAGTTACCCGCTGAAGATTCCACATGGGAAGATGAGAATTGCATACAGAAACATCTAGAACTTCTCAATCATTGAGGAAAACACTTATTTTGAAGGAGAGGGCCATGTTAGGTCTCTATAATACTATTGTAACCCCCTTATTGTTATTATTGTGCCCCGTAGAAGCCGATTACTGTTATTGTTGTTCCCTTACATTATTATTGTTATGTAGGCTCTGATTATATTGTGACCCCTTATACTCGTATATATACCAAGGAGTTCATTACAATTGCATCATTCTTTAATTGTTCATTTATGCAATGTAAAGGAGGTTTCCCCCTCAAAGAGGCTAATTTTCAATTCATTGACTTATATTTACTTTTGTTTTGTGATCTAGTTTCATAACAATATATATATATATATATATATATATATATATATATATATATATTTCTCTCTCTCTCTCTATATATATATATATATATATATATATATATATATATATATATATATATATATATATATATATATATATATATATATATATATATATAGAGAGAGAGAGAGAGAGAAATATATATATATATAGATATATATATATATATATATATGAAAAATAGAGTGTTGTATGAAAATAAATTATGTTGCAAACTGTACTATAGAATGGATGCCAAAAGTACAAATTTACATGGGAACTAAAGAGTAAAGAAAATTGTAAACATTATGTGAGCTCTGAACAAGAATTATATCTTTCATCTAATTCCTTTCTCATGCTTTCTTCTTTCTTCCTTCCACCTTGAACCTCTAGGTGCATGTATTCAAAATATACTTCTTCTTCTCTCCCATGCCTGAAGAAATGGTGTGGTAATGTGAGGAAGTGCCTTATTAGGAGGAATGTGCAAGAGGGATAGGTGGATGAAGTTAGGCCACATTTATGTTTGCATTAGAATGAATAGGGTGGTCATGATCAAAAGTCTTGTCTTATGAAGCAATTGAAGGAACTCGGTGGGTGGAGTGTAAAGGAGGCACTAAATGGTGAGAAAGGGATGGCCATCGTGCGTGTTTGGAAGGTGGTTTGATGGGATTTCGGTCTTTTTCCATCAAATTGTGGTGGTTTATGGTGTTGTATGGGCTTCTATTATGGAATATTCATGATGCTAGGGTGAAGTAATGGAATATTTTAAGAAGGTTTTGGAGTGGCCAGTTGATGTGGTGGTAGGCCTCCTAGGTAAAGATTCTCTTTGAGTGAGTTAATTAAGCTCCTTAGATTCAACATTTAAATGGATAGAAAATCTAATTATTTTGTTATGTTTCTACCTCGATAAAACATTTCCATGTCTATCATGCCCCCTTGTATTATTATGTGAAATTACGCTATGAAAACTCACTATATGTAGCATGACAACCATTTTTTCTAATCTCTCTTGTAAATATTTCTATTGAATTGTAGCTCACATAAATAATGTGGAAATGTAACATGTTGACTGGTTTAGGGAAGTGGACACAAATTCAGAGGAATGAGGAGGAGTTTCTTGTACACCCAAGCCATTGTATTTGTTTCACCACCTATCTCCCCATTGGATTTACGGCACTTGTCTGCAGTCGTTGAATTTAGGGAATGCGCTCCCTGAGTGAAGGATGAGAATGAGGTCTCAGTTCTTGTAGAGGCATGGGCATGATAAAAATGCATGCAAAACGTATGAGACTAAAATATCAATGGGAGACAAGGGTGGGAAGGAAAAATCACTGAAGGGGGAGTGAGAAGTGGATAGACCACTAAGTAGAAGAGAAAGAGAGAGATAACGGGAAAAGGAGAACACATAATGTGAATCAGTAGTATATGAGAATTTGCCATGTAGAGATAGCCTATGATACACTATATTCTACTTTGAGATGGAATTTCCTATTTTTTGTAGGCATGTGAGTGTGGATGTGAATTGATTGGCTAGATAGAGTGTAATGGAGTTATGACACTTGGGTGCTAGCTAGCTCTAATAAACTACTCTAGTGCTTTCTCGAAGAGAGGATAAAAACTTGGGTAGTGGCTTGCCTTGGGGTTGATAAACTACTTAACAATATAAGACACCCAAAAATTAGTTGAAAGGTTTGATAAAACCTTGAGTGGCTAGCCTTGGGGATGATAAAACACTTAGGTACTTGCTCAGTAAGTTGATAAATCTTCAGGAATTGGACTCTTTACTACTACACTACTAATGTAGTTGTTAAACCTCCTTTTTATACATACATATTCATTCTCCTATAACTGCTATGAAACTCATTGAGTCTTGGATGAACCCCCATGGTTTATATTATATTGAACAAAGACTATGTAACTACCCCTTTGAAATTTACCCAACTCCACCATCCTTTTAGGGTAAATGTGAGATGGAGAGATGTTGTGACATGACTCAACCTCTTACGTTCCATTAAGGAAGTGGGGCTAACCACAGAAGACAAAATGACATCTCATCACATTCTACATGGGCTACAGGTTAGTCAAAGGCTATGTAAACACAATAGGTGCCAAAAACCTAAGTTGGACACCCTTTTCTCTAATGTGGGTCCTCAATCGCACCCATAGAAACCCCTCCATGCAGTTGGAAGACATCACCACATGCACAAGACTACATCCATGCAATTGATACCCAATTTCCCAGTTAGGAACATGTAGTCTCAATATCTTAGCCTACATTCTAGGTCAACCTCTAGACTATCACTTAGAACTTCCTATAACTTCTCATAATAAATAATGGCATGAAAACAATACTATACATATAAATTTGAAGGAAGAAGTTGACCTATAATTCCTAGAACATAACAGGCATTTCGTCAAACATATTGTAAACATGTAAGCTATAGGTCATAAATGCATATATGATCATAAAATTTTGAGATTCATCTAAAAATCACTAAGAAAGCCCTATGCCCTATCCAAATAGCTACAACACCACTTATTAATCCATACATTCATCACTGATCAATAGCTAAACAATTCATGATAAGAGCCATAGAAGATACACATCATATAAACAACATATAAACCATGGAATCTAAACCATAATATTAGCAACACATTTCCAATAAATATACATGAATATATAATAATAGCTCTTATTAGCATAGGAAAATACCAACCAAGTTAGGGACTTCCACATACCACCCGACCATAGATTGGATTAAAATATATCTCTCTTTCAGCTAGTCACTCCCACTCCATATTCCAAGCATGAATGTGGGATCTCATGGAATAAACCAAACAAAACAAATACCAAGGCTTCTAAAGGAAAAACCACCTCAACACTCAAACAAGGATTCTACCATATGGCCAAACATCACTAACACCAACTAGACTAGTCGCTACCCAAGTTGTGTAGGCTCTAGGAACTAGTAACACAAACCACAACCTTCTAGGTCTCCAAAGAATTTGTCTAACCCAGCTCCAGTAGTAGTAACTCAAACCACCAAGGGCTTTAGATAATTTTTCCAGCATAGGCTCTAGGACTAATAACTCAACCGAGTTTTTTGAGGGATTTTAGATTGTTTGTTCCAACCCACAAATATAAGGAATTATGATAAAAAAGTAGAAAAAGGCAATGGAAAAAACCACAACACCATGACTATGTAGGAAATGACAAGGCTAGGATAAAAACCACTATCAATATAGTAAATCATCCATGCCAATAAGAAACCATAACTAGATAATCACATGCATATACCATGCATCCATAAATTAGCAAGGAAATCAAACATGTAGTATGTTATGTGAGAGGAAATCAAAATGTAGTTTTTGATCCACCTGTTCCCTTGCGCTTTCCTGAGTTCCTTTCTCTTCTCTTTCCAAATCCAATTAAAAATAGAGTTCCCCAAGAATGCTCCAAAAATGCTCCAAGATTTCTCTAAGTGTGCAAGAGTATGAGAGAGAGGAAATCGAAGAGAGCTCCAAGCTAAAACTCCCAAAAGGTTGTGAACTCATCCTCAAAAGCCTTTTAATCATTGAGGCCTCTATTTTCTTCATTTTCCTTCAATTTCCTCCTCATGCAAATATGTGACCTTTCACCTTCCTTTTATCCTATTTTCCTTTATTTCATAAATAAAATTCCAATGATTGTCACTTTTCCTTTATCAATTTCGATAGCCGTTTATTAATCAGTAGTGATGCTCATCACTATGTTTCTTCCAAACATTCAGCTTGGAATATGTGTCACATGACCCTAGACTTCTTTTTATTTATTTAAGTAGAAAATAAACTAGGGTTTGTTACAAACCCCTCCACCTTGGGGGAACATTGTGTTAATTTTTCATAGGGTTACATTGTTCATTGTTTTGATAATTTCATTTCACCATAAATACATTAAGTTCACCCCATATAATCATTAGACTATTCAGATCCACACCATTAGACATCAGCATATGCACTTATATAGAAAGAACATCATCATCATCATCATCATCAATGCATTGGAATATAAAAGGAACAAAAGAAGAAAATCATGCACACACATAGAGACACCAGGATTGGTCCGATACTAGGGAAAAACCTACTATGGGGAAAACCCTTGTAAATATTCTTCTTCTTCTTAGATTGTCAACAAATGATACAACAAAAGAGCGTACAATGATCCATAACTTTATCTATGTAACAAAGAAACTATGATATCCATGAAACAAATGTAATCATGCTTGAAATCAAAAACCTCATACTCATGGTTGTAATGTGTCATCACAGACTGATTTCAAATGTTTTATACCATTTTCACTGATCTAAAAACTGTTGAACATTGAGAGGAATCATCAGAGTACTTACAACTCATTTTTGAGTCTTAGACAGAGGTAGGAGAGTTGTGTGGGCGTCTATAGCAGCCCTGGATGCTCTCTGTGAACTATATGTTATAATCTATGGAATATCAAATGATCTCAAACCATTATGTGCATTTTCATGAGGAGAAACTCATCATATCTACTTCAAAAATTTTGGATGCTCCCTCAAAGTTATTATGAATGTGTCTGAGATAGCTTGGATGCTCTCAAGGCAACTTTTTCCGAGCGTCTGGGGACCAACACCTCCATATCTACCTCTACAACTATGGACCCTCCCATAACCATTTGTGCTAGCATCCAAGGCTCTCTAGATGCTCCCATAGGCTTGTGTGTCAGTGTCCAGGGACTAAAGTTCCCATTTCTCTACTAGAATCTAGGGCTAGAAAGGACTAGATCGGTGCGAGCTTCGACCTTGAGATTGCGGATTCTTGTGCAAATTTTCCTCCAACAGATCTGTGCGAACCAAGACAATAAGAGAATAGAATATGGCTTGATCGAATATGTCTAAATGATCTTGTTGTATCTTCTTTATAGGTTGTCATTAGGATCCACTTTGGGTTAAGCAGTTACCCATTTGGTTATGGACGACCCATTCCATAATACACATATGAATAAAATAATTCATCACTCAACTTCCACTTGACCAAATTGGGTGATATTTAGTTTGGTTTTGGTCCTCTAAAAGGTATGAATATAATAAAATAATTATCTCATTAATTTGAGTTTTCCAAGGTGGAATTTGACCGCAGTTGTAAAAATTAACACTCCCTTTCAACTAGGGATAATTCCACCTACCAATATTTGTCCATCAAACTATATGGAATTTTGAAATATATAAGTGCCATCACGTATCATTAGGGATCATCTCTATAATGTAGTCATCATCACATGCACATATCAGGTGTCTCGTCATCACAAATAATCATTGTACATCTCGATCTATCCTTTGATTATTCCTTTTTCTCTCTTGGTTTTTCATGTCTGTATGTTGAACATTCTCGAAGCTACCACCGTGTATCCATTAGGTTACTACTTGGAATATCTACCAACGGGCTACTACCTATAATATCATCATTTATTGTCATTAGAGAGCATATCATTAGGGAGCACATCTCAACCTAGAACCTCATGGGGGAGTTATACATCTAAAGTCCCATACCGAGAAATATGATATCCAAATGCACAAGTGAGCAAATCCTCGACCCTGGAATCTCATCAAGGAGATTACCATCAACCTAGAATCTCTTTGGGGAGCTTACACTCAACCCAAAATCTCAAAATGGGAGTAACTCTCGACCCAATCCTCTTTCCTACTGATCTTCCCAATAATGAATCTCACTAGTCATGTGGTAGAACACGTACATAAAAATTCCCTTGGGTTGTACACCCCCAAGTACACTCTCAACTTTTTTATCAAAAGAGGAGTGGTATTCCCAACAACCCCTGCTTGTGGGTATGATGTCAACTAGGGTATACTCTGCAAAGACTAAACATGGGAGTAGAACCCTCAACACTATGGGTAATAGATAGGGTTAACGCCCTATTTTCTAGAGTTCCCTTAACCCCAGGAGCCCTTCTCCCTCAATTCCCCACCCTGGGAGCTCAAACAATGGGGGAAGAGTTGGCTCAGTGTCCTCGATTAGAGCTACTTTCATCATACCGATATCTAGTATCAGCTTGTCTCAATAGAATCTATTTTCTATTCATACATTACATCAAGTCAGATATCATGTCAGAATCATATAAATCACAAAGAGATAACATAATCATCCTCCCTCTCAAGGGGGTGCCAACCACAAGCCTAAGCTTGTTTTGAATAGTTGCATTCACTCAATATATGGGATTATCTTGGTCCCAACTATATATCTATATATATCTATATCTCTATATATGTATCTATATATCTATATATATATATATATGTGTGTGTGTGTGTGTGTGTGTGTGTCTATATATATATATATATATATATATATATATATATATATATATATATATATATATATATATATATAGATATATATATATACACACACACACACACACACACACACATATATATATATATATATATATATATATATATATATATGTATATATATATATATATATATATATATATATATGTATATATATATAGATATATGGGATTCTCTTTCATCACAATGTACCCATGTCATATCCAGATCATGGTCAAACAACACTCTAAGGATCTTCTATATCCTGCCTGAAAGGTAGCCATACTAGCAACATCATGATCAACCTCAGTCATGATATGGACCTCTCATCCAAGATATTGTTATCAAAAAAAAAAAATTGATCATCTAGCCTAATTTACTAGATGGATCGAAGTACACCATGTAATGCCAATTTTACCATAGTAAAATTGCTTTCACTGTGAGGAATTACTTAATAAACCACCTTTGTTAAGTAATTTATAATTAAAACCATGAAGAATAATTAAATAAATCACTATTTATTCGATTTTGTTCTAGGAATATTTAGTTAAACCATTGTTCAACTATTATTCCTTCTCATATTTGACCCAATTATGAAAAATCAATAGATAAATTATTAATTATCGTATTTTTCTCTAGGAATAATTAATTAATCACTAATTAATTATTATTCCTTCTCAAATTTGACTAAATCCCTTAGGAATAATTAAATAAATCATTATTTGTTTTTTATTCTTTAACCAATTCCTTGAGATGATAAATAAATCGTTTATTTATTTATTATTTCTGAGGAAACGTTTAAATACTTTTTCCCTCCTAACCAAATATAATAAAATATTCCAAGTGGTTATTCCAAAAATGGGGTTAATAACATTTATTATTGCTCATTATTCGAGGATAACTAAATATTTTGTTATAAATAGAAGGGTTTTCCATTCATTATTCACTTTTGATTATTTTCATTATTTCACTCACTATTGTAACGCTAATTATTTTCATTGTCGCACACCGTTTTTCTTGTTGGGTTTACATGTTATAGAGGAGAGAGACTCTATGAAAGATTAATACATTTGAGGATAGCCAAGAACCCATCCCATAGAGGGGGACTGGTAATATTTATTTGTTCCCTTCACATGTGTTATAATAAAATCTATTCTTTGTATATGTGGTTTTCATTGGATGATTGGACTTATTACTATTTCCTTTTGTTGTTTACTATGATTGTGGAATAGATGAAGGCTTTGGCAAGTTTTGTTTCTATCAGTTGCTACAGATCTAAAATGTTTTGCAACCATTTATATTGTTGAGACTGCTTGTCATCCACAGTCCTAAGTGTTTTCTTCCCGTACACCTTTGAGGAGAAAACACTACAACAAAATTGGCAACTCCACTGGTTTTTTTCTTCATATCCATAAACCTGGGTGACCTTTGGTTTTCTTCTTAGGGTTTCTTCCTTTTTCAGTTTCCTAATGTTGTTTTCTAGATTTTTAACCATAGGCCTGTTAAATTTCTAAGTTCTGCAAGTTTTCTGGTCTTTTCTGCAAGTCACAAGAACTAGCCGCAATAGAGATGACAAATTTTCTGAGATTTTCCAACTGGGAATCAACAAGAAGAAATCACAGTTTTTACCCAAAAAGTGAAATATGGAGTCCAGAGTGCACCTTACAGCCCAAAAAATGTGATTCCACCTGAAAACAAGTAAGTAGTTGCAATTTTAGGGTTTTCAGGTTTTTTCAAATTTGTTTTTGGGTTTTGTCGAGAGATGTTTTTTGGGTTGTTTGACCTCTGTCTCATCCAACTTAGCCCTTGATCTACTCTGATTTACTCGTTTGAAGTGGAATTTAACCCCTTAGAGCTTGTAGTATGCTTCCACCTTTACAGGAGGAGTTTAGCTAAGTGAGTAGTTTGAGTTTCTACAACACTTTCAACCATATTTTCCATGTATGTACCCTTATGTTTCAGATCTCTAAATATAGGTTGTCACCATCCATAGTTTCATATTAAAACTTGTTTGGTCATTGGACTTAGGGTCCCATTGGTTTCCCTTGCTTTTTCACCCATCTCCCTATGTTTTGGCAATGATCTTCCTCTTTGGTTTTTCGTTGTTGCTACACAACTTTCTAGCAGCCTAGTGTCATTTGATCCTAGTCACACCGACAATTAGATTTCTTGAACTTTTTAGTATGTTTTCCATTGATTTAGCCACCAACCAGAATAGTATTTTCAAACCCAGTTTGGGCGGGGTTTAATTAATTGTTTTACTCTTCCTTTTTTATTGTTAATTTTAGTTTATTTTTAGCAATATTTTTTCTTTTTTACAAACACGATATGGGCTTAATCAATAAACACACTTGCACACACTTGCACACCTTAAGCAAAGGGTGCTTGGTTTACACCACCAAGCCAAGACTTAACATAATAAATTTATCTCCCATCATGGAGGCAATGAATATTGTTGATCTCCCTTCACCATTTCCATGTCATGTGTGTCATACCACCATTGTGCCACCAAGGATTTTGTCGCAGAGACTATTAGGCCTTCACCCCCAGTTTTCTGTTGGGCATATTACCCCTCCCCGTTAGGTTCAGGTTCAAGTTCATAGCCCTCCAAGTCCCCATACCGAATCTTCTCCGGGTTCGTCCGCTTCCTCATCTAATTCTTAGCCTCCTTCACCCCATATCATCACCATGTCTAGACCCACAGCTGGTGCAGGAACCGAACCCAGTGTTGGCTTCAGTTCTATTCCAGTGGTCACATCAAGCGGAAAAGTCTCAAGAATCATTTTGGCAGCCCCCATGCTCCTTTTTATGGCTTGGTTAAGTCTACTAGATTTTATCTAGTTGATAAATGACCCTATACACCATGATGTTGGTTGTCCTGTTATGCCAACTAAGCTTGCCTCGGACATCCCAAAGTTTGAGGGTAATTCAGGAGAGGACCCTACCAATCATGTCCACTCCTTTCACATGAATTTGCTCATCCAACTCCATTACCGATGACTACATTCGTCTTCAACTATTCCAATGAACTCTCCCTAGAGACACTTCAAAATGGTATGTAGACCAGCCCGTCACATCTCATTCCATTTTCATAACCATTTCTAAAGCGTTCCTCTCATATTTCCAGTTACCTCTCGAGTATGACACCGATACAGAGCTATTGACTTCATTTCCTTAGTCCTCCACCACTCACCTTTCCGACCATGTTCAAGAGTGGCATAGAAGGAAGAGTACATGTCACGCCCCACCCTTCAAAGACTGTTTCTATCTAGATTGATTTCTTAGGATAATTTTAGCAACCATTGGAAAATATGTTGCATCCCATTTCCCTTAAACAGAGGAATAATCTCTCCAAACCGCTTCGAGATATGCCCTGATTTATGCACAATCCAGTTATGTCTATACCATCATTCTAGAACTTCCTTGTCCTTGAGGTGCCGATGCAGCAGGGGCATCTCACACTGCTAAGGGTATCGTTGGAACCCTTTGACATCCTTCACCATATACCCATCAAATATATGGTTATCTGCATGGGGGAACTAGTTCCTCCAACACTTATGCCCCTCCTACTAGCAACATGTTTTCAAGTCCCCAACAAGTCTACCTAACCATTGCTCCTCCTTATGCACAGTTGAGCGCTCCATCCCCTCAAGCTTTAGTGCCGCAACCTCCCATGCATCCTCTGCCCTAGTAACCACTAGCCCCTCAGGTTCAATTATTTTCACAACAGATTGTGACCAATCCCCAAAATTTGAAGAAAAAGAATAAGGGGAAATGTAACAAGGTAACTAGGGTAATCAAGGTAATCAACCTAGTGAACCCCAGTGGAAGCATCCTAGCACTAAAAACTAGAAATAGGGAATCCAACCCAAGAAGAACAAGGTTATTCGTATGAACGAGCCTTGTGCATGTTGTGGTCTACATGGCCATTATACACATGAGTCTTCTCTATTACCCTAGATGCACCAAATATGGAAAGCTAAAGCAGCTTCTAGAGGTCAACAGTCACCTTGGAATCCTGTGCCATCTCAACCAAAAGTGCTTACAAATCCTTACCCTCAGCAAGTATTTGTTGCTGCTCAAACTCAACTAGGTCAAGCAGCCCATCCCCCCAACCTTCTCGTCCCGGTGACTACCAGATCCTTATTATGAATTCTGATGAGGTTAACCCCTCCGATATCAACCTGCAAACTCAGTCACATCAATATGAAAAGCCAGTGACTTCGTTTGTCACTATGTCCAAAACAAACACGTATAATGAGCCTCTTACGACAACAAATGGTCCATTACAAATCCATCAACCTAAATTTGAGGCAATTCCCAAGATCCCCAAGGGACCATTACGATGTAACATGACTTCTAATCGAGCTTCCCATACGTACAATATAGTAGATGACTTGGCACAATCACCTGCCACCATGTTGACATTGGAAGCACTCCATTCATGCCCATCTCAAAAGAAATCTCTACTAACTACTTTGGGTGCAGTATATCCTTCTGACGATCATTTGATTGTATTCCCAAATGATACATCAGAACATCCATCGTTACCTTCATCCATTGGTTTCCAGATACCGGTTGGAGTCCATAATGCCATCATCTCTCGATGCATTATTGACAAAGTTACATCCACCTATTTTATGTCCACTGCAATTTGGAAACAACTTAGGTCACCTGAGTTGTTCCCATCCACCATCACATTGTGTGCATGGGATATACATTCCTCCCAACCTCTTCAGTTGTATCGCAAATTTTCAGTGATTCTTATGGGAAATATTGTCCATGTATACATTGAGGTTATTGATGCCCCTTTAGATTATAACATTCTCTTGGGTCGTAGTTACACATATGCCATGTCAATCATCGCATCTGCGATTTTTTGCAAGATGTGCTTCCCCCATGAAGGGAAGATCATTATCATCAATCAATTGAATTACTATGACGCAACATCCATGACCTCCCCCGAGTCCATTATCTCATCAATGTCAGATAATCAGTCTTCAACTCCTCTCATAGGTGGTTCACCCGGAGTCTACAAATATTCCTAATTGTTGGGTGCTTTCCTTGGTCCTCCCCGGCTTTTCTCAGAGCCTAACTCTTTGAGTGTTTTCATGTTACAATCGTCATGGGTTGTTCTCAAGCAATCTGGTACATCTGATCAATAGCTAACTCCACAGCACCCTGTTGTTGCCATCCCAGCTGAGGCATCTAGATCCACCCCACTAGGACCTCCTCTGTTTGTGGGTGCCTCTCCTATGTTTCCACAAGGAACTATTCCTCCAAGTCTCAACCATCCAGGACCTATTCTATCAAGACATTACCCTGCAAGGCATATACATTTCTTATTCCCCCTTCATAATATTTTATTTCCATGTCATGGCTTCACTGGTCCTTCTTAACATGAATTTGAGGATCCCAGTATGGTACATTGAGCACCCTACAATCATTCGACCTAGTGAGCCTAGACCTTATCACCTTTTGACCCCAGTTCAACCAGTCCCTACGACCCCTGCCGCTACTTTAGTTCCATCATAACCTCAACAGGAACCCACTCCTGTTGCGAAATCATTCGGACAAGGGGGCAAAGCTGAAAGGAAAGAACCTAAGGACAAGGCTCCCCAATCTCCTCCAGCCCCTAAGGCCCCATATTCGTCACCTCCATGCACTTTGTGTAAAGTTTTTGGGCATACAACCAATAATTATCCTGAAGTTCCTCAACTCAAACCTTTGGTTCATGAACTATTCCCTGAATCAAATATCCCTAAAACTCCAGGTCCACTCAAAAAACTCAGAATGTTAGGCACAAATCACCCTTGTGCCTTTTATGATCATCATCATCACTATTCCCATTGTTGGCATCATCTCGATGAATTTTGTGATTTCCTTGAAGCGTTTCACAAATATGAAACCACTCGTAGTGGAACACCTACTCCTCTACCCATGGATTCTGGTACCATTAGTAAACTAGAACACTAGGACTCTGGTCCCACCATTGTGATCCCTCGCCCCAATGTCAAGATGATGAACTCAATGGGGCATGTCCTTTACCTGTCATCATCCTTGGGCTCCTCACAGGGAAAAATTTCTGAGGTTTCTCCGCATGCTTCTATCGAAACTCTTTCGATAGAATCCCAAGTCTTAACATTAGTATATTTTCCATCTACTAGCTTGTTATCTATCATTCTAGATGATACGAATGTGAACCTTCCTTCTCAGGATGATGCACCAGGTACTGCCACTGCATCCTGTAGTCCATATTCCTCTAGTACCCCCATATTCCATGTTGATGACGACATCATCGAAGCCATGACTACCCCTGATTATCCTTGGGACAATATGCACCATCATGCATACGTCCTTCCATATTTCATGTCGACCACTCTAAATACATCTAGTAGGTCCATAGAATATTAGGGGGAACATAGGCCTCTACATCTCCTTATCATCCTTTGGAGGATCTCATTCCAAGTTGGGTCGATATGATTGAATCCATTTTTCAAGCACTCGAAACACAACGACACTGCACAAACTCCTCCTACTAGGAGGCATCATTCCTAGCTTTCCATACCAGATCAATACCCTCCATCACATATGTTTGTGGGCATTATCCCATGCTTGGGGGCATGATGGATTTTCGCCTAACCATCTTATCAATTAATTAACATAAGTCTCGGCCTATATCCCACTGAATCTAGGTATGGTCGATTATCCTCCCATTCCTTGGATAGGTTGTCCTTCCAGCCTCTCCAGCTAGCCATATGAACATCACATATCATAGAAATTCAATACCATATCTTCAAATATTCTAATATATGACCACATAGTCCCCATGTTTGATGTAGTGGGTAAGGATGATCCTAGACCTCTCTAGTAGTTCATTCTCGTTTTCCTCTTCTCTTAATTCTTCACAAGGAACCATTGTTCCAATAAGCATTAAGGCCATCTTTAGACAAGTAAGACTACTTGCTTGAAAGTCACAGATCCTGATTCTGATGGTCATTTTTTCCACTACGATATCCAAAAGATTTAGGGCCTTCTCGTCCTCTCAAATTGGAGTAAGGAGTATTCATGTCAATCAGTGACTGACCATGCATGCCTGAAAACAAATGGGGAACTATTATGTTCCCGATCGGTATATGCATATTGGAATTTACCCTAGATACTTGAATTTGGGGATTAAAACTATACAATGGATTCCAACCATATTGTTGGCTAAAGGGACCCATGCTAACTGTGCTATATTGAGCATTATAAGGAGTGCTATATGTAGCACTTGTCGAAGGTATAGGTTTTGACAATAAAGGGACGGAACCCACAATTTACTGTGTTCCACTCATGGAGGGTGTCATGTTAGGGGTTGAACCTAGGACAAATGGGATAGCAGGGTTCACCATTAAAGGTGTGGTATTGATTTTTGACTCGGGAAGTGGTGGGGGACCAAACACCACAGCTCATTAGTCATCGAAGAGATGGGTGGAAGTGTTCCAACTGAAGACAAAGGAGGTACATATGCAATGGGAACCAAGAGTGGGCCCAACTCATTTTTGATTGAAGGGTTGTATGGAGGAAGAAATCCTTCCAGAAAGAAATCCTCTGGTAAGATTGAATCATCGAATGTCCAAACTGATTTTGTGTGAGACTCGGAGACTAATTTCCCAAAGATGGGGAATCTTGCTCATTCAAGCTCAGTGGATCCTCCACAATGAGTGCCAGGAGTGCTAACAATCATCTAGATTGACGACGAGGGCCAGATCTAGCCATGGTGGCCGATAATTTTTATCAGTAAATTTTACAATGATGTTTATTAATGTCTCAATGATAACACTCTGGCACCTAAAAAATAAAAACTACACTAAATAAATCAATCAACAAGCAGAGGGAAATGACCATGTCTGATAAGCACTGATCACTGGAGATGAAACCCAGTATCACAATAAATAATGGAGAGAGTTGGACAAATGTACAGTTATCATTACCCTATAGCTTCACCCAAACCTGAGATTGAGGGGCCAAGTACTCTTGTGAAGACGAGCACCCTCCCAAAAACTGAAGATAGAGTAAGTCATTCTATGTTAGGTACCAGGGCAGCCCGCCCTAGTCACCTTGTGTTAGTCCCTAAACATATGGCCACTAAGGATACCTCAAATCATAGACACTACTAGGGGGGACATAGTCATAGATAGTATGTTGTGTGGGCATGATACCTAAGTCCCCGACTTAGCTCTGATATCCCTGAAGGGATCCCCGATACAGAGAATACCCAAAGGAGATGTAAGCAAAGGAGAGCTACCTTCACTTACATTACGATTTTGTCTCATATTTAGTTCTACTTTTACTGGAGTGGTCTTGGTAGTATGAGTGCAAAAGTATTTCTCTATTTAATAACACTAGCTTTGGTGTATGATCTTGGGCAGTTTACTCACACTACCTAACCCAATATCCCAGCCTAAACTAATGTATGTTTACTCTACAAAGAGTTTCTAATAGATTTTATTAGGTAGATTTTAAGTGTACCTTGTTAGAGTCTTCAGTAGGGGTGTTGACGTATGATATTTTACGGGACTCTGACTCAAATCATGCAAAAACAATGCTTGTAAATCTTCAATTTCAATGAATAAGCTTCTTCTAAAAAGGGAGAGTCATTCATACATCAATATTCCTTCCATGCATCCTACTCAATAAAACACTTGCATAACCGACAGAACTTTTCAATGCTCACTAAAAACCACTGAAACCAATTAATGCAGAACTAACAAACTAAGTAAAAAACAATAAAAAAAAAATGATTTTTTCTTTTATGAAAATAAAAACTTTTAAGAAGAAAAGTTATTTTCGTAAAAAAAAAAATCTTTGAGGACACAGATCAGTAAAAAAAAACACAGCTACAGATCCCTTATCAGTCCAGAAGCAAGTTTCCCAACACTTTGAGGTCATAGACATAGTTGTATATCAAAAAATGGGTGACTAACGCTCTGTGCTAGATGTCACAAAGAGTTACTGGAGGCACTAATTCTCGGTTTTTGCATCCACAAAGCTTTATAAAGCTTTGTTTACACTGCTAACCTATGTTAGTGAGCAAAAACACTTCAAACAATGGTTGTGGGGATCATATTCAGGGCTGAGCAATGAAAGAAGAGTGTTGCAAGGTCATAAGTGGTCAAAAAAGGAATGAAGAAGTACAGGAAGGTCTATAAGGAGGAGGAAACTAGGAACTTTGTGGGAAAACCCAGAACTAAAGTGTAGTCCCTAGTGAAGTTTCCAACTCTACTATAGGGATTAATGCACAATGTATGGAGAATGAAGGAACCCTCAAGGGTCCTCTCAGGACCCTTGGAAGATTGTAAGATTATCTGTAGCTATCACAATGATACATGCATGTCCATATTCAACAAATAACTATCAACGTAGAATGGATTCATTACCTCAAGCCTTCATGTGGAGTTGTTGGAGAGCACAATGCAACTAGGCGTTAGTCCCCTAAGCCGGCTCTAGATCAAGTCCTACAAATATAAAAGACAAGCATAATCACAACATAAAACCTTGATAATCAATGCATGAATATACAAAACACATCTAGTTGCATATAGCTAAGCTACTCATGCTAAAAGACATTGAATAAACATATAAATGAATGATAGTACCAACATCTTGGCATAGACAGTACAACTATAGTTCTATATTAATGTCGAAAGAGTGATTACAACCATTGGTTGCATCAGCCTTCCCTTACCCCTCCAGCTCCTCTCTCTCTCTTCCTTCTTACCAACTTCTTATGCTTCTGTCTAAGACTCTACTCGATAATCAAGTAAGCTATCCTTTCAAATGATCTAACCTCTTTCACAATAGCCCTAGCTCTGCTTATGTAGCATGTGAGGTTAGGGTTGCCAAGTTTCTCCATGAGTTTCTTTAGGTAAAAGCAATGATGTTTCCATTCTTTTGAGCTCTTTCCCATTTGCATACTCCATTAGGATTAGTAATCCTCCAAATAGGTTCAACTTGGATGTTTCCTTACTTTTCTGAGTTGATTTAAGAGAGAATATAGGGATATTTCTTAGTCAATCTGCTCCTTTGACCCTTATATCCTCATTAGGGTTCATTAACATTGCTCCTGAGGTAACACGTAGAGTTACTGGGGTCACTAATGCTCCCTTAGGCTTGTTGAGAAGCTTTATAAAGCATGTTTCTAGTATATAGACAACGTTAGCTTGGAAACAAGGCTTGTGAACTTGGTCATTCCTTCAATCATCATGTCTTTTCCCTCTGAACTAATGAGGAGGTCATTTTCCTATATAACTTCATAGAAAAATCTACAATTCTTTTGTCACCCATTGTGACCAAACTGTAGCTCAGTTTGAAGAACCATCAACACTATTGGAAATCCCTCATACAATACTATAATGGGCATTATTATGAAGCCATCTCAGAAAAACATAGAAAATATAGATCAACACCTTAGAAATAAACCTCTTCGAGGGGGCAACCTCCTTTACATTAAATAAATGAACAATTCTTGGATGATACAAATGAAAAGACCTCCTTTCTATATATAGGAGTCTAAGGGGTCGTAATGCAATCAGAGCTGACATAACAATAATAATGTAAGGGCACAACAATAATAATATTAGGGCTTTATGGGGCACAATAATAACAATATGGGGGTTACATGGGCACAACGAGATAATAAGTGGGTTGTACTAATAACAATATGGGGTTACACTAGTACTATAGGAAGCTAACATGCCCCTATCCTTCAAAAAGTGTTGTCCTCAACTCTTGAGTAGTTCTATATGCTTCTGTATAAAATTCTTATCCTCCCATGTGGAATCTTCAGCGGGTAAGTTCTTCCACCTGATGAGATAATCTAAAATCTATCGATTTCATAATTGTCGAGTTCTTGTTTCTATGACTACTTCAGGTTCCACTATGACTTTTCCTTCCTCATCAAGTTCTAGAAATATTTTTTGAACTGGGATCTTCTGCAACTTTTGAATGAGTTCCCACCTTGCTTCAGCATTCTTCCATTCATCACTTTCTTCATTTATCGAATTTGGTTGGATAATTAGACCAAACTCTAGCATTTATGCAACCATACATTCAATTTCACTCTTTTAGGCATATGGATATCTCTAAGGCCTGATGTTTGGAGGAACACTTCCTAGAACCAAATGAATAGCTTAATCATGGTCACGAATAGGTGCGAGGCATTTGAGAGTCTCAAATAGCTTGGAATGATTGTCCAAGACCTTTTGGATATCTAGATAAGTAGATGATTTCGATGTGGGAACCTCTAGAGAACATAACTGTGTAATTACACCTCGATGTTCTTTATTTAGAAGCTTTGTCATTCTGTTAGAGTTGATTATGTTTCCTAGTTTCCGTGTGATACCCCTTAATTCAACTTCCTTTCCTTTCGAAGAAAATTTCAAGAGACACTCTTGAAAATTAAAAGTTATTGTACCTAAGGATTGTAGCCATTGGACTCCTGGTACAACATCAAAACCACCCATTGGAATGGAAATAATTGGGCTATTCAATACATATTCACCCATGGAGAGCTTGATATTATGGAAATTTCCAGATAAATTTATGGTTCCTCCACTTGCAACCATCACTTGACACCCTAGAGCTCGATATAGGGAGAAATTCAATTCCTTGTCTATTTTACAATGAATAAAATTATGGGTACTACTCGAGTCAATCAACAATATTACCTTTTTATTCTTGATATGTCCTTCTATCTTGATAGTTTTGGGAGTTGTGATTCCAACCAATGCATTACAATATATGCTTGGATTCATTTCTTCTTTCTCCAGGGTTTGTTCCTAGTGTATATCTTCTTCTTTTGACATTTCTTTTTCCTTTTCTTGCTCCTCTTCCCCATCTATGTAAATTACTTTCTGCTTAGCACACTTATGACCTTTACTGTATTTTCTATCACAATTGTAATAAATCCCCTTTTCTCTTTTTTATTCCAATTGTTTTGGTGTCAAGCTTGTAGGTGGTGAAAGGATAGGAGCAACAATAGTTCCATCTTTATAGTTATGAGAGGTAGGCTTCCTTATTGCCATAATTTTTCTTTCAATTTTTCTTGCCAAACTGTATAATGTATCTAATGAATCAGGTTATCAAAGGTGAACCTCATGTTGGATGTTATCATTTAAAGTCCTATGAAGACTTCAATCCTACGCTTCTCTGGAATATCATTTACCCTTATATTCAATTTTTAGAAATGCTCAATGGGCTCTACCATTGAACCCTTTTGTTTGAGATTTATCAATTGGCTAAAGAAGGTGTTTCTCTTTGTATACTCATAGTGTGCTGTCATTTCCTTTGTAAAAACTGGCCACATGACAAGTGGTTTATGAGAACAAATCCCTTCATACCATAAAATTGATTCGGTTCTAAATATAAAGATCCAATACGTACCTTCTGTAACAGTTACACTGCATGTAGATCAAAATATTTCTCCATATGTAGTATCCGTGTTAGAGGATCCTTGCCATAAAACTTCCTCATATCTTTCTTTGGAATATGTTGGGTCTTCAATCCAACATTAGATTCTATGAAATCATTATTAACATTAGTTTTGTTCTCATCATAACTTTCCTCTCTTACATTTTCACCATTAGGAGGCCTCTCTAGTAGTAGCTTTGTCCCACATTCCTTCAAACCTTCCATGTCTTTCTTCAAATATTCCATGCCTTTCTTCCAGTATTATTTCATACCATTGATTATCAGCTTCCATGGCATAGATAAAATCATTTATCTTAGTTTCAATCGCGTTCTTCAAATCACCCATCCATTTTTTCTTACTAGGTGTTTCTATTTTCTTGGAAGTCATTATTTTTCTTTGTTTTAGCATCACGATCTTGAATATGTTGTATATCTGAAATTTTGGATCTCCAAGGTATGAAATTGCTACCTGTAGTAGCCCTTTGCCTCCTCTTTCCAATGCCAGTAGTCTGATCGAAATTGAATTCTCCAAGAAAGAGTTATGCCCGATCTCCCAAGATGACATGCTTATATACTTTTTTAGTAGTGCGAACTTGTATGAAGTGCCACGTGTTACTATTTCTGTAAATTCTTACGAAATTTCAAAATGATGCTCAGAGAGAAAGTTATGATGACTTTCCCAAGGTCACCTTTTTAGGATGTAATTCGGGAGGCTGCAAAAACCCTAAATGTCTTTGAATGTATCTCCAAAAATATAGAGAAACAAGATCAGACATTCTGGCCCCAGCTTCACCAAGTTTTTTGCTCAAACGTATTTTAATTTTAGAGTCTGAAACTTTGTAGAAAGATAATTATAGCAAAAATTTCACGATGGCCTATTTGAGATGGAATTCTGGAGCTTCAAAAACCCTAACTTCCTCAAATCATATCTCATCAAATGTAGCAAGATAAGATCTGAAATCTGGACCAGAGGTTCAACGACATGTCATCTCAAATGGGATTTGTTTTTATCTTCTGAAACGTAGCAAAAAAAATGTTATAGAGATGATTCCTGGATGACCTGTTTGGAGCAGCTAAACCCTAGAATCCAAAGCTCTGATACTAAATGTTATTAAACAAGCTCACAAAAAGATAGAAAATATAGATCAACACCTTAGAAATAAGCCTCTTCTAGGGGGAAACCTCCTTTACATTACACAACTAAACAATTTTTGGATGATACAAATGACAAGACCTCCTTTCTATATATATGAGTCTAAGGGGTCATAATGTAATCAGAGCCAACATAACAATAATAATATAAGGGCACAACAATAACAATATTTTGCTTCTTTGGGACACAATAATAACAATATGGGGGCTACATAGGCACAATAATATAATAAGTGGGGTGTACTAATAACAATAAGTGGTTACACTAGTAGTACAAGGACCTAACATGTATTCCTTAGTTTTTGATGATTTAACACTTCACTGCGAAGCCATTTTTCCGAGAAGGGTCACTTCGTCGCCTCTCAAAATCAAATTTCTTCATAAAATGACACTTGTATTTTGAGGTACACCTCCTCTTAAAACATGTCATACCACTTGTCAATTTTCATCATGAGTAACCATCATTTACTCAAGTTTTTGGTCCCCACCAGGCCTATTATGTGTAGCAACGTCATTGAGTCACCCTTGTTCAGAGCATCTGTGATGAGTTACCCTTGTGTCCATGGAGTCTATTTCATGTCCCATAATATCAAGTCACAGTATTCCATCCATATTTGCATACGATTCATTTGGTGTTGCCCATTTTTTCCTTCAGTCATAGTGTCCCCCATCCCCTCTGGAGTTGAGTCAGTCGTTGCCAGGTCAACCATGCACTTTATGCTCTGATAAGGGAATTCATATGTTTGTCCCTTAGTCCCACATTTTCTATTGTCCTTAGTGTCAGTCCATCAGTCACATTACTATTTTTCCTCGTGCCTTAGTTGAATATCCTCGTTGCCTCACCTATCATGGGCCCTATTCTATCGACATCAACTCATTTTTTCCAGAAGAATGACCGAGAAGGAAATGTACCTCGGTTCCAGCTTCCATTCTTGTTCAGTGCCTCAGATCGAGCAGAGGGACTCATTATTTCCATTTGAATTGGTTGTTTCATGTTTGTGATTCATACACTTGATGGTCAAGTGATGCAGCAGATTGTACCAGTGATTTTCGGGTGTGTGAGATGTTTTAGACCTCATGAGGGGGTGGCCCTTCAGGTAGCCCCCCACATGCCCGAATGAATTCCTATTATGCTACAACCTTAGATGTAGTTCTGCATATTTTATGGGTTTCGTTCCTACCGATCACAGTGTTCATAGCATGCACATCTCGTTCAGATGATCCATTCTATTTTGTAGAGCCCTTCCCTATTCAACGGGGCTTCTTCAGTTGTTCTACCCTCCCTCCCACCCATTTTTTTAGGGAAGAGCTATTATATATCATGTAATTAGATGATATTTTATTCATTCCTACCTCATGCCTTTTCCATGTGCATTATGTATATGGGGCATATTATATTATTTTTTGGCTTTGTTATGCCAGCATGTCATGTACCATTTAGTATGTACTTCATTGCATATTTTTATGTTTCTGGGTGCACCATTCTTTTGGTACTAAGTTATCTCAATGGGTATGGGTATGTCTCCGCACCTCATTGAGGTTTGGTACCACAACATAAAAGGATACTTTCATTGGTCTCGTCCCCTTTGTCCCTATCCTCTTTCACTTCAGCTTTAATGGTCTCTCTCTCTCTCTCTGACTCCACTGTGTTGTCTAGTGACTGTGTCTCTACAATGTACTTCAATCATACATCTTTATCGTAACAATTGTATGTTTGGGGGAAATCTATTATCACCAAAAAATTGATCATATCGCCTAATTTACTAGATGGATTGAAGTACACCATGTAAAGCCAATTTTACCATAGTAAAATTTATCTCACTGTGAGAAATTACTTAATAAACAACCTGTGTTAAGTAATTTATAATTAAACATGTTATCATTTAGGTTGTCCCTTGGCTCCTTAAGGGATGCGGCCGAGGTAACCACAAACCAATCTTTGGGCTGCAGGTCCTAGTGTACCTACAGTCATATAGGGCTCTCTCTTTAAAATTTAACTTTGTTTTGGGTTGATTTTAGGCTAGTTATGGTGTACATGGGTTTTGTTTTGATTTTGGTGGGAAGGATGATGTTTTCAAGTAGAGTTGGGATGCATAGAGTGAGAAGTTCAAACCATTGGGCATGGAGTCATGGATTAGGGCTTGTTGTTGCGTTTTCATGGTCACAAGAGGAATACGGAGCAGGATATCTACACATAGAACAATATCAAGCTGGAATAAATATGGAATGAAGGTCAGAGATGAAAGGCAACTAAGAATCTTTCATTGGCTAACAGAGAGGGAAGGTGAATGAAAGTTTTTCGAGGAGCAGTCAAGAATTCCTGAATAACAGTCATATCTGAAAGAAACAAGGTAAACGTGATCATTTAAGTATGCATATTCATAACCATTTCTCAAGAAAACATATAGAAATAACATGAACTGAGAATAGGGTGCAGTTAAGCAAAACCTAAGCTATTCTTCTTTCTTGCTATTTAGATGGTAACGTAAACATATATAAACTACAAACAGAGGTAAGGAAACACTTATTGAGCCATGTAGTAGCACAAGAATTCCACAGTCACTCTTTGGCCATTAAATAACACAACAGTCAGTTCTTCGTCCAAAGCATTCCAGCAGTCTCTGATTATAGAGCTCTCAAAATATACAGCACAAGCTAGAATGAGGATTATCAACCAACCAACGCCAAATACGTTCTATGGGGAGGCATATATACAAAAACAAGATACAAAATATCTAGGTGCTGAATCTTCATGCAATAAATTATATCACCAACTCTTGTCAGGGAGTAAATGAAGCATTAAACACTGCAGTTAATATTGGCTTGCTAGCTGTCTATTTTTTCATAAAACTTTGACTTTCTCAGCTGAATGAGTCGGTTGCCTACTGCGCATCTATTCTGCGTGTGTTGCCCTGATGCTGGTACGCTGCCTGTTTCTGTCTGGGTCTTTATCTTGTGTGATCGGCTTCTTAGCATTTTGATGAGCTATAGTTATCACTTCAATTCTGCTTTATGTTGATTTACCTTTGACAGGTGTGTTACCGGAAAAGTGTCTATTTAGAACTGCTCTATCCCACTAAGGTGTGACAGCTGCCTTAGAAACAAACAGAGAAAAACTACTTTTGTATTTCCTTTATGAACTATATACAGAGAGGAATAGAAAGAACCACCCTGTGTCTTGCGATAATCCTTTGATCCAATCCCTCTCTTCTTTGACAGCTTCCAGCTACCTGCTCCCTTACTTGCCCAGCTTCACCAAGTACTTGTAAGATCATAGAAGAAGAAAACTATACAAAGACATGGATCTATATTCATAAACAACTTAGGATCAGATTTAAGTTAACCACACAAATGTAACAAGCATCAATGATACACAAGCATGGAGGAAAAACTCAAATAGTTTTTATTGATAAACAAGAAGATCCAGGAGGAGTTACAACCGATGGTTCCTGACCCAGCATCAACCTCCCAGAAAAGAAGCCCCTCTTCACCTCCAACAAAGCATAAATCACCCAATACTCTGATATTTGTCTCAAAACCAATAGCAATTCATTACAATGTGCAAAATTCCAGCCTCTAACCTCTGGATCTCTGGGATGAGAGATCTATACATAGATATTTGCAGAGGTGTGAGTCAGCTCTGGGTTTTTGATTAGTGTCATCTCTCCGATAGTTCTTGATGCAAATTGGAGATACCATTGATCTCTTACTCATCCTTGGGCGATTTTTAGAGGCAAGTGTCCCAGGAGAAGTTTCTGGAAGATTCCATGATCATCCACCTCGCAAACTATCTCTGCCACTTGTCTTTTCCCGTCCATCGCACCCTCACAGTGTATTTAGGTGCACTGCAATGCACTTCCCGTGTGTACAAGGTGCGATGCAGCGCACCCTGGCCATGGAGCAAGTGCATTGATCCAGTTTTGACCAATTTTGAGTAGTTTTTCATGGAGAACTTCTGGGAGAAGCTGTAATCTGTTGACCTTGTTCCTTTAGGGGTTAGAACAACACTTTTAGGGACTTAGGAGCCCTTGGTTTATGGACATTTCATTCTTGGAGTTGTAAGGCACAAAAATGTCTATAACAGTTGCCCCCTAAAGTATGAGGCCGTTAACCTTTTGGTGTTGGGTGAAATGCTTTATTATGAGGGTTCAAAGTTCTTTCAATGCTGGGAGGAGACCTGTAATAAGATATAATACAATACATTATCTTCATACTGTTTTTCATGATCTAGCTGAGGTGGGCATTCCCATGCTCAGCTTTATAAATTCATTTTCATGTACATAGGACAGACAATCGTCTGATTGTAGACTGATGATTCTGATAGAGCCACCATCCTTTTGGTAGGATGATTATCTGTGCTGCAATGCTGTACATTTAATGTCTTCATTTCCCTGAATATATATCGCAGCCCGGATGGATGAAACTAGATCCGGGGTCTTCAATCTCGTCCGATCTTCACTCGAAGTTCAAGTCGATCCATGTGAGAAATGTTTTGAAGTCGAACATGGAAAGACATCGCTTGATTACCAGTCAATGATGTAAACTGTTAACAAGTGCGAGAGGAATCACCGATAATGATAATGATCCTCAAGGTACTGCAGTACAATTCACGTGGTGTGAATAAAGGACTTGGCGTCGAACACCACGCAAAATCTTTCGGTCGAAAGGCCATTGATGTAAACCTGTCACCGGAAGTGAGAAACTTGCCATTAAGGCATGCAAGCTTCAAAGTACTGAATGGGGTGTTCCTAGACCAACTTCTTGGATAATGAGCTGATGTCGACAAGAAGTGATCTGTCAAAGGAGGGCCTTAATGAATCCCACATCAATGACACGAAACGGAGCAAATGATTTTGATGGAGGTGAAAACGATATGATGATATACGGTTCAGGGTGGTGGTCATGAAAGAATGGAGTATAATGTATGGTAGTGGGTGGGACACAGGTGACTTCTCTGGATGACTTCTCTTGAACATGTCAGCGACACTGATGTGATGGATTGGTAGCATTAACCCCAAATGTGGATGGTATGGTGTGACCATGGCGATGTGACCGGTGAATGAAACAACCCAACCCGACTCGGACATGGAGTGGAAGTGTCATGTTCAAGAGTGACTTGCTACCAATAAATATTCTTAGTTTTCTTCCCAATTTTTCCCCAGTCATTGCTGACCAGTACCTCTTTATTTTTGTCAAGCTTGAGGAGGATAATGTATGCTTGTTCTATAATTTTCCCTTCGGGCAAACCCATCGCTATGTTTTAAGGAGCCTAGCGATAGTGAAGCTCGTTCTCGTCTAAAGAAAGGTTTATCGCTATTAATCTTTTTAACGAGTTTAACGACAAAGATAACTCGGTCCTTTTCATTTTTAGAGAGTCTGAAAAGGTACGTAAAGATAACTCCAAAATTCCTTTTTCTTCATCTAATCCCTTAAGTCTGAAAAAGTATAAAACAATACAGAAGGGATGAATTTTCGATAGTTTTAACGAGCCGAACAAAACAAGCGCTCAATATTTTTGTGTAATAATCCCTCAGGTCCAAAAAGATTAAAATCTAGAGGAGGGATAACACTTCTTGTCCCTTTAACGAGTTGGAGAGGCCAATGGCTCGGCAATCTTTTCATATTTTACGAGTCAGTTGAAAATAGCTTAAAGTAGAATCGTCTTTTGAGGAACGAGTGATAAAATGGGTAGCAGTTGATTCTAGGTAAGGTTTGGAATTTTCCAATCAGGACAGTGTCACAAGGATGGCTAGTGAAATCACTCTTCGCAGCAATTCCTCAAAATGGGTAAAAAATCAAGTGGAGGTGAATGATCGGCCAATGAAAAAGTGGAGGTGACGGTGCAAACACGACCAAGGCTTTAATGGCTGAAGTGCTACATTCACGGTGGTTATTTACCTGGGAATAGTTCATTTTTTAATGAGCTTAAACGTGGGTGGAAACATTTGCTCGGTGCGGGTTTATTTTTTAACGAGCTTGAACCTCGCGGTAACACTGCTCGATTTATCCAGTCGTATGATAAGAATGTCTCATATAAAAACGGCAACTTTTAGAGTTTTGCCCCACATCCTTTCTTTATGCAAGTTAGGAAACGACCAATCCAAAAAATAGATAAATGATCGCTCTTTGCTTGCACTCCAAAAGGTTTGCATGCCCCCAGGTATAAAACAGAGTTTCAAGGTTACCTCTACTTCTATCCGCCAAAACATTTGTTTTACAGAGAGAGGCCTACCTCTTACAGGTCACCCAAAGATTGTTCTGTTCACAGCGCAAACAAAACACTTCTTTGGTAATGTCTACCGAAATAAACAAAGGTGAACGGATGATATAGTGAGACCATCCCTGACATAACTTTGACAAGAGAATCCTGTACTAGAATAACCCCCTCTTCCAATCACGTACGGGGGTACAGACTAGGCATATTCTCCCGCGGAAACCTACTCTATAACCGAAGTTTTCCTGCTGAAGCAGACCAGGATGCATGCCCCCTGGGTTTCAGTCATATCCCTCTGAATTACTTGCTCTCATCGGGAGGACGGACTGGAGATTGAGACATTTCTTGCGTGAAAAGACCATTCAGGGATGGTATATGACTATTTGCTTTGTATGATCTGGGAAATGAAAGCTGGTCCACGAGCTTGACCACTCTTCCTTCGTGCGGAAAACACATTACTCTAAAGAGTGAGGAGACAATGGCTCCCATGCAATAAATATAGTCTCGTCCAAGGAGTCGATTGTAATCTAGGGGTCCTTGAACTACCATTACATTCATGTGAACGGTTTTCCCTCTCAATGTTATGGGCACATCGAGAAGGATCCCTAAAGGTCAACTGGTTCCTTTATCAAAGCCTGTCAGATTTCTCATCTCAGGCAAAAGCGATGGCAAACCAAGCGCTATCCAAGTAGTTGAGGAAAGGATACTCATAGAAGCCCCCTCATCTATGATGGTACCAGCCATAATCATTCTATATATTTGAACGATAATTTGGAATGGTATGCTTGCTGGTAAACGGGGTCTGCCTAGTTGATTCTAGTCGAAGGAGACAACTAGGTTGCTTGGAGGTGGGACTGAATAGACGGTCGGGTACGACTCTGACGAACTTCCTTCCTGCGGTAAAGGAATAGGTAAATTTCCCCCATGTTTGTTGGATTCTGTGCTTATGAAAAGAATTTGGATGGTGTCATCCTTGTTCTCTTCAGTGATTGTATCATCTGAAGATGAAACCTCTGGAGGCAAGACCGGGTCAACTGCCGCCTCGACCTTTTGACTTTCTTCTGGTATGGATCCGGATGGTTTATCTTCAATGACAGGTGCTTCAGCCGACCACCTGAGCGGGCCAGCCAGATTTTCAACTAGTGACAGACTCGGCAAGAGTTTTTTATATCCAGGAGGAAGTCGTAATGGTGAAACCGGACGATCATCCAAAACTCTTTTAGCTTCATCTAAGAAGGGACAACCGTGGACGACATGATCGCCCTCACATAGTTTACAAGGAAATCTACATTTTCCTTTTTGTCCTGGGGCTTCACTTTCACTAGTCGATGGTGTGTTTTCAACATGATCATCAGAGATTGACAACACCGGGTTGTGCAATCTAGGAGACCAGTCCCTTAATATCTGAGGGATGCAAGGACAATCTCTGTGAAAGTGGTCTCCTTTGCAAATGACACATGGTGATTTAGGCCTGGTCAGCGCAGTGTGTGGATTTTCATTAGACGACGCTCGTTTTCCCCCATTCGCCTTTGTCTCCTTCTTCTTCCTCTCTTTCTTCTTCTTTTCCTTCTTCTCCTTAGGAACTTGACCTTTGGCTTTCCCAGCCCCATCAAGTGAAGAGGAAGGAGGAGAGGAAGAATTAGAGGAAGTAGAAGGTTGGTGGGAAACTCTGGACTCGTCTAATTGCTGATTCGATTGTTCAGGAATAGTGGTGTTCTGAACGATAGAGGTTGAGAAGAGCCATATAGGAAAACCAATTGTCAGTCCTGGAAGCGACAATGTGGCCGTATGGGGCGCACCAACATCTCTCCAAGAGGAGAAGGGACTAGGATTTCCTCCAAGGGGAATTCCTTGGTTGGTAGACTCCATTTTCTCAACCCAAGATCAACATAGGAAAGGGTAATGAATATTCCGTTTAAAATAAATTTTTAGATGCTTTGACACAACTTGTTTTTTCAATTTTTAAGAGTCGAGAAAAAACAAAATATGACTCTAGTCTCCTTCGATTTTTAATGAGCCTGAAGTGACAAGTGCTCAGATGGACCTTTTCCGTTAAGGAGTCTGAAAATGAACGAAAGGGACTTCTCTGGAGATCTAGGTAGAGGGAGTACCAAACCAATCGCAAAACTGTAGAATACTTTTTTTTATCACTCAAGGAAAATATTTTAAATTCTGTCCAGTCTTTTCATCTGGTTTTAGAGTCTAAACAGTTTAAATAGGAGTCTTGTTAAGAGTATTGTTGGTATGTCTAAAAAGGTCAATTCTCTGCTTTAGTATGTCGAAGTTCAATTCAAAGATCACAGTGCATAAACCCTATTTAGGTTTGTGTGAACGTGCCCTTTGTTAACGCAAATGCTTCAACTTTAACACATGCAGCATATGAAGGGGAGGATGTGTAGTCTATTTTGTATAAACTACTCATGGTCGTTGATTTCAATGTTAAAGTTGTTCAACAGGCATTACTTAAATTTCTAGAAGGAACAGTTGTACATGTTCCAGAAAAGGGAGCTCGCAAACATCCTCGTGGCGATCATATTCAGATCGATACAAAGGATATTCCCTTTATATGTGGCAGGGTTTTCGTGGATCTAGAGAAAACGATTTTTGAGAGACGGCAAGATTCTTCTATTTGCTTTGGAATGCTTATACAAGCTAATATGAGGATTGGTGGCCTGATAAGTGCTGCGGTGACATCATCCTTGCTAGAGTCGGTTGAGAGAAGTGATCTTATTGCATATGGTTTAATACCAGAGTCTACTGGACGATTTCCTGTTCTTGTTAGCCTCTCAACGATTGACTGAAGACCAACTTGTTCAGGTGCTCATGGAGCCTAAAACTGCACTTAAAACTCTCAGAATGTGAACCGCACGGATCCCTTCTTGGTCGTCTGCAGATTCTTCAGCATCGTTACCATCCTCAGTGCGCTCCTCTGTGTTGTTATAAACGTGCTCTCAGCCATTCATTCAAAAATGGTGAAGATGTCTTTGATGGCATCCTCCGGGGTTATACAGTGCTTATTGCGTTATTTGTGGTGGTCACAGAGACTGAATGGAAGTGGATTTAGAAGTTTTGGCGAATTCTGGAGTATTGGGTGGAAAGAGGAATGCTTCAAATATTTGTTGCTGTCAAGACAAGAGCTCTGTCTGAAGGAGAATTTAACAAGGCCCGCTACATGCCACTGAATTCATTTGTCATTCATCAACCTATGGAGTAGAGAGCATCTGTTTAGCCATTATGATTCAATTCCCAACAGAAGCAGCAGTCTTTTCATTTGGTTTGACTGTTCAGGAGTGGAATACAGATACATCAGTTGCAAGAGCTGGGGAGAAGTTGGCTAATGGTTCAAGTGATTCATCTTGGAAACTTAACAAGTTTGATAAGAAGATTGAAGCATCATCTGCAAAAAATGTATTTCCACTATTATGGGCAACTTCTTCACCAGCAGAACATGTTGCAAGATTATGTGCGGACAGGGTCATATTATGCCACAGTCATAGAAAACCGTATATATTTTCATGGTCGCATTGTGGTTGATGTGGGGGCTGGAAGTGGAATTCTCTCTCTGTTTGCAGCACAGGCTGGTGCAAAGCATGTCTATGCTGTGGAAGCGTCAGAAATGGTAGATTATGCACGCAGACTTGTTGCTGGAAATCCATCTTTGGGTCAGCATATAACAGTGATCAAGGGGAAAATTGAAGAGGTTGAGTTGCCAGAGAAAGCAGGTATTCTAATATCAGAGCCCATGGGAACATTATTACTCAATGAAAGAATGCTAGAAACATATGTAATTGCGAGGGATAGGTTCCTTGGTCCTACTGGAAAAATGTTTCCCACTATGGGTAGGATACATATGGATCCTTTTAGTGATGAGTATCTATATGTTGAAATTGCAAATAAGGCTTTGTTTTGGCAACAACAAAATTACTATGGTGTTGACTTGACACCATTGCATGGTTCTGCGTTTCAGGGCTATTTCTCCCAGCCTGTTGTAGACGCTTTTGACCCAAGATTGCTTGTGGCCCCTCCTATCTCTCACACAATTGACTTTACAAAGGTCAAGGAAGAAGAGTTGTATGAAATTGATATTACCTTGAACTTTACTGCATCTGTGGGCACTCGAGTTCATGGCCTAGCATGTTGGTTTGATGTTTTATTCAATGGAAGTGTTGTACAACGATGGTTGACTACTGCACCTGGAGCTCCAACTACACACTGGTATTGCAACGAAGAAAGTGAGCCAAGATGTTTATGTGTTTGATTACAGCAAGCATCCATCAAAAGTTCCTCAAGAAAGGGTTTGCAATCCTGAACCGATATTGAAAGGTCATTCTAATGAAGGATATGGTTTGTCATGGAGTCCTCTCAAAGAAGGTTACCTACTAAGTGGTTCAAACGATGCACAAATATGCTTGTGGGATATAAATGCTGCATTTGGAAAGAAAGTGCTTGAAGCCAATTAAATATTGAAGGTTCATGAGGGGACAGTTGAGGATGTTACAGGGCATTTGAAGCACGAATATCTTTTTGGCTCTATTGGAGATGATTGTCATTTGCTCATATGGGACATGCGTACACCTGCACCTAACAAGACTCAACAATCAGTTGTATCTCATCAGAGTGAGGTTAACTCTTTGGCCTTTAATCCGTTCAATGAGTGGCTGTTGAGAAAATAAAGCTCAAGACAGTCAGAGTTTAGTATTGAAACTGTGATTTTTGGGAACAACTCAGCAGTTTCATAGCGCGCTACGAAACTGCTGAAGCTGCATAATTAACAATTGGTGAACCAAATTTTGAAGACTTTCCTATCAGCATTAAAAAAATTTTGTGTCAGTACACATGCACATGGGAAAAGCTTACAACACACAAAGGACGTGGCACTCATTACTAATTCAAGAAAATCAACATGGCTAATTACTTCCGAATATCTTTGAGGAAAACAAAGGCATAAAAACAGGGACAGTTTCCTGTTTCTCAACAGAGGTAAAGGGATACGACATTAAGGACCAGTAAGAAGCTTCGAGCACCTACCATAGCCAAACTAAAAGAGACCACTTGTCAGGGAATAAATCTTGATTGTAATAAATGTTATGTTCAGCATGATGTAGAATTAAAATCCTAATTGTTTTAGGTTTCTAAAGCTGTCAATTAGTAGTTAGTTGTATTTATTAGTTAGTTAAAGGGTTAATAGGTGTCATTAGAAGTAGACTTCGACTTCCCCTCATGCTTGAGGAGGAATCTCGATCAGTTAGAATAAGAACTCTATATATAGCTGAAACAACAATGTAATTAGGGTCGGAAAATTTTATGATACAGCTTGTATTTGGCTTATGTAAAGACTCATTTTCAGTAATATAATTTTGACTTTACTTCTCAGGATTCATGAGGGATTTCTTATGTTCAGAATGTGTGATCTTGTCCTTTCCATAATTTTTACAGTGGTATAGATGTATAATCACTCAGAATTCACTGAATGTGCTCTGATTTCCTGTATGCATTTATAAACTGTGGTCCCATATGAGTTATGTTCTGAATGTCTAAATGATGAGTGCCCTGACTTCTATGTAAGGTTGAGTTCACTGTTATATTGAGGTGTTGTTGACTCCATAAGCCCAATGGATAGTTGTTTAATGTGTTTCCAGCATTCATATTTGTCACATTTGTTCTATAAGAGTTAGCCATCTAAATCTTTATCAAAATCATTAACCTTTGAGAGAGCCCTCTCAGGTTGAGGAGGCTAAGCCTCAGCCAAAAGTTGGTTTGAAATAGTTACTTAGAGTCAACCTGACCAGCAGCCTATCAGGGCCTGATTTTGAGATAACACTTTTTACGGTACGGTAGTCAATCTTCCCGAATGTTGTGTTCAGTGCATTGCGATCGATAGAGCGGCAGACACGGCTTCCTATGGATAAAGGATTTAACCCTATAGGGGTCTCCCAAAATATACTCGACGGTACATGGGATCACAAGTCCGTACTGGCACTTATCATCTCAAAGTGGAGGAATCACCCAACCATCAATGAGGACAACAGTTACCAGGCTTTACGACGCCGAAATACGTCTCTAGCCTAGACCTCTAAATGTTGTGTGTTAAGTTCCAAAGCGTTGTTAAATTCATTGAATTTATTTTAAGTTGATCTTTCTTATGAAGTTTTCCTTTTGGGTTCACCACGAGATGTAGATGTAATTCCTAAAATGCAATCTAAAGATGATAAACAAACTTTTATCTCTTTTGTGCAATGAAAATCCTAGTTACTAGAGGAAAAGAAAGACACAATCTTTTCACAAAGAGCAAAGAGCACACTGTAAATGCACTTTCCTAAATCAAGCCAAACCAACTGTCAATATGCAAATGCACATGCATGTATTTGTTTTCAACTTTCTTGGTATTGATGCTAAAAATAAAGTTGATGTACAAATCTGAATTTGCTTCTTTTCGAAATCAAAAGATAAAGACGATTACGACACCTTACGATTTTGAAATGAATACTCGTTTTTGACACTAGAAAATCACCAATTCAGACCAAAGGCAATAGTAAAAGTATAATCGACTATCAACAGTAATCAAACTTTCTCCTATGATCAAAATCGACACTTGCGACAGATCTAAATCAAAGGACGACAGTACGACTATTCTACTTTTGCAATGGAAAATTGTAAATGACTCAACAAACA
Source organism: Pinus tabuliformis (assembly GCA_031772625.1). Lineage (NCBI taxonomy): Eukaryota > Viridiplantae > Streptophyta > Pinopsida > Pinales > Pinaceae > Pinus > Pinus tabuliformis. The sequence goes on from CM062820.1 coordinate 1,373,936,594, forward strand.
CACAAAAACATCTACAGTTCTTTTGTACAAAGGAGGCAGAATAACAGCAAGGAAAAGGGGTTTTAGAGAGACATATACTGATCACGGGCTGCAAAATTCAGAGACAAAACTGGAAAGAATGAAGCACAAGAACCTCAGCTGCACAGGGCTAGTCTGATCAACGCACCTGTAACACAAAGAAACTGGATTGCAGCGCAGGTTGCCATTTCTGGAAGTGCGCTGAAATGCAGGATCTCTTAACAGTACCTGCGCTAGGCCAGAAACAAGAATCTGTCTGGGTTCTGGGTCACGGTTCGCAGTTTAGTCTTTGGTTTTTGGCCGAGTAAAAGCAATCAGTAATGCCCAATCAGGGGTAGATCTAAGGAGGGTCTAAGAGCTATCACAAGGGCAATCAGATCATTTGTGAATCAGCTGTTCAAATCATAAACAGATCCAATGAATGGATTGAAGCAGCAGATGTCTACTTTGTATTTGTTATGGCAAATTTAGTTCGAATTCTACTTATAAGTTTATGAAACAAACAACAAATAATGATACACAAACAAACTAATTAGACATTCTCCCCAGCGGAGTCGCCATTTTGTTACCGGGAAAGGTGTCTATTTAGAACTGCTCTGTCCCACTAAGGTGTGACAGCTGCCTTAGAAACAAATAGAGAAAAACTACTTTTGTATTTCCTTTATGAACTATAGACAGAGAGGAATAGAAAGAACCAACCTGTGTCTTGCGCTAATCCTTTGATCCAATCCCTCTCTTCTTTGACAGCTTCCAGCTACCTGCTCCCTTACTTGCCCAGCTTCACCAAGTACCTGTAAGATCACAGAAGAAGAAAACTATACAAAGACATGGATCTATATTCATAAACAACTTAGGATCAGATTTAAGTTAACCACACAAATGTAACAAGCATCAATGATACACAAGCATGGAGGAAAAACTCAAATTGTTTTTATTGATAAACAAGAAGATCCAGGAGGAGTTACAACCGATGGTTCCTGACCCAACATCAACCTCCCAGCAAAGAAGCCCCTCTTCACCTCCAACAAATCATAAATCACCCAATACTCTGATATTTGTCTCAAAACCAACAGCAATTCCTTACAATGTGCAAAATTCCAGCCTCTAACCTCTGGATCTCTGGGATGAGAGATCTATATATAGTTATTTGCAGACGTGTGAGTCAGCTCTGGGTTTTTGATTAGTGTCTTCTCTCTGATAGTTCTTGATTACACTTGGAGATCTCATTGATCTCTTACTCATCCTTGGGCGATTTTTAGAGGCAAGTGTCCCAGGAGAAGTTTCTGGAAGATTCCATGATCATCCACCTCGCAAACTATCTCTGCCACTTGTCTTTTCCCATCCATCGCACCCTCACAGTGTATTTAGGTGCACTGCAATGCACTCCCCGTGTGTACAAGGTGCAATGCAGCGCACCGTGGCCATGGAGCAAGTGCATTGATCCAGTTTTGACCAATTTTGAGTAGTTTTTTCATGGAGAACTTCTGGGAGAAGCTGTAATCTGTTGACCTTGTTCCTTTAGGGGTTAGAACAACACCTTTAGGGACTTAGGAGCCCTCGGTTTATGGTCATTTCATGCTTGGAGTTGTAAGGCACAAAAATTCCTATAACAAGGTGTATCATGCCATCTGTATATGCTCAACTGTATCTTGATCAAAAAAGAATTAATAAACAAAATCACCTGAGCAATGTCTCTATCATCCCGTTCCACCAATCCTCTGTAGGTAGCTGATGCCTTTGTATCTTTATCAGTGTTTCCTCAGCTTCTGTGCATCTATGGAAAGTGGGCTGGAATTCGAACAGGTGGTTTATCTCATGTGCAATGTAGAATAGATTTTCCAATTTATCAAAGACACTCTGTCCTGATGGAGGCCCTGTATCTTCTGAAGTACTTGAGGAAGCTGTGATTTGGTTGGCAGCAAAATTATTCACTCTGTTGGCATAAAGGTCATGTGACAGCAGTCTTCCAGCACTGGTTAATAAACTTGGTAGCCCTCTGCTATGTAATGCCATGATCTTTGTCTTGAACTCATCCACCTTTGTTTGCATTTCTTGGCATTTTCTGTCCAATGTCTGCACAAAATCCCTAAGGGTTAGCACCCTTTTTATTAGCAAAATAGTTTCAGTCCTGTTACTGATTCCTAATGCTTCCAGCTGCCCTTTGGTGTGAGTATTCAAGAATTGGATCATTATATTTGCTTTCTCGGGCATATTTCTCAAAGATGCTCTAGCGTTTTGGTTTTCAAACTGAGCCAAGTTTATCAAATCCATTTGCTCATGAATGGTTTCAATGGATTGCCATTGGTCTGTAATGGATTGGCCAATTTTGGCCCACAAAATTTTCTTGATATCTGCTAGAGTCCTATCAAAAGTGAGCTCTTTCTCCAGCTCCTTTATTCTTCTTTCCAAGGCTTTGACTTCTCTTGTCTTCTCAGCTACATCCTGCTTTGATTTGTCATATTTTCCCTCAATTGTAGCCAACTTTTCCTTGGTTTCTTTCAATTCTGTCATTTGCAATTCCAGAGCTTCTATTTCCTTCATCATATTGTCCATTTTCAAGCTGGTGCCTTGCTCTGTAGGTGCTGAAGTAGTGGCTGAAATTGGTGCTGAGCTTGAAATGCCTGCTTCTGATGTTGTAACAGTGGGAGGGACTATTGTGGTGGCCGTGGGAGGAGCAGCTGTAAGAATCTGAGCTGTTTGAATTGGCTGAGGGGCCAACTCTCCCTGTCTTCCCTGTAATGATGCCTCCAAGGCACTCTCTGTCTCTATCAACCTTTTATGTAAGGTTGTAAGCAAAGCTACCACATCCTGCTCCTCTTTTTGTTGTGCCAGCTCTGTAGCTTGAGGATGCAATGTGGGTGACAGCCTGATTTGTCTTCTTAGGGCAGATATGCCTTCATCCTTCCTTTTTATCAAAGCTTGTACACCCTTGGGATCAGAGGGATCATGTCCCAGCTCTATGATAATCTCCTCCAAGGACTTGATTCTATTTTCCTTGGCCTGTGACGAAGATTTCTCCAACTCAAGTTGGGTAGCAATGTTGTGTAAAGAGTTTTGCAATCTGTGGGCTAACAATGTCTTATCTGCTAGAGTAGAATATACCATCTCCCCAGTCTGCTCATGCAATTCAATCTGGTCCATCTGATGGATATCCTTGGCAAACGCTTCCAGATTAGTTCTAATGTAATCAGCAGTTGATTGGGGTTGTTGAGTTGTAGGTCTGAAGTGACCGAGGGTCATTCTTCCTTCCTGGATGTTATGGCGGCCATTAGCCTTTTCTGATTGGTAGGGGCCATCCTTATTAGTTGGTTGTACAGCTGTAGTCTCACTGGTTCATTCCTTGCCTTGGTATCAGTAAATGCTTTTTTAATATCAGAGGGTTGTCTGCCATGTTGCCTTGTGGATGTCACTTCCAGTCCCTGTTGTCTATCTTGCTCCTGCTGAAAAGAGCTGGCCGATGTTTCCATGCTTGGCAGAATTTTCCTTTCTGTGGGTGCCTCTGGAATTTCTTCCTCTGAAAAAGGATTTAGCCTTTGTCTCGTATCTCCTTGCTACTCTGTAGATGTCCCTGGAGGGGTCTCTTCCTACCTATCTCTCCTCTTTGCTCTTTCCTCATTTAGAGGTGTCTGCAATGCTGGAATTTCTGTCACATTTGTTTGTGTAGAAGGGTCTTGCCCTTGGCTTTGTTCATCTGTAGAAACTGGTTGATCTGCCATTGTTTCTTGCTGTCCCAAATCGTGCACTTGTTCTTCTGAATGTTGCACTTCTTTTCCTTTATCAGTTGTTGCTGGTAGGGAACTTACTTGGGCAGTTTGCTAGTGGGTCGTGGCAAATGAGGTGCCTTCTCCAAGGTGCCGAGGAGCTGTAAAAAAGACATGTCCAAAAGATTCTAAGTCAACAGATTTTTCCAGGTTCTTCATTTCTTTTTCTATTATTTCTTCCTCAGAAAAACCTTCAACTAGAGTTCCCTTTACCCATTCTTGTTGATTAGCAAATTGTTTAATTTGAGGGATACTGCAGCGTTCATATGCTACAAGCCTGTATTCGATTCTTCTAAGTCTTATAAAGTGATTGGGGTCATATGGTTCCCAATAAAAGCTTATTTTTAATAACAGAAAATTTTTCAACATTGTGTCTGCCTCCACCCAAGCTTCTTCTCTCTTACTGAAAATAAATGGGCCCAATTTATTTTTGATTTTTAGTTGTGCCTTTTTGCTTTTGCCAAAGAAATGCACCATATCTGCATTACCAAATTGCCGAAAGTATTCTAAGGCAAATAGTCTCATGGGGACATATTTGGGAAGTCTGTAAGGGGCCAATTCACAACCATAAATCCTAATTACTGTGTGGTCTTGGTAAAAATACCAGTCACCAATGCTGTAGCTTCTGGAAAGCTGTAAAATCTTTTGCATCTCATCTGTGAGTCTGGGGGGATGATCTGTTGATAGTAAGCAAGTAGCTGGATAGATAAATAGGTCAATGAACTCACAGTAGGTATATGGAGAGTAATAAACATGGTGGTAGACTGATGACCAAAATATTATAGACCTTCGCTCCCACTTAGCATCCAATTTTCTGAGGAAGACTGGGAAACTATCAGCCTGATAGTATAGCAACAAGTGATATATATAGGAGGTATGTTTAAATACCCTTTCTCTCTCCAGGTTCATGAATTGCTCATGAATCTTATCAGCAATGAAGGTGGCATAATCATACTTGACAGCAGGGGGTTGTCTTGGAGCAAACATGGACAACATTACCAGAACTGTTTCATCGACATACTCACTGGTATTGAATCCCAGGATGTAGGATATGATGTCTACCAGCATTCTCCCTATTTCATTAAACCATACATGCAGATAAGGAGGAGGCTGTTGGAATTGACAATCTGGTTGCATGAACAGCTGGGCAATTCTTGTGATCTCTGAGCTGGGCAGCTTGGCACCTTGGTCAAGCAGAAGTTTCATGGAGAGTTGAACCAGAGGATTTGTTGGCTCAAAGTTCAGCATCTTGTTTATGGCTTGAGGGGTGATGTGAAACAAAACATTACCAGAAGGAGCCAAAACTGCTCTTTGAGTGGGCTCATAATTCTCATAGCACTGGTGGATAAGGTCAGGGAATACATTTACTTGTGGGAGGTAATAAATTGACAAATTGGACTCCCAGATACCAAGGATATTAGCATTGGTTCTGTATCTTTTCCTTAACTCACAAAAGGTTTCAATGTGATACTTGCGAGTCAGTTCCACTGTCTCCTTCATTTGATAGTCCCTATCAGCAAGGGGCTACCATTCCAAGTTCCTTTGTGGTGCATTTAGTGGTGCAATATTGAGGGCAACCAGGGCCTCCATGTTTTGACTATGATTACAGTTGAATTAGGCCTGTATTTCAGCAAGGGACAGAGCTATGATGATGACTTGGTGAGCAAGGAACTCACAGTTTCAAGTTCTGTGCAGAGTTGTTATTGTGGAGAAGAACTCAATGAAACGAAGACTATAGAAGTCTCTGCAATTAGTACACTGGAAGGGGAGAAAAATAGAGGGCTTTAACAAATTGTCCTTAGTGATTCCGCGGGTGAACTGGAGCTGCAATTTGAGCTGGCGGTGGCAGTTTTATAAGGGGGCAGAGATTCCAGGTTTTGGCCATAACTATAGTTATGTGGGGTAGAGAAGAAGAAATTGCAGGTGTCAATGCGTTTCGAGTGGACTTTTAGGTGTATTTGGCTAATTTTGCAAAGAAATCATGAAAAACAGGGTTACTAGTGTTTTTTAGGTAAATACCTGTTCACTTGGAGAAATGTTGTGGTGAATAGCTGTGGGCGGAGGCCGAAAAGGTCAGATTTGCAAGTTGAATAGGCCTTGGTGACTGTCGGGCACGTCGAATGCACACTGGTTGTAAGTGGCATGCAAAAGTTTGCAACGCTCATTTGCATAAAAAACAAACGAAAATGACATTTTTGCTCTTTTTAACACAAATTTGGGCTTTTGCAGAATTTTGGCACTTTTTTGTTATGACGTCAGCATGACGTCATCGGCGGGTCTCGGGTACGGCAGGGTGACGTGGTAGTTGACTGGGCTGACGACATGGCACAAGACACGGTGGTGGGGTAGGGACAGAGGCAGATACAGTGGCAATGACACGGGGTGACAATGGGTCAACGTAAGAGTGACGTAAGAGGCGACGTGGCACTGACGTTGGAGGCGGAGAGACAGAAGGCATTTTGTGATTTTATTGGACTGCCTTCTATACAGGGGCGGTATTTGTCAGAGGGGCTCCGATGCAATCGTGTGGAGACACGTGTCTTTTGTACGGTGGAGAAACCATTGGGCTATCGGAGCCTAACCGTCGATCATCGGGGTGGCTCCGAAATCGGTGAGAGCCATCGGATGGGGAGGGCCCGATCCGACGATGGACGGAACTACGAGCTGTGGGTATGATAATGTACGGGGCCTGCCGAATATTATATCATTTGTTTATATGGCGGGGTTTCAAAACTTTGGGCTTGTGGGTTTTGCGGGTTATTTGCGACGGAAGTGTTTAACGTTTAAATAAACATTTGAACACCCAATATTAACGAAGAGCACAAAAAGGGTAGAATAGTTAGGTTTAAGGGTAAAGGGGAGTGGATATTAATTTAACCAGAGGTTAAATTAACTCCGGGTTAGGACGTGGAAGGGTTAATAGTAGTCCCAGATGGACTATTATTCCCCTAAACTATATTTATATGGCTATACTGCCATAGGGTGGGATATTTAATGCATTTTTGGGATTTTATATAGTTTTTTGTAGAAGTAGGGAAGGAGAAGTGGTTTCAAGGAGCTATATAATAGAATTAGGGGTTAATATGAGTTTATAGATTGAAACTGAATGGATGAATGCTAAGTACATGAAAACTTAGACATAAGAAGATGAAGGGAGTATAGAATGATTTTTACACAAGAAATGTGGCTTCTTTTCATTGAAGAAAGTCAAAGCTTGACTTAATATTTTTACAAAAAATGAAGTGATAGCAGGACTGGTTGGGCAGATCCCAAGGTCCTTTAGGGGTGTTAGTAAGGAACTTTGATAGGGGGGGGTGAAAGGGAGTTAGACATGCTTCCATAATTCTGCCATCAAACAACTGCTTTGGCATTTCTTTCATTGATGAGGCAAGTTGTAATTGACAATACATCAAATGATCAAAACCTTGCTTTCTGCAACCTCAAACTACCTACCCAGCCTAATACACCTAACATTTTTTCTTCCTTTTGAATGGGTGCACTTAGACTTGCAGACCCTGATTATCCTCTTTTCTTTTGACTGCCCTCCTATCTAAATCTACCCTTATCTCTTCCAAGGGCCCAGATTAATCAGTTGGGCTCCTTAATTTCTCTACCTAGATGCTTATCTGCCAAGCTTGAACTATTTGGACAGATATTCATTCTCTAGTCTAGAACAAGCAATTTAAACCATGGCATGGTCTAGATTGAACTGTTGGGCCATCCATCAAACTAGCAGTGGCATTTGAACTAGCCACTTTCCTGGTCTTTCTTTGGGGTTCATTTTTATCATTTTTTCTGACCAATTTACTCTTTTTTCCCTTTGATAATTCTTCTAGGGCATAACCTCTTCACATTTTTTAACTCTCTCTAATTCTTTTACAAAATATGGAACCTTTGCAGCATGAAAAGATGAACATATTTGGCACTTCCATTGTCAATCATGAAAAATGAAACCTATTGGCATAGGAACCTAACAGTGGCTCCACTTGGGGATGGATTTTCCAAATGAAAAGTCAAGAACAGCAGGTCAGATTGCCTTGTTTTTAATTCTTGGTATACTCTGAACCTTCCCTCTATTCAAGACCATTGATCTGAATGCTTGTAACTTGTATGAAGTACCCTTTGAGCTGCTCTACTTGTGAAATTACAGCTCTGTATTTGTTGGTTTCTCTGAGTATTCATCATCATTTTTAGCCTTCACAAGTGCTTTTCTTGGTTTCTTATGATAGAGCCAGAATATATATCAAAAAATGGTGCAATAGTTTCCTTCTTTTTCTTCAAAATTTGCTGCCTTTAGTTCCTTATCTAACCGCTGTAAATAAAAATGCTGGAATTACAGATATTTATGTACAATACATAGTGGTGTTATGCTGATTACATGGAATCAAAATAGTGCTTGAGCATTCGCCCATTGACTGGGCCTTCTTCAGTATTTGAGCCATCCAAACTCTTCAGAAAATATGTGTTATTACCTTGTACAACATGAATGACATAAGGTCCTTTCCACAAAAAATCAAATTTTCCATGTTTCCCTTTTTCTTCTCTCCTAGAATCCCATCTCAACACTTTGTTTCCTATGAAGAAATCTTCAGCTTTGGTTCTTTTGTCAAACATCCTTTTCAGCTTCTCTTGCAGTACTTGGGTTCTATGATACACTTCCTCTCTTGTTTGCTGCAAGTGAATGGTCTGATTGATCCTTCTTTGAATATCATTAGGCTCTGCTTGTATTTCTTGCAGCAACTTGATTACAGGGATTCCCACAGATGAAGGGAATCTTGCCTCCATTCCATAAACTAGTTCATATGGACTTGTACCAATGGATCTTTTAGTGGTCAATCTGTCTACCCATAGTGCATTTACCAGCTTCTTGTGCCAATTCTTTTTGTTCTCCTCCAAGACCTTTTTGATGATGTTGATGAGGCTTTTGTTGGAGGACTCAGCTAGGCCATTGCCTTGAGGGTAATAGGATGTGGAATGGCCTAAGGTAATATGGTACTTATGGCAAAATTTGATCATTTTTTTGGATTTTAAAGTAGTAGCATTGTCTGTAATGATCTTTTCTAGACAGCGGAACCTTGACAAGATGTTGGTTTCTAAAAATTGCATAATGATTGAGTCATTGGCCTGCTTACAAGGGGTGGCTTCTATCCATTTGGTAAAGTAGTTTGTGGCAGTCAAAATCCACCTATGTTGGCCAGAGGATGAAGGGTGAATTTCACCAATGAAGTCTAGACCCCATTTCTGAAATGGTCTTTTAGTTGAAATAGGTTTAAGTGGTAAAGGTAACAGCTTTCTCTTGCCTTCAAAAATCTGGCACTTATGACAAGACATTACAAATTTTTTCACATCAGCAAACAATGAGGGCCAATAAAATCCAGCCCTTAGGATTTTATCAGCTGTTGATTTCCAATATAAGTGTCCTCCACAGTCACCTGCATGAAATTCCTTGAGGACATTGTCAGTTTCATCTAATGTTAGGCAATTAAGTAAAATTCCTTCACGATTTTTCCAAAACAAAGAACTGTCTATAACAAAAAACTTTGATTCTTTCATTTTCAAGAATCTCTTTTTGGTTCTGGACAACCCTGGAGGAGCTTGCAGGTTTAACAATACAAAACATATGTCAGCATACCACAGGGATTGTAAAAAGGCTTGATTGATCTGTGGAATCGCCATCTCCTCTTTGTTGTCCAGTTCATTAATGTCAAGGGCTTGGAAATTGGTTTCAGTCATCAGTTTGGCTAGCCCTTGTCCTTTTATCAGTTTTGTAGGATTGATTTCAATGTCATATTCTAAGATATTGGCAATCCATTTGCCCCTTTTTCCTTCAATTCCTTCTTGGGTTAAAATGTCTTTAACCACAACATTTGGGACATAGGCAATCACATGAGAGTATAGAATGTAGATTCTGAAATCTTTGATGGCCTTCACCAGGGCATATGCTTGCTTTTCCATAATCTGATATTTTAAGGGAGCATCCCTAAGAGCTTTGCTAAAGAAGGCAATGGGTTTCTCACACCCTTGGTCATCTTTTTGTAATAGGATAGCAGCAATTGTGTGCTCAGATGCAAAGGAAAAAATGATGAAATCTCTATCAAACCTAGGACTTGTGAGGATTGGTGTGTTTGTCAAAGCTCTTTTGATGTCCTCAAAGGCTTTTTTGGCTTCGATGGTCCACTTGACTTTAGAATATTTCTTGAGCATATTGTTTAATAGTCTTATGAGCTCGGCCAGATTAGGAATGAATCTTCTCAAAAAATTAATCTTCCCTAGAAAGCCTTGTAGTTCTTTGATGTTTCTCGGATGAAGCACTTGAAGGATAGCTTAGATTTTGTCCGGGTCGATCCTAATGCCATCTTTTGAGATTATATGACCTAGGAGCTTGCCTTCCTCTAGGCCAAATAGTGATTTCTTTGGATTCAAAGATATGCCATATTTTCTACAAATTAGAAACACCTGCCTTAAATTTTCTAAGTGTTCTTGGTATGATTTTGAAAAGGCAGTGAAATCATCAAGGTAGACTACTAGGAAATCATGAATTTCTTTGGCAAAGGCTATGTCCATTGCTATCTGAAAAGTGGCCCCTGCATTTTTAAGCCCAAAAGGCATTTTGACATATTTAAAGGTTCCCCAAGGAGTTGTAAAGGCAGTTTTGTCTTGGTCATCCGGGTGTACTAAACTCTGATTGAATCCTGAGAACCCATCTAACAGTGAAATCCTAGAAGCTCCCACTACCCTTTGTAGGATATGATCCATTTTTGGTAAGGGCTAGTGCTCTTTGAGAGAGACTTTGTTCAAATTTCTTAGGTCAACACACAGTCTAATTTCTCCCGTTTTCTTCCTAGTAGGCATTAGATTTGAGATCCACTCTGAGAACCTGATTGGAGCAATGATTCTTTCTTCATACATACGTTTAACTTATTTTTCAATCAGGGGAAGGAGGACCGGATTCACTCTCCTAAGCTTTTGTTTAAAAGGTTTTTGGTTCTCTTTCAAGGGTACAGTATGTTGGATGACCAAAGTGTCATAGGACTTGAGGTCCTCATAACTCCAATCAAATACATCTTGGAACTCTTTGAACAATTCAATGTATTTCAACTTCTGATCAGCAGGTAATGCCTTGGATAGTTTTACCATTTTAGGATTTTCTATGGTTCCAATGTTACAGTATTCAATTTCAGCATTCAGTGGTTTCATTTTTGGTTTCGTTAAGATATCATTTGAATCAAACAAATCCTCCAAAGGGGTTAAACCTATGGGCAGAAAATTGTCTTTTAGATCGATTACTTCAGCTTTTGCTTTAGCTATTTCATCAATCTCACTTTGTTTCAGCTCATGTACATTGTTGTGATAAAAAGTAGTTGGATGCAGCATCAGATTTGTTGTTTCAGCTGATATGTTTTGTTCAATTTTATGCTTTTGTTCTTGGTCGTCCACAGTTCTTGTATCAATGTTCATGTTGGAGAATTCCTCTTTCAAAGTGAGGAAGTTATTTATCTATGTGTCACTTTCAAAGATCTGCCAATTTTTAACATTATCAGGGATAGCAGGCCTATGTTCGATTTTAGCAGTGAAGTTGTGGTTGGGTTCAAAGGGTAGCTCGCAAGTGCTGGCAAAGGTTGCCAAGCTTTGTGCATGTAGATTGAGCTTTCTGGAAATTTTAGTTAACTGAGATTCTGAGAAGGTGTCAAGTATTTGAATGGCTGCCCCTCTGTAAACCCTCAACCTAAGATCATTTGTGACAAAATTTCCCTTCATCTGCTATATGATCAGATCTGAATCCCCTAAAATTGAGACTTTGGTTGCACCTAGGTTTTTTATGAGTTTGAGACCTAACAAAATGGCTTCATACTCAGCCATATTGTTTGTGCATCTGAAGTTTAACCTATATGCATGACCCTAAGCCTAGTCATTTTGCATGTTGTGAATCCAAACCCTTTCCCCTACTCCTAATTTGTTGACTGAGCCATCAAACTCCAAATACCATAAGATTTCATGGTCAAGGTTTGCATTGAGATTTTTAGACAGTTGCACCATGGGCAGATTGGGTTCTTGTAAGTCATTTGATGTATCATTCTCCTTTGTTGTATCAATCATATCAACAATTTTTTGATTTTGAGTAGCAGATTGTTCATTCAAACCCTTTATCTGTGCTGCTACTAGTAATTTGGCATCAGTTTTGGTACACATATCAGCATTATATAAGATGAATGAGTTCATATCTGAATGTATCGAGTAGATGGGGAAGTTTTGGGGCTTTTCTTGACTACTCACCACGTATTTCATTTGTGTTTCTCGATTTAATCTCTTTGGTTGCCCAAAGACTGAAATAGTAGCATAGGACATGTCTAGTTGCAAGGATCCTCGGAGTTTGGCCCCCCATGATTTGGATAAAAGCATACCATATTTGGGTGGAATATCAGCTACCATGTTAGTTTCCTATACCAATAGGTTTCATTTTTCATGATTGACAGTGGAAGTGCCAAATATGTTCATCTTTGATGCTACAAAGGTTCCATATTTTGTGAAAAGAAAAGAGAGTTAAAAAATGTAAAGAGGGTATGCCTTAAAAGAATGATCAAAAGGCAAGAAAATGAATTGGTTAGAAAATATAATTGAAATGAACCCCAAAGAAAGACCAGGAAAGTGGCTAGCCAAAATGCCACTGCTAGCTTGTTAGATGGCCCAACAGTTCAAACTGGACCATGCCATGTTTTGAATTGCTTGTTCTAGACTAGAGAATGAATATCCATCCAAACAGTTCAAGCTTGGTAGATGAGTAGCTAGATAGAGAAATGAAGGAGCCCAACTACTTAATCTGGGCCCTTGGAAGAGATAAGGGTAGATTTAGATAGGAGGGTAGTCAAAAGAAAAGAGGATAATCAGGGTTTGCAAGGCTAAGTGCACCCATTCAAAAAGAAGAAAAAATGTTAGGTGTATTAGGCTGGTTTGGTAGTTTGAGGTTGCAAAAGCAAGGTCTAATCACTTGATGTATTGAAAATCATATCTTATCTCATCAATAAAAGAAGGGTCAAATCAATGGTCTAAATGGCAGAACTATGAAAGCATGTCTAACTCCCCTCACTCCCCCTAAAAAAAATTCTCACTAATATCCCCTTGAGGACTTTAGGATCTACCCAACTAGTCCTACTTGCACTTCCTCCTTGAGAAAATCCAGTCAAGCTTTGACCTTCTTCAATAAAAAGAAGCCACATTTCTTGTGTAAAACCCTCATTTCAAATTCCATTCATTTCTTATATCTAAGTTTTCAGTTCACAAGCTTAACCTCTCCCTTACAATTCACCTCACAAACCCATAATAACTCCTAACTCTATTGTATAGCTCCCTAGCTACTTCCCCACCCCTATTTTCTACAAAAAACTATATAAAATTCCAAAAAACATATTAACTATCCCACCCTATAGCATTATAGCTATGTAACATAGTTTTGGGAGATATTAGTCCATTTGGGGCTATTATGAACCCTTCCGCGTCCTAACCCTGGAATTAATCTAACCTCTGGTTAGGTTAATAACCTATACCTAAACCCCCACCCATCTAAACCTTACAATTCTGCCCCTCCGCAGTCAAATTCCCAATGTTTAATGCTTAATGTTTTAAATTAAACATTAAATTATCTTTCCCCGCATTAACCCAACCCGCAAAAACCCACATAAATCAAAGTTTTGACCCCCCATGGTGCAATATTATTTTATATATACGGGAGGGACCCGCTCCAAAGCTGCATGCCACCCAAATTGCCCCACCAGCCGTCCGTTCCCCAGCACTCCAGATCCAACGGTGGGCGGGTGTTTTCAGCCCCCAACACGCCGGAGGTTAACGTCGGGGGATGGGCGGTTTCCCTGCCGTACCCCCGCCACGTGTCGACCGCTCGGCATGTTCGGAGGACCCTCCCCAAATACCGCCTGTTCTCAAAGGTGGTGCGGGGAAAACTGGATACCACCCTCCGTCCCCTGACGTCAGCAATCACATAAACAGTGATGTCACCACCGTGTCCCCGTCGCTGCCCCACATCACTTGCCACGTTGTCCGCCTACGTCCACGCTTTGCCACTGTGTCACCGCCACATCTTCATCTGAGTCAGTGTCCACATCACCCTGTCGTACCCGGGACCCGTCGATGACATCATGCTGATGTCATCGCGGAGAAGCGCCAAAAGCGCAATTGTATCAAATTTTTTATAAAAACGCACAAAGTGACCGTTTTCGGTCATTTTCATTGGATAGTTTGGGAAGCTCCGTGTTTTCTTTTCACACCATTTTACCTCCAGAATTTGAATTTAAACAATTGAGACGCCGCCAGCTGCAAATTCGACATCAGTACTTGCCATTCAACCATCTCAACCACCCTCGGCGCTAGTTAAACCAGGTATTTTCCGAATTCCATTTGTTCGCCCCTGTTCTTCCCGTTTTCTCAAATTCATTCACTCAATTACCTGCAATTTCCTAAGTTAATGATTCTGTCCCTCATAAATTCAGCCTAAATTCACTGATACACCCCCTGTTTAAGAGGAGCCCGGCAAACCCCGGTCCATTCACGATTTCACCGTGCCAAAACCCATTTTCGAGCTCGGGTTCCTGATAAAATTTCATACCTTCTTGGCATTTTTCCCTTTTGCCGCATTCCACTACAAAAACCTCAGTGCATTGAGTTGTGATAATCCCTTTCCCCTTTGCATTTGGCCCTCACAGTCTCAATCCAGAGAATTTGTTAAAAGAGAAAACAAAGAATAAACCAAACTCTGAAAAGTTTTCCTTTTCACCACAATTACAAATATTGAAGATTTTTGGTTCAGCTGAACTCATTCTGCCACCCCTCTACAAATCCTTATAAGCAGTTATCCTCAGTCTGTTGCTACTCAAAAACTTCACTCCAAAGATAACATCAGAAAAGTTTTTTAATGGCTACTCCATCAGCTCTTAGTGTCACTCCTATGAATCCACCAAACAAAGAGCTTGAAGCCATGCCTCTTGTTGATAGAGATTACCTTATTCAAGATCTAGTTGGTGACAGAAATCACTTGCAGACCTTCTTCCAGTTGAGAAACAACTTTCAAAACAACTGTGACATGTATGGTATATGGGAGTCCAATTTGCCTTATTCCTTCCTTCCATCTGTCAATATTTATCCTGAGATCATCCGCTTATGTGCCGAGAACTATGATCCAACTCAGAGAGCTGTTAAGGCTCCATCTGGGAGCATACTTTTTCACATTACTCCAGACTCCATCAACCAAATGCTCAACTTCAAACAGACTCAGCTATTGTTTCCCTCCTCCATGAACTATTTGCTGGATGCAAGCTCCAAACTCTCTAGTTATGAATTTGAAAATATTACCAAGACATTCATGAGGGCAGACCGCCAGCCTACAGGGCCACCTCCTTTCCTATATGTCCATTTCAATGAGGTGGGCAAACTGCTAGTTGATATGATCTCTTATGTGCTGGGTTTTAAAACAAGTGAGAACATTGATGAAACAATGTTGGTTTTATTATCTGCATATAGTCCAGGACAGCCCCCTGCTTACAAGTACAACTATGCCAAGTTCATAGCCAATAAAATACATGATCAGCTAGTGAAACTGGATAGTGAGGGAGTATTCAAATATTCATCATATATCTACCATTTGTTCATGTATTACCAGTCTGAATGCTTCTAATGCCCCATCAAGAAATTGGATTCTAGGGGTGAAAGGATCTCTGTCATCTTTTGGTCATTAGTTTTCCATGAGGTTCAAAGCTCTCCATTTTCCTACTGTGAGTTCATTGACCAATTTGTATACCCAGTCTCTTGTCTCCTAATGAGATCCCCTCCTCCTATATTGTCATATGACATACAGAAGACCTTACAGCTGTCCAAGAGTTACAAAATAGGTGATTGGTACCTATATCAAAATCACACTGTCATTAGAATCTATAGTTGTGAGCTCTGTCCTTACAGGCTCCCAAGGTATGTACCAATGAGACTGTTTGCCTTGGAATACTATAGGCAACTCATTAGTTCTGATCTTACTCATTTTCATAGTTCCAAAAAGAAAGCTCACCTGAAATTCAAAGACCATCTAGGCCCCTTCATTATGAACAAGAAAGAAGGTTGGCAAGATGCTGATCAAATTTTGAGGGACAAATATAAGTTAAGGAGGAGCTTCTGGTGGGTCCCTTATGACTCGAAGGTTTTTATCAGTGCCAGAAGAGTTAAATATAGGCTGCTAGCCTATGACCATTGTAAATTTCCACAAATTGAACAATATGCCAACCAAGATGAGTGGCTGCAAGGCACATTAGTTGAGGAATTGACTCAAGAGGAAATAATGGAGAAAAATGTCAAGGATTTAGAAAAAACTCTTGACTTGGATTCTTTGCAGCAGGTAACATTGAAGTTGCCACATCAAATTGGAGAAGGCACATCTGCTGCTGTAACCACACAAGCCACCCAGGGACAATCTACATCAGAAACAGGTACAGAAAAAGGGAAGGAAATAATGGATGCAGAGAAAGAAGTGATCACAAAGCAGCCTACCACTTCAATTGAGCAACCTCAAGTACAGGCTCCTCTACAGCAAACAGAGGCACCACAAGTGCCTACCTTACAAACTCTTGCCCATGAGGAAAGAGGCAGAACATGAGACCGAGAAGACTCCACACCTGCTAGTGGGTCCACACAGTAACCCGAAGCCAAGAGGAAAAAGGTTGATTCTCCAATTGAGGAGGAAGTCAGTGAAGAAATCCTTGGAAGTCCAAGGAGAGATAAAGAAGGGAGTCAACAAACAACTACAAGCTCTTTCCAACAAGAGCAAGACAGACAGCATGGCATGGAGGTGTCTTCCTCCACATAGCAAAGAAAGAGGCCAACTAGCATTAAGGCCACCTTTAAAGAAATTAAGGCTCAAATGAACTGCTAAGAGTATAGATGTATGACCAATTTCTTAAGGCAACACTTGCCAAGCAGAAAAGGTTGATGGCAACATATGACATCAAAGAAGAAAAGATGATTCTCAGCCACTTTAAACCCAAGGTTCAGCAGCCTCAGTAAGCTGCAGACTATGTCAGGACAAAGTTAGAGGTCCTGGCCAAGGACATTCACCCCATGGATCAAATAGAGTTACATAAGCAAGCAGGGAAAATGGTCTATGCCGCACTTGTAGACAAGGCCACACTAGCCCATGAGTTAAAGGAATCCCTGAAGAACACAAATACTCAGCTTGATTTAGAAAGAATGTCCTCCACAGCAAAAGACAATAGAATTAAAACATTGGAGGACATTATTATGGACCTGGGGCATGATCCTAAGAATCCCAAAGCTATTAAGGCCCTAATGAAGAAAGAGGAGGATGATATTACTGCTCTGAAAAAGAAAATGAGGCTCTCCTCAACTATGCACCCACAAACGGGAGAACTGGTGAAAGAGAAAGAAGCTGAGGATACATTGGACCTGCTAATGCAAATGAACCAGAGAATAGTTCAAATGGAGGGAGAATTGGAGAGAGCACTGCAAGGAAAGTAGGGAGAGTCGACCTCCCAGCCACCTCAAACTGCCCCAACTACTGCTGCAGCTACACAAGTAGCAGCGACCCCTCCTATTACTATGGCAACTACAACAACTACAGATGTTGCAGCGGCAACAACAACAGCTCCTGAGTCTAGCATAAGCATGGATGAATTGACAAAAGCTGTCAAGGAGCTAGAGCTTCAAGCAACAGAGATAAAACAGGCCAAAGAAAAGTTGGCCGATCTAGAAGGAAAATATGATAAATCCAAGGTGACAGTGGTTGAACAGACGGGGGAAATTAAGGCCTTGAAGGACAAAATAAATTCCTTGGAGAAGGAGCTGAATTTAGAAAAGACTCTGGCTAAAATAAAGAAGATTTTGTGGACCAGGATTGACCATTCTATCACTAAATAGTGGAAATCTATCTGAACTGTGCATGAACAGATTGAATTAACAGGCCAAGCCCAAATCGAAAGTCAAAAAGCTAGAGCAGCACTAGGAAATATGCCTGAGCAGGCTAGCAAAATGATACACTTCCTGAACACTCACACTAAAGAGGATTTGGCAGCCTTAGACATCAGTAACAGGACAGAAACTGTTTTAACAGCAAAAAAGGTGCTGACCCTTAGAAATTTTGTGCAAAGTTTGGAGAGAAAATGTCAGGAAATGCAGGCAGAGGTAGATGATTACAAGCTGAGGATAGGAGCATTGCAAGGCAAAGGATTGCCCAGCCTATTGGCCGGCGCTGGAAGACTGCTGACCCGTGAGCAGTATGCCCCCAGGATGAGTAATTTCATTTCAAATCATATCACATCATCCACACGTACCTCAGAGGAAACAGGACCTCCATCAGGACAAAACCTTTATGATAAGCTGGAAAATTTATTTTACATTGAACATGAAATCAATCACTTGTTTGAGGTCCCGCCCAATCTTTACAGATACACAGAGGCAGATGAGACTTTAATAAAGATACGAAGACACCAACTGCCTAAAGAAGATTGGTGGCAAGCAATGTTGGAAATTTTGCCAAAGTGATCTCGGTCCTGTCTCTTTTTGGTCAACCTCAGGTCATCTTCAAGTAAATGGAATTGAATACGCAGGCACCAGGCACAGCATGGAGACAACAGGTAGAGCAGGTGAGAATAGTGACTCAGCAAATGCTGGGACAGCAAGCCCAAAAAGGCGAAAACACAGATTTTAAACAACGCAGCCCCAACCATCTTAGTTGGTCACAAAAGTCAAAACTCTCTGACAGAATGGGTAGCTAATACATTAAATATTTACTGCAACATTTACTCTTTCGGCTATAATTCCTCAAGAGTTGGCAAAGAAGTTATGAGTTATTAACTCATCAGCTAGATATTTTGTATCTTATCTTTTGTATATATACCTCCCCACAGAACGTATTTGGGGTTGGTGATTTTCTCTCTAAGACACTGCCTTGTAAATTTTCAGACTATCTAATACAAATATCTGGGAAAGTTCATGATCTCTACTCTATTTGATGTCAAAGTGATGATCTGCGTTCTGCTATAGAATTCTTGTGTTGTTTGATGGAGCAATAAGTTATTCTAAACCATGTTTTGTCTTTCTGTGTTTGCTTAATTCACATATATGTTTCATTAACTTAGCAAAAGAGAAGAAGAATAGTTGAGGACTTGTTCGAATGCACCCTCTGCTCAATATCTGTTGTTAACTGTGTTTTCTTCGGAATTAATCATAAATATGAATTCTTAACTGCTCATGTTTGTATTCATTCTCTCATTATGAATGTTTTTTAGGAATTCTTAAATGCTCCTAGATAATGTTCCCACTTTTTCCCTCTATCAATATAGTGAAAGATCCTTAGCTTCCTTTCATTCCTTGATTTCATGCCATCATATTCCAGATTTGAAGAATTGTTCCATGGATGCCTGTCTGGCTCTGTAGCATTACCTTTTTATCAAGAAATACTTCTAGTAGTACACCATCATCGACTCCATGCCCAATGGTCTAGATTATTCTGAAACTGCATACCAGTTCTGACTGAAATCATCATCCAAACAAATTCAAAACAAAATCCTGTGCATCATAACTAGCCTAAAATTACACCAAAACAAAGCTAAATCAGAAAGAGAGAGCCCTCTCTGGTTGCAGGTAGGCTAGGACCTGTGGCTTAAAGATTGGTTAGTGGTTACCTCGGCCGTATTCCCTTGGGAGTCAAAGGGAACAACCTAAGTGATAACATCATTGGCGACTCCACTGGGGACAGAACGAATTTTTCAATTGTTGTCTATTCTTTAAAACTATAGATGAAGCCTGAATGTCAGCCAGGAAGCCTTTGAAACTGTTCTTGACTTGCATTTACAGGAGTAAATAAAAGCTGCTTCAGTCAATCCTCATGCTAGTTTTAAACTCTAGATAGTTGTTCCAAAAAATTTGAATAGTTCCTTGTTAATTCTAAAAGCATTCACAGAAAATACCAAAAACAAATTCGGAAGCTGGATCCTAAGAAGAAAACTTGGTATACCATGTCAAATCCTGACCCAGATCCTCCAGCTGTTTTTTACAATCCTAATTTAATCCCAAAGTTTCTTAGGAAACAAGAGGAACAAGAAGATCTTACTAATTCTAGCCCTGAAGCAGTTCAACAAAGTTATATTCCAACCCCTGCTAAACCATCAGTTCGTCCTCACGTAACTCCTTCTCCTTCTTCCTCATCCACCTCTCAAAACACATTCTCCACACCTCCATCCACTACACAAATTTCCGTTGTTGTCCCTATTGTTCCAGTTGTTCCCTTCCTTCCTGTTGTCCCATTTATCCCTGTAAATATGGCAAATCGTTATGCCCCTTTACAGCTACCTGGGAATCCTGGGGCTATGCCTCAGGACTACCAAAGTAAGATCACTTCTTTTGATGGTATCGGCACATATACTGCCTTACAGCATACCAAGAAAATGCAAAAATACTTTGAAAATTATGAAATAGACGATGATGATGTGAGAATGAAATTTTTTGTCCAAAGTTTAACTGGTGAAGTAAGAACTTGGTTCAGAGCACTTGCTACAAATTCCATAGCCAATGCGGATGCTCTTTACAAATCCTTCCTCAACATATGGGAAAAGAAAAAAGACCCACTGCATATCTTATCTGAGTATGACAGCATAAAAAGAGGCCGACAAGAATCTGTCCTAGATTATTGTGCAAGATTCAACAATGTTTACAATGCCATCCCTCAAAACGTTAGACCACCACATGATTTAGCCTTAATCAAATTCCCTGATGGATTTGATTCTGACATGGCATATCAACTGAGGGAAAGAGCCCCTCCAACCTTAGCAGACATGCAAAACATAGTTGTTAGTGTAGAGGCAAACCTTATTGCTAAAAGAAATAGGGCAAGAGATGAGAGAAGAACTACTTTTAAAGAAGAACCTTCAGCATTTGAACAAAATCTTGATGCAATCATCAAAGGCATGGACATACTTGGGGACAGGGTGGAAACCATAGAAAGAAAATCATCATGGGAAGGCCAACCAAGTACTGCTAGAAACCCAAACTTTAGAAAGAATCAAAATCCAAATGTTGGAAGGGCTGGTCTCGACCAGAACATTAGACCTCCTTTTCAAGAAAATTATGTTGAGGCCTCAACATCTAGTGAACCGACCAAGGACCCTCACATCAACTTAATGGGTTTGGACAGCGAACATCAGGTCTGTCTAACACAAGAGGATCAAGAGGCCCATAATTGCAATCAATTTCAAGCCAAATCAGGAGAGTCATTTGACTTTAGGGAATGCTATGATGTAGCAGTTTATGAGGTACATAAACAGTATAAACTAAGGAGTAGAACCATATATGTGCCTGAACCTATCAAACCAAAGGATAATAAACAGCCAAAAAGGACAAAAGACAAAGTTGTTCTTCCAGAATCCTCTAATAAAACAGACCCACATCCAAGAGATATCATTGTGGAGGGTATATCAGATGTACAGCCCTCTGAAAACCAGCCATCCTCATCCCTCCCCTCAAAAGCAAGTTCAAACAACGTTCCTGAAAATAAATTTAAAATTGATTCAATTCAAAATCATACCCATGATGAAGAAAAGGTTACTGAAAATTCAGCTGAAAAGGAAAAATCTGCTGCCCATAATGCAAAGACTTAGATGGAAAAACCCTTCAACTTGGAAATAGAAATAAGTAAGCTGAAGATAGTTGTTCCTCTTTCTGAACTGGCTAAACATGAAGTGTATAGACAACAAATCAATAGGTCACTCCAAATATCAGACAATAGGGATGTTGTGAATGTTCTAGATGATCAACCTGAATTACTGTTTGGTCCTGAGGTTAACAGAAAGACAACAAATGGAGGAGTTCCACCCTTTTATGTCAGTTTAAACATTCATGAGAAGGTGTTACACAATGCAATGTTTGATTTTGGGGCCTCACACAATTTAATGCCCAAATCTGTAATGGAAAAACTAGACCTAGATATCACAAGACCATATAAAGATCTGTTCTCATTTGATTCAAGCCAAGTCAGGTGCCTAGGCCTAATTAAAGATTTGTGTGTTTCCCTGGTCCAATACCCAACCAAAAAAAATTTGATGGATGTGGTGGTAGCTGAAATTCCACCCCAGAATGGTGTGCTTTTATCCAGATCTTGGGGGGCCAAACTCCAAGGATCTTTGCAACTAGACATGTCATATGCCACTATTTCAGTCTTTGGACAGCCAGAGAGGTTATACCGTGAAACATTAATGAAATATGTGGTGAGTAGTCAAGAAAAGCCCCAAAACTTCCCCATCTATTCAATACATTCCGACATGGATTCATTCATTTTGTATAATGATGACATGTGTACCAAAACTAATGCCAAACTACTAGTAGTAGCACAGACAGAGGGTTTGAATGAACAATTTGCTTCTCAAGATCAAAAAGCTTTTGATATAATTGATACAACAAAGGAGAATGACACATCAAATGACTTGCAAGAAACCAATTTGCTCATGGTCCAACTTTCTAAAAATCTCAATATTTTCTGGATAAACATGTCAATGATCGAGATGAGCCCTCCCAACTAGAGGGACCCATCATGCACCAGCATCAACAATTGGCACACACAGACTGTATTAATAGTGGTGCAACTTAAGTGCAGCATCCACAACATATTTAGAAGCCTCGCGCCCCTAACTCTAGCCACCCATTTCATTGGTTCAAGTCGCGTGATGTCTGACTCTTCATAGTATACCTTCTTTAGGTACTTACTCGGTGCCAATTGTGGAAACCTCTCATGGTCCCCCATGTCCCAATCCTCCATTTTCAAGTTTGGTATACGGGCCAGCAAATTTCCCTCAAACAACACATTCTCTAGCAGCAAAGGTGTGGAGACTATAAATTTCACAAAATCTGGGTCTTTGGGTGCTTTAGTCATGGCTTTTCTTGGTGGAGTATACGGCAGGAGCTGAGTTATTGGCTCAGCCTTTTCTGTATCAATCTCCTCTATTCCTCCATGCAGTTGTTCCTCATATAGGTCTAGGGGCTCCGTCAGTTGTTTGGACCTATCCATATTTCCCTTCTGGCAGATTTCAGTTGGGTTTTTCTGTGGTTATTGCTAAGGCTTCTTCTCCTTCTTATCTCCCGCCATAGAAGCGGATGGCTTAGGCCTTCGCAACCTAGGAACGCTAGTAGGAAACCCTGTAGATACAGGTTGGGTCAGCGATGTCTCAAGTTTTGTTGCAGTCATTCTCTAGAGGAATACCTCACGCTGCTAATCAGGAAAATTTGTGAATCCAGACTGTGAAATAATTCTCTCCCAATATTTATCAAACATACAACACCACTCTAGACACAATTTAAAGTGAAAAAAATTAAGGAAAATTGTTAGGAAGAAAAGATTTTGAATGTTGAGTGGGATTCCATATTTATAGCTTAATTTGAATTCAAATTTGTCTTTTTCCTCCAATTCCTTGTCATTAATGCATTTTTGGTGGCATATTTCTAAAGATATGCATCTTAAATGCTCCCCCCAACCCCCCCCCTCCCCCGCTCCTTTTAACGGAAAAATTTCGATCCAATTAGCTACAATGCATCTAATTATCCCTTTTTGGCTAGGCTGTGCGGGACCTACCATCAGTGCTTAGCACCTTCATCACAACTTTCCTCTCCACCTCACCTTGATTCACCACGTAGCCCCGTTGCTTTGCCCAACCTTCCATTTGGTAGTGTAGTTTATAGTCATGCGCTCCCTTGCAACTTCCTAGAGCACTAAGACTATCTCGTAATCATATATTCATTATGTAGGGGCAAGATCACCCCTATATATATTCAATCAACTCCCATTGACTTTTCTCGGAAATAAATCACCATTCAGCTTCGCAAGTTGAACTATGCCTCCCTCTGTAATATCGTTAACAAGATATGGCCCTAGTCAATTCATTTGTAACTTCCCCATAAACGTTTTGAACTTACTGTCATACAGCAATAACAAATCTTCGTTCTTGAAGGTGCATTGTTTGATATGGCGATCATGACATGCCTTTTCACGATCCTTCTACACCCGTTGAGGAAAACTTGCCAAAAGCGATATTCCTACAACTCAACAAGTTGCACGAGGCATTCATCCATGGTATCTCGATTGGCCATGTTTGTAACTACAACAATCCATAAACATGGCACAATGTACTCCATTGGTGGTACAGCTTCTTGTCCGTAAACCAATTAGAATGGTGTTATTCTGGTCAACTTCTTGTAGGTAGTTCTATATGTCCATAAATCCCAGTCATTTCACTTTGCATTACAAATATTTGTTAACACATTCTCTATAATTTTTCTAAATGCTTCCATTATGTCATTTGATTGAGGATGATTTGGTGAACTCTTCTAGTGATACATCTAGAACTCTTCGAGCAAAGGAGTAATTGTCTCATTTAAGAAGTGCGAACCTCTATCGCTCATCAAGATCTTAGAAAGTCAAATCGAGATAGAATATAATTAAAGATGAATTTCGTAGTTGTTCCACACTACAATCCTTAACAGGTTGTTCATCAATCCACCTTGTGTAATGTTCAATTGTTCTAATGATATATCTGGCACTTGTCTTCTTTCCCAGTGGCTGAATTAGCCCTATGAAGTCTATCGCCCATTTATCAAATGCCTGGAATGACACCAGTGGGGTCAAGGGAAATTCATCTCTTCACAATGGTATTCCCATTCTCTAATAGACATCACATGCCCCGTAATAATCCTTCGAATCCTTATCCATAGTCAGCCACAATAGACCTACTCGTAGGATCTTCTGCGTAGTTCCTCTTCCCCCATAATTTCCTCCTGCAAACCCTCCATGTGCTTCAACAAGGATACTTTGCCGTTCATACTCTGGGACATACCTTCGCAATAATTCATCGTATCCCATATTATATAAATGTCCAGCGATAACAGAGAAATTTGTATCCTGGACCACCAATTCCTTCTTTTGTTGTGTGGAATACCCTTTAGGGGTTGTACCCGTGGATAAGAACTAGACTATATAAGAAAAATGGTCATCCTCAATGCGCACAGCTAAGAGTTGTGCATCAGGTAATCCTTCCTCCAAATTTGTAGGTTCATCACCATTCTTAATCCATGAGAGGTGATCTGATCCAACATTCAGGTGCCCTAGCTTCACAATTACTTTAAAGTCATATTCTTAAAAGAGCAGCAACCATCGAAAGATTCCCCCCCCCACCCCAACATAGGCTTGTTGACCAAGTACTTCAAAGTAGAATATCTTGTGTACATCTTGAAGTGTGCACCCAACTAATAGTGCCTGAATTTCTACAGTGCATACACCTTTTATAGTCCTTCGTGCTTTGTGGTGGAATAATTATTTTCCAATTTTGATAACTTCCTACTTGCAAATGATATCAGACGTTTGATATCACCTTCTCCTAGTTGGGTTAGCACAGATCCCAGGGCTATGCAAGATGCATTGACATGGATGTGGAACTCCTTCTTCCGGTCGGGGAATACTAAAATGGGCACGGTGACCATTTTTTCCTTCAAAACATCCAAGCTCTTCTAGCAGTCATCGTCCCAGCAAAATGTTGCTAATCTAGGTGGATGTTGGTGTCCACCCACCTATCCCATTTGGACCCCCACAATTGTCTCTTTCAGCTTTTCAGTTTCATAAATTATAGCACAATTTGCTATTTTTAGCAGTTTTTCGAGTCCTAAACTTCCGTAGCCGTTTTGAGGCCCTAAACGACGTTTTTTGTGGAATCTGGGAGCAACATGGGTCCATGGATTGATTTTTCTTTTCCCAAAGTTGCAGTGATCGAATAGATATTTCTAACAAGCTATTGTATGCGTCAAATAGAGATCGGGTGCCAAAGTTACGACCTCGGGAAATTGATGTACCAATTTACCCAAACGGGACCCACAATTTGGTGTTTCATCTTCTAGGGTTAGGTTTTGGGATGTTAATGGTTTTCCATTGTTTCTCAACAATAAATAGGCCTTTGAGCCTCATTGTAACACAGTTCAAAGGCATATAGCCACCACATCTCTTCTCAGAGATAAACTACCATCGCCCTAGTTGTTCATTTCCATTTTCTGTTTGTAAGCATATCTCAGTATTTTACATTAATGAAATGAAGTATTATTTCCATTACATTTTTGTGTTTATGGTTATCTCCATAATTTGTTGCATTCTTGTTTAAATCCAGATCAGTGGTATCAAAGTGGTCTGCCGTTTCTCTATTTTTCTTTGCATGTCCCCAACGAGGTCAGGATATAAGGAGTTAGAGCTTGAACTGGTCGAATCTTCGCAATACCAGCCTCGCAAATCCTGATAGCCTCCCATGGTGGATGAGAAGAAAGACGAGGGAGCATGAGATCCTATCAAAATCTTTCTGGAAGAAGCCCTCGAGCGACAAAGGAACGCGATGATGGATAACTTTGCGCAAATCCTTCAGCGGCAACCCAGAAGCGACGCATCGGCTTCCAATAGCTACTCTAGAAATGCCACACTGTTTAAGGTACAAGCTAATTTCGAAATCCCCATATTTGAGGGTCAAATAGACGTGGATGTTGTAGATAAATGGTTAAATCTGCTAGAAGGGTATTTTTCAATTCATGAATTTTCGAGTCTGGAAAAGATTGTTTTCGCTCTTCTCAAAGAAGCCCCCCACGTCAATGACTGGTGGGAAACCTACTGTGAGTAGAAGAATGAAAGCACAGGCTCAATTTTTTCAGTTGCACCCACTTGGGATTCATTCTGCGATGCCATCAAGGAGCAGTACTACCCTGTCAAAAGCTACGAGGACAAATACATAAAGTGGACCACGTTGCGGCAGGGAAGGGACCAAGATGTGCAAGAGTTCACAAACATTTTTCATACCCTTCGCATAGAGTTGGGTATCAAATATTCTGATCTGATTTTGGTACTCAAATACCGCGGCTGCCTACACAGATACATCCAAGAAGAGATGGAGTTCCTGAACATCTCCTCGCTTGGCACAACATACCGATATGCTGTCAAAATTGATCAAAAGTTCAAACAAAAGAAGCGAGACTTTAGATCTACAAATCCAAAACCCAAAGGACAAAGCCAAGGCGGGTGACCCAAGACAACTCATCGAAGCTGCAAGAAAATAAAAACACCACAAAGCTGAAGAAGGACACAGGAAAGTGGTGTGAGTTCCACAAGAGTCCCACTCGTAGCACAAGTGAGTGTCGAACCAAGCAGTTGCTGGTGGCTGAGTTGAAGGCTTCTGAATCAGATGCATGTTTTGACCCTGAGTCAGAACTCAATAAAGGGAATGGAAAAGGGAAGTACATCATTAATGTGGAGCCTAGCACCACTGTTTCCACCACCAAGATCCAGAAGAATGAACTCGAAGATCCAGAGGAGGGGGAGCATCTTTTCCACTCACAAATGTGGGTGAAGGGTTCACCGCTGCAATTCATTGTTGATAGTGGCAACCAAAAGAACCTCATTTCAGTAGAGGTCGTGAAGCAGTTAGGCCTATCAACTACACCACACCCACAACCATACAATATCAGGTGGCTTCATCAAGGATGAGATCTCAAAGTTCGCCAGCAGTGCCACCTTCCCTACAGCATCAAGCCCTTCATAGACGAGGTATTGTGTGATGTTACACCTCTAGATGTTTGTGATGTACTATTAGGCCAACCATACTTATGGAGGTGACATGTTGTATATGAGTCAAGGCCTTGCGTTGTCACTATTGTTTTGGGTGATTCATTATACAGGATACTAGAGGTAGCCCCACCTACCACCACCTCTTTGATCACTGCTAAGAAATGTAGCAAACTCATCTCCTAGACTAGGAAATTCATTTTCTGTCTGATTCCCAAAGTAAGGGGAATATCGTCACCACATCCATGACCCCCATGAAGGGTTCCTCCACGCAGCAGCAGTAGAAAAGGGATACGATCATGACAGAACACAATAAAAACTTCTCCTCACCCACAAGGGTACCACACAAGCTTCAGGTGGGCAACTAAGTCTGCTTGCATCTGTAGAAAGAACACCTTACAAGAGCCCATCAGAAACTCCGACCACACCGACATGGTCCTTACACAATTACCAAGGCTATGGGAAACAATGCTTTGGAGCATAACATTCCTCCATTCCTTCACTTGCACTGAGTGTTCAATGTGGACCATCACCGACCATGCTTCCCACCATTACTGGACACATCAGAGATTGCAGAACAGCTCACCAAAGACCCAACTCAGCAGAAGCTTCCTCATCTTAGGGAGAAACTAAACGCAATGGGTACCATTGCTTCCTAAGGGGGGAGGAATGATCTAGGTGGATTTTGGTGGCCACCCACCTATCCCTTTGGACCCCCACAACTATCTCTTTCAGTTTTTTCAGTTTCCTAAATTGTAGCACAATTTACTTTTTTTAGTAGTTTTTCGGGTCCTCAACTTCTGGAGCTATTTTGAGGCCCTAAATGACGTTTTTTTGGGAAATCTAGGAGCAACATGGGTACATGATCTGATTTTTCTCTTTGTAAAGTTGCAGTGCTTGGATATATCTTTCTAACGAGCTATTATATGCATCAAACAGAGATCGGGAGCCAAAGTTACGACACCGAGAAATTGATGTACCAATTTACCCAAATGGGGCCCACAATTTGGCATTTCATCTTCTAGGGTTAGGTTTTGGGATGTTAAGGATTTTCCATTGTTTCTCAACAATAAATAGGCCTTCGAGCCTCATTGTAACATAGTTCATAGGCATGTAGCCACCACATCTCTTCTCATAGATAAGCTACCATCACCCTAGCTGTTCATTTCCATTTTCTGTTTGTAAGCATATCTCAGTATTTTACATTAATGAAATGAAGTATTATTTCTATTGCATCTTTGTGTTTATGGTTATCTCTGTAATTTTTTGTGTTCCTATTTAAATCCAAATCAATCCATCTTTTTTCAGCAATCTTTCCATGGGCGCAGTGATTTGTGTATATGCCTTGATAAATTTCCTATAGTACCCTGTGTGGCCCAACATCACATGCAGTTGTTTCACAGTCTTCGGAGGCTCCAAATTAATAATCATGACAATTTTGGAAAGTTCTACCATCAACCCCTTCTTACAGTCTACATGGCCCAATAGTATCTCATATGGTACATTGAATATGCATTTCTTCAAATTAAGGGAAGTATGATACCTTCGACAAGTATCCAACATGAGTTGAAGACTGGAAACATGTCTCTTAACTAGCCTAAACACAGTCCAATCATCAAAGTAATCCTGCACAAACTTGTGAATAAAATCCTTAAAGGTTGTGACTACTACCCTAGAAAATATTGCAGGGGCATTCTTAAATATGAAAGGCATAACTGTATATTGGAAATGGCCCCATTTAGTGGCGAAGGTGGACTTACTTTTGTCCTTTGTGTGATATTGAGCTGATGATACCCTGAGAACCCATTAGTAAATGAATAAGCTTCCTAACCTCCAACATTTTCTGGTACTTCATCTATGAATGGGGTAGGAAACAGATCGTGGAAACAAGAATCATTCAACTTCCTCAAGTCTACGCATATCTAGATTTCACCCTACGTTTTCTTTTCTCAAACAACCATAAAACTAACCCAGTCTGATTCCTTGATAGGTTCAATAATCTCGGCTACAAGTATCTTATTTAATTCTTCACTCACCTTTTCTTTATACATAGGATTCAAGCGATAGGGGCATTACTTTAGTGGCTTCCCATCAGGCTTTAGAGTGATCTTCATGATGCTTAGATACCCTACAATCCATTTCAAATCATAGAACTTAGTGGGAAACAAGTCCTGATATTCCTGTAGTAGCTCCATGAGTTTGTCCACTGTATCTTCATCCTAATAGTCACATATGTTTGCAAACTTCAGCTGTTCTTATGATCCAATATTCACCTGCTTGGTCTTCAAGAGCTGTGAAATATCAGGAAACTCCTCCTTAGGCCCAACAAATTCACATTTTCCTTCTGACTCAGCAATATGGATGTTCCTAATATCTTCATGCCTTCCTCAGTTGTCACATTGTAACATTCGAGTGCATGGCATAGCTACGTGCTCCAATATGTTGTTCCCATGCAATAGGTTCCTCAGGAATTCTAAATATTACAGCTTTGATCTCTTGTAATGCCTCATCAATACACTAAAATCCATCTTCAAAGCTAAAAGTTAACATAAAACTTTCTTTCAGAACATCCCATTCTAGGGTTCCATGTTGCAGCACCATTTTGAGATAACATTTCATCGGAATCATATCCAAAGTATGGCAGAATATATGAACCCATTCTAGTGTGGTTCTTCTCCCCATGCTTTCATCCATCGAGCCAAATGCTTGTGTGGATCATCCTTCCCTATCTATTTCTCCATAATGCAAGTATTGGCATACCCAAACTATAGCTTCATAATCTGCCAATATTCCAATACCCACATTATGGAGAAATATATACACTAGATATATGTACACGGAGATACACGAGATCTTCTTTTGTACCTTCCCCATTGAATTGTATGAGTGGTTAGCCAAATTGACAGATAGTCAAGGAAGGTGGAAGCTCGATAGTCCTATAGTGTGGACTCCGGAATTAATGCAACGACTAGAAGCTTCTGAAAACAAGATCACACAGGTTTTTGATCATTGGCTCGATCAAATTCTTGGGGGGTTTGTTACAAAATTTGCAGTCCATACCTCAATCAATTATAGTGAAGTAGAGCGATGATTCTTCAAAGGACCGTGAGGTAAGTATTTAAGATCATTGAATACTTGGATTAAAATGTTGCTATGTGAAAAATAGGTGATTCCATTACCTTGATGTTTAGGACTACGCAGAGTGGATGATTCTTTAGATATCTTGAAGGATCGGGACTAAAGTATAGTCCATTAATTGGACCTCCTTCAAGTGACGATGAAGGGGTGGAGCACACTATGTCGTGAAGCATGATTCAACTAATCACTCAGGGGATTCCTAGAATAAATCAACCATCCACTCTGCCTCCACCTCTACCTCCATGGCATACACCTTCGCCCACATCTCCACCTCCACCTCCACCATTCGACATGGTGAATGCAATGAAGATGGCAATCTTCATGAGTGTAGGAAGTGAAGATCCAAAGCAGATCTAGTTGGTTGCAAACATTGTATGGATAGTGCAACAGATCATCGATGATAATCTAAAGAAGGCACAATTGGTTACTGCATTTCAGGATCACGCACTAACCCGGTATATTAATTACTGCGTTGATAATCCTCTTGCAACGTTAGTGGAGACTAAGACAGATTTGAACGAATAATTTAGTAAGCCTAAGTCTGACTCACAGTCAGTGATTGAATTCAAAGAGATCATGATGAAGGTGGAAGAGACACGTTGGGAGTTTGATTAGAGTTTGAAGTGCCAGGTCAGACAGGCTGACATGCAGATCTCAGATAGCCAGCATCACGACTGGTTTATACCCCATTTGAGAATCACTCTGTCACAACAAAAGATAGCAACACAGGAAGAAGCACTAGAAATCACAATTAGGTTGCATGCATCACATATTTAGGATACAAACTTGGTAGTACAACAAATACTCTCACAATTAATGATATTACACCTAGAATTATAGAGTTTGAAGAAAGATAAGGAGATTAAACCAGAAACGAATGTAGAATTCTAGTGTTTGAAGTGAAAAGGCCATGGGAATGAAAAGAATCAATGTCCCATGTACGCGAACTATATTATAGGAGTGGGGTCGATTCACCTTAAACTAGAAGCCCTAGCAGGGCCGAACATGGGGGTTGTGCTATGGTTTTCCATTTGTCAAGTTACTAGGAACATGCGATGGATAATTTTCATTTACATTAGAAGTTCATTCAGACACCCCAGTAGTTGTTCTATAATTTCTGCGAATCTATGGGCCACGATGAGCGTAACTCTCGAAGCTATGATCTGATGATGGAAAGAACCCCTACATACCATATGCAAGTAGAAACTCGACCTCCATATCAAGGCATTGGAGGAACACGCAAAGGTTATCATGGTTGAGGTCAGGGACGAAAAAGAGGAGGACCTAGTAGAGGTTGCGGTCAAATTATTTGCTACAACTGTGGACACTTGGGGCACTATGTGCGAGAGTTCAAGAATCATACACACCCATCATGTCAATATTGCAGATAGTTTAACCATACTATAGAAGAATGCTTGATACTAATAGCCAAAATGCAAGAGAAGAAAAGGTAGCCTCAGAAGCTGACACAGAATTTACAGATGATGAGATTTGAGCCTGGTGAAGAAGATCAAAGCTTTAATATTGTGCTGAGAAGTGGAATGATGACTGGAACTAATAAAGGTAAATAGAATAAAGAAGAGGGACAAGTCCGCAAAGAGCCAGAGAAAAAATTTAGCTTTTATTTGGATTGCACTAAGGAAACATTTATGGAAGCCAAGAAGATATTCGTTGAGGCCTCCACCTCAGGAAGCTAGGACAAGATGCAAGAAATCAGCGCACCTGTAGAGGTTGAATCTTCTATGCTCACTAAATTTTTGGAAACTTGCATGAATTTTTTGTGCAATAGCAAGGTTGTGGAAGGCTCGGATGAATTAATAAATAAATGTGCCAAAAAAGAGAAGGCCCCTAATGGACATCGCGTGGTCAGAAATATTGGAAAACATAAGGCATGAACAGGGAAAGAGATGACACTAACCACATAGATAGGTGACTATGAAATGGATCAGGTCATCTTGGATCTCAGGTTCGATGCAAATTTTTTACCAAAACAAACCTAGGAAAGGATGGGGAGACCTGCACTGCAGTGGTCTCTGATTCAACTCAGAATGGTGAACCAACAGAAAATCATCCCCATGGGATGATTATATGGAGTAACAATTGACATTGAAGGTGGTAGTGTGAGGGAAGACTTTGAAGTTAAATAAATTGTCGATGAGAGTAATCCCTACCCCGCACTCCTAGGAATTGATTGGGCTATTGATATTGATGGGGTCATTAATTTGAATAAGAGGACAATGTCATTTGAAATAAATTTGCTTCGAGTTATAGTGCCACCGGATCCAGCAGAATGGGTGCATTATACTGAAACAGTCCATGATTATGAGGAAAGTGATGATGAGCTAGATCAAATTTACAAGATAACAATGCGAGAGCAATATTAGATCAATCTGACAACAGAAGGGCAGATTTCATGGGACCAGGAGATTTCCTGCACCTCTGATTTAGACGAGGAGTTAGAGCATTGGTAGAAATGTTTACATGAAGTTTGCACATTGTGATGCAATATGATGATGAAGGCATTGTGTTATGTTTCATTTGACATAAGAAAATTACCTTATTACGATGGTTTAATTGATGTAGATGTATTTTTGGATGAGTTTGAGTGTGAAGTCCCTGAGGACCACCACTTTCAAGCATTGGAGTTGACATTGTGCGCTATGATGAGCCTCATCATTGGGTAATTATATGGGCCTTAATTCACCTCCTAGCTTAGTCAAACCAACTATTCTCATAGCTTATTGCATGATTTTGATTATATTGTGTTTATGAGGTGAGTTAAAGTTTGATATTATGCTTTGTGGTATAATGTGCATTTAATGCAGGATTAAAGGAGAAAATCAAGGAATTTTGGCAAAGACCAAGGTCAAAACTTGAATGGGACAAGGGAGAGGGATTATAGGAGGTAAATTTGCCTCATCTACTACCCCTCCATTCGAATATTCCTCCATCAGCTCGGAGTGCAAACAACAAAATCATGAGGACTAGAAGTCAGTCGAGCAAGTGAGAGACAAAGCACCAGTTTATCTCGAGTTGGGGAGCCGAGCCTCCCTGATTTTGAGGAAGTCATTGGGGACATCAGATGTATAAGTAGAGAGGCCTGAGACCTCAGTAGGATTCAAATTTTTTATTGTAAACTCTACTCTATTTTCAAGCTGCGAGACTTGTGACAATTCTTTTGCTGTAATTTGATGTTTTGGTAATAAGAATGAGTTTTGTTTTGAGCCAGCACTGAGTTAAATTAGAGGTTTGAAGCTCTTTTGTTAGGGCCCAATCCTACTAGCCAAGGCTCCTCTTAATTTTTCATGTATTTTTAGTGTGGATTCATAGCTTAACTGTTAATTTTATTATTAGATGCATTTCCATTACAAGTAGTGTAGATTAGATTGGTTGTGTGATAGTTCGCTTCCGTTTGTGCTTTATTTCAAGTAGCAAGTTAGCAAGGAGAAACAAGATCACCACAATTAGCAAGTGTCTCAACATCAATTCCTCCCTCTCGAACCATGAATTGAGGAAGGGACCCTTAAGCAACTCCCAAAACACAGATTTCTAGTTCTTTTATGAGCTTTGGAGTTTGTTGTCTTTAATTTAGTATTTGGTTAATGTTGCAAGGTAGATTTCATTGTCATATTTTCCATCTCCATCTCTGCAGTATATCTCACTCGTGCTTTCATTCCCTTCAGAAACTTTCTTCATGCATAATATAGGCAGTTGATTCATTAGTTCTTCTTTTCTAGTTTATGAAAATGTATCTTATTGCATGACTTTTTGGAAGGCACACATGTTTTATGCAGAGCAGGCTCTTCAGGAGGAGACGAAGACTTCAAAGTTAGCAGCCACCTTCCACTTCATCCACCTTATCCATCCCTTGCTTTCACCATCACCCTCACTAGTTTTTCATCATTTTTTCATTGAAATTCTCCTAAACACATTGAGTGAATCTAGCCATCCCTTATCTTGGATATTGACTCCTGAGTGCTCCTAGACCTTCTAACGCTCCATTCCACCCATCACACACCTTTCCTAAGCCTCCCATCACCTCCAACACCTCACATTTAGCTCTCAGTTTTTTCTTGTAGGTTTCTTGTAATTCCTACAGGATCATCCTATAGGTTTCTAGTACATCATGTAGGTTTTCCTGAAACAGCCTGTTTTGAGGCCAAATTGAGGGAAATCCTCTAGGATCTCACCAAAAGCCTCCTAAGACCCCTCCACACAATCCAACCACTTCACAAACCTTCTATCCATCCTCAAACACCTTCAATCCACCTGCCAAATCCACAAGAACAATTAGTTTGTATACTTGATTTTGCATAAAAAGACCAAAAAATAGAAAATATATTTAGTTTAGTTTCCTTCATTGCACAATAGTCTTGGTTGATGCTTCTTACTTCTGTAACTTAGATAGTAGCATTTGTTTATTTTTTATTTAGCATTTATGCTTAGCATAGCTTATTAAATGGTTAATTACGGTATGGTGTGGTTTCGGATTACATGTTGTCCTTCTCCATTACTACAGTAGAGCAAGTTCTTAACATAGATTTATCTTTCTTCCATCAAAGAATCAAGTTTCTTATGACTCTATAGAAGTCTGGTCTAGAAACCTAATGGTCTCTCGCCAGCTGAATAGTTACAATAGGTTGAACCATCTATTTTACCTGCATACAACACTATCACCTCCAATTTTGTACGAACCTGGGGTTGATAAGTAAATTTGGTAGCCCAAAGGTTGCAGCATCCTTGCTACAATATTGGTACTCATCAAATTTTTGGCATCATTTCCAGGAAGGTGTTTGAGTAGAACGTGATTACTGCTTTCTTATCTTATATTTCTTCTCTTCAATATTCTACCATTAGTTTATTTCTACAAAAGTGATCTAGCTGTTTCCTTTCTTCATTTTTCATTGTCTACTTTCCTTTCCATTTTGCAAGTAAGATTTCAATTCAACAAGTAGCTTTCTCATTTTGTTAGTAATCTTCATTCAATTAGAAATTTCAATTCTACAAGTACTTTCGAAGTTTAAAAAAAATACAAATCCTACCCAAAAATATTTCTTTTCATGCCTCATAGGAATAGGGACAACTTAGGGAAATTTTTGCCAAATACCCCCACTGCATCCAACAGCCAACCTTCTCCCTTCTTTGGTGGCTGTGAACTGAAGGAACCCTTGTGTGAGCAACCTGACATTTTGAGTAACCTATAGGGGAAGAAGAAGAAGAGGAACCCATTCCTACTGAACCAATGGCTGAACACCAAAATGACAGAGCGAAGATACAGAGAGTTGAGGGTGCCTTCCCCATCAGGGAAACCAATGGGGACACTAAGATGAAAAATATAAGCCCCTCTGCCCTACCTCATTTCCATGGCCTGACCATAGAGGACCCCGACACTTTCGTATTTTAGTTTGATGTTATATGTCGAACCTATGACTATATAGATGATGAGAAACAATTAAAACTATTTCCATCGACCCTCAAGGATGCAGCATTGCACTAGTTCGTGGGTTTACCTGAATATAGCATCACAACTTGGGTTCAGATGTAGAAGGCCTTTAACAACAAATATCCGGACTATTGTTGGTCAAAAGACACTAAAGAATAAACTTTTAGGATGACCATAGGCAATGATGGATCCTTATAGGATTATGAAGAAAGATTCCAGCTTAGTTACAAAAGGGCTAGGTGCACACTTAACCCTAAGTGACTAAAGCTGGTCCTACTTACAGCAGTAAGAGAAGATCTTCTGGATACCTTACATTTGTTAAAAGGAGGAGATATCTACCAATTACCCTATGAGGATATTAAGAATGTATTTAGAAACCATTCTAGGGTAGCCAGGAAAAGGGTAGGGGTATTCAACCTACGGCCAGTACTGGTGAGCACCAGTATTGCAACAATAATGCTGCAACTCCTGGAGCTTCCTACTTTGATTTTATCAACCTGGTAGTTTGTAACAAACTTGGAAGCAACGATGTTGTATGCAAAAGTACTAGCTCTTACTGTAGGCTGTCACTTGGTCAGCTGGTGCAAGATCACTAGGAGCTCAAGCCAACTTCTATGAGTTTCCAAAAGAAGCTTTTAACTGTGATGAAAGAAAGATAACTCTACAAAGACTATTCTACTTGCAGAAAGAGAAAGAAGACTGGAGTGTAAGGCAAACCCTAATTTTTCCAACTAATCCTGCTTTTGCAGAAACAGAGATGAAAACTAATGAAATGAGTGTAGTTGACTACTCAAAAGGTAAATTGCATATACTCAAGCTATTCCCAGAAGAAAATGATAAAAGAACATTTTTTGCATTTTTATGTGTTTTATGTGAAATTGTTGTGCATGTGATTTTGCCTGTTTGTGACTGTGGCAGAGGTTTGGTGGCGATGGATGGCGGATTTGGTTTTTGTAGAGGTGTAAGAAGGTGTGGAGGGGTCCTAAGAAGTCTCTAGTAACATTCTAAAGACTTCCCCTATAATCAGACTTCAAAAAATCACTCACATGAAATTCTACATGAGGCTACAAGGGATCTACAGGAGGATCTTAGGAGGATGCTAAGAGCTATTTTCAGAGGTTTTAAGAGTGGAAAAATGGTGGGAAAGGGTAGCTAACGACTAGAGGGATGTGTTGAGGTGTCCGGGGCTTAAAAAGGAGGATCAAGAAAGAAAATGATGGTTGAATTTGTTCAAATGACGAGAGGAAAGCTTATGGGAAAAGTGCAGAAATTAGGGCAGATTCGTGAAGGACTGTGAATGACTTGTGAAACCTGTGAGAAATGAGATGATACTGGCTACTTTATTGATGTATTGTGAGCTGAGGTGTGTTGTAAGAGATCTGCACATCTAACTACCGAAACTGAGCAAGAAAAGGATTAGTCGCATCAAGAAAACATAACCATATCTCTTGTTAACCTAATTTCTGACCTAGAAACATAAAGTGCTGAACAATACCCTATGAATAGAAAATCTTTCAAAGAGATTTATTATAGAAACAAGAAATAATCTTGGAAAAATGAATCTGAAGCAACACTTTAACTTTTCAAATCGAATCATCACACTAGAAATTGCATGGAAGAAGCAAAACTGTGTTTTTGGTGGCAGCGATGGTGCCTCGACCTCAAATCATGGTCCCAGGAAGGGAGAAAGGAGATCAAGGTCTATTGTTGGCCTCTTTAAATCTTACCTATCACTGTATTATACTACTTTAGGAACTGAAACAAAAGTAACCTATTCTAAATAAGGTAAAATGAATCTATGTAAGATAAATTAACTCATGAACTGAAGCAAAAACATATAAGTACAAAGCAAGAGGTGTTGGACAGCTTGGATTGGGCCCTAACCCAAGAGCTTCAGCCCTCTAAGAGAAATCAGTGCTGGCTCAGAAAGTATTTCATCTACATTATCAAAATAAAAGTCACATTACATAAACTGTTCACAAAAATATGCTCGACAATGAACTGAACAAGAGTTGTACAAAGGTGCAAAAATTCTACTAATAACTAGCTAGATTACTGAGGCTCTAAGCCCCCTAATTTATACAAATGGAGTCCCCCAACATCCCTCCTAAAATCATGGGGCTCGTCTTCCCAGGACAAGAGATAGACAGCAGTTCTTCTTGACTTGCTCGGTTGCCCTTTGGATGCATTGATGTGGCTGTTTGTGCTCCATGTTTCTAATGGAGGATTCGAGGTAGGGAGTCATAAATGATGGGGACACCCTCCTACAAATCCTCTCCCTTCTTTTCCTTAAATATTGGTTGCCAAATGCTCATTAATCCTTTGACTTTGTCCAAAATTGACCAAAAATCTACATAAAGCACACATTAGACTTCATGGCACAATGACTAACCCAATTCACACTATTAGCATAAATATAATAAAAAACATGCAATAAACTAATGAGAATAGTGGATTAAGATGAGGTAGGAAGCCAAATGAGACCATAGAATTACCCATTTTTGGGGCTCAACATCACACCCTACTGAATGGGTTACTCATCCTCTGAGAAACTAGTCTATCTCTTCATCCTTGATGGCTCTGATGGATTCCCTGACATCCCATGCTTTTGATTTGATATCCCTTCTCCTTATCATGGAATCCTAGCTTTCTATCAACCTCTTCCCACTATTTTTTTTCTTCTTCTTCTTTTGCACCTTCCAGTAGTTATAGCAAAAGTGGAGGAATGAATTTGAGGCCAATCCAATTGGCCTTCAAAATTTGCATAGAGTGCTTATACAGTGGCACTCTCCTCAAGGCTTCTCTCATCCTATTTGGGAAGTGATACTCGTTGATCTGTAGGCTGTGTGGCAATGTGTTCCACCTTCTCATGCAGCCATGAGTGTACTCATCTCCAAACAATCTCTCCATGTCCTCAAAATATGCAATAGCGTGGACCTGCTCATTGATATACTTACGGACACTTTGAGGATTATCTACAAGGTGTTGGTGGGCATTCATGAGAGCCATGGGGTCTGCTAGCTCCGCTCAGATCATTAAGGGTTCATTTTGCTCTTTTGCCATCAACTTCTTGATTTATGTTGCCCTTTTCACCTCATGACTCATCCAAGATGCATGGCCATCAGCTGCAAGTCTCCTAACCTAACATTGGGGTCCCATAGGTTCATATCAATAAGGGCCATGTTATGTAAATAAAACTCTGCCAACTTCACCTTGTCTTCTGCTAAACTATGGTCACATAGATACATGAATTGTCCATAATCTTGAAAAGGTATGGTGCCTCTCTGGGCCAGAGTCTTGATCTGGAATTGTAGCCACTGATCTTTGAGGTATACTCCATATGATTTGGCTGGTTTCCTGCACTGTAGTGCCTCCATAGCCCAGCTGGCCATGCATGCTAACTAGGTTTCCCTTTCTTGTAGCTTCTTTCTTAACATTTCATTCTCTGCTTCCAAGTGAGATCTTTTGATTCTTCTTCATGTTTTATAGTGGCTAGCTCTCTACCCATCTCTTTAAGCTTGCTCTCCATGTGGCCAATGTCTTCCACCCCTTTAAAATTTTCAATTTGCATCCATCTGTGGCTCCTTACTCTTTCTTTTTCCAGCTCAAAGAAAAGTGGGACTGCAAACTTTTGTGGGATGATTTTCCCTCCTTCTAAAAGGTTGTAATAAGAGCCCAAACTAGGCTAGGGGTCAAGCTCTGGTATCCCTACTATTTCATCCTTCCCCTTGGTCTTCTCTTCTTCCCTTTTCTGAAGTTTCACAGTCTCCTGTAGCTTTGTCAAGGTCTTCTATAGAGCAGTCTACACCTCCTATAGGATTGTTTTAGAGTCCTGTAGTTTTATCCTTTCCTTCCATGTGGAATATCGAAGGCTTCCTCTTTCATAGGTTATGGGGGTTTTGGATGGAGATTCCTCCTTTTTGGAAGTAGGAGAATCTTCAATGGTGATAGGCTCTTTTGAGGGTGGTTGTGGCTTCCCCATTTTTATCCTGGTGCTTTTTCAAGCACTGAAATACATGGATGGTTGCCTTTTTCTCCTTGGTTTGGGCTTAACTAGGGCACTAAGTATAGCAAGAACAACTACTGCCTCCCTTTCCAGTGTTTCACGAGACATTTATGCCTTTGGTGCCTCTGTTTCTTCTTCTTTTGTCTTTTCTACCTCTGTAGGTTTTGTTTCTTCTATCCCTGTTTTAATTTCCTCCTCTTCTTGTTTAGTTTCTGCCCTTTCTACTATAGTCTCTATCTTCACTGATTTAGTCTTTTTCCTTTTTCTTTTAGTCCTTTTTCCTCTTGTCTTAGGTTCTTTCTTCTTCTCTGTTGTGGTCTTATCCTTCTTTGTTTCATGATTTCTTCCTATGTTTGGGTTTCTTCCTTCCCTATTTCAGGTCCCTCTTTCTCTGTTTATGTTTCCTCCTCACCTTCCCCTTTTTTTTCTTCTCCCTCACTTTCAAATGGACTGAGGTCATATGTGAGGGCTTTCACATCATCTTCCCTTGTCATATTTCTAAAAATATCCCAGGCTATGGGAATTGTGAAGGTGTGGAGGGCATCTTCCACCAGCAACTTAATTAGCCCATGGTGAGCCAATTCATCTGGAAATCCTACCTTCAATTTGATGCTAGATTCTATTAAGGATTAGAGGAGAAAATAGGGAATACTGAGTTTTGGGGGTGCTGGAAGGTCCATGCCATATCTTAACTCATGCAACAATCTGAAATGGTACCCATAAATTATGTTGTATCTTCCTTCACAGGAGATGTATTTAATAATTTGATAACTGATCTCATCCCAAGGGTAAGGTATACTTCTTCTCATGATGCCATTTTTTTCCTCCACAGGATGTTCATTAGGCTGAGAAAAGGTTTTCATAGGAACTTGACCCACTGGTTTTTATTTCTTGCTCCAGGGTAGTCCAAGTGGGAGACTGGTAAGCCCGCTAATGAATTTTTGGGTGATTTCTATAGTGAGAACCTTGAATTTGACAGTGGCATGAGTTTTTGAGTGAGGTGTCAAAGACAAGGAAAATTCCTCTGTTACTTCTTCATCATACCCATGAAGCTTTTCAAAGAATGGAATCCAATTTTCTCTAGTAAAAATGTCTACCACTGTTATAGCTCCAAATCTCACTCTTATGGTTTGTGATGCTGCACTCATGGCCTAAGGCAACCCCTCCTTCTAGACCTGGTCCAAAATTTAAAAAACAGTGTTTTATTCCCTATATGCGACATTGCCCTGAGCTAAACGCGTGTTGAGCGGGTCTGTGTATACCCAACCCGCGTATATGTCTTAAAACACTTAAAAAATTAAATCTCCTTAATTTCAGATGGAGATTGTAGGTTTTACCTGCTGATCACCTATTAGTGCTCGTGGCTCAACTGTTCCCAACGAATTCCCAACTAAAAAACTAATTTGGGAGAAGTATAAAAAGGATTCAATGGGAAGGCCTAAGGTAGGAGAGAAGAGAGAGAAACGTTATTATGCTGAGATTTCCCTGACCAGGTCTGAAGATGCTTGTGCCTCCTGCAATTCCCCCATTTTTACAGGAAACCCTTGTTTCCTTGTGTGATGATGTCCATTTGTTACTTGTGATATCATGGAGTAAGTCATGGAAGGAGTTTGTTAAAGGCTTGAGACTGGATGAATCCAGAGGACGGTTCTGCTTGGAGCCTGCAAAATGATGACTCAGGTGAAATTATTCCTTTCTGTACTTTATTTTTCTATAATAAAAGAAACACATGTCTTTGTTCCTCATATAAATCTTCTTCATTTTTATGATATTCATGTTATAATTCATATGTGAATGGTTGTTTAATTGCATAACTAACTACCTTCCTTTATAATATGAAGATGGTTTCTTTATAATGTTTAGTCCATATACTCTTGTACTTTCTTGAATTGGTTGTTTTGCAGGTCAAAGGAGCAAAGGAACTCCAAGAAGGGTTTGGACACTGGAAGGACCTTCTCAAATGTAGGACCTCAGGTACACCCCTTATCGTAGAGTTTGCTTATATTAGCATTATGGCTGTATGGAATGTGTATTTCTCTGTATAAACAACTTTCAGTCTACTAGGGTACTAGCCCAAGACCCTAGGGGAACTTTTCCCTTAACAAAATTAGCAACTCCGCTGGGGACAACATCATTATTGTTCCTAGTTTGGGTGTGTTCAAGCCAATCAAAGCTCAGTTGTCTGTTTGCTTGTTGTTGCTGTGTAGTCTGTTCTTGAATTGTAAGTTTCGTCAGTTTCTTCAAAATGTTTTTTTATTTTTTTCTTGAAATCTTTTATATACGTTATTTTTCTTGCTTACAGAGGCATATATACACATGTTTCCTTAAGTTAACCCATGTATACATAGGTTTCCTTAGGCACAGTCGCATATACACG
This sequence comes from Pinus tabuliformis, assembly GCA_031772625.1. Lineage (NCBI taxonomy): Eukaryota > Viridiplantae > Streptophyta > Pinopsida > Pinales > Pinaceae > Pinus > Pinus tabuliformis. The sequence goes on from CM062820.1 coordinate 1,373,978,972, forward strand.
CGACCTGTACATCAGTACAGTCGCGTATATCTTGCAATTTTGAAGATTTTTTAAATCTTTTGTTTCTAAAGACCTGTCTACTAGTTTCATTCAGTGCTGAACAATTGCTTTCCAGTGTCAGTTGTTAGTTTTACAGCAAGTATCTGATTTCGAATTCTCTCTGATTATGAAGTGTTGGTCTTGTTTTTGTTTTTGCAAGCATCATCGTTTTGTCAAGCACACAAGATTTCTTGTTAGGAGTCTTGGCTGCTCTGTTTTGTCAGAGCAGAAAGGCTGATCTCAGCCTTTGTGTCAAATCTTGTTTTGGTGACCTTTTGTGTTTTCTTGTTAAAACTGCTTTTTGTGACCGTCTACTTTTCTTGTTTCATGAAAGTTGTTGATTGACACTTTCTTGAAAATTTTCTTTTTGATCTTTTGGTCTTTCTTGCCAAATCTTTCATTTCTGCTTTTGATTGTTAAGAGCATCTTTAAACACATTTCTTTTTGTTGAGTTTTCATCCATTGTGTGTTGTCAACTTGCAAAAGTGTTTGTTGCCTATTCTTCAATCATAAAGTTTCAGTCTTGTTGAGAGCATTTTTGAAAAGACATTTTTGTTTTTGCTTTTGAAGAAAACTTTTTGAAAAACTTGGTTTTGCTTTCTTGAACTTTGTTTTGATTTGGTTTCCTTTTAGTGAATGAAAGTGCATTTTTGTTTGTCTTGAAACTTGTTTTTAGTGTTTGGACGAAATGAATGGTAGGATCTCATATTCCATCTAAACATTTTAAGTGGCAAAATAAAAATTGATAAGCAAGCAACTTTCATTTCTTGATTTAAGAGTAGTTTTGAGTCTTGCATCAGCATGTACTTGTTGCATTAGGATAGATTTGCACATCTTTTTAGGCATCCATAGCTTTGTTAACTTTTGTGAGTGTGAAGCTTGAATTAAAGAAAAGAAAAGAAAAATTTGTTTTATTTGAAGTTCCTCTAAACCCTGTAGAAATTTCTTTTCATCGAAAAATGAGAACAAGTGCATATGCATGTAGTTTGGTTTTTATTAATTTATTTTGCATCAAAACACCACTGGTTTCACTTCCACTTATCCCGTGACTTAAAGAACAACCTATTTTAAAATCAATCGCTAATTAAAATTCACTAAAACTTTTTTATTATCAAGTTAGATACACCAACAAGTTTTAGGATTTTAGGGCCTTGAATTAGGCGAGTGGAGAGATAGCTCTCCAAGGCCATTTAAATTGTCAAACATAGGAGTATGAATAGTGAGTGAAAATCCAATAGCGTTACGAAGACCAGGAAAGCTCTGGATCTAGGAGTTAAGCACGAGGGTCTATGAAGACAGGGAAGAGAGATACCCCCTCTCCTACTTGTCCGAACTTACCTCACAACTGTTCTGCCTGGCTTCTGCAACGAGTTGGTATCCATAGTTGCTACTCCTAGGGATCTACACAGGTGGCTACAGAGGGGAATCCTATGGAACCTGAGGTCGATGTTGCATCACTCTCAACGGTACTACTAGAGGGCACCCTTATGAAGCTTGGGGGCTTGCACTGGCACAGGCTGTTGTTAGGAGGTCAGCGTAACTTCCTCTGTTACCTTCGCTGATAAGACTGGGCCGTCATTATCCCAGAATATCTTCAAAAGGCCCGTTCATTCACTTTCATGTAGTTTGGTGTCCGGTACTAATCACTCAGAGCAGAAATACTTGGAAGTTGTTTGACTGGCTGATATCTTTAGGGACTTTATAGTGTGTGCTCTATGCTCTTAGTTGGCCTAGCTTTCAATTTTTTGAGTCTTTAGTTAGATCTTAACAAAAAATTCAAAGTGGCTGACCGATCACCTAGATGGTCTCAAAGACTTTGTGCTCTCTCACCACCAAGTTTAGAGCCTTCTCCTAGAAGGCGCAAAGGTAATACTGCTGGTGTGTTTCATCCCACGGAAGCTCATGCATCAGGGATTGGTCCTCCTCTCGGGGGCATTAGTGTTCAAGTAAGGCCTGGCACTTCTGAAGAACAAGAGAGGAACACTCCTATTCTTTCTTGAGTTCTCTTTCAAACAGACAATAACATAGAGTTAGAAGAACTCTCAGAGTCGTTAGCGGCTCTGCATTCTCCCCTACCATATAGCCATCTAGAAGTATTACAAAATGTTGGGACTCTGATGCATAGACCATCAAGTCCAGGTCACATTACGCGCTTACCATCGATGACCACTACTGGAAGAATGGCTTCTACTACAAGTGCTACAACTATGCAAACTCGAACATCAGTACAAGGGGGAGGAACGATTTCCATCTCCTCTGCTTCTTTGTTTGGGTCTTTTGCTAGCACATATTTAGTTGGGTCTACCTCCATTCCTTCCACGAGCGGAAATTCCCAAACCAATGCTTTTAGTTCTGGATTCTTCCCATTTGGCACCCACTCACAAGGTATTCTATTAGTTCTGTTTAGTTCCGCCACGTCCATGATGGGTGGATCGTCTTCATTCCAGGGTTTTCCTTTCGGAAGTGGTCACATACCACATTCCAGCCCGACAGTAGGATCTATGCATTTTTCTTCTACAGGACAAAGTAGAAATCCTTTCCAAGGTTGGACTAACCCTGGGGTTAGTGGCATGGGAACTAGGAATCTGTTTTTCGACCAATAAGGGAATAGGCCACACTCCACAGTTAGTTTGTTTCAAATTATTCCTCCCTTAGCCTCTGCTTGGAATCCATATCAGGGGTTATCAACTCCTTATAATCCTTTAGGAGGAAGCTTTGCTGGTTATGGAGGCTTTGTGGTCGGAGTTGGTCAAACTCCAAATTTTACTAGATCACAAGGCTTGCCTTTTGGTTCAGCTGGTTCTACTGGTTACTTCGGGCAGCGTGGTGCCTTCCAAAATCCAAGCCAATCTTTTCAGAACTTTGGGAGCTCTGCCCAGTCTGGCTGGAAACCCGAAGGTCTTCTTAGGCTTCCGTTTCTGGCAACTTTGAACTTGCCAGATCTCACCAATTTAACAAATGATCTAATCAAATACAATCTAGCCTGGCCTCCGGTCCCAACCAAACTCGCTTGGGACATTCAAAAATTCAAAGGGAAGAGTGGTGAAGACCCAGGCAACCATGTAACCACATTCCATTTGTGGTGCTCATCGAACCCCCTTATTGATGACTCGATTAGGTTGAGACCTTTTCAACGCACCTTGACTGGTAATGCGGCCAAATGGTATATAGAGTTGCCAGGGGGTAGCTTTACATCTTTCACTGACTTAGCTAATATTTTCTTAAATCATTTCCAGTTGCTTGTCCATTATGATGCCAGAACTGAACTTCTGGCCACTTTTTGTCAAGATAAGGCAACTCACATTTCTGACCATATTCAGGAATGGAGATGGAGAAAGAGGCTCATTAAAGCTGAAATCCCTCTGGAGTACCATCTCGAATGGTTTTTGAAATCATTGCAACCTGAGATCTCTAAGGATGTCTCCATGTCCGGAGTCTATTCTGAGGAGCAAGCCATTTTTAGGGCCCAACAATTAGAATTGATCTACTCTCAGTCTGGGATCCTTCAAAAATACTTGCCATATGCTCCTGGATCTAAGGTTGATATAGCCAAGGCGAAGCCAGGTCCCCATTCGAATGGTATCATTGGATCAATAGACACAAATGCGGTGAACTTGTTGAGCCAATTGTAGCAGTTGTCTTTGCAAACTGCTCCTAACAACCAAGTCAGATCGTCTAACCCTCCGGCTTCCCAACCCTCTTCGATTAATGTCGTCCAATCTGGTAACCCTAAAGGAAATCAAAATTCCAATGGGAAAAAGAAAGGACGAGGTAAGAAAAATAACCAGGATGGGAAGGTTGATGCAAATAAATCCAGCAATAACGCTGGTGGTGGTAGAAATGAGTCTAGAAAGAAAGTCAATTTTCCATGCAAGTTGTGTGGTGGAGACCATTTAACTCACCTCTGCCCCAAGATTGAAGATGCTCAGCGCTTGTTAGGGTAGCAAGGGACTTCTAGTTCTCAAGTTGTGTTAACCAACCCTTTTCCCCAAGGGCAGCAACTTCTTGATGGCGTGAGTTAAAACCATGGAACCTCCACAGGGGGCAGCCAGGGACGGGAAAAATCATCAAATGTTTTCATGATGAGTTCTAACGTCCATGTGGCTACTCGGTCACGGGATTATTGTGAAGCCAAAACTTCCAAGGATAAAACTGCTCCCAGAAATACCGACCTTCATATTGAGCGACCCCTTGTTGAGACTATACCATGGATACCGAAAGGTTCCACTAAGCGTGCAACTATTAATCATAATTCTAGGGCCGCCCAGAGCTACTCCATTATAGAGGATCTAGCTCAGAGTCCATGCGCCATGTCCGGCTCAACGAAGTGCTTTACTTTCCGCGATTGGGGTAGTTGATCCAGCTAACTCTTTAGTGCTCACTTTCGACATGTTAAATGTTAAAAAGTGACTCCCTCATCATATGGCTTTCAAATAAAGTCTACATACTGAAAAATTAATATTTTTTGTACCGTTATTGATGAAGGAGCTTCCACGTGCGTCATGTCGATGTCATGCTTGAAGGCTATTGGATCGCCTTCGGCTGTTCCTTCACCTACCGTCCTGACTGCATTTGATGGTCATTCTCATAAGCTGCATGGGATTATCCTGGCCTTTCCTATATGTGTTGGGGGGAAGGTCGTCCATATTGAAGTAGAAGTCATAGATACTAACCTAGACTACAATATCTTCTTAGGAATGAACTGGGTATACGAAATGGATGTCATTGTTTCGACTCTGTTTCGTTTCATTTTCTTTCCTCATGAAGGGAAAATCGTTAAGGTTTATCAATTGGATTATTGTCCAGTCGATCCTCAAGCAACTTCTGACTCTACTATTCCTTTAGTGGATAACCCTCACCCAGCTACTGAGAATCTAGGAGTTGGGATGTATTCCTCATTGATGAGTACCTTTGATTTTCCCTCTCCTATCGCTAGAATCAATGTCGTTTCATCATCTAAGGAGTCTCCTCGAGAAGAGTTTTTCCGAACTCATTATTTTTCAGACCCTTGGACCTTGCCTTCACCTACGACCACATTAGCTGAAGGACAAGTAAATGGAATGGAATTCCCTATGTCTCCAGCTGAGCTTAGATATCAGTTTATCATTAACTTTGCAGACGACCACTCTACTCCTTTTTCCGAAGAGGAGTTAGATGGTGATGTGGCCTCGGCCTGGAGCCTTGATTCTACCTATGCCTTGGACTACTTAGATTCAGTTTTACCTTCTAAAGAAGCAATCCTCGAAGCGATGATCAGTATAGATTGACCTTGGGAAGACTTACACCATCGTTCATACTTTCTTCCTCCATTGCAGGAAGTAGACTCTAGGTTTTCCGAGCTCTTTACTAGTGATGTTCGTACGGTATCAAATCCTTTGGCTCCAGCACACTTTCATGCGGAAGGCAATATGTTGGTGATTTCAAAAACAATATCTATAAACATCTCTAGGGACCCTAACGTGATCAAGAATCTCTTCATCAGAATCGAATTTTCCCCTAAAGAAATTCAAATTTACACCGACCTTTTCAAAGAATTTCGAGATGTATTTGCTTGGTCTTATGAAGAAATGTCTGGCGTTGATCCTTCTAGAGTTCAACATGAGATAAAGACGTATGAAAACACCAAACAGGTCTGTCAAAGGCTTCGACTGGTTAACCCTAGGAAAGCAGCAGCAATTAAAGCTAAAGTTGAGAAGCTGCTCAAGGCGGGTTTTATATACCCTGTTCCTCTTACGGGTTGGGTTTCTAATCCAGTCCCTATGGATAAAAAGCAAGGAACAATCTGAGTATGCATCGATTTTACGGACCTAAGCAAGGCCTGTCCAAAAGATAATTATGCCACACCATTCATTGATCAGATATTCGACGAGTGTGGAGGTAATGAGATTTTTTCCTTCATGGATGGTTTTTCCGATTATAATCAAATTTCTATCCATCTTGAAGATCAACATAAGACAACATCTATATGTCCCTGGGGTACCTTTGCATACAGAAAGATGCCTTTTGGTCTTAAAAACACTGGAGCCACTTTCCAGTGGGCCATGTCATATGCTTTCCATGACATTAAACATATCATCGAAGCATACTTGGATGATCTCACTGCTTGTTCTCGAAAGAGAACTGATCACCCTACTCATCTTCGAATGGCTTTTGAGCGATGTCGTTTTTATAAAATCTGGTTGAATCCCAACAAGTGCATTTTCACGGTTACATCCGGTCAATTGTTAGGGTTCATTGTGTCAAATGAAGGGATTTGGGTTGATCCCTTCAAGGTTGAGGCAATAGTTCAGTTGCCTCCCCCGTCCTCAGTTTGACAACTTCAAAGTCTTCAAGGGAAGGCTAATTTCCTATGACGGTTTATAGCAAACTATGCCAAGATGACTAAAGGGTTCATGCGTTTGCTACAGAAAGGAGTCCCATTTGTGTGGGATGACTTTGCGTAGTGGTTGTTCGATGCTTTGAAAAAGGAATTAGTCTCTGCCTGCTTTTGAGTCCACTGGATTATGGTAGGGACTTCCTTTTATATCTTTCTGCAGCAGAATCAACCATTGGTATGGTTCTCGTTCAGGAAGACAATGCTCTCACCAATCATGTGATTTATTATTTGAGTTGAGGCTTGATAGGTCTTGAACTTCATTACTCTCTGGTTGAGAAGTTGGCGTTGGCAGCTGCCCATGTTGTCCAGCGGCTCCATCATTATATCCTGCTACAAAAAACTTTTGTCTTAGTGGTGGTCAATCCATTTCAATTTTTCCTCAGTAAGTGAGTGATTGGGAGCAAATATAATTGATGGATAGCCATTTTGCAAGAATTTGATCTCGAGTTCTTGTCTTCCAAGTCTAAGAAATCCATGTTTTTCACAAAGCTAATTTCATAGTTGCCTTGTGGAGAGGATACTATTTATGAGGAAATTTTTCTCGATGAACATTTATTCCTCATCTCTTCACTCGACCCTTGGTATGGAGATATCATTGTCTATCTCCAGACTTCGATGTTTCCCTCTACTTTCTCTAAGGATGAATGTCGGAAATTACGTCACCTAGCCAAAAATTATGTTATCATTGGTGATACATTATATCGTCGAGGGGTTGATTCAATCCTTCGGCGTTGTTTAACCTTAGAGGAAGTAGATTCAATGCTAAATGACTGCCACAGTGGAGCTTGTGGTGGTCATCTATCAGGGCTTGCTACAACCCAGCGCATCTTGCTTGCCGGCTACTTTTGGCCATCACTCTTTAAAGAGTGTGTTGAAGCAGTCAAACACTGTCGCCCCTATCAAATCTATACTAAGTGGGGTATCGATTTTACAACTTGTAATCCGCCTTCAGCGGTGAATCACAGGTACATTATCATGGCTGTAGACTACTTTACGAAGTGGGTTGATGCCATGCCCACTTATAAAAATGATAGTGACATGGTAGCATTGTTCCTTTTTAATCAGATTATCTCAAGATTCGGTATCTCGAGACAGATTGTCACTGATCATGGCAGTCATTTCCAGAATCAACTGATGTTTGAATTAGCTCTCAAATTGGGTTTCCGGCAGGAGCATTTGTCTCCTTATTATCCTCAGGCCAATGGACAGGTCGAGGTAGTTAACAAAACTCTTAAGACGATCTTGCAATGGAAAATCAACAAAAATCAATCCAATTGGCATCTTATGTTGTATCCAGCTCTTTGGGCATACCGGACCTCCGTGAAGACTGCTACTGGTTTTACACCTTTTCAATTAGTTTATGGTATGGAATCTATCTTCCCTATTGAATGTGAAATTCCATCTCTTAAGTTAGCTGTTGAGCTCCTTCCAGAGACTTCGAGTCTCGAAGAGCACCTCCTTCACTTGGAACATCTCGATGAGCAACGTCGAGATGCTGCCACGATGAATGAGGCTCATAAGAAAAGGGTTAAAATGCAGTATGATAAAGTTGTCCATCCTCGAGTCTTTTCTAAAGGTGACCTTCTCTTGGTCTATGACAAGTTAAGGACACCTTGGGGGTAGGCAATTTTAAGCCTATGTGGTACGTCCCTTTCATTATTAAACGAGTTTTAGAAAGAGGGTTGTATGATTTAATCGATTTTGAGGGAAACAAGTTGGTGGAGCCCCGAAACAGGCTCTACCTAAAGAAGTACTTTGCTTAAGTAGGAGTTAGGCAATGACTTCTTTGTACATTATGTATATTTGTACATATCTCATCGAGAGTTTTGTAATATCAACACTTTTTGGTCTGCTGTGGTAGGTGTTGATGGATGACTTAGTCTATTTTGGGTTTGCCGATGGTGCTAGTTGGCACACTCGAAATATCGCTTCTACAGCTTGGGTACTCTACTATCCAACTAGTCAATTGATGGTATCAAGGGGCATATGCATTGGTCCTACTTCCAACAACATGGATGAGCATACTGTCGTCATTAATTTACTATCCGAGGCAATTTCTTATGGAATCGACTCGTTGGTAGTTTATCTTGATTCACAATTGATAGTGTCACAATCAAAAAACATTTATCGGGTAAGGGATCCATGTCTATTTCGCTAGTATTTGAGGGTGAGGTTGTCGCAAAGATCGTTTACTTATATTAATTTATTTCCACATTCCAAAATCTCATAATTGGTTAGCTAATTCTATCGCTAATCAAGCATTAGACTGGCATATCAATCATTCATTACAATAAAATCAAGCATCAAAAAGTCAAACTGTATATATATATATATATAACATCTCGAGTGTACATAAGTCTGTCCAAAAAATATAGAAAATTCGGACTCAAATGCCCATAATCATGTCTGGTATATCTAATGCCCTGGCTCAGGATTAGCAGCTAAGTAGGAAACTACTGCATTGGCCACACGCTGAAAAGTGCGAACCCAGTCACGTGGCATGCCAACCACATGACACTGCATATCCTCAGGAAGGTCCTCTATGGCAGCCATCGATACTCGGTGAGTTAGCCTCACCAAGTGTCATTGAATGGTATGTAGAAGTTGTTCTGTATCTGCTGCCGCCTCCTCGACTCCTCGGTCGCGCCGTCCATGCCGTGGGAACCCATCTGGTCATACCGGCCCAATATCTGGAATATGATCATCATATTAGTCATTTGAATCCCATCAAAAATATTTTTCAAAATTCATTATTATATTTGAAAGATCCAAAAAAATCATAAAATCAAAAATACTTACCAATATCGCCCCATGCTATGGTCGGTGGTAACGCTAGATCAAGATCTCCTTGGAAATCCAACCCAGCATAAGGGTAGTCATCTATGGTGATGATATGCTGATCCCACTGGTGGGCTCCAGTATTGTAGCAATAATGCTACAACTCCTGGAACTCCCTTCTTTAATTTTATCAACCCGGTAGTTCGTAACAAACTTGGAAGCGACGATGTTGTATGCACAAGTACTAGCTCTTGCCGCAGCTGTCACTTGGTCAGCTGGCACAAGTCCACTAGGAGCTTAAGCCAACTTCTATGAGCTATTAGAAGAAGCTTTTTAATTGATGGATGAGAGCTAACTCGAAGGAAGCTAATCTAATTGCGAAAAGAAACGAAAACCCTAGCAAACCCTAATTCTACCAGCTAGTCCTACTGATGCAAAGGAGAGCATGCAAACTACTAAAAGAGATGCCATTACTTCTATGAAGGTAAAATACATGTGTCTAGACTAACTCTATCTGAAGAAAACATCTTTTTGTATTTTTGTTTAAGTTGTTGGAATTATGATGCATGTGCTTCTAAGTATTTTTGACTATGCAGAGGTGGATCAAGGAGGAGAAATGCTTGGGAAAGGTTGGGAAGGTTTAGAGAGGGTCTAAGGGGTCCCTAACACCCTTCCAGAGAGTCTCACAAAGTTTGGCTGCCAAGAAACCGTGTTTATGAGCTTCTACAGGAAGTCTGCAGGGGTTCTACAGGATGTTCAGGATTTCTACAGGATGTTCTGTAATTCTTCTACAGGATGTTTCGAAATGGGATTTTGGAGCATGGATGGAGGGAAAAAGATGGAGGAATGAGTATGGAGGTGAAATAGGGGTGTGAAGAGGTCTAGGACTTGGAGGATGAGGCTAAGGAGTGATTGGATTTGTTCAAGGATGGAGGAAGCGATGATGCACAAGAATGTAGGAATTAGGGCAAGGTGGGGAAAGTATGGCAAATGAAGGGTACAAATCATGGACTAAGGGTTGGAGCAGATTATCTGATGGATTATGGGTAGATAAAGAAGGATAACAGGTGCTCTGCAAGTTATTTTTCGAATTTAACAAATGAAGACTTGGAAAATCAAGAACCTAATTACCTTGACCTAATCTGACCTAGATAATAGCAAAAGAAATGGAACAGAAGTTTATTTGCACAAAATCAGATGAACTAACTATGCAACTAAGCAATCATAACCCTAAGCATGCAGTCAAAACTGATATCAAGTTTGACAACTAAGAATCCAACACTAATACTTGCATGGTGAAGCAAAACAGCGTTTTTGTGGGCAGCAAGGTCGCCTTTGTCCCAACTCACGATCCCACTGAGGGAGAGGTAAGATAAGAGGTGCTTGAGCCCCTTTTTCCAAGGATCCTTCATGTTATTAATCTATCCAAATCAATCTGAACATGAAAATCTACTTTAATCGTCTAAAGCAACCTAAATAACACAACAAGTTTTAAATCTAAATAGCAGATTTTACTCTAAGAATGCAGCAAAGACACATGAAAGTAAACAAAGGAGGTACTCGGCGCTTGAGATGGGCCCAACCCCAAGAGCTACAGCCTTCTAAGAGAGATTTAGAGCTGGTGCAAAGCTGGATTCATCTTTATTTAGCAAGAAAAGAAGAGTTACATCAAAACTGTCCACAATGGAAACTTGAAAATGTGCTGAAAGCAAAGCTAATCTACTGCATAAAAATCGAACTACAAACTAGCTAACTTCTGCCTACAAAATGACTAACCATTGGCTACAAAATGACTAACCACTAGCTAACAAAAGTGAGGCCCTAAGCCTTCTTATTTATACAAATTGAGGACCCCAACAATCCTCCTAAACTTTAGGGACTCGGCTGCCCCAAACTTGTAGTTAACAGCAATCCTACTTGACTTGCTTGGCTGCCCTTGTGCTAATTGATTTGGTGGCCCTTGAACTCCGAGATGATGGTGGAGAATTCGAGGTAAGGGCCCATAAATGAAGGGGACACCTTCTTACAAATCCTCTCCCTTGTTCTCCCACGAATTTGGCTGCCAAGTGCTCATTCAGACCTTCAATTTTGTCTCCAAATTGACCAAAAAGGCTACACAAAGCACCCATTAGACTTGTTGGCATAATGGCTAACCCAATTCAATCTATTAGCATAAATATAATCAAAAACATGCAATAAACTAATGAGAATGGTGGATTAAGTCAAATTAGGAGGTTGAATGAGCCCAAATAATTATCCATTTTTGGGGCTCATCACCCACCAAGTAAAGAAGTCATCTTCAAATGCAGCCTATGGGACATCCCCACACCCTAGATGTTTCATCAGGTCGACCCACCTGCCCATGCATGGATCTCGTGGGGTGCTGATTGAAAATGCTACCCTAGGGAAGAGTGCTGGGACCCTCTCAAAAAAGAAAGAACACAGAATAGTCCCATATCCAAAGTTTTTGGTCTACCCCCTCTTGATAGAAGTGAGTTGGCTCATGTTGGCCAGAAGAGGAGTACACCGGCCAAATACAGTGGTGAGACAGTCAACTGCCACGCTCATGGTTAGTCGTGATGCCTGGTGCATAGAAGCTGATCCGTTCACTCGAGCTATGGTGAACAGGATTATCCTCAGCGGTAAACTCGCCACATGTGTGATGGAGATTTGACTTCCAACCTTTTTTGGATGTCTCGAGCAATATATCTATACATAGTCCTCGATTGAGAGACTGCTCCATGTTGTACCCCAGGAATGTACTACCTCTCCACTTCGGTAAAGGCCCGTGATGAAATAGATATCTTCCACTTCTATCCTGAGTGGCATCTGGTCAATCATAAAGGCATCCTCCTCGATATTCCAATAATCAATGAGCATCTCAAGTAGACATGTGTTTGCTTTCATATTCGGCAGTTTGAAGAATTTAAGGAAACCACATCCCCCTAGGGCATCCAAAGCATCAGGGTCATTCATGACCTCATCGTCCACTGTGGTATGCTCTCTTTCTCGCCAAGTGACCGGCATCCTCAAGAAAAATGATTTTCAACCGTTAGTTTTTTTCTTTAAAATGTTCGCGGCGTATATGCGAGTCATTTTGCACACAGTCATGTATAGGGCCCGTGTGTATGCAGGTTTCATATTACCAACTCGTGTATATGTCGCGGTGAAATTTTTGGCAAAAAATTCAACGGTAAAACATTAATTAAAAATTCTAAAACTAGTCAAAATCAATTGCAAGACAGGTCTAAGAGTTACCTGGGGATTTTGGAAGAATCTGAACAGTTGAATTTGGCGTATGGAAAGTTTGCTCCTTTTGCTCCACTTCTTTGTCTCAAACTCAAATGGTGAAAATGGTGAGTGCAAAAACTCTTTTATAGGTTTTGAAAATGCAAAATTTTTTCAAGATTTTATTTTGTATGGCCTCATGTGACTTTTAACTTGGGAGCTTGGAATGTCAACAATGGTTTGATTTTCAGGATATTTTGGATGTTTTTTCGGTAGTTTCGAGACGGTTCCATGACTACTGACCCGTCATGGTAGGTATCATTTTCTCACTGGCATATAGGTTAGGGAGACCATTTTTCCATTGCATTATGCATACTAGCCTCCATTTGTCGATACATCTACCATAGGCTCGATCCCATCATGTTATGGTTCGTAAGACATCTTCACTCGCTGATTCTTTAAATCATGACAAGATGGTAGAAGCCATCCTTTACATGGGCATCGTAGTTAGCACGTCACAAACATTTGTTGCCCATGCTACTCTGCTTTGAGTAGGCTCGGGAGTCCTCTGTAGTCTCGCCATGACTTATGCGATGAAGACTCTGATTTGTGTTGAGTTGTACTACTACATTGCATGTTGACTACTTGCACCTTTTGGCCTAGAGCCGGCTTCACTTGGACTCATGTTTAAGCCAACTTTTGACCATGATGACTGCAAAATCAACCTTGCATACCTTCTACTTCTGCAGCTTGACACACCTTGACCCATGGAAGGAACGCACCTTTGAGTGTCAATGACCAGTTTTCGCCTCCCTGCATTGAGCATAGGAATGTTCCATTCCCAGGAACTAGATCATCTGTTTCACCGACACTCGTTATTTCCATTGTACCATAGCATTCTTTTATTCTTTTTCTAGCTTAACAGAGAAAGAAAAAAAAAATATATATGCCAAAAAGAGTAGGAACGTGATAGTATTTCCATTTATTGTTGGCAGCTAGAGTCAGTCGTGTCGCCCTTGAACAAAGCACTCAAAAAAAAGTCTCCTTCGTCTGGGTGGGATTTAGTTTGACTTAGGTATGCCTTAACCTTGTTATTGAGTTAGTTCTCCACCGATTGGTTATCTCTTCCAATCATATGGAGTGTTCGTTCGTGCCTCCTGCATGACGAACTTATATAGAGTCATCATATGCTGCCACATAGTCACATTGAGTCGTGATTTTGTTCAAGGGAAGTTAGCCTGAGTCGGCCTCTCTACAGTGTCTATTGAATCATTTTTCAGTCGTCCATCCTTGGTTGTTAGTATCATGTCTATCATCACATCAGTTATATTGGTCCTTTACTCATGCCGGTTTGAGAAGGTCTCCATTGACTTCTTGCTGGCGGGTCTTGTCCTTATCGACGACGACATCTTGCTCTGAGGACAGGCCTAGAGCTACACCCTGGCCCTATTTTCATTATTTATAGGTCACCTTGTGCTCAGCATTGATCAGTATCATGGGTCTTTGACTGAGTAGTTTCCCTTGTGTTCGACATCAACTTACATTATCACACATTGGGATTCATGTAGTACCTTGGTTTCCATTTGACCCTATTGGTGGATACCTCGCCTCTGTGTCAGCTTCCATTATTGGCTGGTTCAGAGGGTTTCTGTCGTGCACTAGCCACATCTTGTGTACACTGGAAACGTACTTCAGTTGGGTTACTACATCTCTTTCATCTGATTCCTTCCACATTATTGGCCTATGGGTTACACTCGCGCTAGATTGATGAAGGATGCCTTAATTCCTTCCTTCTAGCGGATCTTTCCCTATCGACTCTGACTCATTGCTCTGGGGCAAAGATCTAGAGTCCATTTGGTAGTACCTTGGGGTTTGTAGTCATTAGTGGCAAATCCTTCACTATCGACAGTGGGAAACCATCGTTGTCTCTTGATCGATAGATTCTTACAGGTGTTCAACTCCAGCTCATCTATTCACACTTGTTAGATTGTACTGGGTACCTTGACGCTCATTATCATTATCGGTGAGTAGTCTCACGTTTGTTAATGGTATACATCAATGACCAGTAATCAAACGGTTTCTCACATGGTCGATTTTAGATCATTTATTCCCATGGTGTAGAAATGTACCACGGCAGTCGGTGAAGACCTCAGGTTGTATCAACATTCATTGGTTCACTTAACAGTTGCTCCTATTGCTGCTAGTTGATACCAATCCACCTTATATGTTGCAGTCATTCATGGTGACATTCTATATGCTGGCACCTGAGTTTGCAGTGTAGTACCATCCTATTCCATCATGTTCAGTTGGTACTTTTTGTGATCATTTCTTCATATCAGTGATCCGGTTCATCCTTTAGCATCATTGAAATTCTTATATGTGATATTCAGACATGTACTTGTTCGATCGCGATTAGATGATCCACTATGTTTTTCCAGTTCGTTATACTTGTATACTTAGTGGATCCACTTGTACTTGATATGCGGACATGGTTTATTTTCTCTGAGCATGGGTATGCCCGCCTCATATAGTGTTTCCTTCTGATATCCTTTTGTGGCTTGGTAGGTTGAACTCTGGTGAAGTCCTTCTCGGTTCTTGACGTATTTCCTTTCCATGTACTTGCTTAATACATTTCGGCCATCATGTACCCCTTCTGACCTCATATATTAGGGGGCATCTTATATAGCTCCAAATCTCACTCTTATGGTTTGTGATGCTGCACTCATGGCCTAGGGAAACCCCTCCTTCCAGACCTGGTCCAAAATTTAAAAAACAGTGTTTTATTCCCTATACGCGACATTACCCTTAGATAAACACGTGTATACGTGGGTTTGTGTATACCCAACCCATGTATATGTCTTAAAACACTTAAAAAAAATTAAATCTCCTTAATTTCGGGTGAAGATCGTGGGTTTTACCTGCTGATCACTTGTTAGCGCCCGTGGCCCAACTATTCCTAACGAATTCCCAACTAAAAAGCTACTTTGGGAGAAGTATAAAAAGGCTTCAATGGGAAGGCCTAAGGTAGGAGAGAAGAGAGAGAAAGGTTATTATGCTGAGATTTCCCTAAGCAGGTCTGCAGATCCTTGTGCCTCCTGCACTTCCCCCATTTTTACAGGAAACCCTTCTTTCCTTATGTGATGATGTCCATTTGCTACTTATGATATCATGGAGTAAGTCATGGAAGGAGGTTTTTAAGGGCTTGAGACTGGATGAATCTGGAGGACGGTTCTGCTTGGAGCCTATGAAAGGATGACTCAAGTGAAATTATTCCTTTCTATACTTTATTTCTCTGTAATAAAAGAAACACATGTCTTTGTTCCTGATATAAATCTTCTTCATGTTTATGATATTCATGTTAGAATTCATATGTGAATGGTTGTTTAATTGCATAACTAACTACCTTTCTTTATAATATGAAGATGGTTTCTTTATAATGTTTAGTCCATATACTGTTGTACTTTCTTGAATTGGTTGTTTTGCAGGTCAAAGGAGCAAAGGAACTCCAACAAGGGTTTGGACCGTGGAAGGACCTTCTCAAACGTAGGATCTCAGGTATGCCCCTTATCGTAGAGTTTTCTTATATTAGCATTATGGCTGTATGGAATGTGCGTTTCTTTGTATAGACAACTTTCAGTCTGCTACAGTATCAACCCAAGATCCTAGGGGAACTTTTCCCTTAACAACCACCTCTAGGTGTTCATCTAACTTGGCTGATTTCAGAGGTTCCTTCCTCATAAATCCCCCTGTCATGATGTTCAAAGTCTTTTGGAATATCTCAGGTGAAGAGGGAGATAGCAAATTTCAAACCAAAAAACAGAGAAAAAACTGAGGTTTTATTTCAAGAAACAAGGAGTTTTTAATGCAATTTTCCTTCCTTCTAGGCTCAATTTTTCTAAGCTTGCATTACTCCTTTGTATATGTGAGTATGAAGGTGGTGAAGGAGACAATATCTTAGAAACGGAGAGTAGATAAAACTGTATTTTTCTCAAGAAATAGGCAGACTTTTCAATGGAATTTCCTTCTTTACAGGCTTTTTTTTTTTTAATTGCATCACTCCTTCGTATATGAGAATACCATGGTGGAGAAGGAGACAACACTTTAGCATAGAGAGTAGATAGAAAGACTGTTTTTTTTTTTTCTTAAAGAAATAGGCAAACTTTTGATTTCAATTCTCCTTCCATTTTCACTCAATCCTTTGCTTGAAATCACATCACCCTTTGTATATACGAATATGTAGAGTGGGTTTACCATAGCCTACCTCTTCAAGCCTGAATTTGAATGAAAGTCATATTTTTTCTTCTGCAATACTGCTCACTGGCCCTCTTGTAGAAAGGGTTCCTGTAGGACCTGTTACTGCTCCTGTAGAACCCGATAATGTTCCTGTAGAACCTGATAAGCGAAGGAGTTATGAAAATGATAGAGAGCAATGGTTTCTAGGCTCTAGAGGTGGTAGGGAGCTTGTTGTAGTCGAGAGCACGAAACTAAAAATGAAAATAAAGGTGGTGAGTGCGGTCGAGAGGGTGTACTTAAGCTTATGGGAGAGGTTTGCAATGATGAGATGAGGTGGCAGGAAGGGTACGTTACCCTCATTCAGACCGTTGGTCCCCACTGTAGTGTTATCATGAAACTTTATGTCGCCTACCCACAATCATTTCCATCATTCGCATTGGAGTTCAAAATATCCGCCACTACCTGTTTTGAGATTCTTTTGAGTTGACTGGACACACATGCAGAGTGAACACTGACTGAGCATTGTTGAACTGGACGAGGGTGGCCAGTTAGCTGGCCATTGATCTAGTTTAATCTCAACCGTCCCATTTTTTCTTGTAGTTTTGGATCATACAGATGCAGTAGAGGAATGGGTTTAGACACTTACCTGTAAGTCGAATGCTTGTGCTGCAGTGCTGCTTCGTTCTTTTTCTATTGCATGCCTATATTTCCTTTGATGCATGCTCTCTACTTTCTGATGTATGGCTATTTTCTTTGTGCAGGTATCCTCTGGCTAGATTTGATCTTCAGGAGTTTGCTTCAACCTTCAGATTTGCATCCTCATGCTACTAATGCTAGATTTTAATGGGACAGTGAATAGTTTTGTCCATATCTCCCAAACGGTAGACTAGATTGACCTGAAATTTATTGAGCATGTTTCCATCATCATTATGCACCTCCCATAGAAAAATTTCGGTCAATGGATGTATAGAGTTTGAAAAAAACTGAAAATGGCTAAAGGTGATGGAGACCGATTTCTTGGAAACTGTGAGCTGTAATTGGCTGAGATTGCTTGGGCGTGTTACCATCATCCATATGCATTTCCCCATGAAATAGGTTTTTAAATGGACACACCGATATGGAGAAAATACAAAAATGGCTGAAGGTGATGGAGGCTAATTTCTTGGTAATCGTGCACTGGAAGTTGTTGAAATTGCTTGAGCATGTTACCATCATCCATATGTAACTCCCCATGAAACATTTTTTTTAAATGGATGCACAATTTTCAAGTTAGAGAAAAAAAAATTATGCTCTATCTATTTTTGTATCAGAGCATCCTGCAGTTTTTTGGACAGTAAGAAAAATGAGCTTGGGGTGTGATGGAGGCTTGGAAATTATGGAAGAGAGGTATGAAGATTGCAGGAGGATTTATAAACCCTTTATGAATCTTCCCTGTTCCTCAAACTTCTTTTAAAATCCATTTCTAGCTCTCTGTAATTTCTACAGGAGCGTCCTGTAGAAAACACAGTTTTCAAAAAAGAAGCACAGTGAGGTGGAAAGAATGTCAAGAATGATGGAGAAAGGTGAGGGAAGGTAGAATATGTGTTGTTATTGGTTTAAGAACTCTCTTGGCACCTATTGTTTCTTCCTGAAGTTCTTCTGCACCTACAATACAACTGGAAATTCATTTTTCTTTTTCTTTTTCTCTTTTTTTTTTTTGGAAACAACTAGGCACCTCATAGAGGTTTTCACCCTAATTGCTTGCCCTGGCCGCCTCCAAGGGAGGTTTTCACCCAGGTATCTTATTCTTTTTCCTCTTTTTCTTCTTCTTTCCAACCCATTGACAACCTCATGGAGGTTTCAATTAATGAGACAATCTAAGGCACCTCTAAGGAGCTTTTCACCTTAGATTTTTATTTTTTCTCTTATTTTTCATTTTTTCCTTTTTTTTCTACCCTACCCTACTTGGAAAAGAAAATCACTTTCAAGTATAAGAATATTTCCAATGGAGCCATGTGCACATCGATATGATAGACAAAATGATGCGGAGGCTTGAAATGTATGCTTTGACATGTATCCGAATTTCAGAGACCAAATGATTTGACTTTGAAGGGATCAATCATAGTTGAGGAAGACAATAATGTTGCAACTTAGTGACTATATGGAACTATATTTCAATATAGTTGTGATGTCCTTGGTCCTTTTGCTGATCTGCATCATTCTTCATGTCTACTTCTATCATGACCTTCACATCTTCCTCTTTTTGCTGATTTTTCTCTTGAATACATGGAGGATTTGATGGTAACCATGAGGGAGCTCTCTCGATCTCTGATTCTGATGTCTTCTCTTCATCAAGTGCAGCCCATGGTTCTTTGATCTTCTCTTTTGTATCTTCTTCTGCTGGATGTGTTCTTTCAATGATATCAATATAATCTCTATTTTGCAATACACTTCCTGAGCTATGGTGAATATCACTGAGCCCAAGAGGATTTGTTTGGAAGTGTTGTACCTTAGCATTGTAATTGGTTTGAGCTACTTCAATGTGCGGGTTTGGAAATGGTGGCTCTCCACTATATAGTTACTGGGTCTGTCTGTTGTTTAGGTCCAAGCTTAGCTGGGTAGGCATTTGGGGTTGCCTTGGTGGAGCAGGAGTCAATGGTTGTGGCTGAACAGGTGGTGGAGGCAAAATAGCAGGAGGAGAGTTGTTTTGGGGCCTCCACCCCTGATGAGATGCATTCCACTGAGGTTGTGGTTGAGCATAGGGTTGAAATAAATGGGTGGCTAGTTGGGCATGATATGGAGATGTGAATGACCAAGGAGGAGGTGTGGACCAGGAAGGATGAATAGGGGGGCCCCAGGAAGGTATGGATGTGAATTGGTTGGGGTTGCAGTATTCCTGAGATGTCCCTTGCATCCCCTGCTGATATGGTGTAGGTCCCTACAGCCTCCTTTGGTTTATGTAATAGATCTGTTCAGTGGCTCTTTCATCCCCTTGGTATACAAATTTAAGTCCAGGCAAGGACGGGCACTTGTTTGTAGAATGATTTTCTTCACAGATTGAACAAACCTTTATGGAGTTCAATGGGCATTCATTCCTAGGATGCCTCTTCGTGCATCTAGGGAAAAAAATGGCCAAAGACCCTTCTACTTCCTCTTGTTTCCTTTTGATATGTAAGGCATCCATTTTCATGGAAAGAATTTGCAGCATCTCACTCTTGAGGTCTTCCAGCATGCTTCCAATTTTGGCTTTAATGGATGACCTGGAAGAAAAGGTACTGCTCCCAACATTTCTATTCTCAGCCATTGGCTCCGAAGGAATGTTTTCTTCTTATTCTTCCCCTATAGGTTCTTCAAATATGTCTGGCTATTATCGAAGGGATTTTCTTGATTGCAGCCACCGAAGAAGAGAGAAGGTTGGCTGTGTGAAGCAGTGGGGGTGTTGGGCAAACATTTTCCTGAATTATCTCTAGTCCTACGAGGTATGCAAGGAAATATTTTTGGTTGGTTTTTTATTTTTTCACTACTTGTACCTGCAAAATTGAAATTGATTGAACAAAAAAATTGCAATTAACTGGAATGAACTTGCTAAAATGAAATTGCAGAACTGAAAAGGAAAGCAAATGAAATACATAACTGAAAGCAAGGAAATGACTAATCTACTTTTGCTGAAATGGAAATTGCAGAATTGAAATAAAAGCAAGGAAATGACTAATCTAATTTTCGTGAAATGGAAATTATGAAATTGAAAGGAAAGCAAAGAAATGACTAATCTAGTTTTGCTGAAATGGAAATTGCAGAATTGAAAAGGAAATGCAGAAACTGAAAGAATCAACTACTCTACTTTTGCTGAAATAAACCACTTAGTAGAATGTTGCGATAGAAAATAGAAGAAAGCAGTAATCACAAAATACTCTGGCACTTCCCCGAAAACGGCACCAAAAGGTGGTGAGCACCAGTATTGCAGCAATAATTCGTAACAAACTTGGAAGCGACGGTGTTGTATGCACAAATACTAGCTCTTACTACAGGCTATCACTTAGTTAGCTGACACAAGATCACTAGGAGCTCATGCCAACTTCTATGAGTTTCTAGAAGAAGCTTTTAACTATGATGAAGGAAAGCTAACTCTACAAAGACTGTTCTACTTACAGAAAGAGAAAGAAGACTGGAGATTAAGGCAAACCCTAGCAAACCCTAATTTTTCCAACTAACCCTAATTTTGCAGAAAAAGAGATGAAAACTAATGAAATGAGTGCCATTGACTACTAAAAAGGTAAATTACATCTATTCAAGCTATTCCTAGAAGAAAATGAGAAAAGAACATCTTTTTGCATTTTTATGTGTTTTATGTGAAATTGTTATGCATGAGATTTTGTCTATTTGTGACTGTGGCAGAGGTTTGGTGGCGATGGAGGGCGGATTTGGTTTTTGCAGAGGTGTAAGAAGGTGTGGAGGGGTCCTAAGAAGCCTCTGGTAACCTTCTAAAGACTTCCCTAGTGATCAGACTTCGAAAAATCACTCACGGGAAATTCTACAGGAGGTTGTAGGGGATCTACAGGAGGATCTACAGGAGGATGCAGAGAGCTATTTTTAGAGGTTTTAAGAGTGGAAAAATGGTGGGAAAGGGTAGCTGAAGACTAGAGGGATGTGTTGAGGTGTATGGGGATTAACAGGGAGGATTAGGAAAGAAAATGATGGTTTGATTTGTTCAAATGATGAGAGGAAAGCTTATGGGAAAAGTGCAGAAATTAGGGCAGATTCGTGAAGGACTGTGAATGAATTGTGAAACCTGTGAGAAATGAGATGATAATGGCTACTTTATTGATGTATTTTGAGCTGAGATTTGCTTTAATATATCTGCACATCTAACTACCGAAACTGAGCAAGAAAAGGACTAGCTGCATCAAGAAAACAGAACCATATCTCTTGTTAACCTAATTTCTGACCTAGAAACATGAAGTGCTGAATAGTAGCCAATGAATAGAAAATATTGCAAAGAGATTTATTACAAAAAGAGGAAATAATATTGGAAAAATGAATCTGAAGCAACACTTTAACTTTTCAAATTAAATCATCACACTAGAAATTGCCTGGAAGAAGCAAAATTGTGTTTTTGGTGGAAGCAATGGTGCCTTGACCTCAAATATGGTCCCAGGAAGGGAGAAAGAGATCAGGTCTTGTTGTTAGCCTTTTTGAATCTTAGCCTATCACTGTATTAACCTACTTCAGCAACTAAAACAAAATAAGATATGAAAACCATCAAAAGAAACCTATTCTAAACAAGGTAAAATGAATCTATGTAACAGAAATTAACTCATGAGCTGAAGCAAAAACATATAAGTAAAAAGAAAGAGGTGTTGGGAAGCTTGGGTTGGGCCCTAACCTAAGAGCTTCAACCATCTGAAAGAAATCAATGCTGGCTCAGAAAATATGTCATCTCCATTATAGAAATAAAAGTCACATTACATAAACTATTCACAAAAATAAGCTCGACAATGAGCTGAACAAGAGGTGCACAAAAGTGCGAAAATTCTACTAATAACTAGCTAAACCACTGAGGCTCTAAACCCCCCAATTTATACAAATGGAGTACCCCAAAAACCATCCTAAAATAATGGGGCTTGGCTTCCCAGGACAAGAGATAGACAACAGTTCTTCTTGACTTGTTCGGCTGCCTCTTGGATGTATTGATGTGGCTATTTGTGATCCAAGTTTCTGATGAAGGATTTGAGGTAGGGAGTCATAAATGATGGGGATACCCTCCTACAAATCCTCTCCCTTGTTTTCCTTGAATATTGGCTGCCAAATTATCATTAATCCTTTGACTTTGTCCAAAATTGACCAAAAATCTGCATAAAGCACACATTAGACTTCATGGCACAATGACTAACACAATTCACTCTATTAGCATAAATATAATAAAAAAATGAAATAAAATAATGCGAATAGTGGATTAAGCTAAGTTAGGAGGCTAAATGATCCCATATAATTACCCATTTCTGGGGCTCTTCAAGTACATCATCTTCCAACTCATCCATCAAGGGTGAAATTGGAAACATGCTGGAAGATTTCAAAAGTGATATGTTGCAAACCCTTTCCTTGCAACTGGACACCATGAAAATTAAGAGGAAGCAGGAAGAAGCAGAGATAGCCTTGGCCATTTTTTGTCCTAGATGCACTAGGAGGCATCCTAGGAATGAATACCCATTGAAATCTATTGAAATTTGCTTGGTCTGTGAAGAAACCACTCCACAGAAAAGTTCCCTTCTCTACCTGAACTCAAAGTTATATATCAAGGTGCTGAAAGGGTCATTGAGCAACTTTTCTACATTAGCCAATGCAAACCTAATGGGTATAGACCATACCAACAGGGCATGCAATAGTCGTCCCATGCATATTACAAACCCAACCAAACCACAACCATACCTTCTTGGGGGCCCCCTTCTCATCCTTCCTAGTCTACACCCCCTACTTGGTCCTATTCATCTTAGTATCATTGCCAACCAGCCAGCTAGTCATTTCAACCTTATGCTCTACCATAACCTCAGTGGAATACACCACTCTAGGGGTGGAGGCCCCAATAAAACAATGCTCCACCTCTATTACCTCCACCACCTGCCCAACCACAACTCCTACACTATGCTCTACCAAAGCAACCCCAGATTCATACCCAGCCAAATTCAAACCTGAACAAGAGCCAGGCTCAGCAGGTATATAGTGGAGAGATATCATATCTAGCTTATGTTGTGGAAATCTAAGAGATTGACCTGAGATCTGGGAGAGTTATCGCGGATAACCAACCTCCACCTCCACCTAGGTAGGTTGAGGAAGAAAGAGAGGAAATCAACCTTAAAATAAATCCACCCTTTCCTAAGAGATTATCCCAACCGCTCCAGCCTACCCCAGAAGAGACTAAACTTCTGGGAGAATTGAAAAATCTATGTGTAAAGATCCCACTTCTCTAGGAAATAAAAGATGTTCCCATTTACAATAAGTTGATTAAGGAGAATTTATTCAAGCATCCAGGAAGGTGAAAAAGGGATGCCCCTACCATTAATGTCATTGGGCAACTATTCGACTTGATGCTGGGGCAGGTAATATGTCCAAAATATTTGGACCCTAGAAGCCTTGTAGTAGATGTCATCAATGGCACCATTGTCCCACACAGTGTGATTGATCTTGGGGCTACCATTAATGTGATGACCAAGGACACCATCTTCAATCTCAACCTCCAAAGTTCATTAAGGAAGACCATAATAGTTCTGCAACTTGCAAACTATTCCACAGTAACCCCCGAGGGAATTATGGAGGATGTGATGGTCTCCATTGACTCCTAGGAGTACCCTAATGATTTCCTAGTTCTCCAGCCCAAGGCTAAGCTTATTGGTTACCCTCTCATCCTTGGGAGACCATGGTTGGCCACTTTCGATCTTACATTAGCTACAGAGATGGGAACATGACCATGAAGAATGGGGATATGCCCAAGAAGTTAGTCATATACCCTCCTACTCAACCTTCTCTAGAGCATGACTTACCTTTATGGTTGGAGGAGGAGGAAGAAGATGAATTTTATTCCACCCAACTTTATGCTTTAGAATCAACCATGGGAGGAGGACAGCGGGATGAGGATGACTTGATTGAACATCTACTCCAAATTCCAATTCCTGGTTCATTACCCGTAGAAGAAGTAGTAAAGGTAACCCAAAACGATCATCAAATTTACTTATGTTTGGCCGATTCCAACCCACTTCGTGTCAAGACCATAGAATTCAGCCTAGAGAGAACCTTGAAAATCAATCTATCTCTTTCTGCTCTCGAGGAAGAGAAGCTATACAACATGTTAAAGGAAAATTTAGAAGCCTTCACTTTGAGTTACAAGGAAATGAAGGGAGTACACCCTCAGTGTGTACCCACCACATATACATGAGAGAAGGTTGCAAGCTAGTCCAACAACCATAAAGGAGGATGAATCCAACTCTTAAAGATATAGTCAAAGGAGAACTGCAAAAGATACTAGATGCAAGATTCATTTACCCTATCTCCGACAGTGAGTGGGTCTCTCCCTTGGTGTTAGTTCCCAAGAAAAACGGTAAGTGGATAATTTGTGTCAATTATAGGGAGTTGAATAAAGCCACAAAGAAGGATCATTTTTCTCTACCCTTCATTGACCAAGTGCTAGATGGCCTAATAGGGAAAAGGTTTTTCCCTTTCCTAAATGGATTCTGTGGGTACAACCAAATCCAAATCTACCCAGGAGACCAGGATAAGACCACATTCACCTGTCCTTGGGGTACTTTTGCCTATAGGGTCCTCCCTTTTGTCCTATGCAATGCTCCTACCACTTTCAGAGAGAAGTCTTGAGTATTTTCACTGAATTAGTCCATGACACGGTGGAGATTTATATGGATGATTTTACACCTTATGGATGTGATTTTCAAGAAGCCATTTCTAACCTAGAAAGAGTATCGCATAAATGCATTGAAGTGAACATGTCTCTCATTTCTGAAAAATGTGAATTCTTAATGATTGCAGGGATCGTGCTAGGTCATTCAATATCTCATCAAGGACTGTAGGTGGACCCAAACAAAATAGCTATCATCCAAAGGGTCCCACCTCCTCAAAAGTAGAGAGATGTTAGAAGTTTCCTAGGGTTAGCTAGATACTACTGAAGGTTCATAAAGGACTTCAGCAACTTGAGCTCTCCTTTATTTGGTTTGTTGGCCAAATATTCTGAGTTTATATGGTAAAAAAGTTGTCAAGAGGCCTTAGACATCCTATAGGATAATTTAACGACTACACCAATTCTCCAAGGCCCAAATTGGGCCCTCCCCTTTCACATTCATGTTGATGCCTCACACAAAGCCATAGGCATAACCCTAGGTTAGATAGATGAAAATTTTCCTTATGCTATCTATTTTATCAGTAAGAACTTATCAAAGGCTAAACTAGATTATACAGTGACCAAAACAAAACTCCTAGTTGTTGTGCATTGATTAAATAAATTCAAGCATTATATTACAGGCTATCAGACATTTGTGCATATTGACCATGCCGAAATCAAGTATTTAATGAAAAAACCAAATGTGAATGCTCGAATTATAAGATGGTTACTTTTATTACAACAGTTTGATCTAACCATTGTTGATAAGCCTGGTAAGGAAAATGTTGTTGAGAACTTTTTGTCTAGAGTAAATCTGCCTACATGTGAAGAGGGAATGGTGGATGACCAGTTACCAAATGAGCACTTATTTGCTATTTCAGTTCTCTCTCCATGGCTTGCTGATATAGAAAACTATTTGGTATCGGCACAGTTCCCACTAAACTTGTCTTGCAAAGAGAAGAGAAATATAGTCAGGAAAAGCACCCCATTCACTTGGATTGGGGGCAATATTTTCAAACTTGGCCTAGATAAAATCTTGAGGAGGTGTGTCAGGGAGGAGGAAGTCTTTGACATCCTTCTAACCTGTCATGATGGGCCTTGTTGAGGTCACTTTGTAGTAAAGAGGACAACATTCAAAGTGTTACAAGTAGGCTATTATTGGCCCACTCTTCATGAGGATGTGAAAATATACACTAGTCAGTGTGATCGGTTCCAGAGGATGGGAAGGCCTACTCCAAAGGATGAAATGCCTCTGCAACCTCAAGTGACTTTCGAGCCATTTAACAAGTGGGCCATAGACTTCATTGGTCCTATTGACCCTCCTTCAAAGAAAAAATAGTGCATTATTGTGTGCACTGATTATTTGACGATGTGGGCTGAAACCAAGGCAATTAAGACAACAACAGAAGAGAAGGTGGTTGAGTTCCTAAGAGAGAATGTATTCTACAAATTTGGGTACCCTAGAGAGTTAGTCATAGACAAAGGCAACCAATTTACCTCCAACATGATTGGAGACGTGGTCAGCCATCATAAGATCAAGCAAATAACCGCCACTCCCTATCATCCACAAGCTAATGGGCAAGTGGAGGTGACCAACAGAGCACTGGAGGGCATCTTAACCAAAGTGGTGAGTAGCAATAGGAAGGATTAGGGAGAAAGACTAGTTGAGGCCACCTGGGCCTATAATACCACATGGAATACCACCACTAGATTCACACCTTATGAGATGGTCTATGGGAAAAAGGCCTTGTTTTCCATTAAATTTGAATAGAACACATTAAGGATGGTAGCCCAACTAGATCTGGATCTCAACAATGCACATAAAGAGATATTGTTCCAATTGAATGGCTTGGATGAATTCAAAATGCAGGTCCTCCTACATACAGAGGTAGTTCAACTTTAGAGGAATATCTGGCATGATAAAAATATCAAGGAGAAGTAGTTTTAGGAAGGCGATTAGGCATTTTTATATAATTCTAGGTATAAAGACTTCAAGTGCAAGTTAATGACAAGATTGCTCGGACCTTATGTTCTGGAAAGATGCCATGATAATGGTTCAGTGCAAATCAGAACCATAGATGAAGAAGCCATTCCTTTGCTTGTTAATGGAAACCAAT
Source organism: Pinus tabuliformis (assembly GCA_031772625.1). NCBI lineage: Eukaryota > Viridiplantae > Streptophyta > Pinopsida > Pinales > Pinaceae > Pinus > Pinus tabuliformis. Next base: position 1,374,006,102 of record CM062820.1, read on the forward strand.
TGAAACTTTACAAGAGATCTTTATCAAAATGAGAGTTCATTGATGATATCAATAAAATAGTGATGATAGTGGAGCAAATTCTAGCTCCTCCCTCATCAAATCACCGAGAAAAAAAAAAGAATAAGGACTCAAGTAAAAACCTCCATGAGGCACCTAAATTCCATCATTGGGTTGAAAACCTCTTGAGGCGGCTCAGTGATGAAAGAAATAAAGGAAAAGAGAATAAGAAGATCCCCGGGTGAAAACCTTTCTTGAGGTTCCCAGGGAAAATAGCTAGGGTGAAAACCTCTCAGAGGCGGCCTAGTTTTTTTCACAAAAAAAAAATAAATTAGTCATGAAATTTCCATTTGCATCTGGGAAAGAAGGACCGTTAGGAGAAAAATAGGATCCCAAGGAGACCCCTTCCACTCACATATTTATTTTTTAACTCATTACCATGCATCCCTCCATAATTTTTGTCATTTTTCCACTCCAATGCTTCAATTTATAAAAATACTTTGTTTTCTACAGGATCCCCTAAAAACTTGCAAGATGATCCTATAGGAATTACAGTCACCTAGAAATCCTATAGGAAGCAATCCAAATGCAAGTGATGGACTTGTTAGGTCCCTAAAATTCACCATCTTCATGATATATCACCACACCTTGTACACCATCATCATCCTTGCACTCACCATTCAAAAAAAAAAAAATCTGTTTCAAGAGTTTTTCTCCTGTCTTCAAAAAAACAAAAAAAGACAAAAAAGGAAATAGAGAGGAATAAAGAGCATCACCTGATTATTCTTTTCTCTCCACACTCCCACTCCTTCTTTCCATCCATGCCACCATCCTCACAGCCCAACAAACAAAATGATTAAAGAGTTCTAAGGGAGAAGTAGCTACAAGACATCCTGTAGGAAATCCTGTAGTAGCATATCCCATAGAATACCAATCACACTAGCAACAAGTCTTCACCATGATAATCCAGGAGATCCAAAGAAGTAGCATCATATCTTCAACCACAAGTACCTGCAAAAACAAAGAAGCTATTAGCAGACAGCAAGAGGAGGAAGAAGAATGGCATGCAGCAATATACACAACAAAACCTCTAGTCTTCGACAACTGCAGCATAGCATTCGAACCACAGGTAAGTATCATGCTTGCTCTCTTATATGCATCATGTAGTCAAAAAATGTAAGGGTTATGAGATAGTTGTTTTATAAGTGAAAAGGTGGCCAGATAACTTGGAAACCTACATTCAGTCACACATGCACAACCAGGTGTCTTCTCACACGTGGCTGTAGTCAACTCAAAGACAGAGAAGGAGTAGGACAAAAAGTGGTTAAAAGTACGGATCTACAAGTTGGGAGCTGATTGCAAGGAGTGGGAAATGATGAGGTGGTAGTGGGGACCAACAATCCAAAAATGGAAACGTACCTTTGTTGCCAGCACACCACCTCACCCGAATCACCATAAGAGGAAATAAAAACATCATTCCCATGCATTCATGCATTTCACTTCCTAGAAACTCCCTCACTCAAGTCACTCTCATACTCAGGCAACCCACCGGAAGAAATACTCCATCATTCACTACATAGGAATTCCTATAGGATCATGCACAGGAATTCCTATAGGATACACAGAGACTGTTTACAGGATACACAAAGACTGTCTACATGATTGGCAGAGAAGAGTTTGAAAGAGATATCACAAGAGTTGGCCATTGCAAACAATCTAAAGAGGTGGGATCTGAATTGACATCCCTATTTGCAAGTAAATGAAGCAAGAATACTCTAAATTTGAGTGAATTTAACCACTGTGTTAAGGGAATTACATACACAGTCATCTCTGTTTTGGTTCTGCATTTGAAAAATTGTTTCAACCCTCTCATTTTCTCCTCAAGCTTCAATAGCAAGATGGCAGGAGGATTTAATAGGAGAGAGCCCACCAACACTTTGAGAATCCAAAAACACCCCCAAGCGCTTGAAATCTTCACAAGACATAATTGGATGGGGTTTTTCGAAAAATTCAGAGGGTATGATGATGAGGTAGCTCAAGAATTTGCCCTCTCCCTCACTCCACTCACCAGAAACCATGCCACTGTTGTAATAAGGGGCCTCACTATAGATCTCACCTCTGAGCTCATTAGCAGAGTCACCACACTCTGCCTAGAAATGCCATGGAGAAAATAAGACAAAGGAGATAGCCAGGCTGCCAAAAGAAAAATCGTTTTAGAAGGTGAGGAGCCCACTGGGGACAAAAATGGGGTAAGGAGGGAAATTCTTCCATATCCATGGAATGAGGTAGCCTACCAACTGATCAGATACATCTCACGTGAGGGTAGGTATAGTGTTTTCTATGGCTACCATTTCAGGATCCTTGAAGAATTAAGATTTGGAGAAGAAACACCTCCTCACCAAAGGCTCAATATACCATACTTCTTGCTTCAAGCACTCCTAAACTCAAGAATCAAAGTGAAGGATGGAAATTCCTAATAGTTAGCCCACCATGGGTTGATTAGAATCCTCATTGAAGATGCCCTCCGGAACCTTAGAACTCCTATAACGTGGTTAGTTTTCAGAGACATACCAGTAGAGGATGACATCAAAGCTCTCACTTATGATGTTAGTCCTATTGTCAGTGAAGAGGAAGTAGAACACAAAGAGGAAGATACAGAAGGAGATAAGGATGAGATGGATGAAGAAGGAGATGACACAAAGGAACATGATGAAGATGAAGAAGAAGAGGGAGAAGAGAAGGAGGATGATGTAGAAAAGAGGAGGAAATTAAGGAGGAAACTCATAGAGATGATGAAGATCTACAAGAAGAAGAAGAGAGGAAGGACATAGAGGAAGAAGGCAATGGAAAAGGGGGGATAGAAAACAAGGAGGAGTCACCTAGGGTGTCTCCAGAATCCGATGAGATAGAGGTAGCAACTTCCCTCACTACTCTCAACACCCCAATCAAGAAAAAATGAAAAAGGTAGAGGCAGACCCTACTATATTTCAGGACAAGAAAGAGCACAAGTATAAGATAGGGAAATCCATAAACGTCAACCAAAATTCCTATTGTGATTGAAGATTCCCCTACAAAAAAAGACAAAATTCCTTCCCCTAAGTCCCCTATCACCTATGTGAGGAGGCATACTACCATATCAACTTCCTCAAACAGAAAGGCAATCTAATGCAGGAGCATACAACTCAGAAATTTCATTATTTTTTAGTAGACATAGGGGGTCTTGTATTTGCAAGGAAGTTGGATTCCTATGTATGTAACTATTAATGATTTGAGTAGTTAAAGTAGGAATTAATTAGATATTGTTAGGATTCTCTTGAATGTATGGGAACATGGGTGATTAATCATGATGAGAGAGTTAGAAATCATTTAAAAGTTTTGGACTAGGAAGTGGTTTCATGATTCAAGGAGCTAGAGAGGGTTCTTAGGATAAGTAGGAGTCAAGAGTGGACTTAGAGGATATTTAGGAGTTAGTTCAAAAAATTAAGGACCAGAACTAGAATTAGTTCAAAATAACCTTTTTATATAAATGTAAGCCAAAAAGGAGAGAACGGGGTTAGTGAGTAGTTAGAAGGTAGCTAGCGAGTCAAAGAGTAGAATTGTAAGCCTATGGGTAGGAGAAGAAAGGCCATTGATCAGAAAATTAGGCCAAAGAGAGAGATACTCTTGTATAAATACTTGTTTATTAATGCAAACAACTTGATTCAGAGTTTGTCCAATGTGTACTATGTAATTGAATTATAATCTATGTGTGGTTAGAGTAATTCTGCGTAACTTATGTTGAAGGTGCAGAACAAAGTCAAAATACAGAGAAGTGTAACAGAACAACTTCCAGCTGCGGTTGGGGAGAAGTTGTTGAGGCAACTCCATAGTTGTGATTGTCGGTAGAGTTGTCTTCGGGAGAACAATTCCAATAAAAGTAGTGTTGGGTAGAATTATTAATTGGCAAGCAGCTCGAGGAGAGATCCATAGAGCTGGTGTTATGGTTTTGTACACATGGATAGTACAGTAGGACACCTTTAGTGTTATAGTGAAGGTGGAAGAGTATAAATTCACAAGCAGAATTAATTTAAGGAAGAAATTTGTGGCAGAATAGTGAAGGATTAGAACCCTGAAGAAATTCGGAACCACAAAAGATATTGAAGAAATAGCGTAAAATAAAAGTAAAGAGATATGGGCGTAAAAGAGGGAAAATTCCCTTGATCATGGTTGAAGTCCCACAATTGTTCTCAGTTGTCAATCACTAAAGTTGATGCTTACATCATAGTCAACTACGGGATTAAGTGAGTAGATAAACCATGTGCTAGTTGAAGGGCCATATATTGTAGGATCTAAAAGCATCGTCATCCAACGAAGATTGGACTGTAAAGAGATCGAGCATTAACTGGAAGGCTAGGTTTGAACTTTTATAGATTGAGGACTTATAATTCTCATCAGATTCGTGAAGGCATTAAACGTCGCGTAGGTGGTCCACCCGATATCCTTGTGGATCATGGGATCAAATGGAGTTTGATCTATGGCGTAGGATCATCGAGAAATTCAGTTGACTGAGGAAAGATATCAACCGTCGAATAAAGAACCAGATTAACGGTCGAGATTTAATCGAAAATCACATTTCGCAAAAGTTGAAGTGCTAGTGGATGGTAGAAAATTGTGATATGCGATGAAGAGAGTTTGCAGTATTATGATGAAGCATGAACTGTTGGATCAGAGAGTAAGATCGATGGTGGATAAATATTGCAATAAATAATTGTGGAGAGTGGAACCGACGAAGTTGTAGGTGTGGCTTTAAGTTATTTGAAGTCTGATTGTGTTTTCGCATGTCACATGCGAGGGACAATGGAAGCACATGAAGGCTTGATGCAATATTGCGCAATCCGTCTGGTAAATGAAATCAATGGTGGGGAAGGATGTCGCATATCGCAAGTCAAGAGCTCTAAAGGCATACTCTATTGAGTTATAAGGTTTTGTGAAAGGATTAACCAAGGTTACCATAAAGGCTAAAGGATTGAGTATAGAGTCCCGATTGAAGAATTAACAAAGGTTTAAACTATAGAAAGTTTAAAGAAATGTTCCGCATGAGGTGTAAATGAAGGGGCCTTAACCTTAGCTTATGAAGGCTTGGCAAAGCTGGCCACAGAAATTCCTGGGAAAAATGAGAATATGCATTCTATATGCATATTGTGGGTATACGTAGGTTTTCCCTGCGTCACAAACCTATAGGATCCACGGAAAAATCTACAAGAAGCAATAACCTTCTTACAAGATACTCTGTTGCAGCTATAGGAGGCACAAAAATTGGAAAGGAAGGTAGGGAAGCAGCAAGAAACTAAAGAGGAGGAGCTAGAGACAAAATAACCCAACCCCCAACCTAACCTGGACTCCTATTATTGGTTTATTGAAGGAGGCAGGGTCATACCTCAAAAATTTGTCATCCCACTATTCCTCGAGCTTGGGAAGGAGAGGGCCAGAACTAACTGATGGAAGGAGATTGCTAAATCAAAGGGGGTGGAAGACATTGGGCACATGGAAGAGAAACTCAAAGAAATGGGCAGAGAGCTAAGTGGCTTGAGGGACAGAGAAGCTATAATGAGAAATTAACTAGAGACAGAAAATGCATCGCTAAGGGGACAACTGCAGGAAAGAGAGAACCAATTGGCATGTATAGCCAGCCTCTCCTTGGAAGCAATCCAGTGTAGGATGCCAGCTAAATCCTATGCTCTCTACCTCAAATAACAATGGATGCAGTTTCAGATTAAGACCCCATCACAGAGAGGAACCACGCCATTTGAGGACTACAGGTATTTTATTGATCATTGTGATCAAAGTACACTAGAGGATAGGGCAAAAATGGTTGAGTTTTATTTGCACAATATGGCCCTCGTATACACGAATGTATGGGACCCTAATTCTAAGTTAGGAGATCTATAATTAATGGCTTTTGCATCCTAGATGAACCATGAGGAGTCAAGAGTTGTAAAGATGAAAAGGATATTGACAAGAGAGAAAATTGAACCTCTTCTCATCAGAGTTGTACAATCAAATCCCATGGCCCTCATTAGTACCCATAATTTAATTACAAATGATCCTCAGCTGGCACCTAGACATATTGCTTCCCAAGGGCATGTAATTTCACATTTTGATGACATGTTCAGGTTGCTAGGATATGATTGTATACATGCTTGCCTGAGGAGATGGAACACCCTGCCATACAGCCTAAAGATAAGATAATATCACTCCTCTCAAAGGTTGAGAGAGACAATCAATGAGACACCTATGTATAATCAATCTATGCAAAGGTTGAAGGTCAATTGGATAGGCCTAAAACTTAGTCCACCAATACTCTTAGGGCTTCTAGAAGGGGGAAAAGAAGAAGAAGAAAAGAGGCAGTGAGAAGAAGAAGAAAAGAAAGCAGGCTTCAATGAACATGAAGAGGAGACCATAGTAGAGGCATGGGACGTTGGAGAGGCTACCAGAGCCATGAAGGATATGGATATTGACTAAGTTTCTTAGAGGATGAGAAACACTTTTAGTAGGGGTTGATGATGGGCCTCATCATTGGGTAACTATATGGGCCTTTTTATTATATTTTTTTTATGAGGTGAGTTAGAGTTGGATATTATGCTTTGTGGTCTAATGTGCATTTAATGTAAGATTAAAGGAGAAAATCAAGGAGTTTTGGAAAATAACAAGGTAAAAACTCGAATGGGAAAAGCGAGAGGGATTATAGGATGTAAATCCTCCTCATTTACTACCCCTCCATTCGAATATTCATCCATCAACTTGGAGTGAAAACAACCAAACCATGAGTGCTAGAAGGAAGCCAAGCAAGTGAGAGAAAAAACACCAGTTTATCTCAAGTTGGGGAGTCTAGCCTCCATAATTTTAAGGAAGTCATTGGGGAATTTATGTGTATAAGTAGATAGGCTTGGGACCTCAGTAGGATTTGGATTTTCGATTGTAAAACTCTACTCTATTTTCAAGCTGCAAGACTTGTGACAGTTCTTTTGATGTAATTTGTTGTTTTGGTAATAAGAATGAGTTTTGTTTTGAGCGAGAACTAAGTTAAATCAGAGGGCTAAATCTCTTGGGTTAAGGCCAAACCCTAGCAGCCAAGGCTCCTCTTGATTGTACATGTATGTTCAATGAGGATTCATAGCTTAATTGTTAAATTTCTTATTAGATGCATTTCCATTACTAGTAGTGTAGATTAGATTGGTTGTGTGATATTTTGCTTACATTTGTGCTTTATTTCCAGTAGAAGGTTAGCAAGGAGGAAAAGGATCACCAAAATGTTGTTAGCAGGTGTCTCAGCCTCACTTCCTCCCTCTGGGGCCATGACTTGAGGAAGGGACCCTTAAGCAGCCCCAAAAACATAGATTTCTAGTTCTTTTATGAGATTTGGAGTTAGTTGTCTTTAATTTAGTATTTGGTTAATGTTTCAAGGTACATTTTATTATCATCATTTCCATCTCCATCTCTGCAGTAGATCTCACTCATGCTTTCATTCCCTTCAGCAACTTTCTTCATGCATAATATAGGTAGTTGATTCATTAGCTCTGCTTTTCTAGTTTATGAAAATGTATCTTGTTGCAAGACTTTTTGGAAGACACACATGTTTTATGTAGAGTAGGTGCTTCAGGAGGAGGCCAAGGCTTAATATCCAACAACCACCTTCCACTTCATCCACCTTACCCATCCCTTGTTTTCACCATCACCCTCACTAGTTTTTCATCATTTTTTCATTGAAATTATCCTAAACACATTGAGAAAATCTAGCTATCCCTTATCTTGGATATTGACTCCTCAGTGTTCCTAGACCTTCTAACACTCCATTCCACCCATCGCACATCTTTCCTAAGCCTCCCATCACCTCCGACACCTCACATTTAGATCTCAGTTCTATCCCGTAGGTTTCCTGTAATTCTTATGGGATCATCCTGTAGGTTTCTAGTACATCCTATAGGTTTTCCTGAAACGGTTTGTTTTGAGGCCAGATTGAGGGAAAACCTCTAGGAAGTCGCCAAAAGCCTCCTAGGACCCCTCCACACCATCAAATCACTTCACAAACCTTCTAGCCATCATCAAATACCTTCAATCCACCTACCACATCCACAAGAACAATTAGTTTGCATACTTGATTTTGCATAAAAAGACCAAAAACGTGAAAACAAATTTAGTTTAGTTTCTTTCATTGCACATTAGTCTTGTTTGATGCTTCTTACTTCTACAACCTAGATAGTGGCATTTGTTTATTGTTGATTTATCATTTCTGCTTAGCATAGCTTCTTAAATGGTTAATTAGGGTATGGTGTGGTTTCGCATTACATGTTGGCCTTCTCCATTACTGTAGTAGAGCACGTTCTTAGAGTATATTTACCTTTCTTCCATCAAAGAATCAAGCTTCTTCTGACTCTATAGAAGTCTAGATTGGAACCCCAATGGTCTCTCTCCAGCTGAACAGTGACAACACGCAGAACCATCACTTTTACTTATGCATATTGCACTGTCACCTCCAAGTTTGTATGAACCCCAGGTTGATAAGTAAATCTGGTAGCCCAAGGGTTGCAACATCCTTGTTGCAATAGTGGCACTCACCATGCTACGCCTGTACGATGGTGGGGTATGCATAGGGATAGTTTTTCTGGATGGCGAGATTACAAGAGAATGATGAAGCTATGGTTTGGGCGTGCTAATACCAGAATGACTGAGAAGTATAGTGGGAAGGATGATTCATGCGATCCCATGGCTAAGTGGACTAATTCATGGGTGATAGAACTATAGCCAGAATGGGTACACATATGTTTTCATACTTTGGATACAATTCCCATGAAGTGGTATCTAGAGATGGAGCTCCACCATGGCACTGCAGAGTGGGATGTATTGAAGGAAAGTTTCTTACTGACTTTCAGCTTTGAAGACATCTTCCCAAGAACCAATGAAGCACTACAAAAAACTAAAGCGGTTATCTTCATAACACTGAAGGAACCTATGGAATGCACCTAACTAGACTGAAGCACCCAGCTGTGCCACACATTGAAATGCTATAATGTGACCACGGAAGAGGAAGAAGAAGACCCCAAGAAAATCAATATTTTGGAGGCAGAAGGACATTGGAAAGTCGAAGGCCCACAAATAAAAAACCCAGACATATCCGCACCTTTGAAGAGAAAGCAAGTAAACATTAGCACTAAAGAAGAACAAAAGTTCACAAAAATTGGAGATTATTGGGACGACACTACAGTAGATAAAATTGTTGAATTACTTCACGAATACCAGGATATTTTCCACACAAAGTCTTCAGATTTAAAGGGCATAAACGGCGATTTGGGTGTTACGAAGATCACATTGAAGTCGGATGTGAAGCTTGTTAAACAGAGGACTTATCACCTTAATCCGAAGTATAAGGAAAAGGTGTGCCAAGAGCTGGATAAAATTCTAGAAGCAAGCATCATAGAACTTGTTGAAGAATTCGACTAGGTGAGCTTAATGGTGGTCCAAGAGAAGAAACAAAAGGGTGAAATAAGGATTTGTGTAGATCTATAGAAGCTTAAAGATGATTATCTTCACAATCCATTCCAAAAGCCATTTACAGACAAAGTGTTAAAAAATGTTGGAGGGAAGGAGGTCTATTCCTTTACTGATGGGTTTTCGGGGTACCATCAAATCAAGATTGTTCAAAGGATCGGAGCAAAAAAACCTTCATAACAGAGTGGAGTTTCTTTCAGTACACCATCATGCCATATGGATTAAAGAACGCACCTACAATATTCTCCCGCATAGTCATAGCAGCGTTTAAGGAGTTCATTCATAAGTTCCTAGAAATGTAGTTTGATGACTGGACATTGTTTGGCTTGATGAAGCACCATGTAGAAAGTACGTGCCTTATCTGGGATACATGTCACAGATAATGGATTGCGCTAAATTTGAAAAAATACATATTCTATGCTCTTTTCAGGATCTTATTAGGCCATGTTATGTGTAAACAAGGAGTGAAGGTGCACCCTACAAAGATTGTAGTAATTGTAAACTTGGACGCCCCTAGGAACATCAAGCCGTTGCATGCAACACTGGGACATACATGATACTATAGAAAAATTTCCAAAGCTTATGCTCAAATTACTGCGCCCATGGAGAAACTGTTAAAGAAGGACATGACATTTTGTTGGAATGAAGAATGTCATTGCAGCTTAGATGTGTTGAAACAAAATATGGTCACTATGCTAATCTTAGTATTCCACGATTGGAAAAAGGATATTCGTGTACATGTGGATGCTTCTTGCATTACGCTAGGTGTATTGTTAACACAAGCCGGTGAAGAAGAATTGGACTATCCTATCACCTTTGCAAGTAGAAATTTAGGGAAGAACAAGAGAAACTATTCAATAACTAAGCACGAAGAGTTGGCCATGGTCTATGCGTTGCAAAAATTCAGGCACTATCTGTTAGGAGGGAATTTCAAGATGTATATGGATCATTCTACCATGAAATACCTGGTCAACAAGCCTTTGTTTGGGTGGAAGATCTGCAGATGGTTGCTATTATTTCAAGAATATGACTTTGAAGTCATTGTGAAGCTAGCAAGGTTAAATGTGGGACCTGACCATCTGTCAGGAATTGAAATAAGAGAGGAACCCAGTAATCTAGAGGAAGGGTTTCCAGATGTAGATTTCTTTGCTGTGCATGTATCAGATGACTATTTTGGAGACATTATTCACTTCTTAACTACGATGATGGCACCAAAAAGATTTACAAGTCAACAGAAGAATGAATTAGTAGTGCGTGGTGCTAGTTTTGTAGTTATTATGGAACATTTGTATAAAATGGGTGCAAATGAAATATTGCAAAGATATGTGCCAGAATTTGAGTGAGATAGAGTTCTCACTGAATCTCATGGGGGAGTTGTAGGAAACCATTATGCAGGCAAAGCAACTACGTAGAAGATTTTGCACACAGGTCTATGGTGTCCAACAATAGACAAGGATTCCAAGGCATATTGTAAGGCATGCGATGCATGTCAAAGAACTGTCAGACCATCAGAAAGGGAAAAGTTACCACTACATCCTTAGGTGTCCTTGTGGGAATTTTAGAAGTGGGAGATTGATTTTGTTGGTCCTATTTAGCCCCTTAGAAATAAAACAGGTACGTGCTATATTATCACTACAACAGAATATCTAGCCAGATGGGTAGAAGCACAACTGTTTAAGGATTGTACAGTGGCTATGGTAGCAAAATGCTTGTTTGAGTATGTCTTAACCAAATTTGGATGCCTGAAAGTGTTCATGAGTGACAAGGGTACGCAATTTCTTAACGAAACAATCAGTGTGTTGATAGAGGAATTCCAGGTCTACAATCAAAAGAGGACACCATATCACCCAGGGGAAAACAAAATTGTTGAAGCCTTTAACAACATTTTGGAGAACGTGCTAACAAATATCTGCAACAAGTAGTGGAATGAATGGGATGTATGCATACCTACAATGTTATGGGCTTCTAGGACTACTTGTATGAAGCTGACAGGACAAACATGCTCAAATTGGTCTATGGGGTCAAAGTTGTAATCCCAATGGAAAACACTGTGCCTAGTCTATGCATAGAAGCTTTGATGAACATGGAGGATTGCGAGGCCTTGGAGGAACATCTCGCACAACTTATGGAGCTCAAAGAAGATTGATTCTTGGCAGGATTCCATCAACAAGTGTAGAAGGAACATGAAAAATCATGGCATTATCACCATATCAAGCTTTGCACATTCAAGATAAATGATCTTGTCCTATTATATGATAGTAAGTTCACTAAATTTCTGGGTAAATTCCAAATGCATTGGTTATGGCCATATATTGTCAAGGAAATTACAGATGGTGGCGCAGTTCAGCTTGCAAAGCTGAATGGGGAACCCTTCTCGGGAAAAGGGAATGGGAGAAGGTTGAAATTGTATATCGGGGATCCTGCGCAATGACTATATGACAGTAGGATAGTCTTAGTGCTCCAGGCAGTTGTAAGGGAGCGCAGGACTATAAAATACGTTACCTAAGTTAGAGGACAAGGCAGTGACCAAGTCGTGTGGAGAGAGATGAAGATGCGAAAAATGAAGATGCGCTCAAGAGGTTGCACCATGGGGGAAGATATCGCGCAGCCTAGCAGGAAAATGATCGTTAGAGTTACTATTCATGAATTGATGACAAGAAAATGGTTAAGTGGAGAGGGGTGGCAGAAATTAAGGCAAAAATATTTGAAGACATGCTGCCAAAACAACATTTATTATCAGAAATAGGGGGGAACGGTCAAATTTGAATTCAAGAGCACCTATAAATATGGCATGTTGGCCTTGTTAGCTCTGCTACATTTTGTGACTTTTGATGGATAAAACAGGTTGGGAAATGCTATTTTTGGTTGCAAAGGAGCTCGCAGTAGTTCATTGTATTCTTTCTCCTTCATTTGCATTATTCCCTCATAACTCCTTACACCTCTGTTTCCTCCTTCCCTATAAATCCTCCTTATTCTCCTTTAAGTCCCTTATCCCTATTTTTCTCCTTTAAAAAGCTGATGTAAAATCCTTGTTCACGTAGCTCCTGGGTGTTTTTGTTTATAAACCCTATAAGCCTCGATAACTCATTTAAACCTTCTATAAACCCATTTTTGTATTTAGTCCCTAGGCACTAAAGTCTTAACACTCATAGTTGCGTGCATATAAAATTATAACCCTTCATCGCTCGTTGATCTCCATCATTGATCGCCCACGATCCAATGGTCTCCACTATGTTTATCACACGATTAAACCCCGATCAGTTCCCTACTGCCTGACTATCCATGATTAATCTGATGGTAGTCGCAAGCCCTCTTCCCATGACCTAGGCACGCAATAACCCACGGGGGCGACGGTTTTTGTACGCCACGTGTCGCAAATCTATTGGAGAAGTCAGCAACATTTATCAGTGATGGAGCATGTTCCATAATTTACTCCGCCTACTCAGAGGAGGACAATAGGATATCTAAAAAGTCCAATTTGTTCATTAAGACACTGAGATTGCAGCAGAGGCCCATTTCAAATTGTAAATGTGGTTGGTGGTCCATTATGACCCCTCCATGCATAGTTTAGTAAACTGTTTGTAAACCAACCTCAATATATATCCAGAAGACAAAATTTAATAGGTTGATGAATGTTATTATGATTGTAAAGTTCAACTTCTGGAGACTGCAACTATTGTGACACCTGCAGCTTCTGGTCTTCTTCTTTTGTTGTTGTTTGCTCACTTTCCACTTCTTCTTCTTTGTTCCAGGCTGTGCTTGTATGCATTTTTATTTGATTTTGATGCTTAGCAATAGAGGGGCTATCATCCCACCTCTCTACTAGAATCTAGTTAGCATTATCAAATATGTATGCAGGTTTCTGTTGCTTTTATGCCAGAGAGCTGTCATCCTATCTGTGCATTAGGAAATATAATTTACAGACCTTTTAACTAGTTGCAGCTGGCCATCATAGGGTCTTGTGCATCTATTGGTGTGATCAGTGTTCTCCATCATCACATTTCCCTTAAAACTGTGAGTAATTGGTGGTCTAAAGCCTTGTAGTCTGGGGGTGATCACCCATGTCTGGGGTTAAGCATAGTAGAAGTGGTTATCTGGCTTGAATATGCAACATTTCTTACATTCATCCATCATTTATCCAACATTTTGTTGAGTTTGTAATGTTCCTGAGCATCTATGATATACAACCTAGGAGAGTTTCTTGGGTGATAACATTAATTGGTGCCATTGATGGGCAAAGGAGAATTGAAGCTCAACTTCCATGGGAGAACAACACAGTTCCAGATTTTGATGATAGACAAGGTCTGGGCACATAATTTGGTTGTAATCATTTATCTGGCGACTCCACATTGCAGTTTGGTGCAGTTGGTGAGGCATGTTCAGAGATATCTTCAGAAACCATCAGTTGAACCAGTTCCTGATCCTAAGAAGATCATTCAGCAGAAGAAAATATCGCAGTAAGGAGCATCAGGATTAGGTAAGCCCTGGAATTTTTATGTATCTCTGCTAGTGTAGAAATACCTTTAGAGATTCATACAACTCCTTGTTATTCATTTCCCTTTCGGTCCTCAGTTGAAACAAGCTTCCATGTTGTCCATCATATTCCTCTGTTTCTGGTATTCCATTCAATGATTCATTCCACTCCATCCACCAGTATCCCTTTCGTATACCTCAGTTATGGCAGGCCAGCAAGCCCTCACAAAGATAGAAAGAATAGTTGATGCTAGGTATGGACCCTTAGTCTTGCCTACCCCTTTGAATGCCATGCCTGTAGGTGATTATCAAGAATTTATGCCAAAGTTTACTGGTAAAGAAGGAGTATCAGCTGAAGAGCACCTCGAATATTTTTATAGCTATGCTGATAACTTGGATATCAATGAAGAGGATGTCTGGATGAGGGTTTTTGTTCAAAGCCTAGATGGGGAGGCTAGAAAATGGTTTAGAGAATTACCCCTAGGTTTATTGCAGACATTGATGCTTTAGATGATGTGTTTTAAAAGAATTAGGGAAATAATAAAGATCTGCTATTTTATCATGATGAATTTGGGAACTTCTACAGAGAAGATGGTCAGCTACTGTCTAATTTCAACATCAGATTCAATCATATGTACAATAGAATGCCAGCTGAAGTAAGACCTACCCCTTCTTCTGCTATGATTACTTATGCCAATGCCTTCGATTCTCAGTTTTTCCTGCTATTAAGAGAAAGAAGTTGTGCTTCTGTGGCTGATATGCAAAATGCAACCTTTGAGGTAGAAGCAAACATCATTGCTGCAGATAAACTCGAAGGTGATGCTGAAGGGAGTAGACAAGAAGGTGAATCCTCATCATCCTCAGAGCCTGAGATTGATGAATTAGCTAGGATGATTGAGTTCTTGGCCTCTGAAGTTTCGAAGCTAAAAGCTGGGCAGTATTTTGAAGAAGCAGGAGCTCATTGTTCCTTTTCTCTCCCAACTCCAAATCCACATAGAGGAATACATGAGCATCTGTAGATTCTGCAAAGAAATAAGATTATAAATGAAGACAAAGGGGTGAGGCCCCTTTTACAGAATATAGTCATGGAAGAAGTGCAACATGAGGAGGAGGTCCATGTTTTGGAAGGTGCTCCTTTCCTAACAAGAGTTGCATATGAAGAAGCATTATCAAGTGGCACTGCTTGTGAGTTTGTTGTAGCTGCAGAACAACAAGTTGATCAGCAGTAGCAATCAGCAGAAGGCACCTTCATCTTCCAAGAATCTATGCTCGAAGCCAGCTCATCTTCACATGGCTATGCAAATCTGCCAATTTTCCAGCCTACTTTTTTCCCCAGTCTAGTGATTAAAAAGGGAGAGGAAAGCTCTCCATCATCTTTTGTTTCTTTGTCTGCTCATATGACAATCCCTCAAAGTTGCCCCTTAAACACTGAGGTAGAACAACATTCAATGATCAAGGCTGAAACTGATCATCTTAGTCTTGTTATTTTGAAATTTCCTTAGGTAGCCTCCACACAGATTGAAAGGGAAACTTTTCAGATGAAAGAGGAAGAGAATGCTCAGTCTTGGAACTCCTACTTGGATGAGGATTGTTTCAAGAAAAATGAAGGAACAGATAATGTCCCTGTGTCCCCTGCACAAGAATACAATGGTTCATCATTCATGTTAGTTGTGCAGACCACAGAAGACATAGACAGGTACACAGAAACAATGGTTATTTAGCAGGTGTACATAAGCTCACATAAAGAAAATCCAAGGAGGAGAGCACAGAGAAGGGAGATGAAATTTGATCCATATTTTCCTATTAAGCTTGAATGTCCCAATCTATTTGAGGTAGAGGATCAAATAAATCCTGTCTTTCTAATCTATGATGAACCGGATGATAGGCAACAATTTTTATGGCCTAGCAGATGGGCAATTTTTGAAATTTTAAGTTTTCTAGCCTTAATGTTATAATTGTGTTCTTTTAGCATAGACTTGGTTTGACTCCATGCCCAACGGATACTAGGCATAGTTTTCAAAGTTGGTTTTGCATGAAGGAATTGGTCTGCAGGTTCTTGAGACCTCACAGGGAGGATCTCATGCCCAGAAGGAGCAGGTGTTAGCTCTGCTACATTTTGTGACTTTTGATGGATAAAACAGGTTGGGCATGCTGATTTTGGTTGCAAAGGAGCTCACAGCAGTTCATTGTATTCCTTTTCCTTCATTTGCATTATTCCCTCATAACTCCTTACACCTCCATTTCCTCCTTCCTTTTAAATCCTCCTTATTCTCCTTTAAGTCACTTATCCTTGTTTTTCTCCTTTAAAAAACTGATGTAAAACCCTTCTTCACTTAGCTCCCGAGCATTTTTGTTTATAAACCTTATAAGCCTCGATAACTTGTTTAAACCTTGTATAAACCCATTTTTGCATTTAGTCCTCGGGTGTTAAATTCTTAACACTCATAACTTCATGCATATAAAATTATAACGCTTCATTGCTCGTTGATCTCCACCATCGATTGCCCACGATCCGACGGTCTCCACTATGTTTACCGCGTGATTAAACCCCAATCAGTTCCTTGCCACATGACCGTCCGTTGATTAATCTGACGGCAGTCGCAAGCCCTCTACTCGTGACCTGTGCACACGATAACCCGCGGGGGTGGCGGTTTTCACACGCCACGCGTCGCAAATTTGTTGGATGGCGCCCACCCTGTACAAATACCATTGCACCCGATAAGTGGTGTAGGGAAACTACCCGCCCGCTATACCACTGTCCCCTCGCCGACTATATGCCGCGCATATTTAGCCCACGATCACCATCGGATTTTCCTGATGATGATCCAACGGCCCTAATTCATCCGCTCCCATTTTCTTCGATAGTCACTCCAAATTGATCTCCATCATCCGTTCACTTCATCCAATGGCCAATATTGCCTCCTTGATCTACTCATGCTTCCTTCATGTGGTCTTCCCACCGCCGACTATTCTGTGTACCCGAGAGGGAGAGGGACGAGCATAACTAGCTACTTGTACCTGTCACATTCAATTTTCAACCACTGCATTTAAAGAAAAGCATGGCCGAAGAGGAAAATCCAAATTTTGAGCAGTCAACAACATTTATCAGTGATGGAGCATGTTCCATAATTTACTCCGCCTACTCAGAGAAGGACGACAGGATATATAAAAAGGCCAATTTTTTCATTAAGACACTGAGATTGCAGCAGAGGCCCATTTCAGATTGTAAATGTGGTTGGTGGACCATTATGACCCCTCCACACATAGTTTAGTAGACTGTTTGTAAACCAACCTCAATATATAGCCAGAAGACAGAATGTAATAGGTTGATGAATGTTATTCTAATTGTAAAGTTCAACTTCTGGAGACTACAACTATTGTGACACCTACAGCTTCTGGTCTTCATTTCCAGCTAATACAAGCTTCTTTTGCTATTGTTTGCTCACTTTCCACTTCTTCTTCTTTGTTCCAGGTTGTGCTTGTATGCATTTTTCATTTGCTTTTGATGCTTAGCAGTAGAGGGGTTGTCATCCCACCTCTCTGCTAGAATCTAGTTAGCATTATCAAATATGTATGCAGGTTTCTGTTGTTTTAATGCCAGAGAGCTGTCATCCTATCTGTGCATTAGGAAATAGAATTTACAGACCTTTTAACTGGTTGTAGCTGGCCATCACAGGGTCCTATGCATCTGCTAGTGTGATCAGTGTTCTCCATCATCACATTTCCCTTAAAACTGTGAGTAATTGGTGGTCTAAAGCCTTGTAGTCCGGGGGTGTTCACCCATGTCTGGGGTTAAGCATAGTAGAAGTGGTTATCTGGCTTGAATGTGCAACATTTCTTACATTCATCCATCATTTATCCAACATTTTTTTGAGTTTGTAATGTTCCCGAGCATCTCTGATATACAACCTAGGAGAGTTTCTTGGGGTGATAACAGGCCTGTAATAAAACACTTTATTATCTGAGAATTACAGTTGAGTGCTATTGCCTTCACTGAATGAATCATCAAGTTTGGGAAGATTTATTTGTGAGCCAAGTGTTTGCCGAATTTCCTGAGATAAACCGTAAGCTTATCCTTGAGAAAATGTCGGAAACAAACCCTGCTGAAACTGTTAGTGGTGACGATATTGTCTCTAATGCAATAGCCCTGGAAGTTGTAAGTATGGAGGATCCAGCTATTGTTCTAATGGAACCGAGGTTGCTTAGGCTGAATCACACCCTTACCAGAGAAAAATAACTAGCCAAGCCAAGACAAACCACTAAGGAGAAGCAGAAGAAGGTGTCAGTGCACACGTCACCAAGGAAGCATATTGAAACATAGGTAAAGGAGAAAAAGGATAAGTAGCCAAAAAGACTAGTGGACCTAGAGAAGGAAGAATTCCAAGGAATGGAGGATATTGATGCCGAAGGGGTGGAACCCATGATGAGGACGCCAATGTATATCCCTCCGTGAAAGGGAAAAGTGAAGGTAATGAAGGACCCTGATATTGGGAAGTTTACAGTGTCCACGCCCCTACTACATATGCAGGTCCCCTTTGAAGGTCCTTGGCTTGCATGAGTCCCATTGTTAAACATGGAGGATTGGGACCTCGTCGATCACACTAAGTTTCCACATTTGGCGACGGATAAATATATGTGAAAGATCTATTATGAAGAAACAGGTATTACAGCGTTGGAGCCAATGGAATGGGCTTGCGGAGTTGAGTAGTCAGGATTGTTGAACATGCTTCAAGTGCCACATTATCACTAATCTAACATTAATACTGTGTGTGTGTGCCAGCTCCTCATATTGGTGCATGATGGTGCTTATGTCTAGGAGAGCCTATCCCCATCACGAACATGTTTATTAACAGGATCACATGACTGCCTTACAAAGATGCGAACCTTGCAAAGGAGTTTGGAGGGAAAGCTAGGGACAAAGATCTTGCAGATAGGATGAAGAAGAAATATGGCCTCCTGAAGAGGTCATAAGGGTATTCCATTTTCTCTATTTCAGACTAGGTAGTCCAGTTTGCTACCCAAATTTTAATAGGAATGGTTATGATAAAATGTTGTGCCGACAAAGTTCCGGCGCCAGTAGTTTCACTTGTTGCATAGTTCGTGAAAGGCATACAATTTAATTGGACCAGGTATCTTTGTCAGGAGTTCCTAGCAAACTACCAAGAGGCCTAGGAGGAAACCAAGTCATTCCACTACACTTGATTGTTTCTATCAATTGTGCTCATTACATGGAGATTGTCAGAGCATAGTCAATTTCCTCCTCTCAAGGAAGGATTGTTAGAGGTAGCGCAATTTTCCTCTCTATGGTTGACAAAGGATGTCGTGCAAATTACAAAAAGAAAGATATTTTGGAGTTTTATGGAAATGGATCTCCATATGGTAATCAATGAGCATCCAAGCTTGTCCCCAACCTTGTTCATGCAGCTTTTAGCCTACGCGGCATTCAAGGTTGACTTCCACAGAGTCTATATCCCAGCACGGAAGGATCTAGAGCAAAAATGGGACTGAATTCCCTATTTGGTGTTAGAAATGGATGTGCAAGAGATCGTAGGATTATGGCCTACAAATTAGTGCACCCCATTAGAGTTAGATGTTGGAACAAGCATAGGTGTGGAAAGTTTGGCCGCATAGAAAAGAAAGGAGGCCGCTCAAAAAATTTTGCGTGCCCTAACAGAGCAGAAAAATAAGGAAGTTGCAGAAAAGGTTCCCGTAGAGCAAGAGTGCATTGCTAAGGAGTGGGCGGAAAAGGAGAAACATGAGCCGTAGAAAGGTGATAAGTCACCTTCGTAAGAGAAAGAGGAAGAAGAGCTTTCAAACCAAGGTGGAGGAGGTGATGAGGGGCAGAGCACCCACTTTATTTCGAAAAAAATGTGGCAAGGAGAAGAAGGGTGGAACATGGAAAAAGAAGAAATATGATAAAACATAGGTTGATCCCATGGTATTGACAAAAGCAATCTCGATGAGATCAGCAAAATAGTATGTGATACAATGGAAGAAGTGTTGTAGTAGTTTGAGAAGAAATACATGTAGACATTGGGGAGCATCTAGAAGGATCTACGTGAGCTACATATCCAAACAAGTAGAATACAGGTGGGCATTAGACAAGCAAGTGGGGAGCAATCAAGCCTAACACCCATGACAAGCCAAGCAACAGAGCACGTCAGGACCCTGGATCTCAAAACTATACCATCGCCAAAAGGTCCATTTGCAGAGAGTTGGACAAGGATCGTATTGTACTTAGTCATGTTAAGGATATAGGACTAAATATAGTGGCATTCTCCATCGAAACTCTCTACGCACTACATAAGGGGGTCACAGATGAGTTGAGAACCAGGGAACAATGTGCCCTTAACCTCATAAGTGAGTACAAAGTCAAAAATGAAAAAATGTTCGTTGAGAAGACATAAGCTCTGAAGGAAAAGGAGGCACTACAAGTGTCTATTTCAAGTCTAGAGCCAACAGTAGAAGAGACCCATAAGACAGTGCCTGAAATTCACATCTCGGATGATGCATAGCTTGAAGCCAAAATCATAAAATTAGTCGTTGGTGTGCGTGAGGCAAGAGCAGAAGTTGGACGAGTAATTTTTGAGTTCAAAATGAAGATTGCAGAGATGCAATTGAAGTTGAAGCCCACGACTCCAGCTAAGATCCTAGAGCAACACAGAATCACAATTAAGGAGGGCATGGCTACCTTGGATACCACAGTCACTCACTATGCAACATTATTTAATCAGTCTGTGGAGCTACAGACCAATCTGCAGGAGGATCCAAACCTGCAGATATTGAACACAGAGGTATGGGAGATGCAACACTAATATGATGAGGTCAGGGTGATTGTGTGGACATTAGCACTAGTGTTATAGACATTTTTGTGCCTTACAGCATGAGGCATGAAATGTCGATAATCTGAGGGATCCAAAGTCCCCAAACATGTTGTTCCTACCCCTAGAGGAACAAGGTCAACAAACCACAACACTGAAAATCAGTTCTCCACCTGAAAACACTCAAAAACAAGCTATTTCTGGATCATGTCAGCTGCTCCACTCTATACCTACGCTGAATTTCAAAAGAAATGAAGGCTACCTGCACTGGGCAAGATTGGCCAAGTGGCACAGTCATTCTGCAAGGTGTCAAATGCCCAGGAAGCTTCCAAAATGACACTTGGATCAGGGAATTCGCCTTGTGATGAGTAAGAGGATCTAGATCTCCAAGTGGAAGCAAGAAACTCCAAGTGGACTCAAGAACTGAAGTATAACTGAAGTGGGAGAGGACACTAGTCAGCTTCATGCCAGCCTCAAGCTGACTCATCCTTTCTCCAAAACTCCTATATATAGAGCTCTCTCATGAGGTCTAGGGGGCGGGAATCTTGTGAATGTAAGGAAGTGCTGTTGGTTTGTGCATAGAACTATTGGGTGATTGCTTTGAAGGAGGTGAAGAGGAGATTTCTTTCTGCTGGGAGGTGTTGCTGGATTGGGCCTCTTATGGTTGTAACATTCTCAGAACTTTACTTCTTCCATTAATAAAGCATCTGAGGTTCTTCTATATGCATGTGTCACTGTGGCGTATTGATGCTTGTATATTTGATTTATTCTAATCCTTGAATCAATTATGGATGTATGCTTCTTGTAGTTTCCTTTTCTTGTGCTTTTGCGGGATCTTTGTGTAGCTGGGCCAGTGAAAGAGCAAGGAGCTGGGAGCAAGCAGCGAAGAGGGAAGATTGGATCAATCATTAGCGGAAGATAACGGTTAGTGGATCTCTTTCTCCTCTCTCTTACATCTCATAAAGAAGTAATCTTAAATAGCTTTGCTTTGATTGTTGCTGAGGTACTATCACCCTTAGAGTGGGATAGGGTCATTCCGTATTGGATACTTTTCCCAACAACAACTAGCACATCACCTTGCCAAGTTAAAGGAAGGAAGGCAACCACTGGCAAAAGTAGAGGAAGCACAAAAGAAATAGGCCTTGCTAAAGGGGGCCTAAGTAGCCTTGGTTGGATGAGGCTTATCAAATCACATTCTCCATTCAAGATAATATTGAGGGACTGTAGCAGATGCAATGGATGATGTAGCTGGCAGTAGAAGGACCAACCACTAAAAAATTGGATGAGGATGTTCGACAAGCAGTAGCACGGAGCTTTGTTGAAGTTGTAGTAATCAAGGCGGAGCTGGGGGATCTTCGTAGTAAGATTGCAGCGCCAATAGAATGACTCGAGGGCGAGTCACAATATTTGTGTTGGGGGCCTGTTGGGATGGGGTCCCCTGGGTTAGTTTGGGGTTAGATAACCCAAATTTTGGTAAAATTTTGTAAAATACGTAATGTCTCTGCGATTTTTGGATGTGGAGTGCATAGATAAATAGGTGTCAAAGGAGGCATAGCCTCTTGTTTTGGATAAGTTTTGAGTTTATTTTTGAGATTCATCCATGATTTGAGGACCATGGCATTGTATGAAAAATAATATAAATAGGTGTGTGTTAGAGAGTTTAAGGCAGTAGAAAAAGGGTAAGGTAGAAAAGCAAAAAACATAGGAGGGCTTACCCTAGAAGAGGAAAGGCTCTATAGCTTAGTGCATAGAGGCCTAGGTAGAGTCTGCAACTTAGTGTGTGGACTCCTACAACTATGTGCATAGGGTAGTTTGAGTCTTTAATATATTAATTAAGATCAATAACTGAAGAATCCTTAAGTATTTCTATTCATATATGTTTATGTTATATGTTGTTGATTAATAACTTGTTTTATGAAATATTAATTGAGTGCTATGTGATTATCCTGAATCAGTCTTAATAATGTACGTAATGATTGTTTAAACACTTTTTAGAATCCTATGGTGCTTTATCTTATGTTTATTGATGACTTAAGTAGATCTGCGTGAACACCAATTTAGGATTGCTTTCTGATGTGCATAAGTAGGTAGATTGATTGCTAAAGGTCCACAACAACTAATCGTGGACCTTCACGAAGGTCTGAAGGCTATTTTAATAGAGTCATGGTGACGAGCCCTAGAAGTCTATTGATCTGTGTGGAGACAGATCTAAGGTATTGGAACACATCACACTAGTCTCTAGATGCAGAAACTTGGTTCTTACATCCACCCATACTTCTTCGAGTGAGACTGCAGCCTACACTATGTGGGTTGTTTCTGAAAGGGTTAGTATTGTAAGGTTTTGTTGGTTGGCACATCTAGCTTTGAACCTGGGTCAAGACCCCCTAAGCCAACAAGGGGCAATAATGAAGCAATGTACCAATACTCATGTTGGTCATCCATGATCTACATATTAGCCTATTGGAGCAAACATTTCAACCTCTAATCAAAGTCCAACATGGACTCATTCACCATTTTCTAGATCTCTTTGACCTATGTTACTGAATGAGCTTGTGACTTGGGCTTCTTGAATTCATTATTGAGTTCTTTCCTTGTTTCTTCCAATGTTGCATTTGGATGAGCTGAATAGTACTGAATATACCAACTTAGTGCTCTATCTTGCAGTGCAGTAACTAGTTGCCCTTTCTTCAAGTCATCATTTGTAATCCACTGGGACTTCCACATAGCATTAGCTACAAACTAGAATTGTTCAGGGTCATCTGTCCCTAAACCCCTTAATATGGGCATCTTCATAGCTTTGACCATGTTGAATAGTTGAGAAGGAGGTGGAGGCAGGGTTGTAGGTGTAGGTGTGTGAGGTGGAGGTGCTGGTGGAGGTGGAGTGGATGGATGTGGTATCCCCACGATACCCTACTTCACCATATGCAGTGCACCTAGAGGTGTCTTCAAAAAACTACTTTCTTCGTCACTATGAGATGCTCCTAACAAGGGATTGTACTCAACACCTGAATCTAGATCCCTTCTGAATTTTTTTCCACTTCGCGTAGCTCCCATCAAATCTCTTCTAAACATTAATTCAATGGAATAACCCTTTTCTCATACAATAGAATTTTAATCCAAGTTTTCAGGGACTTCAGATACTTACCTCTTGGTCATTTGAAAAACTACTGCTTAGCTTCGCTATAACTGATAGATGTATCGATTGCGAACTTAGTGATGAATCTGCCCAAAATCCTATTGATCCAGTCATCAACAACTGTTGTGGTCTTGTTTTCTAAAGCTTTCAGGTGCCTTACCAACTCTGGTGTCCACACAATAGGGTCATCCAACTTCCACGTACGTTGACGATCTACCAATTTAGACATCCACTGGTGTAATTCATACAGAAAAGAGAAGAATAATTTTTTTTGTTCATTATATATAGATATCTACTTAACCACTCTTCCTTCAACAAAATTAAATTCTTGTTTTCCTGGGCTGCAAATTTGTGGATCTTTCGATCTATTCACTTCTTGATTTCCTTCTTAGTTTAGAACAATTTACTCAACATCACACATTTTTCAAATAGATCTTCGCCCTAGCAAGGGAACCATTTTTTGGCTTAAGGGGGTCTAGACCTAGGTTCAGAGCTAACTACGCCAACTAGAAAAACCCTAAATCGTCAGCCCTTTCAACAACAACCTACATAGTGCAAGTTGTAGTCTCACTCAAGGTAATATTAGGGGATGACAGAACCAACTTTCTACATCCAGAGGTCTGTGTGATGGGTTTCTATGATTCCTAGGGCTTTATTCCGACCTTCATGAACCTTAGCCCTTAAAATATGGAACTTACGGTAACTTACAGAAGACAGATTCTAACTCTGCACCGATTTGTTTAAACATTCATAGCATCAAGCAATCTAACATATCTACTACTTTTGAGCATCAATTAAGTGTTTCTTAAGATAATTGCAAAAAACCAAAGCGAATACACAAAAAATGCAGAAGTAAACATAAAGGCACAAATACATAGATATTGTTCGAAAATAGTCTTTATTATGTTCAATCCTTGTATTACAGACTCTTTCTTCCCTATGCACACAGCTGTAGGGGCCCACACACTCAGCTGTGGACTTACCAAGGTCTCCATGCACATAGCTACAGGAGCCTTCCCCTTTGCCTAAGTATAGGAAATAGACTCTTCTGTGTTAGATCATTTTCCCATACAAAGATACTCAATGATTAACTGACTACCTATGACTCGCTATGACTCCTTTATATAGATTCTTTTGTTACAATACCATGGTTGGCGAACCATGGGTGGGTCACAAAACATCTTAAATCTAACATACTGAGGATCTTTGACCTTCCAAAATCCACTTTGACTTATATGACCTTCGCGCTCCACTCCTCAAAATGTGGAGACTTTATAGAAATAACAAAAACCTATTACAAAATTAACCCTAGGGGACCCTGTCCCAATAAGGAGGTTTATGCCTAGGGATATTTATTGTTTCTATTTTTTTCTCTTCTCTCTAGATAATAGGCTTCTTTAGAGAGGCTTTTAGCTAACATGCCTGGCTCAAGTGCCTTAAAGGAATTTTTCACATGAGTTTTTTATCTCTATCTCTCTCCCTTTTCCTCTTTTGTTTTTATCCTACTCTACTTGAAAAAGAAAATGTTTTTTCGATATGGAATACTTCCAATGGAGCCATCTACACAATAGGATGACAGATAAACTCTTATGCTGGTTTGAGAGATATTTTTGATATACAAAAGAATATGGGAGACTTATTCCTTGATTATAATGATTCCAAGAACTATTAAAGAAGAGAATAGACCTCTATTTTAATGATTTTCTAGAACCAAAGTTCAATGTAGCAGTGATTCCCTTGGCTCACTTGCTCATCTAGATCATTTTGTACATCTTCTTCTGCCATGCCATTCAAATGTTCTAATATTTGTTTACTAGTCTCTTGAACACATCAAAGATATGTAGATAGGAATAGTAAAAATCCCTTAATCCCATGTTCCAATGGTTACTCTCCCTCAAATGTGGTCGATGATTCTTTAGTCTGATTTGGATCTTCTTCTTCTTGATGTTGTTCTTCAATGATAAAAAGAGAGTCTATTTTTTGCAATATTTTTCTTGATTTAATATGAATATCATTTAGATCAAGTGGATTTTTTTATAAAGTTTTTACTTCAGCATTGTAACTGGATTAAGTTGCTTTATTGTTTGCATTTAGAAATGGTTGTACAGGGAGTTGAGTGGGAGTAGGTCTTTGAGATGGTTGTGGTTATGGTGGAGGTGAATGGTATTGAGGCTGGACCTGAGTATATTGAGGAAAATATGGGTAATATTGTGGATTTCTTCCATAAGATCCTTTCCAACCTTACTTCCAACATTACAAGGAATAGATCCTCTAGTGGAGTTTTTTACCAAAACCCCTATAAAAATAGCCCAAAAATCCATTTGTAGTGGAGGTCACTAGTGGACATGGGTTAACGAATTTTTTAGGAGATGTCTTTTAACAGTGTGTCTATAATACTAAATGCAACAATGCATTATATAATCATGCACACTAATGCTTAATAGTATATGGTGCATAGTGACAGAGATTTTTATAAAAAATAAAAAGTGTAGTGGTGTGCTAAGTAAATAAAGCACACTGATGCATATAATACTTGATAACATTGGAAAGGGTTGAATCTAAAAAAAAATTGGGTGTAAAATTCAGTTTTCCCTGTTTGCTACTACACGCTTAGGACACCACGGTGCTAAACAACTACACAAACACCTTGGTGTGTAACTATCATAGATCATTTGTGCTTAATAGCGAGTGGTGCACTACTGTAGGGTTATTTTTTATAAAAATAAAAACAACAATGTGCTACCTATATAAAAGGCATTGGTGTGTATACTACTCGATAACACTAGAAAAATATTAAATTTAAAATATGTTGGTCATAAGATTCATTTTCACCATTTCGGTGCTATACTCAAACAACACACTGATGCTCGTAATGTATTTAAACGCATCAGTTTGTAAACAACAAGGTGCACCACAATAGGATTTTTAATTAAAAAATATCAGTGCGCTCAAGAACGTAGACGCATCAGTCCGGTTAACCTAGCACACCAAAATGTAGTTGAATAAAAATAATATACCAGCAATCAAAAATTCATTTTTACCATTGCATTGTTGTAGAGCTATCAAGCACCAGTGCTACTCTTTCCTTTGTCAAGTGCCCTGCCATCAGTGCTTCCCTTGCTTGTCATCCTTATGTCCATTTCTTAGTGCAGTTATTTTTAATTTTCTCAAACGGTGCTCAATTTATTTTTATTCATTTACGTGGTAAGTATGCCTCCCCAACAAGAAAATGTCAAGGAAATTCCTATGTTTCTCTTTAATTTAACTTTTTAGTAGAGTAGAATTGAAAATTAAGTTAAAAAATTCAATGTTTTTGAAAAAAAAAAAATCTACACAGTGCGTTCAACTAATTTTTCTTGCATCAATGGAGGTGCACCCTGTAAATTTACAATATGCACCATAAATAAGTGTGTAATGTTAACACACCAGAATTTTATGATGCATTTGGTCAATTGATACACACTGGGAAATTTATATTTTTTTCCATGGTGCATCTGGTAAAAGTTACTTCTTAGTGCATTTCATTTTACCAAATGCACCACATGTATAAATATTTAAAAAATATAGCTCGGTGTGCTTGTTAACCTAAATGTTATGTTTTAGTGAAAAAAGGTTATTCATATACATTGGTGCAAGTTGTATGTCAACGCACGAAGTTGAGAAATAAAAAACCAATTTTTAAGTGGTGTGTTTGGTAAATTGATATGCACTAAGAAAGTTATAATTTTACCGTGGGGAGTCTTTTAAAGGTTACTTCCCACTGTGTTTGTTTTTACCAAATGTATTGGATGCATAAATATAAAAAAAATATAGCTCTGTGTGTTTGTTAACCTAACATTCTGTTTTGGTGTGAAAAGGTTACTAATATGCCCTAGTGTGTATTATATGTCGATGCACCAAGTTGATAAATAAAAAACTAATTTTTAAGTGGTTCTTCAAGTAGTTGTACGCACCGTTATTGTTTCTTTAGTGTGTTTTTTGGCACACCATTCCTGATGCTTTACTATATTTTTTGGCGCACAGAGGATGTCTTTTACTGAAAGTTATATTTCTATTTTTATAAACACATTTTTCGTTTAATAAAAATATAAATATTTTCTATGTATGAGGTTGATGTATTTTATGTTTCAATCATTTAGTAGAGACGTCAACAAAGGAAGGAGCAATAAAAGTGGGAGAAGGACTAATACAATGTGGTCCAACCATGGTAGGCATGAGGGAGGGAGAGAGATTTATACCCTTTCCCTATTACCATAGCAACTCAAGTCCTTTTGAGGAATGTAGGCCTCCTTAAGTAATATGAGGAGGCTATATCCTTGAAGAGGCACTTTGGGTTATTGGCGTACTTGATCTGTCAGTGAGATGCTCACCAACATGCTTTGCATGTTGGTCCTAACACGTGGTATGGACCCACTAAGGAGGGCATATATTTCATCACCAACTTATCGAGGAGAGGGGAGGATTTTCTCAAGTTCCATAATGTACCCCATGGTATTTCAGCAGAGAATCAACTTGTCTACTCTCATAGATATGGCAAGGATCATGTATTGCATGCAAAAGAAAATCAGGTGCCTAGTGGATAGCTATGGATCACTTATTTTGGTACATAGGAGGTTAGGAGCCTCTCACTATTAGTGAGTACCATTTTAAATTAGACTAGTGATGGGAAGTACATTAGTTTCCCTCTTTTGTTTTATGTTGATTCTTTGGTGCAAAGGCCAAAATGTATTAAATGGTGATCCATTTTCTCATGGCAGTTTTACATGCCTTTAGATAGATGTCATGCTATGATACATGGGAGGATGAAATTCCCTTTTGCATCTGTTTTTTTTTTTGAGAGGTTTCTGGAGAAAAGGCCTACTTTTGATTGTCTCCCTCCTAGGCTAATGACTGAGGTGTGGATGAGTATGTGGGGTGAGATGATTCCCAAGAGGGGCTTGCCAAAGTATCTAGCTACGATTTTTGTCGAGGCACTGCAGCTACTGGTTAGTGAGGATTACCACATGTTTATCTTGGTTTCATGTCCTTACATAGGGATCGATTGGCGATAGTGTCCCGACATCCTCCTCATGCCATATCATCTTGAAATGATAGAGGTAATATTAGTGCTTTATTTAAATTAATCTAGTTTTAATTTATTGTCTTAATTAATTAGAATAAAATTTATCCTAGCATGTTTTTTAACATATTTTATTAAATTATTTAATGAAATCTTCTAATTATTGTTGTGTACTATATATTTTGTAGATGTCGACAGTTTCATTGGGGACATGCTTTCTCCCCCACCAAAGGGAGATGCGGAGATGTTTGAGGTCATAGATGGTGAGGCACATCCTCATATGCAGATGGGTGTGGGGATGTAGGCATGTAGGGTTGGCCTCATATTTATGACGGACTACTGCAACCAACTCTCTGGACTATTGGTTAAGGAGGCAGTCTGCCCTTCGACAGTTGGAGACTCAAGGCAAATATTAGGCTCGTGGTGCGTTTGAGGGACTATGCACATGATATGATGAGCCTGATGTGTCATATCGTTAGAGTTACTAGGCTTATCGGAGTGAGGAGGGATCATGGGCATGTAGAAGATACGAATGAGTCTTCACCCATTACTACCCCATCAAATCATGATGTTTAGGGTGATGATCCTTTTGGCTATGACGATGGTGAACCTACTAGTGATCCTTTAGATACACAATCTTCACCCAGATGTACTACCCCATTGGCATGATCATGGTGCTAGTGATCCTTCTAGAAGTACTCCACCTCCTCATCATTCACCTCTTGATCATCCACTACAGCCTCATGTTTCTCATCCTTAGAGAGTGGATGGGCCACCTTCTCCTCCACCTCATAATTCTCTTATGGAGGTAGTTGTACATCCATCATCTTTTGCTACAAACCAAAGTATCGCTACTGCTATTGTATCATCTTTTACTACACTAGATGAGGCTGCCACTACTACTGTTGTATCATATATTTGATTTGATCATGCAATTATTTGACTTTTTTGTGTATATATTTATGGTGCATTTTTTTTCATCTTGATGTACTTAATTTATAAGTTGGTGTTGATGTGTATATTCTTAGGTCATATTTGATATGTTTATTTAATGTGCTCGTAGATAGATGTGTATGTGATAGTACTTATTTGACATGAGATGTATATTTGAGGATGTGCGTGGTGATGATGTTAGATTACAATGCTCGTGTTTTGTTAGATGTGATAACGATGATGATGCCCTGTTATATTATTAGACTTGTGTGCTAGTTAATGATGTTTATATGTACTAGAGGTGTATATAATTAGATGATGTTAGCGAATTTGAATGTGTATTTTAGATGGTGTTTATGTTTAATAGATGTTCATCATCATCATGATGTTTAATTTACGAAATGATATTTATTATAGATTAAGTATTGATGAACTCATATAAAAATTTTATATATGAAATTCCATGCAAAAAAAGTTACTTAAAACAAAATGAAAATATATTTTTATAAATTAAAAAGCTTAATATGGCTTAAACTAAAATTGTAAAATTACCGTAAATATTTTTCCATTGCTTAGATAGTTCATACATGCTCATTCTAACATAATCAGTAAAATATTTGAATACTCACAAGGAAAAAATAATTAAAGGTAAAATAATTTAGTTACTTTTCAATAAGACGGAAATGTGTAACATATTCAACTTTTAATATAAAATATTAATAATAATAAATTATTCAAAAATACAATATAAACAATGAAAAATTACTCATGTTCTATATGTATAGATCGAAAACCACTATAGATCCATCTTAATCACATATTTATGAAGAGCTAAAAAAGATTAAATCTTTTGACATATACATTTTTTTTCAAGTTTTGCATTCTAAAAATATATTTTCATATAACGAGATTTGATCCCTCTCGACTCTTTGTAGATCTATTGTTGAGATGGATCTCTACTAGCTTTTAAATTCAATCTATTGTTAAATGTAAAAAAACTTAAGTCAAACTTTGTTATAATTAATTTACATTTAATATAACTTAAGAAGTTCTAATTTAATAAAATTTAATTTATCACTAAAGTTATGAGAGTTAAATAAATTTAAATTTAATATTTATAGAAACTCTTACCAATTTAAATTAGAAATTTATCTCTCTAAAGACGAGGAAGAAGTATAGAATAAGGCTTGTGAAGTTACTTCTAGTTGGGGATTTTGTCTATTGGAAGTTCTCCCTTAAAGAGGAAAGTGAATTGTTTTCTAATAATAAAGATATGATATTTTGGTGCTAATTTGGTTCTCTATTTGTTATTGTGGTTTAAATTTATCTTTTTTAATAAGAAATATGACTTAAATAATATAAAAATCCTATTATATTAGATTTAACTTTTTGTCAAATAATATATTTGATTATTTATTAATGAAGAACTCAAGAAATATTATTTTTTCCGCTTACTTATCACGAGATAGTCACTAAAATTCATGTTCTCATGTTTCTCCTAGCTTATACGTAATGTTTATAATAATAAAGACATGTCTACTTTGACCAATTAACTTATAAATACATAAAAATAGATATTTATTTTACATAGTCTAAATAGGAAAGAAAAATTCATCACCAAGTCTATTAGAAAGTCAAAAAAATGCCTCTTAATCACAATCGCATTATTTATAATTTAATACTTGGCCATAAAATATTGGAGTTGTCCTTAGTGTGACTTTTTGGAATTACAGGTGTCAGAATCCAACGGGAAAAATTGAGGTGAAATCTTGATTTGTGTTATTTAAACTAGTTTTTTGACTTTATATATGGATTCAACACCCTGAAAAAACCCTAAGGCACTTTGATTGTGTAGGGGTTACCCATCAAGCTTGTGATTTCAATAAATTTCTACCGGATTTTAGAGAAATTAGACAGAAAAATTCACCAGAAAATCTTCCAAAAAGTCTCACTAAAGACAACTCGTAAAATATTTATTAATTCAACATTCATTTATAATTACCATTAAAAAAACAAATCAAAACTCTTCCATTATCCATTAAGAAACAATTAAAACCTCACATGCATCTATGTAAGCCCATTTGTTTCTCTTATATATGATCCATAAAGAGTTGTAATCAACATTTTACACATGCACATAAGACCTCCTTTTACTTTACATAATGTTTCAAGAACTTAAATTTAAATATAGTAAACATGAGTTCACCTCTCATGTCAAGATTTTAATCTTACATATTAATACACAAATTTTTCATTGTTGAAGTCCTCATAGATTTTTCACTACATGATTTATATTGATTTTGATATAAACTTGAAGAAAAAACATGTGAAATGATTAATAAACCAATAAGTATCAAATATCTAACTATGCATTCCTTCTCTTTAATTCCTTCATCTCAACCAGTTTATGTAAAGTAGGGAAGAATCTACTTATTTTATCGAAATCATGGAGTGCTCTTATGAACCCTTCTAGAATAAATCTTCAATGTTATGTTTCCAAATTCCCTATTTTCACATTTTTAGGATATTCTTCTCATTTTTCTATGTGAAAAGGATTGTCAACCTGAATGTTTATTATCATAGATATTGTACACCATGTTTTAAACATCTATATTTATGGAGATATGTTGCATAGTGAAAATAAGGGAGCCTATTTTACTATATTGAAAAACTTTGACGATGGTTGAAGTAGGCCTTTTAGAACGCATATATAGCATAGATATGATTTTCCTTCTCCATTTTCAAATATCACCTTGTGAGTTATTTTATATTCATACTCACAATGTCATTTTAGAAAGGATATGATGAGTATATTTAGATTAATATCCTAAAAAAATATAGTTATAAATAAGCATTGTTATTGGAGTGCTCACCTTTAGGATTCAAACTGGACTTTTACATTATCTAGAGTATAAAATGTTTTGTATTAGAAATATATGTTTGGAATCACAAAAGTATGACAAAAGAAAACAAAATTGATAACTCATGCTTATAATTATAATATTTTGATCCATTGTGATGTCTATCCAAAACCTATAGAAGAAGTATACTGTAAATTAGAATTAAAAAAAAAGAACTAAAAAATATGTTAAAATTTTTATTTTTAATATATAAATTACACATTAGGAAATACTTTGTTTTAAGTGTAAAAATGTTTCCACTAGAAAAAAATGTAAAAACATTTGTGAATCTTACCAAATATATAAAAGTGCAAAAGGACGAATAACAAACAATATAATTATAAATGAAATAAAGGAACCTACATTAGGGGAATTTTGTGGTCTAAAATCAGCCTCCTAAGGAAATTATAAAATAATAGTGGAAATAATAAAATAAGATTAGATTACATCATCAAATTTTAGAGGTTAAAAAAAAAAAAAACTATTTTTTCAATTCATATTTTCAACTTATCTCCCTATCGGTTTACTCAAATTTCAACCAGTAAAAATCATTGGATGAAAAATTTGATTCCTCATCCAAGGAGTACCCATCTTGCGTACTTTCTATGGACCTGACTACACCAAAAATGAGAAATACATGAAAAACATGATCACAATCATGTTTTTTCATGCATTTCTCCTTTTTCGTGTAGCAGCGTCCATTAAAAGTATGCAACATGGGTACTCCTTGGATGAGTAATTAAATTCTGCATCCAACTAGTACTCCCACTTGAAATTTGAGTAAAACCTTAGGGAGATAAATTGAAAATACTAATTGAAAAAACACTTTTATTATTTTATTATTTTTTAATCTTTTTTACTTTTTAACTCCAAAAATGGTGAATCATCCCCCATGGTTGACATCATCATTTTAAATCCTATTAGTTTTTATAAACTTTATTTTGGTTGTAAATTTTTCTTACGAGGCCCATTTTAGACCTCAAAATTCCCCTAATTTGAAACATACCACAATAATAGAAATGATGAAATAATACAAGTACATATCACTCTTTGCTATCATCAACCTGATTATCTTCCTCACTTGGCATGATAACATTGGTGTTTGCAAAAACATGATTTTATCTAGGGTCGTGTCTTAATATGAACCACCAATCCTATCCAGCATATCTGGGTGAAAAAAAACGTAGGTGTAGTGTTTCGGGAAAGCATAAGGCTCCCTAGCTTCATGCCACATCTTTATAGTTGATAGATATCAACCCACTATTGCGATATTCCTTTACATTATTCCAATCAAAGGTGTCACACCACTTGCACCTAAGAGTAAGACATTGGAACGAGCAAAAGCCCACTTCAATGATCTCTTGTATTCTGACATAACCTAATGTCCCTTGTATTAGGTTTTGATCTTCGTGGCTAGCATGACTACATTGGTCAAACTCGACTTCCACTCCATAGTCTTATGTCATGCATCCATCATCAACATCCTCCATGCAAAAATGATGTCCATATGCCCACAGAGATGGGAACAAATGCACCTGGACAAAAAGTGAAAAAATCACAGTGTCATGTGTCTAATAACCCAAACATAATTAAAATATAAAATATAGATGTTACAATTAAAATGTTCATTATGAGGTTAAAATTGTACAAAAATGCATTATTACTGAGTCGCTACCCCCAATCCCTATGTTTAGTGCATCCTCCTCAGCATGCGGATAATGACTAGATGCACCGTATCTCTATCTGACTTGATTAACAACCCAACTATTAGGGCATGTCACTGGCATATTTTCTTTTGAATGATCATGATAAGGCATGATTCTACCATTCAACCATCAGGATTATTTCCTATCACTATCCCATTTCATCCTCTTTTTTTCCCACAATGCAACCCATGATTGTATCACCTACAAATCATAAAGATTGAATTTGTTGATGGCTTCAATTTTAGAATTCATCGATGAAATCAAACAAACATATATAGTATGTATGAGATAAAAAAATAATGCATTAATTATAAAGTTTAGTGTGAATATTTCCTGTGTATAAATTTGACAAACAATAAGTTAGTTACTCTTTATCATGCACCTTTTTCCATTTTTTTGGAGAAGCTCCATTTTTTTTTGTCCTCATCCCTTTCATCATCTCAAATCATTGCACCTAGTGTGTTTTTTATATGCTTGATGCACTCATTGGCATAATAGAAAGACTCATATGATATATACCCCTCTTCCACAAACCCCTCAGACTTTTCCCTTTGTCAAATAAAGTTTTTCAATTTTTTCATGTACCTCTCTAAGAAGAACATCCAATGATAAGAGACCACCCCAACTAATTTAACGTAATATACTAGTTGAATTAGAAGATGAACCTACAAGTCCATGTAACTTGTCATAAATTCATTCTCAAACATACAAACAATCTTAGCTATCTCTTGACACCACCATGGAATGCTAGCCATATGAATATCCTTCGATGTAATCCAATGTACAAATGCAGATAATTTAGATATGGCACATCACAAGTCTTGGGGGAAGCCATGGTTCACACACCCACACATGAGCATAGGATAATGACATTGCAAAGTAAATTCATACAAAAATTAATTGTATTTTATCCAATTACATAAATATAATAAAAAATAATAAAATCATGTTTTTGACATACGTACTCTTAGAAGGTTCAAATGGTTATGCGATTTCAACCCCGACAAATGATATTCCATAGTGAAGCAATTTCATAGTGAGGAACCATATAAATAAGGCACACTCACATTGATTATAACTTCCTTTTCCAAAGAAAGATCATATTTCTTTAAAATCCATGGGACATCACCTTCTTTGAAAGACCAAGAGGGACCAACCTCTCCTCTACTTTCTTGTCTTGGCCAATGTTCCTTTTTAGTTTTTGAAGAAATAAGATCACTCTTAACGACCAATGTGTCATTTTCTTTCAATGATATGTGCCTCCATAAATAAGATGACATTTTTAAATATATGCATGGGATCTTGTAAGTGGACAATCTTAGGATGCTCCTAATATGGGATCCCATAAAAGACATATTTCCTTTTCATCCCGATGGGAAATTTCTCAACACAGGTGTTGAATAATTCTAGATCATCAAACATAGGCTCCCTAGTTGAATCGAAAAACTCTATAATTTCCTTCTCCTTCTCTCTCCCATATGAGCTAAGCCATTCAGTTGGTTTCATTATTGTAGGCATTTGAGTTCTCTCTGATTTACCATCGAGAGCAGATGTTGCTCCTCCATGAGGGTGTTCTTTTGGGAGTTATACCCTGGAGCAGTCATACATTGGCTTCTATAGGTGTTTGGACCACCTAGACTTCATAGAAGGTCCACAAAATTTACATCCGTGATACCATTTTTTATAAGACCTATAATTATTGTATAATAAAAGGAACGTTAACAATCATGAACATCAGAAAAATTGCAGCAAATTAAATTAGTATGCAGCGAAACAATATTATTATGTATATAAACAAATCAATATACATGTAATTTACTAGAGCAAACTCCTAAGCCTGGATAATCATGTACGGTGTAAGCACATATGTCATACAATGTAAAACTCCTCTATGTTGCGATGTGTCTTGATACATCATATACATGTATCCCTTCCCATAGTTCCTTCAAATTATGTACCAATGGTTGTAAGTAAATATTCATATTCTTCACTTGCCATATATTAGGGACCATGAGAGCCAACATAAGATGTTCATTCTTCATAGACGACCATGGGGGCGTATTGTTATTGATTGCTACTATAGGACAAATAGAATAGTTGGTGTTTTGGAGGGAATATGATTTGACGCCTTTCCTTAGCACTTCATCCTTGAATTTATCGAGCCATGTATCTTCTATATGCTTCATTGCTATTGAATTTGTTGGAACTTGTATAACACCCGACTCACTTCTATGTGAAGCATGTCATCCCTGCAACATAGATAATTCTTTGCAACGAAACATCCTTTGAATTCTTGGGATTATAGGCATGTGCCTCAATATCTTGTGAGGAGTCCCATGTGATTTACCTTTTGTTTTTATTTATGGTACCGGTCAAGCCCACACTTCAGACATATATGTTTGTCTGCATATTCTCCTATATATAGAATACAAGCATTTGGACATGGGTGATATGATATGTATTCAATACCCAACATTTTCAAAAACTTCTTTGTGTCTTCACAGCTACTGGATAAAACATTATCACTTGGAAGAACCTTATCTTTTAATAACCTATAGTTGGTGGGAAATATAAACATATAATTTCAATATTTAAGGTTCATAAAATAAACCATTTTTAATGTTGATTGTGTCACAACATTTGATCTCAAAATATAAGGAACTTAAGCATGGTCAATTACCTCAATATTGTCAAGAAACATGCATTCACCGTGCCAAAATTTTCTTTCAAGTTGTACAGTAACATCATTGTCTCCAATTTAGTAGACTTTGACTAGCCACCAGGTCCAAAGAGAGGGGTGGTGGAAGCGTATTTTAGGATTTCAAATAGGGTATCAGTAATATGAGAATAATCCCCTAGCCAATAATTTTGGAATGCATCTAACAACATTTCCTCCATGGAATCTGTATCCCATAAGTGATTATCTACAACCTCTATTTGATCGCCTCCGTGCACTAGTAGAAAATGAGAAATTAATGACTATGTGACTAAAAACATTAGTCACTACAACGTTTTCAAGTGAAATACTACCAAAAGTGAGCAATCTCAAGTGACCCAACTAAAAACAACTAACATAATTGACTAATTTAGTCTCATCTTAAAATATATGACTATCTAATAAGTAATACAACTAAAAGTGACTAATGTGAATGACTAATTTAGTCTGGAACAAAAATGTGACTACTAACAAGTACCACAATAATAAAAATTAGTCATTTATGTTAATCATTTTAATAGGGGATTCAAAGGTTGTTATAGATTGGCAGAAAGGTTATACTTCCTTAAACACTTCTTTATTGGATCAGTGGATGATTAGAGCTATGGAGCTTATTAGAATCGCGAGGGTTATATCCTTTGATTGCATCCATAAGTAGTTAAATTCAAAGGTTGACATATTATCCACAATGTTATTGGGCTTACAAGTATGTCAAAAAAGTTATGAATAATGCCTGCAAGCAGAAGTGTTGGTTAATTATTAGAGTTAGTTGAAGACTTAATTTTTCATGGATATCTACATTTTCTATTATCGAGATCATATCCATTGAACTTGGGATACTAGTTTCTAACTTAGATATCAAGTTATTTAGCTAGTTTTAATGTACATTATGAACATAGTAGTACTAGACTCTTATGAAATGGTTTTGAATCATATGTGGATTTTTATATTTTCCAAACATTAGATGTTGCACATATTAGAATATCACATCATACATGTGAAGCAGATTTAGTATACCATCTAAAAATGTGATATATATATTATTTTTTCTAGAGACAACATATATGTTTCTATTATTATTCCATTGAGATCATCAAAAAAATCCTATGCCCTTTTCCACCCCTCCATTTTTTAATATCACTAAAGCATTGGAAAAAAACCTCTTAGTACCATCTATATATATATATATAAAAAAAAAAAAAAAAAATCTGAAAACTTATTGTTAGAAATTATATATTACAAAGCAATGGAACACATAAAATATTGCAGAAATATAAAACAGAAAACGCATAAAACAAGAGAGACACAGATATACATGGTTCACCCAGTTTGGGCTACGTCCATGGAGAAACGGCTAGTCCTTCTTTTATTATATTATCCAACAAACTGAAGAGATACAACCTACAACAGATCTGTTGTAACTCCCTCTTCACACTCAATCTCCTCTCTTTTCTTCAC
Source organism: Pinus tabuliformis (assembly GCA_031772625.1). Lineage (NCBI taxonomy): Eukaryota > Viridiplantae > Streptophyta > Pinopsida > Pinales > Pinaceae > Pinus > Pinus tabuliformis. The sequence continues at coordinate 1,374,044,826 of CM062820.1, forward strand.
TCTGAATACAGATATATATAGACACAATAAAATTCCCTCATATATAGTGAGGGGTTTCCTTCTAGGGCAAAAAGCCCTAAACTAAACATAACTGCTATCGTCAAATCATCTGCCTAATGAACGACACAGATTGACTAGAAATTACTAGACTTTTACAAGGCAATTTTACATCTATTTTTAGCTTTGGGGGCACTGCCCCTGATCCCACGCCAGGGGACTACTGGCCCCTGGACCCCCCAGCCGAGGGGGATCGGCCCCCGTGAACCCCCGTGGGGGGGACAAGTCTCCCCCACGTGGAGGGGTGTATAATCTTCTTAGGGTATACATCCAGCTGAAACCTTTGAATACAGAAGATAATCGGGCTCCACACCCAACACTTATACTTCTTCCTTTAATGTATGTTTGCAACATTACTATTTTCCTCCATCATCGTAATAATGGGTAGAATATTTCTTATCCTCCCATCATCCTAATGTTTTTATCCTCCCCATCCAAATTAAAGTCTAGTAAATTGACATATTTACACTATATAATAAACTATATTACGCTTTCAAAACAATAATTAAATATTACACTTTTAAATCCATAATTATATAATTATATAATGAATATAGTTAAATACTTAAACTCCCTTAATAATTAGGTTCTCTATGAGAGGGCTCAGAAAATTTGTCCAACTTGAAAAAAGAGTGGCAGTGATTAAAATGCAGTATGGAAATGGCCATTATATACCCACATTGAGAAATGGCATCATAATGTATGGTGGAGAGCCATGGAGATTATAGAAGATGTCCCAAACACCCTCAAACCGTTCTCTTCCTATGGCAACCGTGATGGTAGTTTGACAAAAACTCCATAAAATTTGAGAGTTGTGGCTAGAGCTACTCTTTCAGTAGTGCACCAACACAATATAGAAGAATTCACTTTATCTGTTCCCCTTCCATGAAATCTTGGTCGACCTCATTGAACAAACCTATTCACTGCTCATGTGTGTATATTTTTAGGTCACCCATAGAGACCTCTCTTCCCACCAATTCCTACTATATCTCGCATAAAGTTGTGCCTTGTCGAACCCCACATCAAAGCCTCTTAGCGACTTATTCTTGAAAAGAAAGAAGGAACTACAATTTTTTTTGTCTCTAACTGTTAACCATTCTTCCCTAATTCAGCTTACAGAGATTGATTGGAGACTCAATTACTGCATATATGCATAAGAAGACAAGGATTGCAAATGACTTCTCTATTTTTGGTGACTTAAAAATTCTAGATAAGACTATTCTGTCAGAGGATATTCTTGAAATTGTTTGCATAGTTGAATAGGTACAAGATCTGGTTGGGCAATTTAAGGATGAGTGTAAATCCGTTGAAAGGGGTCTGGGTCAGGTTTGATAGTCTTTGATTGAGGTCGATGATTTGAGTCTTCACAAGTGAACTATGTGAACATCCTAGCTTTAGGAGGCCACATGGTTTGGATACATTTAGTTGTGTACATGATTCTTGTTTGCGGGGTAGATGTTGTGCGATGGAGACCACTAGGTTGATTCTTATTTCTTGAATTTGTTTTTCTAGATTAAATTAATAATTTTGGTATTCAAAGACCAATGAAAAGTTTTTATGCACCATTTGAACTAGGGTTCAAATTATAAAACTAATGTCCATCAGAATGTGTCCTATTGGCATAAACAAAATGCCCTCAAAACAAATGCATAACTACTATTTTTTTTAACTATAACATATCTACTTTTTATAGAAATAGAAGAAATGGTTCTTTTTACAGTAAGATAAAACTAAGCTATACCCATTGGGAAATATAGAGCAAGATGAAACTAAGCTATATCTGTTGGGTGACATACAACAAAATGAAACTAAGAAAATAACTTTTATTAAAATGTTTTACTAGATCTTAGATCCCATATGCATGGAAATCTATGTGTATTGTTGGTTTCTAAGGAGCAAAAATGGAACTTCCCCAGTTTATTTTCAATGGAGGTCAAGGAATCATATCCTCAAAAATGTAGAGGAAGATTGGGGAACTCGAACCACATTATCACTGAATTTAATATGTTAGAAGAGGATTAAAAAAGTGGGGACCAAGATTTTATGTATTAGCTTGTGTGTCCTACAAATCAAGGCCTTGAATGAAGGGTATTTTATTTTCCCTACAAGAGTCAAATTCTACTATGAGATCGCATGAGCATAATGGAAAATATAATCTTCCACTTGAAACAATTTCAAGAATTGTGAGATTCACTTGTGAACATCCATAAGCTAGGACCAAACGATAATGAAATAATAGACCAACCCACAAGCTTTGGACAATGTTGTCTCATCCAAGGCTTCCTGGATAATGTAGAGGAATCCATTTTAAAACATACTTATTCTAAATAGAAGTCTAACAAAATTTACCTTACCTTGATATATGAATGGATTTGTGAAAATAAATCCTTGGTTCAATGTTTTAGGCTTCTTGACTCTCCCATAGATTGGATTTCTTAGGGTTTAGAATTTAGTTATGAGGGTATGCATTCCACCAAAACCGTCCTTATTACTCCCCTTGAAACACATTCTTGGGTGGTCTAGGACACCATAAGAGTGAAACCCTGGTCTTATGAGAAAAATTCATTTTATTTATGATTGGATTAATAATTTTTTCTTGGATTCTATTGTATACATGACAACTCACTAATGGATTTTCGCTCTCAATTTCCCATGAACCGTAGGGCTGAAATATTCTTCCTCCCTAAAAAATATAGGATTCCAGCTATGGAACTTCAATCCATGAAATTTGATTTTCTTAGACAAGTGATAAATTTTTGGCTAAAAAAGCAGTTGTAATGTTATTTGAAATTCTGAGGAATACAATGTCCACTATAGGTGTAATAAGGAAATGTCCACTTTCATGCACTTCAATATACAAGTGGAAGATGTATCAAGGGGAATTTTATCATGCTACTTTAAATCCAATTCCATACATTTCTATTGAATTCCTTTAATGTTCAGAATTTTGACTCATTCCATTTTCCTTACATTCCTCACTAATTGTAGTCTTTCTTAGTCTCCCCTTAGCGGTGGTGTTATGGAATCAATTTTCAATAGCTTTGCATATTGTGCAATTTTGAAGGGAGTTTTATTTCTATTCTTACACTCTACTATTAAAAACATTAGTGCTAGTCAATGAAGAAGTGGGGTCTTATTCCATGGAGTATAATAAGGTTCCTTCATGCTCTCAAATAAGTGTCTCTAAACTACCTGGTTATCTTATTAATATTTGATATGCCTAGAAATACATGCTTGTATACTACAATAATTAATCTCTGTATGACACGTTCTGCATTAGGGATATTGACATTAACAATACATGAAATACAAAAATTCCAAAACCATATATTTAAGTGTAGGGAATTCTTGATTAGTAATACATTTTTCTAAAGAAATGATTATAGCTTGATATATTTAGCCTCATATACAGGATAGTTAAACATGTTTCATTATAGTATATACAAAGGTTCAACAATGTAATAAACTATGGATAAATAAATTAAGTCGAGAGATGAACTAAAACCTTTTAAAATATTGGAAGAAAAGTTTGCATACTCTGTGTCTTCATCCAATCCTTTTCAGTGGTCTAACCAATACTATAGCATGCATTTTTCCCACATGCATTGGAACTCCTTATGCTCCATTTGGAGTCTTTAAGGATTTCAATTATGCCCCACATTTTTTCCACCTTCTCTAGTTGTGTCATATTTTTCATGCCATTTGCCTCATCAACAAAATTTTAATGGAGATGACCTTTGAGCTATTGCATTTCTGGTATCAAATTATCAAAAGATGTGTTTGATCTTTTGAATCTATTCTAGAGACTGGAGGAAGCATGAGGAAAGTGCTCCCTTGAAACACAAGAAGGGTGTTCATGTGGCTTTGACACCATAAGGAATTTGATATGAAGAGGAAGCTCCTTCAAGCAGTTAGTTTGATCATTAAATTTACTTGCCAAATCTCTCTCTTATAGCAACTACATTATTGCCTAGTTTGTTGCACCTAGTTCTTAACATTATTTGTGTCATGTAAGTTATAATTGGACAAATTACATTCATATTTGATTTTCTAATGCTTTCTAAATTAATCTTAGAGGCTATAATTCCTATCTACTTTATAAACTAGTTATATTTGAAAAGTTATAAGATTTTGTTCATGTTAATTTTGCATAATGCTTCATTCATATTGCACCATAGTAGTGAGCATCCCCCTCTATCAAAAGGTGTCACACTACTTATATTGTTGGGTATCTAGCCAACCTCATGTAAACAACCATGACAATTAGTTGGCCTCCTATTAAGAGTATGTAGGCCACATCTTTTGGGATTTAAACCCTAGCAGGAGCTTTGAAAATTCCCACTTTCACTAACCTAGCTTGTCTCTTGTGGTTAGTTCCTATAACGTTATTATCTATTCCTTCCAACTATTGTTTATGAATGTTATAAAATATCTATCTAGAAAGCATGTCTTCTTTGCTTTTGATTCTCTAATTTTATATATTTATGAATTACATACATGATGTCAAATTCTAAGAGAAAGAGATGTCATCGTGTGGTCCTACCAAAAAAAGAAGGCTTGAAAATATGTATAAAAGAGGATCCATTATGGATAGGAATTTGATAGGATGCACGAGCATTACATGTCGAAGCTTCTGGGTAGCCAAAAAGAAATGAAAATTGATGGTTTTATGATATTTTATTTATCTTTTCAATAAATAAAAAATAATCTTCATGCATGGATCTTAACTATTAAGCGTTCCATAAGTTGTAACCATGAATTTAATTTAAGTTTAGGGAAAAGGTGCTTCTTAATTATAGGGTTACATAGATTTATCTATATTTAAGGGGTTTACAAGTGTGATGAGTCTGTGTGCTTTGTCAGTTTGTATTTCTACATTTTGAAGTTCGATTTAAAATTTCCTTTTGCAGTTTCCAACGAGTATAAAAAAAATTAAGACTCAAAAGGGGGTTCTTGGACCAATTTCACTTGTTATTCTGTATTTTTGGAAAAATGGACATCTTTCATGAAAGTTCCCTATCATTATTGGAATCTACACCACCAGTTCTAATCCAAAAGTTGTTAATTCTCCCAACAATTTATTATTTGCCTTTATGAAATGTTTCTTGAATTCAACTCTTCCAGAGGAATGAGATGTCTATCAATTTGATCAGATTCCACTCTTTCTACCTTTCATATCACCTATTTATCCCTATAAATATAATCACAATTTGAAATATTTCTTGGAACAAAGGCTGTCCCCTTATAACTACAGAAATAGGTCACTAAAATGTTAGGCTCTGACCATGAGATTATCTGTAAGAATGGCAAGGAGAAGTTGATGGTTGATGCTTCATCTAAGAATTTTTTAGAGGACAAATCCCTAGTGAAGGAGCTTCATCAATAGTGTTCAATAGATGCCAATATAGTGCACATGATCCACTAGTGATAAGCTGACCCACATGCACATATGGGATACACTTAGCAGAATGATGACCCCAGCTATCAAGGGTGTACTTTTTTAGGATTTAATATTTAAATCTGGAGTGTTATTTGAATATCAGTCCTCTATCATAATAGGTCACTTTCAATTTTGAAAAACATATGAAAGTATAAGTATTCATTCTTTTAAGAAGACATGAATATGAACAACCACATCTTTGTGGTTGAATATGACATTTGTGAATGGCATAAATGGGAGACGAGGAAGCCTATAGGATCATTACAACCTTTACTCATTCTAGCCTTTGTGTGGACTGACATTTCTATGGACTTCATTATGGGGTTATTGAAAGTAGGAAACAAGTTATCATGGTAGTTATTCATTTCCTTTTTAAATATTCTCACTTTTGTGCCTTACAACACCCATTCAAGGCCTACATTGTAGCACAGACCTTCATGGACAATATTTCTAAACTCAATGGCATGCCCAAAGAAATTGTCGTTGATCATGTCTCCACGTTCACTAGATATTTATTGTAGGAATTAGTTTAGCTTCAAAGTAATGATTTGAATCTCAACATGACATACCACCGTGTTGTAGCAACTACAACCACCCTCCAAAATTTTTCCTCAGCCCGTTTTGGAGCATCCCTACCAACCTTTCACAACACTTTGTCTTGCTTCATCAAGTACACAACCTTTAGTGTTTTTCATGCACAAAGGCAGCCTGTTGAGCATAGTTTGATGCACTCCCCTCATAGGCTATTCACCTGGACTTGGTCTAGTTGTAGGCTGAGCAGCCTCCCCAAGAAAATTGCACATTTTTGGAGGGAAACCAGCCTCCCCTCTAGAAATTGTGCAATTATGTTTGGCAGCCTATTGGGCTCCAGAATTGCGTAATTCTACCAGCCAACACTCCCAATAGAAATTACGCAAATTTCCTAAGTAGGGATGGTCAACCTAGAATTTGCACAAATCTAGGCAACAATCAGCTGCCATGCACAAAAATTGTGCAAACCTCTTGGGCAGTTAATCCAACTCCTAGCCAAAAATGTGCATTTCCTTCAAGCAGTTGAACAACCTCTTACATGTGTAGCTGAGTTGACTAGTTCCCTTTGGGATCGGAAAAAATAGACTTGCATGTATGGGCTTCTTCTCCCAAGGCATCATGCAAAGGCATCCCTTTTTTCAGGGATCTATGTTTAGCAAGTGAAGGTTACATGCAAGGATCATTTCAGAAACCTCCCACCAAGTGTCGCTTTGCTTAGATTTGTGGCATGCACATCAAAACCTCAATCTTATTGAAACTCATCAATCCAATGTCGTAGAGCTCATTCCTCAAATCAACCTTGCAGCTTGGACATCCCACATCACATCTAGGAGTAGTTGGCATATTCAACTCAGTTTTTTTGTGGTAAGCCCGCTTCCCATGCCTTGTGTTGCATTTCTATCACTTTTTGTGTTTTCACTTGTATGAGTACTTTTTTCTTTATTTATTTAAGCACTTGCTGTTATTTACATGTATATTAGCTTTTCCTAGCACCATTTCATTTTCCATCAACATCTCGCTGTTGTCGCATGCATGAAATTGTTTTTCGCAAACGGTCACCGATTCGGCAACTCACCTCACCCAAATTCATGTTGTTCCATTTTCTAAATCTATCATTCACCATTTGCATGCATGATCATTCACTTATGCTTACACTTAGTATGAGCATGCATTCACAATCACATTCATGTTCATTTTCCCGTCGGCGAGTTTTCCAACCTTGGCTCGAACTCTGCCTCACTAGACAACATTGCACAATCCCGAGAGGGAAAGCTCTGCCTTCCTCTCCATAAATGTGAATTTCTTCCCAACAGCTATGCCCCATGCCTACTTTGCACAATCTTGAGGGCCAGTGATTGCTGGCCAAGAAAATTGTGCAATGTAGTCACTGAGCATGCAACCATTTCTATCTGAGATTAAGCATTGCGCAATTCTAAAATTTAGCAGCCAAACTGGACTATGCATTGCGCAATTCCAGCAGTCACTCAGTCTCCCAGCAGCCCAGATTGTGCCTCGTGTAGTCATGGCAGTCAGTGTCCTAACCTCCTGGCCAAAATTGTGCAACCTTCATGATTACTCACACACCTATGTTGCAAGTCAATTCTCAAGTTCAGTTTGGGTTTTTACTAACAGATTTCTTGCCATGAGTGTTGCCATGTCTCTAGGTATTGCAGGTGTTCATCTACCTCTCAGTAGTATAGGTACAATGGCTTCCAAGAGGGCAGATTCAAAGACACTGTTCAAATCTCTCTTAGAGATGCAGTCAATCAAATGTTTATGAGCTTACCTACTCACGAACATATCAAGTTTTTCGTAGACAAGAACATCAACATATCATAGCAAGCAGCATCATGAACAACAACTAAAGTCAGCATACCGAATGCAGCGAATGTAATGAATGCAAGAGGAAGGTTGTTGACAACGCAAAGGTGAAACAAAGTTGCAAGATCAAATAGATCCATTGATAATGAAAGAAACTTTGGAGACTCAGGCTATGAGGTGAGAGCACGACATGAAGATCACGTGAAGACAATGAATGGAACAAAGAAGGAGTTTCATGTGTTGAATCAGCAACTCAGGGAAGAACATGAAGTTGCACAGACATACTAATGAGTTACAGCAAGAATAGGAACAATAGTGGGTGCAACATGCATTCACGGATGAAACCTGTGCTCGTACAAGTTAGAGATCCGTCCCAGTAGTTGTCACAGAGCAGACATGGTGAGTAGTGTTAGTGATCACATGCAAGGGATTCAGCGGCATGCAAGTCATTATGCGAATGCATGCAATCCAACCCATTGAGCACACTCACCAAGGCGAAGATAAGAAGCAAGTCCAAATGGAGCTGAACATGTACTTCGGCAAGTTGATGTGCATGACCACTAGCACACACTTGAAGATCAACATTCATCAAAGATTTCTTCAAGATAGTCTTATCATAAGCTTGGTTGACCAAAAGCCCTTACAATGAGTTATGAGGGACTATTTATCACAAAGGGTGGGGTGACCCTTGACATTCCCCTTTGTGACAGTTCAACTACCCTCATGACTCTTCACCTACTCTATGACTGTTACATCCAACTACTGACACTTGACTTACACTTAACATGACTCAACATTACAGTGCACATGTACTCATGTGAGATGTTGTGTGTGGAGCATGATTGTTCAAAGGTCTTTGTTTCAGCTAGATGTATACCCCAGGAAGTTTTGTACACCCCTCCACGCAGGGGGGTGCGGGGGGGACTTGTCCCCCCCGCAGGGGTCCCCCCCGCTGGGGGTCCGGGGGGCCCATCCCCCCCAGCTGGCGGGTTTGGGGGCCAGCGGTCCCCCAGCGGGGGCTCGGGGGCAGCGCCCCCGAAGCCAAAAATAAATGTAAAATTTCCTTGTAAAAGTATAGTAATTTCTAGTAAATCTGTGCCATTCATTAGGCGAATGATCTGATGGTAGAACTTGTGTTTAGTTTAGGATTTTTTGCCCTAGAAGGCAACCCCTCTCTTTGTATGAGGGCATTGTATTTGAGGCTGTGTGATAGATGTGTATTTTGTGAGCGAGAAACAGAGAGGTGAGACTGTGAGAGAAAATAGATGATATTACAGTGGATTTACTGTAGGTTGTGTCTCTTAATTTTGTTGGATAATAGAAAGGAAGGACTGGCTATTCGGGGTGGACGTAGCCCAAATACTGTCAAAGATTTCTTCAAGATAGTCTTATCATAAGCTTGGTTGACCAAAAGCCCTTACAATGAGTTATGAGGGACTATTTATAGAAAAGGGTGGGGTGACCCTTGACATTCCCCTTTGTGGCAGTTCAACTACCCTCATGACTCTTCACCTACTCTATGACTATTACTTCCAACTATTGACACTTGACTTACACTTAACATGACTCAACATTATAGTGCACATGTACTCATGTGAGATGTTGTGTGTGGAGCATGATTGTTCAGAGGTCTTTGTTTTAGCCAGATGTATACCCCAGGAAGTTTTGTACACGCCTCCACACAGGGGGGTGCGGGGGGGGACTTGTCCCCCCTGCAGGGGTCCGAGGGCCAGTGGTCCCCCTGCGGGGGCTCGAGGGCTGCGCCCCCGAAGCCAAAAATAAATGTAAAATTGCCTTGTAAAAGTATAGTAATTTCTAGTCAATCTGGGCCGTCCATTAGGTGGATGATCTGACGGTAGAACTTGTGTTTAGTTTAGGGTTTTTTTCCCTAGAAGGCAACCCCTATCTTTGTATGAGGGCATTGTATTTGAGGCTATGTGATAGATGTGTATTTTGTGAGTGAGAAACAGAGAGGTGAGACTGTGAGAGAAAACAGAGGATATTACAGCGGATTTGCTGTAGGTTGTGTCTCTTCATTTTGCTGGATAATAGAAAGGAAGGACTGGCTGTTCGGGGTGGACGTAGCCCAAACTGGGTGAACCATGTATATCTGTGTCTCTCTTGTTTCGCGGGTTTTCTGTGTTTATATTTCTTCAATATTTTATGTGTTCCAGTTTGGGCTACGTCCACCCTGAACAACAAATCCTTCCTTTCTATTATCCAGCAAAATGAAGAGACACAACCTACAGCAAATCTGCTGTAATATCCTCTGTTTCCTCTCACAGTCTCACCTCTCTGTTTCTTGCTCAGAGAATACACATCTATCACACAGCCTCAAATACAATGCCCTCATACAAAGAGAGGGGTTTCCTTCTAGGGCAAAAAACCCTAAACTAAACACAAGTTCTACCGTCAGATCATCCGCCTAATGAATGGCCCAGATTGACTAGAAATTACTATACTTTTACAAGGCCATTTTACATTTATTTTTGGCTTCGGGGGCGCTGCCCCCGAGCCCCCGCCTGGGGACCGCTAGCCCCCAGAACCCCCAGTCGGGGGGGATGGGCCCCCCCGCACCCCCCTGTGTGGAGGGGTGTACAAAACTTCCTGGGGTATACATCCGGCTGAAAAAAAGACCTTTGAACAATCATGTTCCACTCACAACATCTCACATGAGTACATGTGCACTGTAATGTTGAGTCATGTTAAGTGTAAGTCAAGTGTCAATAGTCGGATGTAACAGTCATAGAGTAGGTGAAGAGTCATGAGGGTAGTTGAACTATCACAAAGGGGAATATCAAGGGTCACCCCACCCTTTGCTATAAATAGTCCCTCATAACTCATTGTAAGGGCTTTTGGTCAACCAAGCATATGATAAGACTATCTTGAAGAAATCTTTGACAATATTATAACGCGCCTTGGCTTCTCCACTAATTGGATCTATTTCATCTCTTTGGAGGAGTAGGTCGATGTGGATATAATGCTTCACTGTTGGGGCTAGCAGGTTTACATGGATGTATTGTATGATTGGGACTTACACTTCTTTATATAATAACAGCTAGCACATTTTCATGCATATGTTGTTATTTTAGTTGGACTGCTCTGGTTTCTTAGCAATATATGTTGTTTAACTTACGTATTTGTGTATGAACTGCTTCATATGCAATTATATGAATCTTGTTACAGATGTGTTGTTGGTTTAACCATCACTTTGGATTGTCTACTGATCTGCTTTCCAACTTGTGATGCATCTTCACGGGTGTGTTCCTTTATCAGTTGAGTTCTACTACAGGTTGCTAAGGGGCACACTCATCTCACCCCCCATGTGTTAGAACCTCTCATTCACCTTCCTTGACTCACTGTAGCGATCACACCCTTGCTACTAACAAAGTTCTCTTACTTGCCTCTGTGCGACATCATAGTCAAGGCATTACCTTACGAACCACTATTGGGAATCCTACACCGAATGATCTGAGGTCTAATTGGGACTTCTTACCAGGGAGATCCCCTTGACGTGTTGGTGGGTCCAGCACCATTGACATTTCCGGCACTGGAAGGAGGGCCTGATGACAAGTTATGTCCTCTCATCCAGTTTTGAACATTTTCATACCTTTCATGGATTCTTGCACTCTTCTCCCTCTGTGGTTTCTCAAATCATGAAGATGTCTCCATCACGAGGGAATTTTTCAATCTCTTGTGCACTTTCATATATGATGGTGAAGGCGAAGTGTCCTAGCCTGAGTACTTACATGACTTTCTTTCCATGCTTCAGGAGGAAGATGGGTGTTCTGACGAATAGACCAGCCTGCTACTTACACACACACTTTGTGAATCTTCACGTAGATGGCTGCTTAGCCTACTGGCTGACAGTGTGCACTCACTTGAGCACTTATGTGATCTTATTGAAGACACTTTCTATAATTTTGATCCAAACCATATTGACCGAAAAATGTTACAACAATGGGAGGCTCTTCATGAATCGGTTATTGATATTTGGCAGTGCTTCCGTGACTTGGAGTTTCAAGCTCCAACAAGCCAGATGAAATTTTCCTATCTTTGTGACTGGTTCAAGTATTTCCTTAAGAAATATGCCCATACCAAGAAGAATTTTGAGATCAGGCCTCACTCAACATTCTTCGTTGATGGAGTTGCACAATCTCATGTGGATGCGAGCACTGTCGCGACTGACTGTTAGCCTTCCTCTCATCCAATGGCTCCACCACTACCTAGTGATGTTGAAGATCGTGCTCACACACCTGTTTAGTTTTCACATCCTCCCAACATCACTTCACTCAATTTTCACGCAGATTTGGTTGTGAGCCCTTCGAGTTCTCATATGCATTATGTTCTATGACCTTCATCTTAGCACTTGGATGTTCCTCCAGATGATGTTGTCCTGTGTTCCTCCATTTCATACACTTCACTTGTTGTGAACAAGAAACAACCCATTGATGGAGTTGGTGTTACACAACCAACATGCACTGTCATTCATGAAGAGTATGAGTAGGAGCTTGAGCATCAACACTCGATGAAGGATGACTCCCTTTCGTTTGAGCCCCCTCTGTTCTTTCCTAACCTCTCTGGTGAACCTGCCATCCATGATTTTTCATGTGTGTCTTCATTCACAGATCCACCCATTTTTGATCACCCTCAGGACTCACAGGATGATGGTCCATCATTCAACAATGGAGAGGATAAGCTATTCATTAAAAATCCACTTCATCTTTCATTTTTTATTTTTATTTTTCTGGAAACACAGAGGATGAGTTTTTTCATTTTTTATCTACCCCTCTATTTGATTCATCTGATCATGAGGATGTCGATGAAATTATTGATTTTTCTGATCATGGCGGTCATGATCCATTCGTTTCCATATTTGGACACAATCAACTCTATGATAGTTGATCTTTTGAAGCCACCAGTTTATGATGATATACCTGATGATGAAGTTGAAACACCCAAGACTGTCGAGGCACTTTAGCCCAAGTTAATGGCTATGTCAGGTCCTCGCTCTCTTGGGGTTAGTCTCACTTCTGATCATGAAACTATTCAATCACCCAAGGCTCCTCATCACTCATATGTATGCATTGAAGATCCATCTCACACACAGATCACACTTCCTCCACTCGAACTGCACAATCCCATCGCTCATTCATTAGAGGAATCTTACATTGCAAGCACTCGTTCATGATGCAAGTTATCTTTGTTTCTTTCGTTTTCTTGCATGTCACAGTCAAGAGTGTGCTTATGCTTCAAAGTTGCACGTAGTGACCCACAACACTATGATAAGTCCAGGTATTGCTTGTCATGCAATGGTACTCACTTATGTCTCATGGGCACTTTGAAACACAAAATGTGGTTGTCTTCATTGTTGTATCTTTCTTTCTTGCTGGTTTGTACAACTAGGTTGCTCACAGACCAAACCTTCACCAAGATGGGTCAACCAATGTGCCAGTAGCTGCACTGGAAATATCACTTCACGTGATCATGTCCATGCACTGTTAGTGTAGGAGTAGGAGTAGTGTTTGATTTCAGTCAGTTTTCTTGCATGCTTGTTTGCTTATTTGTTTGTTTGCTTGTTTTTTTTCTTGCTTGTTTTCTTACTTTCTTTTCTTTCACTTTTGCTTTGCTTTGTTGTTGTTACTTCCCTTTTTTGTATAGCTTGTCTATTTTGTTCGTAGGTAAATTTTGCATGAAACAATGTATGACCCTTGGAATGAGTTGGATGAAGTACAAGAGGGCATGTACATCTATCACTACATGCTTATCTATTATCTTGCCTTTGTATGAAGATCTTGTTACTTTTAGTCTGTGATACATCGAAGGAAAATACATATTGTTCGAAGTGAACCTTGGTGAAAACACAATGCTTGCGTGCTAACTAGTGTCACCTTCTCTACTTGGTTGTTTTTGGGTTAACCCTTGTCATCTTAGTCAAGTAGAGTAAGGTGAGGGAGAAAACCTTAAGAGGCACGCCAGAGATACAATAAACTACTTCTCTACTGGAAAAACCTCCTCTGCTCTCAATAAGTTGGGATCCCTCTTCTGCCTCTATAATGAATAAGTGCTATGCACAGTCAAAAATGAAAAATGAAAAAATGAAAAGTCAAAAAAAATGAAAAATGAAAAATGAATAAGGCGAAAGAAGAGAAAGGCTTCTTATGTAGGGAGGTGTCACAAGTATCTCCACCGAGGTATTGATCAGGCTCACTGGTAATGTATCTATGCTTGTGTTCCTATGTGACTTCATCAAGGAACTGACCAGGCCTACTAGCAGCAGAGCAACACCAAAGATGAAACTAAGACTTTCATGACCCTACTACTTGTGCAACTATACAACCCTCAACCCCAATCGAAACAAATGTGTTTCCTTGTCTTGGAATGTGTGTCAATCGATCGAGAGTTTGGCAGATGCTACATCTTATAATCAAGCTAGTGTGAAACCAAGATGAGCTGAGAATTGAATAATACTTCTGGAGGTGTTAGACTTGCTTTTCATGAACAAGGTCCATTTAGAGAGCTGGAGTTCTACCATTGTGTCACCAAGTGTTGTAGCGGCTACAACCACCCTCAAAAATTTCTCCTTAGCCTGTTTTGGAGCCTCCCTACCAGCCTTTCATAGCACCTTGTCTTCCTTTGTCAAGTACACAAGCTTCAATGTTTTTCATGCATAAAGGCAGTTTGTCGAGCATAGCTGGATGCATTCCCCTCACAGGCTGTTCACCCGAACATGGTCCAGATACAGGCTGAGTAGCCTCTTGTTACAGGGAGAAGTGTCTATGCAGAACTTCTAATCCCACTAAGGCATGGTAGCTACCTTAGAAACAAACAACGTAAAACTACTTTCGTTTTCCTTTATGAAAGATAGATGAGAGAAGAATAAAGGAGACCAACCTCTGTCTTGCGCTTGGCTCCTTGCTCGATTCCTCTCTCTTCTAATAGTCCTTTGCTACTTGTTTTCTGGTATACCCAGCTTCACAGAGTACCTATAGAATCAAAGAAGCATAACACTATACAAGAACATGGATCTACTATCATAAACAATCTAGGATCAGATGTAAATTGACCATACAAATGCATAAAACATAAATGACACAAGAGTATGGAGGAAAACTTGAATAGCTTTATTGATAATCAAGAGAGAGCCAGGAGAGTTAAAACCAGTTGTTCTGACCCAGTATCATCCTCTTAGCAAGTGAGCCCTTCTTCACCTCATGCAAAGCTTAGATCACCCAACACTATGATGTTGCCTCAAGAAACCAACAACAATTCCTTACAAGATGCAAAATTCCAGCCTCTAGGATCTCCGGGATGAGGGATCCATATAAAGATATCTGTAAGGGAGATGAGTCAGCTTGTGATTTGATTAGTGTCTTCTCTCTTATAGTTCTTGCTTCCACTTGGAGATTGATGATCTCTTACTCATCCTTGGTCGAAATCAGAGAGGCAAGTTTCACAGGAGAAGTTTCTGGAAGATTCCATGCTTCTCCACCTCGCGGATTGACACTACCATTTGTCTCTCCTCACCCATCGCACCCCATAGAAGGGCTTTTCAAAATGCAACACACCCACTGAGTGTACTTAGGTGAGATGCAACGCACTTTGCCTATGGAGTAGGTGAAATGATCCTGTTTTGACCAGGTTTGAGTAGTTTTTCATGGAGAACTTCTAGGAGAAGCTGTAATCAGTTGACCTTGTTCCTTTAGGGGTTAGAACAACATTTTTAGTGACTTAGGAGCCCTTCGTTTATGGAAATTTTATGCTTGGGGTTGTAGTGCCCAAAAATGTCTATAACAGTTGCCCCCTAAAGCATGAGGTCGTTAATCTTTTTTTATGTCGGGTGAAATGCTTTATCATGAGGATCTGAAGTTCTTTCAAGTTGGGAGGAGACCTGTAATAAGATACAATACAATACATTATCTTTGTAATATTTTCATGATCTAGCTAAGGCGGGCATTCCCACGCTCATCTTTATAAATTCATTTTCATGTACATAGGACAGACAATCTTCTGAGTGTAGACTGATGATCCTGGAGGAGCCATCATCCCATAGATTGGATGATTATCTGTGCAGCAATGATGTACATTTGATGTCTTTATTTTCCTAAATATATATCGCAGCCCGGATGGATGAAACTAGATATAGGGTCTTCAATCTCGTTCGATCTTGTACAAGTTGATCCATGTGAGAGATGTTCAGGAGTCGAACATGTAAAGGCATCGCCTGATTACCAGCCAATGATGTAAGCTGTTAACAGGCGCGAGAGGAATCACTGATAATGATAATGATCCTCAAGGTACTATAGTACAATTCATGTGGTGTGATAAGGGACTTGGCATTGAACACCATGCAAAATCTTTCAGGTCGAAGGCCATTGATGTAAACCTGTCGCCGGAAGTGAGAAACTTGCCATTGAGGCATGCAAGCTTCAAAGTACTGAAAGGGGTGTCCCTAGATCGACTTCTTGGATAATGAGCTGATGTCGACAAGAAGCAATCTATCATAGGAGGGCCTTAATGAATCCCACATCAATGAGACGGAATGGAGCAAATGATTTTAATGGAGGTGAAAATGATATGGTGATATAAGGTTCAGGGTGGCGGTCATGAAAGAATGGAGCGTAAATGTATTGCAGCGGGTGAGACACAGGTGAATTCTCTGAGTGACTTCTCTTGAACATACCGACGACACTGACATGATGGATTGGTAGCATTAACCCCAAATATGGATGGTGTGATGTGACCATGGTGATGTGACCAGTGAATGAAACAACCCAACCCGACTTGGATGCGGAGTGAAAGTGTCATGTTCAAGAGCGACTTGCTACCAACAAAGTTTCTTCAAGTTTTCTTCCCAATTTTCCCCAGTCATTGCTAACCAGTACCTCTTTATTTTTGTCAAGCTTGAGGAGGATAAAAAATGCTTGTTCTATAATTTTCCCTTCGGGCAAACCCATCGCTATGTTTTAACGAGCCTAGTGATAGTGAAACTCGTTCTTGTTTGCTATGGACAAGTTTGTCGCTATTAGGTTTTAACGAGTTTAACGACAAAGATAACTCGGTCCTTTTCAATGTTAGAGAGTCTAAAAAGGGACATAAAGGAAACTCCAAAAATCCTTTTTCGTCATCTAATCCATTAAGTCCGAAAAAGTATAAAACAATACAAAAGGGATGAATTTTCGATGCTTTTAACGAGCCGAATAAAACAAGCGCTCGATCTTTTTGTGTAATAATCCCTCAGGTCCAAAAAGATTAAAATCTAAAGGAGGGATAACAATTCCAGTCCCTTTAACGAGTTGGAGATGCCAATGGCTCGGCAATCTTTTCATATTTTACGAGTCAATTGAAAAGAGCTTAAAGGAGACTCGTCTTTGAGGAACGAGTGATAAAATTGGGTAGTAGTTGATTCCAGGTAAGGTTTGGAATTTTCCAATCACGACAGTGTTACAAGGATGGCTAATAGGATCACTCTTCGCAGCTGTTCCTCAAAAGGGGTAAACAATCAAATGGAGGTGAATGATCGGCCACTACAGAGTGGAGGTGATGATGAGAACATGACCAAGGCTTTAAAGGCAGAAGTACTACATTCATGATGGTTATTTACCGGGAATTGGTTCACTTTTGGTAGGATGGCTGGTGGAGCGGCTCTTCAAGTGGCCAACCGATCTTATATGCAGTACGCCTCAGAATGTCTCGAACCGAAGGTTTTCAACTGGTGTGATGAAATAACAATTGACCGAGGTGAAAAGCGGGAGGTTGAACAACTTTGTATACGGTTCTATTTTGACTACCTTCACCTTGGAAAAGATACCACTAATGCAGCCACAGTATATTGCACTTGGTTTACCTCCACCGACTGAACCACGTATGCAGAGATGGGTCAACCATATGTCTAGGCATGCTGGTCAGTCTCAGATTTCCTTTTCTGATACCTTCTTCAGGTGGTTTAATCGTTAGGAGATGGTTTATTCCGAGTATCCATATGCTGGTATGGACTTCCATGGTGACCCAGATTTGGTACTGCCGGCTGGTGAACAGTGGGGTTCCATTGGTAAATTCTTAACCATATTTCTGTTTATCATTTTCCTTTTATAATGTCCTCGTGCTTTACTCTGTCAAGACTAATCAGAACTCATGTGCTCATGCAGATGTTGGTCTTGTTCGGCCAGTAGTACGCCTGAGAGTGCCAGTTGTCGCCCCAGCAAGAGAGGCTGTTGGAAGGGCTATCCTTCGCGACCTCGATGTGGCCGAGACTCTTTCAGCATTACAGGATCAGTTCGAGGGCCTCACTCTCGGTATTCCAGATGTGAGGACTGACGAGCTGCCTTTGAGGTTGCAGCGACATACTACTGGTGTGCCAAGATGATGGACTAGGCTTTTACTCATGATTGCACAGGCTGTGACTTGTTATCATGAGCATCATTAGACTAGGGTGCCCCCTAGAATTTTGAGTTTTCGGTCATTTGACCAATTTTGTCTTGGTTACAGAACATTATGTGTAAACCATAAACAATTATATATATATTTTTGATTTTCGGAGTTTTATTTTGGCTAAGTTGCATGATCCTGACGCAAATATTGATGAGATGCTTCTTTTTATAAATGTTGCAAATGTCTATCTAACACGTATTTTCTAATGAGTCAGTTAACATGTTTAAGCTTCTGGAAATATGCTGATATTGAATAAAATCAAATTGCCTTTCCAAAATCTTGACCCTTAGGAACATGCGATAGATAGATGGATTTCGGATGGAGTAGATACTCGTGAGTTGTAGTATGACGAGCTGTGAGTCTAGCCTGACGACCAGTCGGCGTATGCCATGTGTGATGGCATCAGAGAGAATTTAGATCAACGCGCTATATTCAGCGATGTTATTCATTGATCGACCAATACATACCCCTCTGAAACTTACTAACTCACCGCTTGGATCAAAAATGGCCCAGGCCGCAGAAGATAGCTTCCGCGAACTATGACTCGCTCCGTTGACATATCCAACAAATGATTCCAATAGGTTCGACATCTGTGAAAAATGTAAAAAGCGGATTTACTTGACCAAAACAAATACTTTAGTGAAAACAAAAATGTAACAAAAGCATATATGTTACCATACTGAATCATGCATAGTAACGCTTAAGGTACAACCCGTTATGAGGTTGTGCCAGTGGAATCCCGTCATAATCCATTAACTCGTAGGCTCCTTTTTCTAACACTCGTTTAACAATATAGGGTCCCATCCATAAAGACTTGAATTTACTTGCTCCCAATTTATTGGATTCTTGGTCATAAAGCAAGACCAAGTCACCTTCTGAGAAGACACAGGGTTTGACATTCTTGTCGAACCGTGCCTTGACTTGTTTCTTATGGGCTTTGTTAGCCAAAGCGGCATCACGACGGGTTTCATCCAATTGGATTGGTTCCAAGAAACCAGCCTCCTCTTTTGAATTTACGGGGAGAAGGTCGATTGCGAGTTTGAGGGACGAGATTTCACACTGAACTGGTAAGATCGCTTCTAGGCCATACACCAGTTGGAAAGGTGTAAACCCGGTCGCATTTCTTACTGATGTTCGGTATGCCCACAAGGCTGAGTATAGGATCAGGTGCCAACTCCTTTTGTGAACTCCAATCATCCTTTGCAGCATGCGCTTCAGGACCTTGTTGATTGATTCAACTTGTCCATTGGCTTGCGGGTAATATGGAGTAGAGTTGTCATGTGACAACCCTAATTTTACAGCTAATTCGACTATCATGTGATTGTGAAAATGTGATCCATGATCTTTGACTATGGCTTGTGGCACGCTGAATCTGGCGACTACATGATTGAAAAAGAAGAGGGCAGTTGTTTCACCAATGTTATCTAATGTAGGCATCACCTCGACCCATTTGGTAAAATTGTCAACTGCGACTATGATATACCCATGTGATTGCGAAAATGCGATCCATGATCTGTGACTATGGCCTGTGGGACGCCGAATCTGGTGACTACATGATTGAAAAAGAAGAGGGCAGCTATTTCACCAAGTTATCTAATGTAGGCATCACCTCAGCCCATTTGGTGAAATAGTCAACTGCGACTATGATATACGCATGCCCCCCGGTCGAGGTGGGGTTACATGTCATGAAATCAATGCCCCATTTGGCGAATGGCCCAACAGAAACTATTGGCTGTAGAGGTGCGGGTGGTCTTCTGGTTTTTCTATCGAAAATTTGATAGGCATGACAACTTCTGACTACGGTTATGCAATCTTTGAACATTGTTGGACAAAAGTATCCTGCTCGTAAAAATTTTTGCGTCGTAGCATAACCGGATTGATGCCCCCCACACGTGCCTTAATGGCAATCATTTAGGACTTTTTCGGCCTCCTCATGGGTGAGGCACCTCCTTAGAACTGTATCGACACCACGACGGTAAAGTGTATCACTGACGATCATGTAGTTTTTGATTGGTATCGAATACGTTTTTTTCGGAGCGGGAGGTATTAGGCCTATATTTTTGGGTTTGGAGATAAATGATTATATCTCCATACCACGGATTGATTGAAGATATCAGAAACAAAGATTCATCCACGATAGTTTCTTCGGATGTTTCATCATTGATGACGATTGGAGATCGCATAATAATTCTGTGAAAACAAGGGCTTTCTTTGACTTGGATTTTACAAATTCCAGATCAAACTCTTGTAGAATTGCTATCCATTTTGAATATTTGCCCCCCAGCAATTTTCGCGACAATATATAAGTCGTGGGGTTGTAATCTGACAAAAATGGTAGTTTTTCGAAAGAGGACATAGTGTCGAAATCTCTGTATCGCTTGAACAGTTGTTAGCGCTAACTTTTCAACATAACAATATTTGCTTTCTGTATCATTTAAGTTCTTACTAAAATAATATATAGGATGTTAAATTACGTTGTCTTCTTGAACTAAAACCATTGCGATGGTTGTATCTGCTACAGCCAGCTACAAGTTAAAGTCTTTTTGATAATCGGGAGCGTACATTAATGATGCTTTCATTAGAGATTCTTTTAAAGCATCAAAGGAAGCTTGCGCAACCTGATCCTAGACGAAGGGCACTTCCTTTTTCAATAGTCGTGTATAACCTTTAGCAAGTTCGGCGTAATTTGGAATGAATCTCCTCAGAAAGTTTGCTTTCCCTTGGAGTTTCTGAATTTGAAGCAAATTCGAAGGTGGAGGCAAATTTATGATTGCCTGAACCTTACATGGGTCGAGACAAATCCCGTCCTTTGAGACTACAAAGCCAAGTAAACAACCATAACTAACACAGAACACACATTTGTGTGGATTGAGTCGTATCTTGTAGTGTCGGCAATGTAGAAATATCACTCTTAGATGCTGCGGATGATCAGTCTGCTTTCGCAAATGAGCCGGAAGGTCGTCGAGATATGGTTGAACGATGCTTTTGATGTCATGGAAGGCATAATTCATTGCCCTCTGAAATGTTGCCCCTACATTCTTTAAACCAAAGGGTAATTTTCGATATGCGAATGTGCCCCACGAAAAAATAAATGCAGTCTTTGACTGGTCCTGTGGGCGGATATTTATTTGATTATACGCGGAGAATCCATCCGTAATTGAAAAGATTTCACATCCGGCGCACTCATCAATTATCTAGTCAATGAAGGGTGTAGGGTAGTTGTCTTTTGTACAAGCTTGATTTACATCCCTATAATCGACGCACACTCTAATCGTTCCTTGTTTTTTCATAACAGGAACAATGTTCGACACCCAATCGGTTAGAGGAACCGGTTAAATGAAACCAGCATGGAGGAGCTTTTCAACTTCCGCCTTGATGGTAGTGGCTTTCTTGGGGTGCACCTGCCGTAGTCGTTGTCGTACTGGTTTGACATCTGGATACATCTTGATTTAGTGTTCAACGATACTCGAGTCAATGTCTGGCATTTCATTATATGACCAGGAAAAGACATCTCTGAATTCGCGAAAAAGAGCGTTGTATATTTCCAGTTCTGAAGGAGAACAACATTTGCCAACATAAATATTCTCTACAACATCTATTTTGGTCAAGATATTTATGGCGATAGTCTCTTCAATGTTGGACAAGTTTCACTCAGAATCCATCGTGTTTACAGTATTTGATAGGAAATCAAAAACTGAGGGATGATGAAGGTCATCAGGAGTATCTTCTTCACAATCCGGAAGAAGGGAATGATGGTGGTAATCTTCCCATGGTGCCCCTTCAATTACCATTGATTGAACAATTCCTTCATCAGTGTAATGCACTCACGACCAAGGATCTGAAGGGGTGTCATATTCCTTAGACCTATCTATCCAAACGCTTGATGAGCATTGATTTGGGTTTGCCTCCCATGCTAGGAACATTGATTTCTACAATATTTCCATTTGGATTGGAGGCAATACCTTTGTATGATCCATGTTTATATCGTTTTGTGAGATCTTTTTAATCGAAGATATCATATTGCAGGTTCCTACTGATGCTACTTCCGCCAGATTTATTGGAGGTGGAAGGGAAAAAGTTCCCATTAATATAGGGTCTTTTAGTAGGCCTACTCCGATATTTTGAAGCGAATGGGGGCTTCCATCGATCATTGGAATGCTTCCCGTAACTTGAGAACCATTGGGGAGGAATGTTTGTTGATCAACGTTTGTAATCCCTCCTTGAGAGTGAAATGCAATCTTCCTAAAATAGGTCGAAAAAACGGCTGCCATAGCATATATCCATGGTCTTCCCAGTAGGATGTTGTAATCGAGGTTTCCGTCGATTAATTCAACATCTATTTCTACTGTTTTCCCCCCTAGTTCAACTTGCAAGTTACTTAGAATACCATATCGGGTATATGTTCATCCGTCGAATGCTTTTAATGTCGTCTAAGATTGCGACAAGGTTGGAGATCCTAAAGTTTTCCAGCAACTAATTGACATAATACATGTAGATGCCCCCTCATCAATAATTGTTCGATGAATAGTTTTGTTGAGGGATTTCACTTGTATGAGGAATGCTAGTTGAGCTGGTAACTGAGGATCATATCCTTTATGATTAAAGGATACAAGATTGGAATCCTTTCGGTCTATCCCACCAATAGCTGATAATAAAGCCTACTTTTGGGATGGGCAATTTTGCAGTACGTCAAGTGTCGACATAGTGGATGGCGATTGGGCCAGATATTCCACTATATTATAATGTTGTGCTGCTCTAGCACGAGGATTTAATGTCAACTTGTGTGCTACTCCCTTTGGCGGTTTTATTGTCAGTTCAGGAATGATGGGCGGTGCAACTTCTGTCAAAGTTGTTGTCGAACTACCAGTTTGATCTTTATCCTTGTTGTTCGACAACTCTGGATTCCCATAATCTTTGTTCCTTGTCGATATCAAAGCATCATTTTGCTGTTTGGAAACTGACAACATTAGCACTTGAGACGAGGAAGCATTTCCACTGTCAACCATATTTGTTCCTAGATTTGGAAATGGATCAGTTAATACTGCTGAGGTTTTTGAATTCTTGAAGAATTTTTTAAGCTCAGCTCTGTGTGGACAATCTGTTGTCCAATGATCCTCATCGCATATAAAGCATGGACGATTTGGTTTCCTATTTCCAGAAGGGTTTGTAGAAGATTTTTCAGGTGATGATTCCTCCTGTTTCTTCTTCTTCCCTTTGTTCTTCTTCTTGCCTCTTGGTTGCTTGGTTTATTTGCCTTTATCTGTTGAGACGGCATTTACTTCCGAGGCAAGAAGTTCTTCTTTTGCATTTTGACTGGAAATCTTATGGGCCTTTTTAGATGTAGCCTTTGTCGATTTCGTGTCTGTTGCGCCAATCACGCCATCGCTGGCATGAGAGTCATTGTTTGATTTAGGAGGAGGAGGGACTGAGAATTCCGGTCTGGGAGCGTCAGGTATTTTATTGTAGAGCATGCCAGACTGAGTGTAAATCAAGTCTAAATATTGTGCACAAGAGATAACTTGCTCTTCGGTGATGACTCCCCCTTTTGCCACATCTTCTGTAATGGAAGGTAACAAATAATTAATAAACCATTCATCTAAAAGCTGATCAGGAACATACGTTTTTACCATTCTACGACGACATCGCCACTCATGAATATGATCAGATATGTGAGTGGTCGTTGTTTGTTTGAAATTGGTAAGAAGTTCTATTCTCGTTTCGTATCTTATTGGTAACTGAAAATGGGTTAAAAAGGATGTGGCTAGGGTACTGAAGTTTTCAAACAAAGCTCTGGGAAATTTGATATACCATTTTGCTGCCGGACCAGTTAACATCCTCTGAAAAAGGCGAAGCCTAAACAAATCACTGTTTAGGGTGTTTGATGAACACCACAGACGAAAGGTCATCATATGATTCAACAGATCTTCACTTGGATTTCCATTAAATTTAGGAATATCTGGCGGAAGTTTATGCGGAATCGCTGGCCACAAAGGAGCTTAAGCGATTTGATCGTTTGTTAACCGATTTAGGTCCAGTAACTCTAAAGTTGCCATGAAGGGTAACTGTTGATTCAGGTTAGGCGAAGCATACCCAGGATAAGATGGAATCACCTGAGCAGTTGGTCTTTGCATACCAGCATAATGCATTTGATGCTGGTAACTTTGGTAAGGTTGGTGGGAATAACCATTGTAGAATGGTTGATTTTGACCGTTTTGAATATACGACTGCCCACTATTTGCAAAGATTTGTTGCTCAGATCCTTGGTATACTTGTTGGAATTGCGGTTGTTCGTATTGCACCAGCCATGGTTGTGAAGCCATGTGTTGTTGCCCGATACTGACTGTTTGACCAAGATGAGAGGTAATTGTACCCATTTGGGCCTGTGTCATTCCACTAGTCGGTGATTGTGGTTGAGTTGCAGGGTCAAGCGACTGTTGCATTACAACCTGAGAAACCTGAGGTTGGCATACAACAGGCAGTGCTTGTACTTGTGACACCATCACAATAGCTGGCGTAGTTGGTATATTTGACATAGGTAAACATTGTTGCATCGAATATACAACTCTTTGCTGTTGAGGCAGTATCGACACCCAACCACTAGATGTAATTCCAGCATAACCTGGATTTTTTTGTGAACTCCCGTATGGTTGTCCTCCTGGAGGAGACAATGAAAGGGTATACTGCCCCCCATACGGCAGTAATCCGGTACTTAAAGGAATGGTTTTCCCTTGAAGACCGGACTGCCTAAATTGAAATCCTAGAGGATCAATTTGTTGAGACTCAACATAAGGGTTTCCAGATACTATTCTGGATGAACAAACAGGAATGGACCATACTGTCGAAATAGCCCCTGGGTGGGCTCCTTCTAGCGATTGAGAGCTTGTTGGGACAGATGGTATACCGGCGAACATTGTTGGAGTGACAGCAGGAAGTTCTGCCGTCATTATGTCAGATGACACAGTCCTAGATGTCAACGTTGTTCAGACATTTCTAGTCTATCCAAAATATTACCTAGCGATTCTATAGGAGCCTCCACTGGTAGTAGACTAATTTCTGATGAAGAAGGATACAGAGTGATCCTGACTCCAAATTGCGATGGAGTACTAGATGGAGGATACTCCACAATCTCTTCTATAGTAATCAGACCAGGTGGTAGAGGTAGATCGTCAGGTCTGTAAAATATTTCTAGTGCCGAAGAAGGTATGGAATCTGCAGCGACAGATGTTTGGGGAATAACACTATATGAACCGGTTGTGGATGAAACTGGTTCAGTAACACAAGTGTTTACCTTCAAACTAGGATCAGAGCTATTATCCCTCTGTGGCTACTGAACTTCTTCTGTAGAGGTAGGGATACCAGAAATGTTTGGAGTAACCGGAGTCTCTGATGTTGTTGGAACACTTGTTCTAACTTTACCAAGAGATTTGGAACTGGTTAAACGAGTTCACTTTGTCCGTAATAGTTTCGATTCCGCAGACAAAGACGGTTGACTCATAAGTCTCTGCGAATGACGGGGTTTCAATTGACTTTCTTCCACGATTTCGGATTACTCGATCAACTAAAAATCAAGGGGAAGTATGTTTCCGAATTAGATGAATTTTAGACGCTTTGACACAACTTGTTTTTTCATTTTTTAAGAGTCAAGAAAAAAAAAAGATGACTCTAGTTGCCTTCGATTTTTAATGAGCCTGAAGTGACAAGTGCTCAGATGGACCTTTTCCATTAAGGAGTCTGAAAAGGAACGAAAGGGACTGCTCTGGAAATCTAGGTAGAGGAATTACCAAACCAATCGTAAAACTGCAGAATACTTTTTACGGTACAGCAGTCAATCTTCCTGAATGTTGTGTTCAGTGAATTGCAATCGATAGGGCGGTAGACACGGCTTCCTATGGATAAAGGATTAAGCCTACTTTGGTCTCCCAAAATATACTCGATGGTACGTGGGAGCACAACTCTGTATTGGCACTTATCGTCTCAAAGTGGAGGAATCACCCAACCAACAGTGAGAACAATAGCTACCAGGCTTTATGACGTCGGAATATGTCTCTAGCCTAGACTTCTAGATGTTGAGCGTTGGGTTCCAAAGCGTTGTTAGATTCATTAAATTTATTTTATAGTTGATCTTGATTAATAAATTTTCCTTTCAAGTTCACTGTGTGATGTAGATGTACAATTCCTAAAATGCAATCTAAGATGATAAAAAGTCTTTTTATCTTCTTTGTGCAATGAAAATCCTAGCTACTAAGGAAAGAGAGACAGTATTCTTTTAACAAAGAGCAAAGAGCACACACTATATGCACTGTCCTAAATCAAACCAATCAAACAGTCTAAATGCAAATGCACATGCATGTATTTGTTTTTAGCCTTCTTAATATGTGAATGATAAAGGAAAGCTAATGCGCAGATCTGAATTATTTTCAAAGAGACAATTACTAACAAGTTTCTTTTCAAAATCAAAAATGAAGATAATGACAACACTTTACAATTTAGAAATGAAAACTTGCTTTCGACACTAGAAAAACTACTAATTCAAATCAAATACAACATTAATAGGGTAATCGACTATCAAGAGAAATCAGACTCTCTTCTATGACTGAAAATGACACTTGCGACACTTTCAAATCAAGAAACGCCAGTACAATTACGTTACTTTTTTGCAAAAGAGAACTGAAAATGACTCAAAAAATACACAAAAACATTTACAGTCCTTTGCACAATGGAGGTGGAATAACAGCAAGGAAAGGGGTTTCAAACAGAGGTGTACTGACTATAGGCAGCAAAATTCTTGAATAGATTTGAAAAGAGTGAACAGAAACCAAAATTCAGGAACAATTCCTAGTCTGGTCAACGCACCTGTAACACAGTGAATTTGAAATGCAGCGCACCTACTACACTCAGGAAGTGCGTTGAATTTGAGATTCACAGAACAGAGAGTGAGCTGGGCCAGAAACGAGACTTTGCTTGGGTTCTAGGTCACAGTTTGCAGCTCAGTTCAGGGATTTTGGCCGACCAAGTGGTAATTAGTAAATCAACAACAGGGGTAGATCTAAGGAGGTTACTGGAGCCACCACGAGGGAAATTAGAGAGCTTGTAAATCAGTTGTTTAATTCATAAACAAAACTCGGAGATTGACTAAAGCAGCATTTATCTACTTTTCATTTGCATAGCAAATGCAGTTCGAAAGCTACCTGGCTCGACTTCGGCTCTGTCTGTAAGTTTATAAAGTAAACAAATGTAGATAGACAAACAACCTAGTCGCTCCCTAGTGGAGTCGCCATTTTGTTATAGGGAGAAGTGTCTATGCAGAACTGCTAATCCCACTAAGGCGCGGTAGCTACCTTAGAAACAAACAAAGTAAAACTACTTTCTTTTTCCTTTATGAAAGATAGATGAGAGAAGAATAAAGGAGACCAACCTCTATCTTGCACTTGGCTCCTTGCTCGATTCCTCTCTCTTCTGATAGTCCTTTGCTACTTGTTTTCTGGTATACCCAGCTTCACAGAGTACCTGTAGAATCAAAGCAGCATAACACTATACAAGAACATGGATCTACTATCATAAACAATCTAGGATCAGATGTAAATTGACCATACAAATGCATAAAACATAAATGACACAAGAGTATGGAGGAAAACTTGAATAGCTTTATTGATAATCAAGAGAGAGCCAAGAGAGTTACAACCAGTTGTTCTAACCCAGCATAATCCTCTCAGCAAGTGAGCCCTTCTTCACCTCATGCAAAGCTTAGATCACCCAACACTATGATGTTGCCTCAAGAAACCAACAACAATTCCTTACAAGATGCAAAATTCCAGCCTCTAGGATCTCTGGGATGAGGGATCCATATATAGATATCTGTAAGGGAGATGAGTCAGCTTGTGATTTGATTAGTGTCTTCTCTCTGATAGTTCTTGCTTCCACTTGGAGATTGATGATCTCTTACTCATCCTTGGTCGAAATCAGAGCGGTAAGTGTCACAGGAGAAGTTTCTGGAAGATTCCATGCTTCTCCACCTCGCGGATTGACACTGCTATTTGTCTCTTCTCGCCCATCGCACCCCATAGAAGGGATTTTTGAAATGCAACGCACCCACTAAGTGTACTTAGGTGAGATGCAATGCACTTTGCCTATGGAGTAGGTGAAATGATCCTGTTTTGACCGGTTCTGAGTAGTTTTCCATGGAGAACTTCTAGGAGAAGCTGTAATCAGTTGACCTTGTTCCTTTAGGGGCTGGAACAACATTTTTAGGGACTTAGGAGCCCTTGGTTCATGGAAATTTTATTCTTGGGGTTGTAGTGCCCAAAAATTTCTATAACACCTCCCCAAGAAAATTATGCATTTTTGGAGGGAAACCAGCCTTCCCTCTAGAAATTGCACAATTCTATCTAGCAGCGTGTTGGGCTCCAGAAATGTGCAATTCTGCCAGCCAACACTCCCAGCAAAAATTGCGGAAATTTCCCCAACAAGGTTTCTCAGCCCAAAATTTGTGCAAATCTGGGTAGCAGTTAGCTTCTCTATCCAGAAATTGTGTAAACCTCTTGGGTATTCAGCCCAGCTCCCAGCCAGAAATGTGCATTTCCTTCAAGCAATCGAGCAACCTCTTACATGTGTAGCTGAGTTGGTCGATTCTCTCCGGCACCAAACAAAACAAACTTGCATGCATGGGTTGCTTCTCCTAAGGTAGCATGTAAAGGCATCCCTTGTTCAGGGATTTATCTTTAGTAAGTGGAGGTTACATGCAAGGATCATTTCAGAAACCTCCCACCAAGTGTCACTTTTCCTAGATTTGTGGCATGCGCGTCACAACCTTGATGTTATCGAAACTCATCAATCTGACGTTGCAGAGCTCATTCCTCACATCAACCTTGTATCTATGACATCCCACATAACATCTAGGAGTACTCGGCACATTCAACTCAATTATTTTTTGGGTAAGCCTGCTTCCCATGTCTTGTGTTGCATTTTTATCGCTTTTTGTGTTTTCACTTGTATGAGTACTTTTTTCTTGATTTCTTTGAGAGATTGATTTTGTTTACATGTATATTAGCTTTTCCTAGCATCGTTTTAGTTTTCATCAACATCTCACTGTTGTCGCATGCACGAAACTGTTTTTCAAGAATGATCATCGATTCGGTAACTTGCCTCACCCACATGGTTGTTGTTCCATTTTCTGAATCTATCATTCACCATTTGCATGCATGATCATTCACTTATGCTTACACTCAGTATCAACATGAATTTGCATTCAAATTCGCGTTCAGTTGCCCGTCAGCGAGTCTGGCCAACCTTTGCCCAGACTTTGCCTCACTAGATAGCATTACACAATCCTGAGAGGGAAGGCTCTGCCTTCCTCTCCAAAAATGTGTATTTCTACCTAGCAGCTTTTCCCTGGGCCTTATTTGTACAATCCTAAGGGACAGTGACCATCGGCAAAGAAAATTGTGTAATGTAGTCAATAAGCCCGCAGCCATTGCTAGCTGAGATTGCACATTTCCCAATTCTAGCAGTCAGCAGCCGGACTGGATTGTGCATTACGCAGTTCCAGCAGTTAGTCAGTCTCCCAACAACCCAGACTGTGCCTCATGCATTCTTGGTAGTCAATTTTCTAACCTCCTGGCTGAAAATTGCGCAACCTTAATGATCAGTCACACAGGTATCTTGCAAGTCAGTTCTCAAGTTCAATTTGGTTTTCAACTGACAAATTTCTTTCCTTGAGTTTTGCCATGTCTCCAAGTGTTGTAGGTGTTCATCTACCTCTCAGTGGTGTATGTACAATGGTTTACAAGAGGACATATTTGAATACATCATTCAGAGCATGCTTGGAGATGCAATTGATCAAATGTCTATGAGCTCACCTACTTACGAAGATATCAAGTTGTTCATGTAGGAATTTACAGGGTAAGTTCCTCAGAAAGAACACCAAAAGGACACCTCTCACAACCAGATCACAGATCAATACACCAGTATTTTTGACGTGGTTAAAACCCTCAAAGAGGGAAACAGTCCACGGCCTGCGCCAACGTGGCTACTACAGGAAATTTATTAATCAAAGAATGAAAATTTACATAAGCTTCTCTCATGCACGGATTGCCTGAACAATGACCCTCCATGCGCTTTAAATAGAACTCATGGACCAATCGGGTGTCAAGCCACGGATCAAGTGTCGGTAATACCGAGGAGAGAGTGAACCGTCGGATAACTACATATCGTGACCGTCAGATTGTAAGTTACAAAATGTACAACGGTAAAGAAACACACTTTACCTAACTCTATACCTAACTCTATACTAGACCAAGTTGAACTTAACTATTTCCTATGTGTCGGAATATCCTAACATCCCCCCTTAAGAACAACTTGGGATAGGATTGAAGGATTTACAAATATGACACAATAGGAGAAGGAAGGAGGCACTAGAGCCTATCCCCCCTTAGTGACAACTTCCTGAACTCCAAGCATATATCGAAGTTTAGTGAACTTCGCCTCTGTGAGAGCCTTTGTGAAGATGTCTGCAACCTGATCATCTGTTGAACAATATTTCACTTCAAGAACATGGTCATGAATGAGCTTTTTGATGAAGTGCATGTGTAGTTCAATGTGTTTTCTGCGCTGATGCTGGACTGGATCTTTGCATAGCTGAATGGCACTTTGATTATCACACCAAAGTGTGGTTGGATGCTGCTGCTCAAAGCCAAACTCTGATAGGATCTGAAGAAGCCACAAGGCTTCCTTACTAGCTTCCAGGGAACCACGATACTCTGCTTCTGCTGACGAAAGAGAAATGGCAACCTGTTTCTTACAAGCCCATGTAATAGGTCCTGAACCAAGAGTGAAGACATAACCGGCAGTAGACTTCCGATCATCATGGTCACCAGCCCAATCAGAATCAGTGAAACCAACTAATAGAGGAGCTGCTTTGGCACTGTAATGAATCCCAAACTGTACTGTACCTCGAACATAATGAAGTATTCTTTTAGCTGCTTTCCAATGACTTTCACGGGGGTTTTGCATAAAACGAGCAACAAGGCCAACAGCAAAGGAAAGGTCAGGACAAGTATGGGTTAAATACAAGAGTTTTCCTACAAGTTGACGGTATAAGGTAGCATCAACTTCAGGAGAAGTACAAGAGACTGAAAGTTTGACTCCAGACTAAAAGGGAGAAGGGGCTAGCTTACAGTCTTCCATGTGAAAATGACGAAGAATATCACAAGCATACTTGGACTGGGAAACGGAAATACCCTCCTTGGATTGCAAGACTTGAAGACCGAGAAAATAGTGTAAGTGTCCTAAGTCTGTCATTTCAAATTTCTTTTTAAGGCTGGACTTCACATGGTTTATAAGGTTGGGATCACTACCAGTAAGAATAAGATCATCAACATAAAGAACAAGGATGATAAGGGAGTTGCCCACTTTCTTGGAGTAGACAGTATTGTCAGAATGACACCTAGAAAAGCCAGATTCTAAAAGAAAGCAATCCATTTTGGCATACCAAGCCCGAGGAGCTTGCTTGAGACCATAAAGAGATTTCTTAAGTCGACATACAAGGCTGGAGTCTTTTTGGATGAAGCCAATGGGTTGTTCCATATAGATTTCTTCATGCAAGTCCCCATGCAAGAAGGCAGATTTAACATCCATCTGATGGACTTCCCATTTTAAAGAGGCAGCAAGGGAAAGAACAAGGCGGATAGAGTTCATTTTGGCAACAGGGGAGAAGGTTTCAGTGTAGTCAATGCCTTCAACCTGTGAAAAGCCCTTAGCAACAAGACGAGCTTTATGTTTATCAACTTTCCCATCTGGTCCATACTTGGTTCTGTAAACCCATTTACATCTAACAAGTTTGCGTCCCTTTGGTAGAGGAACAAGATCCCATGTATCATTTGCCAACAATGAATGATATTCTTCATTCATAGCTGCTTCCCAATGTGGATGGCCTGAAGCTTCTGCAAAATTGTTAGGATCATGATTTACTGGAGCTTGAGCCAGTAAAGAAGAGGCTCTTTCAAACTGAGAACGTGTACGTTGCTGATCTGTAGGATCACCGGCAAGATCATCTGCTGCATCCCGAGTAGCACGGACCCATCTTGGAATTTGAGGATACTGAGAAGGTGGGGGAGGATTGTCATCCTCACTTTCATCATCTGAAGAAGAAATGTTTTCAAAAGTAGAAGAGATAGGAAGAGGTGGCACATCCGCCGGACTAGGCTCGCAGGCCGATTTATTTTCATCAAATTTTACATCTCTTCTAATGATAACATTTTTGGACTTAAATGGAATAAGTCTATAACCTTTTACATCTTCAGAATATCCAACAAAAGTACATTTCTCACTCTTAGGTTCTAAAGCTTTATGCTTTTCATCTGGAATATGGGCCCATGCTTCACTTCCAAAAACACGAAAGTGACTTACATCTGGTTTAATGGAACTCCAAGCTTCTTCTGGAGTGATATTATTTAGAACCTTAGTAGGAGTGCGATTGATTATATAATTTGCACAATTAATTGCTTCGGCCCAAAAACTAAGACTGAGTCCTTTAGATTGCAGCATACAATTAGCCATTTCCTTTAAGGTGCGATTTTTCCTTT
The DNA here is from genome assembly GCA_031772625.1 of Pinus tabuliformis. Lineage (NCBI taxonomy): Eukaryota > Viridiplantae > Streptophyta > Pinopsida > Pinales > Pinaceae > Pinus > Pinus tabuliformis. Next base: position 1,374,077,685 of record CM062820.1, read on the forward strand.
CAGCTACACCATTTTGTTGTGGAGTGTATGGAACAGTATGTTGCATTTGAATTCCATTTTCAGTGCAAAAGTTGATGAATGTGTTTTTAACATATTCTCCACCATTATCAGTTCTTAGCTTAAGAATTTGATGTCTAGATTGTTTTTCAACAAAGGCTTTGAAGGCCAAAAATGTGTTAAATACTTCGCTCTTGAGTTTTAAGAAGTATACCTAAGTGCGTCTGGAGAAATCATCAATGAAAGTTAAGAAATACTTGCAGCCAGAGAATGAAGCAACAGGAAGTGGACCACATAAATCACTGTGCACAAGCTGTAAAGGGGCTGAGGCGTGCCAAGAGGCATGTTTTTCAAAACTGTCCCGATGATGTTTTCCGAGTACACATCCGGAACAAACACCATCTCTGCAAGATACCATAGGAAGACCTGTCACCATATTTTCTTTACATAGATGCTGAAGGGAGCGATAGTTTAAGTGACCAAATCGCTCATGCCAAAGTTTGCTCACTTCATCATTATGAGCAACAAATACTGAGGGAAGATTTGATGACCCAAAGTTGTGAAACTTATACAACCTTGTGGAATCATCAGCAAGACCAGTAGCTAGAATCTGTTTAGGATCTTTTAGATCCTTGATTACAACATCATGAGGTGAAAATTCAACAATTTTACCTTCACCTGAATGAGTTATCTGATATACAGATAGAAGGTTGTAGGATAAGGTTGGAACACATAATACATCATTAAACTGACCATTGTCTAGATGAACAGTTCCAGTCCCTACAACATTAAGAGATCTATCATCACCAACATATATATTTTTGGTGTTACAATCATTTAAAGAAGAAAACATGGCTTGGTTTTTGGCCATGTGATAAGAGGCTCCAGAATCAATGAGCCACTCATGAGAATGAGAAGAAGAAGATACATTTAATGCATAACCAGACTGAGATGATTGACAACGACATGCAGAAAGTGCCATTCCTGAAGATGAAGTTGAAGTTGAAGAATGCTCCACATGGATGTTATGTTTCTTCATTGCGGCTTCCAAGGCTTCCATCTTCTTAAAGCATTTAGATTCTAAGTGGCCATCTCGATTACAAAAGTTACAATGTCTATCAGTCTTCTTCCATTTGTTTTTATTGGTCCTATCATTTTCTTGAAATGATCTTTCATTTTGAGGCTGAGTTTGCTTAGGACCCTTGTTTGGTTTAGGACCATTCTTTTTAGGAAATGACTTCTTAGGATTCTTTGAATTTGGTTGCTGCTGGGCGGCTAACGCTTTCTTGGAAGAGTTTCCAAGATTAAGAAGACCAAGGTATAAGAGTTTTTCTTGTTCTCTTATTAAAGAATCACAAAAGGAGTCAAAGGAAGGGGCCTTGTAGTCTTTTCCCTGACAAATGAAAGCTTCCCTTGTAGAATGGAAGGTGGAAACAAATACAGAGTAGGCTGGTCCCAACTTAGTAAGGATGGAATAAATAAGGTTACTATCTTCTTTCTTAACCTTAACACCTTCCAAGAGATATCTAAGGGTCTTGAATTTGGACAAGAAATCTTCAATGCAAGAAAAATTATTAGGATCCAATGTAAGAAACTCATTTTCAAGTTGATGGGCTCTAATTTCATTTTTAATCCCAAAACTTTAGTGAGTTGTTCCAATGCTTCATGAGGAGTCTCAAGTTCTGCAATATGGAATCTAAGATCAGGAGAAATAGACATCCCTATCAAACCACGTGCTTGATCTTGTCTATTTTCCCATTTTGCAGCCTTGTCTTCATCTTTTGGTTTCTTCTCTTGGTCTATGGCTATTCTGTAGAGACCTTTACTTCTAAGTAAATCTTCGATGTAGGATATCCATTGGAAGTAGTTAGTGCTGTCAAGAATGACTTGGCATGGACTTTCCATTTTAAAAAAAAAAAACTGAAGCTGAAGATGCTGAAAGTAAGTGTTCCAATGGATAGATCTCGAAAAATTAGGTGGTTTTAAAAAAAAACGGCTCTGAAAAAGGCTTCCGGATGAAGAAGTTATGGCTTTTTGAAAAAAAATTGTTGAAGTTGCCGGAAAAGTTCGCGAATTTGCGGAAATGAAAAAATCCGCCCCCACAAAATGGAGACTTGAACCCAAGACCTCTACTCTCTTAAAATAGCTTTGAACCAATTGATCTATACAAAAAATTTGAGAGAGAGAGAGAGAGGGGGGGGGCTTGGTTTGCGTGCTTGCCTTGAGAAAGCTCTTTTTCCCTACAAAACACAAAACCCAACACGGACATGCAAAGAAAACGAACCTTATGGCTCGAAGTTAGCTTTCGCCAAAAAACTAGATATTTTAAAAAATGAACCTTGCGGCTCAAAGTTAGCTTTAGCCGAAAAACTAAATATTTTTCTCAATGTTTCTGATTTTCCGAGATCACACTAAGGTGCAGGGAAAAGAGCATACGCATGAGAAAAATCCTTCCTTTCTGTTTCTGATTTGCCCAGATCGCACAGAGTCGCAGGGCAAAGAGCATACGTAGAAATGAAAGGTATAGATCCGGTTAAAAAAAACTAAATAAACCGAAACCGAAATAAGCAGAGAGAAAATAACAGTAAACTGCAAATAAAGACTGTATACCTCCAGATCTTAAAATTGACGCAGATAGGGCTACCGGAAACCTTTTCGCGTGAAACGAAAGGGGTTCCTCACTGGAACAGATGCTCCGAACACAACAGAGCAGTCCTCTCCGCTCGAAAGCAGTCAGAAACAACAGATCTAGGAAACGGCAGCCACATGCAGTTCTACCGGCTTCAGATTTGGATCACCAACGGACGCGGCCCTCAAATAACTCTGATACCATGTAGGAATTTACAGGGTAAGTTCCTCAGAAAGAACACCAAAAGGACACCACTCACAACCAGATCACAGATCAATACACCAGTATTTTTGACGTGGTTAAAACCCTCAAAGAGGGAAACAGTCCACGGCCTGCGCCAACGTGGCTACTACAGGAAATTTATTAATCAAAGAATGAAAATTTACATAAGCTTCTCTCATGAATGGATTGCCCGAACAATGACCCTCCATGCGCTTTAAATAGAACTCATGGACCAATCGGGTGTCAAGCCACGGATCAAGTGTCGGTAATACCGAGGAGAGAGTGAACCGTCGGATCACTACATATCGTGACCGTCGGATTGTAAGTTACAAAATGTACAACGGTAAAGAAACACACTTTACTAACTCTATACCTAACTCTATACTAGACCAAGTTGAACTTAACTATTTCCTATGTGTCGGAATATCCTAACAGTTCATAGACAAGAACATCAAGATATTATAGCAAGCACCATCATGAATAGCAATTGAAGGAATCATACCAAATGCAACAAATGCAATGAATCCAAGAAGAAGGTTTTTGACCACATAGAGGCGGAACAAAGTTGCAAGATCAGACAGATCCATTGATAATGAAAGCAACTTTTGAGACTCGGGCTATGAGGTGACAGCTCAACATGAAGATCATGCGAATACAGATAATGGAAGAAAGAAGGAGTTTATGTGTTGAACCATCAACTCAGGGAAGAACATGAAGCTGCATAGACAAACAAATTAACTACAGCAAGAATAGGAACAACAAGGGCACAATATGCACTCATGGACAAAACTGCACTCGTACAAGCTAAAGATCTATCCCAACAACTAGCACTGACTAGACATGGTGAGAAGCGTTGTTGATCACATGCAAGGGATTCAAAGGCATGCATGTCATTATGGATACACATGTAATCCAATCCATTCAACACACTCACCAAGGCGAAGACATGAAGCAAGTCTAACTGGAGCTTAACATGTACCTCGACAAGTTGATGTGCATGATGATCTGAATTTCAAACTACTTGAAATTTGTTTGCAAGGTATTCAATTCAGAATTAAACATGTTTAAAAGATTTCCATCTCTTGCAAAAAGAAAACACATGAAATTTTGAGTTGTTCATGACCCATTTAAGCATAGCAGAGTTATTTCCTTTTACTGTTTAAAACATTAAAACAAATTTGTTCTACAAAATAAATCAACCATAAATGCAAAAGAAGTTGATAAAGCAGTTCACCCCCTCTAGGGCTACGTCTGCTGGGTCCAAAGCTCCCAAATGGGCTTGTCCTTGTTTCAATTAAATGATCAAATTGAATATATAGCTGAATAGAAGCATCTACAGGTGAAATAGATGGTAAAAATGGATTCAGAACACTTGAATCCTTTAGGATTGACTATTGGACCACCTCCAATGGATACCTGCAACCCTATACAGTCTTCACAAAACTGGGCCCTGGTGGCTCCTAGAACATTCACGGCTCCAAAACCTCTAAAAATGACCTCAGATGGCTGTAAGACCTGCACCAATGGCTTCAGAAGGTCAAAAATACCCAAAATAAAAAAAAAAATCGTCCAAAACCACCTTTCCTAGCCAAAGTTATGGCCATTTAATGATCCCCTCCAGTTTTGCCTAAAAGAACTCCAGCTAGCTTTAGTTAATGTCCAGTTAGCTCCGCCAATTATGGAGGGTCTGCCATATTCGCCATGTCCGCCAAAATTTCCGCCAAATCCTGTAGTTACATTTAACGTTGTGTGGTTGCCTCAGATTTCGTGCTGGTAGTTTGGCTAGCGGTTGGGGCTTAAGCCCTTGGTTCTTGGGTCACGGTCATACGAGAGGGGGGCTGGCCCCCTTTGGTTTCCGCTCCACTATAATTCAAACTTCAAGAACTGTTTATTCCGCCCTTTAATCAACAACCAAGACCGTGGGCTAACGGTAAGGCGCTTGACTATGAAACCATAGGTCGGGGGTTTGATCCCCCATCTGACCAAAAAAATTTTGAATACATCCGCCCAACCCATTCTTGCTGACGTCATCTGGGGGCCACGTGGTGGCCTCCAGGCTTGCCATGTGGAAGCTTCTGATTCGCTGTGCAAAGGGAATATTTCCAGGAATATTCCAAGGAATATTCTGTGGAATATTCCTTTTTTATTTTTTTTTTGAAAAATTAAAATTTCTAATGTTATGGACAAATTCTTCTTTTTGCCATAACTTCCTCATACGGCGACCGTTTTTCGAACTGTTTGTGGCACCGGAATCGGGAAGATGAGAAAATTTTAGTTGTTCAAATTTGAACCAGTTCTGAGCACTCTAAATTTTGAGCATTTTACGACACTTAGGACATGAGCACCTGATCACATGACCACCAATACACACTTGAAGATCAACACGGACAATATGCATGAGTGTGTTGCTGGTTCAACCACACCCAAGAAGACCATATTCATGTTAGCAATGAGTTGGATGAAGGAGCCAAAGCAATGCACTGGATGCATTGGAGGCAAGAGTTTGCTTCAATAAGATGTCACCATGGGGTGCATGCACACCATCACAGATGACCAAGCTTGGCATCAGCTCACCACCTTTACCATCACAAGCATGTCAAAGAGTTTGTCTCATCACAGTGGATTGAGTATCAGTGATGTATTTCTTGGCTTTCTCAAGCCATGTTGTCGCACATGAGTACATGTGCATTGTAATGTTGAGTCCTGTCAAGTGTAAGTCAAGTGTCAATAGTTGAATCTAATAGTCATAGAGTAGGTGAAGAGTCATGAGGGTAGTTGAACTGTCACAAAGGGGAATGTCAAGGGTCACCCCACCCTTTGCTATAAATAGTGCCTCGTAACTCATTGTAAGGTCTTTTGGTCGGCCAAGCTTCTGATAAGACTATCTTGAAGAAATCTTGGAGAGTATCGTAACTCTCTCCAGTGCATGGAGCTAGTTCATCTCTTTGGAGGAGCATGTGGATGTGGCTGTAACGTTTCACTGGTGGGGCTAGCAGGTTTACATGGATGTGTTATATGATTGGGACTTATAGTTCTTTATATAATAAGAGCCAACACATTTTCATTCATATGTTGTTATTGTAGTTGGACTGCCCCAGTTGCTTAGCAATATATGTTGTTTAACTTACATATTTTTGTATGAACTGCTTCATATGCAATTATATGAATCTTGTTGTAGATGTGTTATTAGTTTAACGATCACTTTGAATTTTCGATTGATCTTCTTTCCAGCTAGTGATGCATCTTCACTCATGTGTTCCCTTCTCAGCTGAGTACTGCTATAGGTTGCTAAGGGGCACACTCATCTCACCTTGCATGCATTAGAACCTCACATTCACCTTCCTTGACTCACTATAGTGGTCACACACTTGCGACTGACAGAGTTATCATACATGCATGTTATCAGGAAAACTAATGTCTATTCAGAGCTGCTAATCCCACTAAGACAAGTAGTTATCTTAGAAACAAACAAACTAAAGTCACTTGTGTTTTCCTTTATCTGAGATAGATGAGAAAGAAGCAAAGAGTACCAAACTCAGTCTTTCACTTGGCTCTTTGCTTTTTTCCTTTCCCCTTTGACAGAACTTTGCCACTTCTTCCTTACTTGTCCCGTTTCAAAGAGCACCTGTAGAGTCAAAGCAGCATAATACCATCAAAGCATAGAGATCTATAACCATAAATAATATAGGATCAGATGTATATTAACCATACAAATGCATATATCAATACAAGATTCAGAGATATACAAGAATATGGAGGAAAACTCAAATTTATTTATTGATAGAAGTAGTAGAAGAGAGGATTACAACCCATTGGTCTAACCCAGTGCCATCCTCCCAGCATGAAAGCCCTATTCAACTCATGAAAAGCTTAGATCACCCAACAATACAATGTTACATAGAGAAACCAATAGCACTTCCTTACAAAATACAAGATTCCAGCCTTTGGATCTATGGGATGAGGGATCCATATATAGATGTTTGCAGGGGGATGAGTCAGCTTTTGGGATTTTGATTAGTGTCATCTCTCTGATATTTCTTGGTTCCACTTGGAGATTTCATTATCTCTTACTCATCCCTGGGTGAATTCAGAGAGGCAAGTGTCAAATGAGCAGCTTCTAGAAGATTCTCAGGGTCTCCACCTAGCAAACGGCTTTTTCCATTTGTCTACTCTCGGTCATCGTACGCTACAAAAGGGCTTTCTAGTATGCATCGCACTTTTTGCATGTGGTAGGTGAGATGCATTGCACCCTTAGCACTGAGCAGTTTGTATGGTCCAGTTTTAACCAGTTTTGAGTAGTTTTTCATGGAGAACTTCTAGGAGATGATGTAATCAGCTGACCTTGCTCCTTTAGGGTATGAAACAACACTTTTAGGGACTTAGAAGCCCTTGGTTTATGGAAATATGTGATTGGGGTTGCAGTGCCCAAATATGTCTATAACAGTTGCCCCCTAAAGCATGAGGTCGTAAATCTTTTTGATGTCGGGTGAAATGCTTTATCATGAGGATCCGAGGTTTTTCGAACTGGAAGGTGACCTATAACAAGATACAATACAATATAGTATCTTCATAATGTTTTCATGATCTAGCTGAGGCGAGCATTCCCATGCTCAACTTTATAAATTCATTTTCATGTATATAGGACAGAAAACCGTCTGTGTACGAAACTCATGATTCTGGTAGAGCCATCATCCTTTGGTTTGGATGATTATCTGTGCAGCAATGATTTACATTTGATGTCTTTATTTTCCTGAATATATCGCAACCTGGATGGATGAAACTAGATCCGGGGTCTTCAAAACTCATTGAATCTTCGCTCGAAGTAGAAGTCGGTCCATGTGGAAAGATATTATGGCGTCGAACATAGAAGGACATTGCCTGATTACCAGCCAATGATGTAAGTTGTTAACAGGCGCGAGAGGAATCACTGATAATGATAATGACTCTCAAGGTACTGCAGTAGTATTCACGTGGTGTGAATACGTGAGTCGATGTCGAACACCATGCAAAATATTTCGGTCGAAGGCCATTAATGTAAACCTATCGCTGGAAGTGAGAAACTTTCCATTGAGGCATGCAAGCTTCAAAGTACTGAAAGGGTTGTTCCTAGGTCGACTTCTTGGATAATGAGCTGATGTCGACAAGAAGTGACCCATCATAGGAGGGCATTAATGAATCCCACATCTATGACACGGAATGGAGCAAATGATTTTGTGCAAGTGAAAATGATCTAATGATACAAGGTTCAGGGTGGCGGTCATGAAAGAATGAAGCATGAAGGTATTGCAACAGATGAGACACAAGCTGGGTTGGTGAATTCTCTGAGTGACTTCTCTTGAACATTTCGGCGACACTGAAACGGATTGGTAGTGTTAACCCCAAAAGTGGATGGTACAGTGGAAAAATGGTGATATGACTGGTGAACGGAATAACCCAACCTGACTCAATCATGGTGATGGAGTGAAAGCGTCATGTTCAAGTGCAACCAGCTACCAATAAAGTTTCTTCAAGTTGTCTTTCCAATTTTCCCCAGTCATTTCTGACCAGTACCTCTTTATTTTTTTCAGGCTTGAGGAGGATAACATATGCTTGTTCTATAATTTTCCCTTCGAGCAAACCCGTCACTATGTTTTAACGAGCCTAGCGACAGTGAGACTCGCTCTTGTCTGCATGGACAAGTTTGTCGCTATTGTTTTAACGAGTTTAATGATAAGGATAACTCAGTTCTTTTCAGTTTTAGAGATTCTAAAAAGAGACAGAAAGGAAACTCCAATATTCCTTTTTCATAATATAATCCCTTAAGTCTGAGAAAGTATAAAAAAATGTGAAAGGGATGAGTTTTCGATAGTTTTAATGAGCCGAACAAGACAAACACTCGTTATTTTTGTGTAATAATCCCTCAGGTCCAAAAAGATTAAAATCTAGAGGAGGGATTGCACTTCCAATCACTTTAACGAGCTGGAGAGGCCAATTTCTCAGTAATCTTTTCATATTTTACGAGTTAGATGAAAAGAGCTTAACAGAGACTCGTTTTTTGAGGAATGAGTGATGTTTTTGGATAGCAACTGGTTCCAGGCAATGTTTGGAACTTTTTCAATCACGAGAGTGTAGAGAAATTGGCTAATAGGATCACTCATCGCAGTTATTCCTCAAAAGGGGTAAACAATCAAATGGAGGCATATGATCGACTAAAAAGGAGTGTAGGTGATGGTAAGAACATGACCAAGGTTTAAAAGCTGATAATTATGTGATTTCAATGGTTATTTACCGAAGGTGGGTTCATTTTTTAATGAGCTTAAACTCTGGTGGAACATATGCTCATCGCTAGGCTTATTTTTAACAAGCTTGAACTTCGCATAAAACTACTCGTGCCAGTCGTATAATAAGGATGTCTCATCGGAAGGTTCATTTTTTAGGGAGCTTGCTTCATTCGAAATTTTTCTCTAGATCCTTTCATTATGTAAGATAGGAATGACCAATCCTACAAGTTTAAAGGGTTAAAAACCTACAAACTAAGAAAATAAATGGTCTCTTTTCACTTTCATGCAAAAAGGTTTGCATGCCCGTCACTATGTTTTAACGAGCCTAGCGACAGTGAGACTCGCTCTTGTCTGCATGGACAAGTTTGTCACTATTGTTTTAACAAGTTTAATGATAAGGATAACTTAGTTCTTTTCAGTTTTAGAGATTCTAAAAAGAGACAGAAAGGAAACTCCAATATTCCTTTTTCATAATATAATCCCTTAAGTCTGAGAAAGTATAAAACAATGTGAAAGGGATGACTTTTCGATAGTTTTAATGAGCCGAACAAGACAAACACTCGTTATTTTTGTGTAATAATCCCTCAGGTCCAAAAATATTAAAATCTAGAGGAGGGATGGCACTTCCAATCACTTTAACGATCTGGAGAGGCCAATTGCTCAGTAATCTTTTCATATTTTACGAGTTAGATGAAAAGAGCTTAAAGGAGACTCGTTTTTTGAGGAACGAGTGATGTTTTCGGATAGCAACTAGTTCCAGGCAATGTTTGGAACCTTTTCAATCATGGCAGTGTAGAGAAATTGGCTAATAGGATCACTCATCGTAGTTATTCCTCAAAAGGGGTAAACAATCAAATGGAGGCGTATGATCGGCTAAAAAAGAGTGTAGGTGATGGTAAGAACACGACCAAGGTTTAAAAGCTGATAATTATGTGATTTCAATGGCTATTTACCAAAGGTGGGTTCATTTTTTAATGAGCTTAAACTCTGGTGGAACATATGCTCATTGCTAGGTTTGTTTTTTAACAAGCTTGAACTTCGCATAAAACTACTCGTTCCAGTCGTATAATAAGGATGTCTCATCGGTAGGTTCATTTTTTAGGGAGCTTGCTCCATTCGAAATTTTTCTCTATATCCTTTCATTATGTAAGACAGGAATGACCAATCCTACAAGTTTAAAGGATTAAAAACCTACAAACTAAGAAAATAAATGGTCTCTTTTCACTTTCATGCAAAATGGTTTGCATGCCCCCAGGTATAATGAAGTAGAGTTTCCAGGTTACCCTTCAATTTGTAGACAAAACACTTGCTCTGTTAGGAAAGGCCTACCTTCTGACGGAGGTATCTCATTCCAGTCTAATCCCATTTTCCTAAATGTATGGGTGTGTCAAACTATTCATATTCCTACGCAGAAACACACCTTATAACTGGGGTTTTCTGTCGAGGTAGACTAGGGCACATGCCCCCTAGGTTTCAGTCATAATCACCGAATCACTCGCGTTCATCAGGTGGATGGACTGGAGATTGATGAGACATTCCTTTTGCAAAAAGACCAATTAGGGATGGCACTTGACTATTAGCTATGTGTGAACCGGGAATTAAAGTTGGTCTATGAGCTAGACCATTCTACCTTCATGCGGAAAACACATCACTCGAAAGAGTGAGGAAACAATAGCTCCCATGCTATAAATGTAGTCACACCCAAGGAGTAGATTGTAATCTAAAGGTCCTTGGACTGCCATCACATTCAGATAAACGGTTTTCCTTCTCAAAGTTATAGGAAAATTTGGAAGGATCCCTAACGGTCAACTGGTTCCTTTGTTAGAGCCTGTCAGATTTTGCATCTCAGGTAGAAGTGATGAAGAACCAAGCACTTTCCAAGAAGTTGAGGAAAGGATACTCACAGAAGCCCCTTCATCTATGATATTACCGACCATGACCATTATATAAGCTTGTACTATGATTCAGAATGGTACATTAGATGGTAGGCAGGGTCTACCTAGTAGATTCCAGTGGAAGGAAACAACTAGGTTGCTTGGAGGTGGGATCGAATAAACAGTCAGACACATCTATGACAAACTTCCTTCCTGCGGTAAAGGAATGGGTAGATTGTCCCCATGTTCATCGGAGTTTGTGTTTACAAAACGAATTTGAACGGTTTCATTCTCATTCTCTTTGGTGACTGTATCATTTGAAGGTAAACCTTCTGAAGACAAGACTGGGTTGACTGCCATCTTGACCTGTTGACTTTGGTCTAGTATGGAGTCAAAGGGTTTATCTTCAATGATAGATGCTTCGACTGACCACAAAGGTGTGTCAGTCGGATTTTCAACTAGTGATGGACTCGACAAGAGTTTCTTGTATCCAGGAGGAAGCCGTAGCAGTGAAGCAAGACGGTTATCCAAGACTCTTCTAGCTTCGTCTAGGAAGGGACAATGGTGGATGGCATGATCGCATTCACACAACCTACAAGGAAATTTATATCTTCCTTTATATCCATTGACTTCGTTTTCATTAGTTGACAGTGTACTCTCAACATGATTGTCAGAGGTTGACGACATCAGATTGTGCAAGCATGGAGACCAGTCCCTTAAGATCCGTGGGATGCAAGTAAAATCTCGATGATAGTGGTCTGCTTTGTAAATGACACATGGAGATTTAGGTTTGGATGGTGCAGTGTGTGGATTTTTTCTAGATGATGCTTGGTTGCCCCCTTTCACCGTTGGCTTCTTCTTCTTCTTCTCCTTCCCTTTCTTCTTCTTCTCAGTTACTTGGTCCTTGCTTTACCAGCTTCACCAAGCGAAGAGGAAGAAGGAGAGGGAGAAACAAATGAAGCAAAAGATTGGGGGGTAACCTTAGTATCATTTGGTTGCTAGTTTGATTGCTCAGGAATCATGATGTTTGAACGACAGAGGTTGAGAAGAGCCATACTGGCAAGCCCATTGTCAGTCCTGGAAGGGACAATGTGGCCATATGAGGAGCACCAACATCTCCCCAAGAGGGTAAAGGACTAGGATTTCCCCCAAGGGGAAATCCTTGATTGGTGGACTCTATTTTCTCAACCTAAGATCAACGAGGGAACAGTGACATTATTCCGATTAAAATAAATTTTATGACGCTTTAACACAACTTGCTTTTTCAATTTTTAAGAGTCGAGAAAAAGATAAAGATGACTCTAGTCGCCTTCAATTTTTAATGAGCCTGAAGTGACAAGTGCTCAAATGGACCTTTTCCTTTAAGGATTTTGAAAAGGAGCGAAAGAGACTACTCTAGAAATCTAGACAGAGGGATTATCAAGCCAATTGCAAAACTGCAGAATACTTTTTATGGTACGGCGGTCAATCTTCCCGAATGTTGTGTTTAGTGCATTGCGATCGATAGGGTGGCAAACACGACTTCCTAAGGATAAAGGATATAGCCTATTGTGGTCTCCCAATATATAATCGATGGTATATGGGAGCACAAGTCCGTACTGGCACTTGTCGTCTCAAAGAGGAGGAATCACTCAACCTACGATGAAAGTGATAGTTACCAGGCTTTACGATGCTGGAATATGTCTCTAGCCTAGACTTCTAAATGTTGTGTGTTAGGTTCCAAAGAATTTTTGTGTTCATTGAATTTATTTTACAGTTGATCTTTCTTGTTAAGTTATGGTATGTTCTATGCTTATAACAGTTTACTTCTTTTTCTTATTATATTCCACCGATTAGCAATCACATGTACATAAAGTAAAGTGCAATAGAACATTAAACGATCGACAGAAAACAAGCCAAGACAAGAGACACAAGATGTGGCGGCTAGCCAGGGACAAACCCCACAATGTGTGGGGAAACCCTTTGATCAAATCTTCTTTTATCTCAATAATTCAGTAGAGAGAAATAGTACAATAAATCTGATTCATATCAGCAGTAGCAAACCCTAGATCAGCAGCATCAGCATTAGCGGCTTCATTATCAAACTAGGGTAGACCATATCTCACAAACTGACCGTCGGATTGACTTCATTCCACCACCAAAAGTTTTGGCTTCCATAGGAGGTTCAGATGAACCTACACGGCAGTTCAAATGAGGATATCTTCTAGGCCACGCAAGTCAATCTTTACTTATGCAGTTGCAGCTTCAGTTTCAGCAGTTTCCGGCTTCAAACTAGGGCAGTCGATATCTTGCAAACCGTTCGTCGGATTGACTTCATTCCACCACCAAAAGTTGTGGCTTTTAGAGGAGGTTCAAATGAACCTACATCGCAGTTCAGATGAGGAGATATTCTAGGCCACGCAAGTCAATCTTTACTTCTGCAGTTGCAGCTCCGGTTTCAGCAGTTTCTGGCTTCAAACTAGGACAGTCGATATCTTGCAAATCGTTTGTCAGATTGACTTCATTCCACCACCAAAAGTTGAGGCTTTTAGAGGAGGTTCAGATGAACCTATAGCGCAGTTCCAAAGAGGAGATCTTCTAGGCCACGCAAGTCAATCTTTACTTCTAGAGTTACGGCTTCAAATTCAACAGCTTCTGGCTTCACATGTGTGAGAGAGAGACCCATTTCAGCGCAGTAGAGAAGAGACTCATTTTTGCGCAGTAGAGAGAGAGAGAGAGATGTGATGAGATGAGTGATTCCAAATGAGGAAAAGTCCTCTTATATTTATACACAACGTTGGTGGGTTAATAGATGCGACTGTTGGGCTTCTGAGCCTTCATGAGTTGTAGGTCGGCCTGATAATAATTCCATAATCAAAATAAATTCATATCTCCATGAATACTTATCGGAATTGGATGATCTTTATATCAATCCTACACCTCTCGACGAGGGAATCTAATAAAAATATTATTAGCCATGAGTAAGATGACCCACATGAAGTTTTTCCCTGGTTTCCAATTTTAACACTCCCTCTCAACCATGGAGAACTTCATCTGCAATCTGTCTATCGGTCGTTACTATTCATCCATCAAATGCACTGCCTTGTATAGCCTGACCCTTGCCTTGCTCTGCTGTATTTTGCCTATTCTGCCTTGTCTTGTTTTGCCCTACACTGATCTGTACTGTTTGTTCTGTTCTACTCTGCTCTTGCATTGTTCTGTTCTACTCTGCTTTTGTCTTAATCATGAAGAAGAAGAAATGATCGAGGATGTATCATACTGACTCAAAGTCAGTCTCAGAGTATGTACCACTCGTCCCACACCAATCTCAACCAACCCAAAGTCAACGTCATAGTGAGTACAACTCCAATGGTCCCAGACCAATATCATCCTCCACTGACTCAAAGTCAGTCTCAGAGTATGTACCACTAATCCCAGACCAGTCTCAACCGACCCGAAGTCAGCGTCATAGTATGGTACAACTCCTACCACTGGTCCCAGACTAGTATCATTGATCCCAAATCAATGGAGGTCATCCTAGCGTAGGGAGTACAGTAGATACAACGATGCATCCATCGGTACTACTATGGTCCCTAACTTCATTTCCCTGCTCATTGATCAGATGAGAGGTACTTCCCATGAGTCCCGGACTGCATGGGTAGGATGCCTCGACAGGAGAAATAATCAATCCTGTCCTCACAGGAGAACACATCAATCCTGCTACAATTGCCATGGAGAACACATCAATCCAGGCCTCATAGGAGTACTAATCATCCTGCTACACAGGAGAGCGAATCATCCTGTTCCACAAGAGAGCGAATCATCTTGTCCCACAAGAGAGAGAATCAGCTTGTTCCAATGTGCACCACCAGGGGAGGGTGAGTCACCCTGTGGTCATATGTTGCTCCAGTAGGAACCGCAAGCCCTCAGAGCTCCCAGAGCTCAATGTATGCAACATGCAGGACCCTTGTACAAAGGTTTCTTGCCGACTCCAAGTTGTTTGGGAAAATCACAGATTAGATCTTTCCTCGGGGCTCTGACAAGGTGTATCAACCTGTACATCATCTTAATGTGATGGAGCGTCCTTGCTCATCAACTTACCATATCCCAGATGATGTCTATCTGCTGGAGCAATTGACGAATACGGGATTCCTCAATAATCGAATCCCACCTCTGGTTGTTACAGAGAATCACAGTGGTATCCAATGTAAATCCAAATAGCTCACTGAAGAGCTTTTGTAACTAGAGTGCCTCACACGAGGTTATGCTAGCAACAATATGTCCTGCTTGTTATATACCTAGGGGGGATAATATGGGGTACCAAGGGAGGTACCCAAGGTAATAATGTAATAATGGGATGGGCTATAGTAATAAATAAGGTGGTTAACCCATGTCATGTAAGGGACCACAAGTAGTTAATAATAATGTAATGGGCCCATGGTATTAGTTGATGGTATGAGGGAACCATGGTAATGACCCATGGTATTGTATGTATGAGGCCTATATAGAGGCTAGAGACTCCACATGGAGAGATATGAAGAGAAGTATTATTGTATGAACAGGCATATGGCTTGTGGAGTGCTCTCCTTCCTTAAGGAGTGAATGTATGGTGTTGCCCTACCTTAAGGGTTTTGATCTATAAAGAATCATTTCATATTATTTCTAGGTTTATTTGCATTATCTTATACTTTTATATCAGATCTATAATATTCTAGGTTAGATCTATAACAAGTGGTGTTATATACCTAGGGGGGATAATATGGGGTACCAAGGGAAGTACCCAAGGTAATAATGTAATAATGGGATGGGCCATAGTAATAAATAAGGTGGTTAACCCATGTCATGTAAGGGACCACAAGTAGTCAATAATAATGTAATGGGCCCATGGTATTAGTTGATGGTATGAGGGAACAATGGTAATGACCCATGGTATTGTATGTATGAGGCCTATATAGAGGCTAGAGACTCCACATGGAGAGATATGAAGAGAATTATTCTTGTATGAACAGGCATATGGCTTGTGGAGTGTTCTCCTTCCTTAAGGAGTGAATGTATGGTGTTGCCCTACCTTAAGGGTTTTGATAATAAAGAGAATCATTTCTATCTATATTCAGATCCCGTTATTTCTGGGTTTATTTGCATTGTTATGTATTTTCATATCAGATCTATAATATTTCTAGGTTATATCTACAACAAGTGGTATCAGAGCACTTTCTTGGGCAAACCGTGGAGATTTTTTTTTTTAATTTTTGCAGGGTTTCGGGGGCGGCGACTTTGCAGGTCAATATGTACATTTGGGTGCAAGATATGTAAAATATAATTACAGATCTGGATTCTTTGTGTAAAAATAGTCGAATTCAAAAAAAAATTAGTTGAATCGGAGTCCGGATGAAGGAGATATCACTGATTTAAAAATCAGTGGGGTTGCAGACAATTTTCAGGACAACGAGTTTGTGGCGCAGATCTAGAAGTCTTGGTGCCAGATCTGCAATATCTAATTGTAGATCTGGAATCTTTGTGAAAAAACACATTATTTCAAAAAAAAAATCAGTCGAATCGGAGTCCAGATGAGGGAGATATCGCTGAATTAAAATCAGTTCTTTTTGCAGAAAGTTTGGGTGACGGCGAGATAGTAGCAGCGCAGATCTGAAATTTCAAGTGCCTGGATCAAGATTTCTACCACATGGGCAAATGCAGAGTGGTTGTTCCATTTCTAAAAACAGGTTATAATAGAGATTCTGAGAAATATTGACAGATCTGTGACCATTTCGATTTTTCACCAATATTTTTGTGATGGCGGGCCTAGATCGGAGTTCGAGGGACTTGTATAAATTTGGCAGTTCTCACACGTCAACATAGCACAAACGGAGCAGTATTTTAGATTGAATCATATCCTAGATGATTGGACTAAGCTTATGGAGGGGACCAGTTACCTGGACAATTAACGATGGCAATGGGCGGAATGGCATCAGCATTGCAATGGACCTTTTCAGAATTGGGATGCCTTCAAAAAAGCTCTTATAGAGCGCTTTGACCGTAAATCAAAACTTGTGGATAAGCACACACAGACAGACACATAGCCTAGCAAAGATTTTATTTTTACAGGAAAGAAGGAAACCAAGGAACCAAAAGGGTTATTTTTGGTTGGTATCTCTGTATTTCAGGTTCAAGGATTGATTCAGAAGGAGAAAATCATTGTGTCTATCAATCCGAGTTGCAAACAAAATCTTATAAATGTCAACTTGGCAAAGAAATTGCAAGTCCCAGCAAAACAAATTGAACATACAGAGGTTGATGATAAGGATGTTCAAATCTATAAGGATTTGAAGCTTTCTATGGATAAGTATGTGTTTCATGGTGATTTTTATGCTTCAGATATGGATAACATGGATGTTGTTTTGGGATACCCTTGGATGGAATCCGTGGGTACTATCAATATTAATGTGCAGAAGAAATTCCTGAAGCTATGGTATAAAAAGAAGAAAATTACATTACAGGATATTTCCATCCATAAACAGGTAGAGCACATGGAGGCTGAAGCAGAAGATGTTCAAGGGACTGACATATCAGATGATGAGCAGTTGATGGTCGACAATCAAACACAAACAGAGGCTGAAGCAGAACAGGTTACAGGTGCTGACACATCTGACGAGGGTTCAGTGGTTAAAGTCATATTAGAAAAGAAGCCACGACAACAGGCACCATAGCGGGGTGAATTAAAGAAAAAGACACCGTGGGTTAAAACTTCAACATATCATCACCCACATCACCCCGCAAGAAAACAACCAACAAGATGGCAACCAACTAGCCACAAGGACAACAACCCCCGTATGATGGATAGCAAGGAGCCTAGATCCACCTACTACACATCAACACAGAAGAGCTGCCATGGTCAACTTCCATCTCAAGCGAGCAAGGCACCAGCGAGATCGAGGGTTCACCTTTCTCTTGGATGGCTAGATGCACGTGCATGGTATCTGTGGACTACTCTTTTGAGTAGATCTTATTATTTGTGTTCTTCACATGTTTCGGGGACGAAACATGCTTAGGGGGGTGGAATGTTATATACCTAGGGGGGATAATATGGGGTACCAAGAGAAGTACCCAAGGTAATAATGTAATAATGGGATGGGCCATAGTAATAAATAAGGTGGTTAACCTATGTCATGTAAGGGACCACAAGTAGTTAATAATAATGTAATGGGCCCATGGTATTAGTTGATGGTATGAGGGAACCATGGTAATGACCCATGGTATTGTATGTATGAGGCCTATATAGAGGCTAGAGACTCCACATGGAGAGATATGAAGAGAAGTATTCTTGTATGAACAGGCATATGGCTTGTGGAGTGTTCTCCTTCCTTAAGGAGTGAATGTATGGTGTTGCCCTACCTTAAGGGTTTTGATAATAAAGAGAATCATTTCTATCTATATTCAGATCCCGTTATTTCTGGGTTTATTTGCATTGTTATGTATTTTCATATCAGATCTATAATATTTCTGGGTTAGATCTACAACACTGCTTCGGCGGTGCTCAAAGCCACCGACTTCTGCTTCCTGCTCATCTAGGATATCGAAGCAGATCCCAAGGTGAAACAGTACCCAGAAGTGCTCTTACGGTCCACCACACTGCCTGCCCAATCAACATCAGTATATCCAAGTAGTATCACATCTCCGACAGTGTATCTTAATCCATGAGAGATTGTGTCCTGAAGACATCTCAGAAGATTCCTGGCATCAATCCAGTGAGGCTCAAACAAATATGAGCTCACAATGCTAACTGCAAAACATATGTTCAGACAGAGGTTCACCAAGAACATCAATGCAAATGAGTTTTTGAAACTCAGAGGCATTTCCCAAGTCTGGTCCGACATCACTACCATATAACTTCTAAAATTTAAGATCCTCGAGGTAGTCACAGGCTTGCAGTCCATCATACCGAATCTTTCCAATATATTTACCACATATTTTCCTTGAGATAGGAAAATTTCCCTTGGCTTCTGCCACACTTCAAGTCCTTGGTCCTTCATTTCAGATTTAGAAACCATCTCCATCTTACATTTGTGAATGAGAGGGTTTGCACCTGTTAAAAAGAGGTCATCCACATACAACACCAGTATGAGAGGCTTGTCATCTTCAACCTTAAAGTGAAGGTTAGGATCAGCTTCACTCCTAGTGAATCCCAGCTTCATCAAGTAGTTATCGATCCTCCCATACCATGCTCGGGGTGCTTGCTTCAGCCCATAGAGAGCCTTCTTCAACTTGCATACATGAGATTTTCAATCATAAATCTCAAATCCTTCAGGTTGCTCCACATAGACCTCTTCTTTGATAGAACCATGCAAGAACATGGTCTTAGCATCCATATGATGTAGGTTCCATCCTTGTGAGGCCACAAGGGCTATGATCAAGTGGATGGTCTTATATCTGGCAACAGGTTCAAATATCATAGTCTATACCTCCCTTCTAGGATAAACCACGAGCAACAAAATGAACATTATACTTTTCCATACTTCCATTTGTTGCATGCTTTATCTTGTAAAGCCATTTTGAAGTAACAATTGTCTTGTCCAGGGTCTAGGAACTACTTTCTAGACATCATTCTCCATAATAGACTCATATTCTATGGTCATAGCATCCTTCCATAGTTAATGCTTGATGACATCTGAGAATGATGAAGGTTCATTTTGTATGATCGTGCTCATGATGGTCAGGTATCCCTGATACCTGTTAAGTTTCTTACTTTGACGGAAGGTTCCTCAGGGTACAGCATGTCCTTCAGCATCATCAAGTATCCCCCTAAGCCATGAAGGCCTCTTCCTAGAAGAGGAAGGCTCATGTGGATGACAATCAATCAGATCCATGGGTTCTTCTGCATTAGACATTTATTCATCATCCTTTTCTTTCGGTTCCCCGGTGTCGGCTTCTTGAGAGCTCCTCAAAGTCGGAAGATTGTTCACCTTGTGGTGAACTTTTCTTCAGGAGTCTTAGAACCCAATGCTTGATGAGGGCATCGATTTTGTACATATACAGCGGTGATTGTAGTTTCAGCCCATAGAAACATCGGAAGTCTTTGATCATGTAGCATGGCCCGAACAGCTTCCATCATCATGCGATTCTTCCTTCCCACCACACCATTCTGCTTAGGATTATGTGGTGTAGTAGTCTCCCTCTTAATGCCAACCTCAGGTATGCCTAAGTGAAAAAATTGTAATATATCGGAGGTCTTGCTTTGGCTTGAGGGGAATGGTCCCCTTTTGAGCTTTCCTTCGTCACATCCTGGACATACACCTTCTTTCTCTACTCAAAATTCGGGCATCCCTATCACCATTTGTCTTACACCGAGTATAGCTTTATAATGAAGGGGGGAAAACCTCTAATTCCAAAGTTCGAACTGAAGAGATGTGTCATAAGACATGACACCTATCAGACTTCCATCAACCTGATATAATGAATCAACACTAAACCCAAGAGTAAAGGCATCTTTAACATTATTTTTCCATATACATACCTTGCCATTGCTGAAGGTTACCTTGTAGCCTCTGTCTTCCATTGCCAAGATGGACACTAGGTTCCTTTTGAGGTTAGGTGCATTTAATACATCCTGGACTTTCTAGCCTTCTTGAATGGTTGTCCTCTTCCTTGATCTCCAGCTCTCCTCTTACCTTTGTTGTTGAATTTGTCATTCCTTTGATTTTCCATCAGAGGGATTTTGATCATCGTCTCGGTGTGAGTCCTTTCTTCTCTTTGCATGAGAAGAAAAGGCAGCAGGAGGACCTTTAGGCAAGGGCATTTCCTGCTCTTCTACCCTTGTTTGTTCTTGAATGCATCTAGCCATTAATTCCTCGAAACTAGGAATTGCATTATTGTTCAGAAGAGTAGTCCTGAACACATACCATTCAGATGGTAATCTTCCGAGAGTTGTGAGTGCCATTTCTCTGTCAGTAATGGTTTCCCCAATAGATACGAGATCGTTCTTGATCTCGGTGATTCTTAAGAAGTATGCTTGCATACTTTCATCTTTACCCTTCTTGATTTCCCTCAACTTATTTCTAAGAAACAAAACTTGATTTGCATCATTAAATTTAAATAAACTCACCAATCTGTCGTAGATTTCTTTGGAGGTGTCTAGATCAGAGATGTAGGCCACCAAGCGCTTGTCGATAGAGTCCCGGATTATCTTCTTTGTTTTGACTTCTCCATTTTTCCATTTTTTCCAGGCAGCAGCAGATGCATTTGATGAAGGCTCAACAATATTTCCTCTTACATGGTCCAGCACTCCTTGATCTTCAAGGGTTAGATCGATAGACATCTTCCATCCGTGATAGTCAACTTTCTCACGGAGCTTGTCTTCGGCAGGAAAGAGTGTTGAGGACCCCATAGTTCTTTTAGGATAGCCTTGCCAATCTTCTCTTCAATGATTGCTCTTGCTCTTGCTCGGGCTTTGTCTTCACCTCAGCTCTGATACCATGTTAAGTTATGGTATGTTCTATGCTTATAACAGTTTACTTCTTTTTCTTATTATATTTCACCGATTAACAATCACATGTACATAAAGTAAAGTGCAGATAGAACATTAAACGATCGACAGAAAACAAGCCAAGACAAGAGACACAAGATGTGGCGGCTAGCCAGGGACAAACCCCACAATGTGTGGGGAAAACCTTTGATCAAATCTTATTTTATCTTCAATAATTTAGCAGAGAGAAATAGTACAATAAATCTGATTCATATCAGCAGTAGCAAACCCTAGATCAGTAGCATCAGCATTAGCGGCTTCATTATCGAACTAGGGCAGACCATATCTCACAAACTGACCGTCAGATTGACTTCATTCCACCACCAAAAGTTTCAGCTTCCAGAGGAGGTTCATATGAACCTACAGCATAGTTCAGATGAGGAGATCTTCTAGGCCACGCAAGTCAATCTTTACTTCTGCAGTTGCAGCTTCAGTTTCAGTAGTTTCTGGCTTCAAACTAGCGCAGTCGATATCTTGCAAACCGTTCGTCAGATTGACTTCATTCCACCACCAAAAATTGTGGCTTTTAGAGGAGGTTCAGATGAACCTACAGCATAGTTCAGATGAGGAGATCTTCTAGGCCACGCAAGTCAATCTTTACTTCTGCAGTTGCAGCTCTAGTTTCAGTAGTTTCCAGCTTCAAACAAGGACAGTCGATATCTTGCAAACCGTTCGTCAGATTGACTTCATTCCACCACCAAAAGTTGTGGCTTTCAGAGGAGGTTTAGATGAACCTATAGGGAAGTTCCAAAGAGGAGATCTTCTAGTCCATGTAAGTCAATCTTTACTTCTGCAGTTACGGCTTCAAATTCAACAGCTTCTGGCTTCACATGTGTGAGAGAGAGACCCATTTCAGCGCAGTAGAGAAGAGACTCATTTCTGTGCAGTAGAGAGAGAGAGAGATGTGATGAGATGAGTGAGTCCAAATGAGGAAAAGTCCTCTTACATTTATACACAACGTTGGTGGGTGAATAGATGCGACTGTTGGGCTTCTGAGCCTACATGAGTTGTAGGTCAGCTTGATAATAATTCCATAATCAAAATAAATTCATATCTCCATGAATACTTATCGGAATTGGATGATATTTATATCAATCCTACACCTCTCGACGAGAGGAATCTAATAAAAATATTATTAGCCATGAATAAGATGACCCACATGAAGTTTTTCCCTGGTTTCTAATTTTAACATTTCTTAAGAAGTTTGCCTTTAAGGTTCACTGCGTGATGTAGATATCCAATCCCTAAATATGCAATCTATGATGATAAACAGTCGTTTACTCTTCTTTTTGCAATGAAAATCCTAGCTACTAAGGAAAGAGAAGTGAAATTCTTTCAACATAGAGTAGAGAGCACACACTAGATGCACTGTCCTAAATCACAATCAACAAGAAGTGTAAATGCAAATGCACATGTATGTATTTGTTTTCTTCTTTATTAATGTGTGAATGACAAAAAGAATGCTAAGTACAAATGTGAACTATCTTTTCTTTCAAAGCGACAGTACTAACAATTTTCTCTTCAAAAGATGAGAGGAAGTCGAAGACGACACTTTGCGATTTTAAATTCAAAAAATGAAAGGAAGACTACTTTGCGATTTCGAATTCAAAAAACAAACGGAAGGCTAAGACGACACTTTCAACTTCAATTTGAAAAATGCTTTCGACACTTGAAATATTATTAATTCAAATCAAATACAAGAGTAACAGTGTAATCGACCATCAAAAAGAGTAGGATTCTTTTCTTTGACTGAAAATGACACTTGCGACACTTTCAAATCAAAAGATGACAGTTCGATTAAGCTACTTTTTTGTAAAGGAGAACTGTAAATGGTGAAAAATACATAAAAACATTCACAATTCTTTGTACAATGGAGGTTGAATAATGCAAAGGAAGGGAGTTTCAATAGTGGTATACTGATCACAGACAACAAAACTCCTGAATAAAGCTGAAGACAATGAAGAAGAAACAAAATCTGGAGGCAGAAACAGTCTTCTCTGATCATCACACCTGTAACATAGGGAAAGAAGGATTCATCCCACCTACTGAACATGGGAGGTACGATTCATCCAGAATGTCAAAAGGAGATAGTGCGATGATCTAGGGACAAGACTTTCACTTGGTCTTTGGTCACAGTTTGCAGCTTAGTTCAAGGATTTAGGCTGAGCTAATGATAGGTAGTAAACACAAAGTATAGGGGCTGATCTAATGGGGTTACTTGAGCTACCACCAGGGCACTTAGGATGTTTGCAAGTCAGTTGTTCAGTTCATAAACAAACCCAGAGATTGACTAAAGTAGCGTTGATCTACTTTGCACTTGCATAGAAAATTTAGTTCGAAGGCTAGCTGGCTTAACTTCAGGCTTCGTCTGTAGTTTATAAAGCAAACAAATATAAACAAGAAATCAAACTATTCACTCCCCAGCAGAGTCGACATTTTCTTATCAGGAAAACTAGTGTCCATTCAGAGCTGCTAATGCCACTAAGACGGGTAGCTATCTTAGAAACAAACAAACTAAAGTCACTTGTGTTTTCCTTTATGAGAGATAGATGAGAAAGAAGCAGAGAGTACCAACCTCAGTCTTTTTCTTGGCTCCTTGCTTGTTTCCTTTCCCCTTTGACAGAACTTTACCACTTCTTCCTTACTTGTCTCGTTTTAATGAGCACCTATAGAGTCAAAGTAGCATAATACCATCAAAGCATAGAGATCTATAACCATAAACAATATAGGATCAATTGTTGAATTGAGGCTTCTATGATCCATGTTATTTATCAGTAGAACTTCGGCGTAAATCACATAAAGAGAGACATTTGTCGATGCTTTTCGAACCAACCAGTGTGGTTCATCGTCAGGACAAGTTGAAGAAACAGATCCAGCTATGCATGCTAAATAGTCTGAGCAGAGCTTCCAACGGCTATCTTGATCAACAACTATTTTTGACTCCAGGCCTAAAAAGTCAAAAAAATCAATTACTGGGAGTTAAAGAAATAATTATATATGTTAATTCTGTTAATAGTTTAATAAAATTGGTTAGATTAAGGACCTGATATATATATATATATATATATATATATATATATATATATATATATATATATATATATATATATATATATATATATATATATATAGATATATATATTTATAAAATAAATAATTATATATGTTAATTCTGTTAATAGTTAAATAAGAATTGGTTAGATTAAAGACTTGATTTATATATATATATATATATATATATATATATATATATATATATAAAATAATTATATGTGAGGCAATTCTAGTTAGTTATCGTAACTAAATTTTATTAGAGAAAATATTTATAAAAATAATACAAGATAGTTGAAAGGTATAATATAATGGGTATAAGTAAAATATAAAGGGGCTAGTTAGTTATAATAACTAGTAACTTATAAAAGAAATAATTTTAATATGGTGGTAACTTATTGGTCGGTTAAAAGTTATATATACATTT
The DNA here is from genome assembly GCA_031772625.1 of Pinus tabuliformis. Lineage (NCBI taxonomy): Eukaryota > Viridiplantae > Streptophyta > Pinopsida > Pinales > Pinaceae > Pinus > Pinus tabuliformis. The sequence continues at coordinate 1,374,102,643 of CM062820.1, forward strand.
AAAGGAAATTAATTAGATAAAGAATATTACTTTATAAATTATTCAGAAGGTAATTATATATAGTAATTATATAGTATTAATCCTATAATAATAATAATAATAATATATACTATATATATATATATATAAGTAAATAAATGAAAATAAATTAAATAAATGAAAATTAAAATAAATAAATAAATAAAATAATTAATTAATTAATTAATCAATTAGTTAATTAAGTATTATATAATAATATATAATGGTTTTGATATCAATAAGATCATATTTATTAAAATCTATCAAGAAGAAGAGCACCTAAAAAAGAAGAAGGACAGACCCAAACGAAAGTAAAGAAGATGAGAAAGGGGGGGGGGGGGGAGAGAAAGAGAGAGAGAGAGACTAGGTTGAAAGGGCGGGGATCCAACATCTACTGATCTTCCACCTGTCATCTCTATTGAGATTGATTGACCTTCTTTCAATCTCAACAGCTTCCCTGAATTTACGATGATGGAACTTAGCAACTTTGGCGACAACCCTGGCCTCCTCTATACACACCTGATGCTTGGTATTTTCTACATGCTCAGCCAAAGCTGACGACTTGGATCTCCCATGTCTTAGGTCAGCTGCATGTTCACTAATCCTCTGATGGATGGAACGCCCTGTCTCCCCAATATAGGGGGTCCCACAAGAACAAGGGATCAAGTAAACACCCTTCATGTCCTTAGGGTTAATGGGATCTTTCACCGATCGGAGGGAATTGCGGATGGTGCTGAGGGGCCTAAAGGTTGAGGGAATCTCGTACCTCTTAAGGATCCGAGCAATCTTGTCCGTGGTTCCTTGGACATAGGGAAGATTGACACCTAGTCGGCGTTCTTTAGGCTCTTTCTTAATTAACGCATTTTTAGAGGCTTTACTGAAAGCCTTCTGACCTAGGCATCTACTATATCCATTTTCCACAAAGACATCAAGGAGATGGGATTTCTCCTTATCAAAGCTCTCACTATCAGAAATCCTCAGGGCACGAGTAGCGAGGGTGTTAAGAACACCCATCTTCTGAGCAGGGAAATGATGGGAATCTGCATGAAGATACTGCTCAGTATGTGTTTCCTTTCAGAACACAGAGAGGGAGAGATAGCCATCCTTATTCTTGGATATAAGAATATCCAGGAAAGGGAGGCAACCCTTGACCTCTTTTTCCATGGTGAACTTAATGGCAGGGGATTGGCTATTGAGATGATTAAAGAAGTGTTCCAGCTCCTCTGGGCCATGGGGCCAGATGACATTAGTGTCATCCACATACCTTTTCCAAAGCTTGGGAAGGAGACGAGTCGAGGCTAAAGCTTTGGCTTCTAAATCTTCCATAAAAAGATTAGCAACAATAGGGGAAAGAGGGGAACCCATGGCAACACCACAAGTCTGTTCAAAGAAATCAACCTCGAAAAAAAGGAAAGTGGAAGTGAGACAGATCTCCACCAGATGCGCGGTATCGGGATCTGTTAGGCGAAAGATTAATTCTAAGGCCTCCTTTATAGGGATGCAAGTATAAAGGGAAACCACATCAAAGCTGACAAGAATGTCCTCAGGGCTAAGTTTAATATCCTTGATGTCCTCAACGTAGGAAGATAAGTCTTTCACAAAGGACTCAGTGCGGCCAAGGAACTTAGCCAGAAGATAGGTTGGACCACCAATGGTGTTGACGATATGCCTCAGAGGAGCCCCTTCCTTGTGAATCTTTGGTAACCAATAGATCCTAGGAGCAATGGGATTGCTTTCGATGAGCTTGTGGCATAGGGAACTCATCAAGCTATTTGATTTGATGGCGAGAGCCACAGTCTTCGAAATCTTCTTCAGAGGGTTCTTAGGTAGTTTTTTATAATTGCCACTATTGTGAAGATGATCTAACATCTTCCTACGGTAATCATCCATGTTAAGGATGACCGTAACTCCTCCTTTGTCCGCCTTTAGAACTGCAATATCTTTGTTCTGATTTATGGATTTTAGGTCAGAGAATTCCTCATTGCTAAGGTTCTTCCGAGGGGGCTTAGCTTTTCTAAGGACGACAACACAATCTTGCCTAATCGTGTCCTTAATTTTATCAGGAAGATCTCTAATCCCGTTCTCCACATCACAGATAATGTCGTCCACCGGGATATTTCTAGGGGCAAGGGAAAAGTTTAAACCCTTGCCTAAAAGGCTAAAAACAGAAGGGGAGAAAGAGAAGCTAGAAACGTTAATAACTTTATTATTCCTGGGAGAAGAGGAAAGAATAACAAGATTCCCACCAAAAACCTTAAAGTTCTGGGTGCTAGAATCAACACTGTCAATGTTAAGAAAATCCTTACCCTCATGGGGTAAATTACTATTATTATACAAATTGATATTATTACAGTTATTATCATTAGAACAAAAATTATTTACAATGCTACTATTATTATTCTTATTATATAAAATATTTTTCTTTTATCGTTATTATTAAAACTATTACAATTATCATTGGAATAATTATTGTCCATATTCCTATTCTCATGGGTATTAATATATTTATATGAATTCTTATTATTAATGAAATTATAACTATTATTAAAAACTGCACACGACCTATTATTATCAATAATACAATCACTATTATAATTAAGGTTCTCATAAGAAGCCAAAAGGTTACAACTGTTAACGTTAGACCCGCAGCCGACTGACCGCCATTGGCATGTGGGAAATTGAGGCAAATCAGGTTCACATGGAGCCGTGATCGAACCACTCATCCTGTCAGCGCCAACACCAGACCGGTCCTGAAGCAAACTATTATTAAAATCCACATGCGACTTATTATTATCAATAATACCATCACTATTATAATTAAGGTTCTTATAAGAAGCCAAAAGGTTAAGACTGTTAACGTTAGACCCGCAGCCGACTGACTGCCATTGGCACGTGGGCAATTGAGGCAAATCAGGTTCATATGGAGCCATGATCGAACCACTCATCTCGTCAGCGCCAACACCAGACCGGTCCTGAAGCGAAACATGAACCTGAGATCTAACGTCCTTCTGATCCACCGTGCCATTGTTCTTTTTAGTCGAATCAAGCAGATCACATTGATGTAAAACCAAACTCTCACCTTGATCAGCAGCATCCTTACATCAGTTGATTGAGCAGCTGCGTGAAGGGTGAACTGGGGAAAAACGTGCAAAGTTCAGTAATAAATCATGATCGCGTGAGGGAGTGACAAAACTATCGCACCGGTCTACATCCTCACCACTGCGTCCAAGCTCAATTAGAGAGCCTGAAGGAGCCGCGAAATCAGGAGCCATAGCACAGATAATCTTATTAGCAGCCATCGAAACCTGAGCAGTGGAACAAGGAAGCCTAGACAAGTTTGATCGCTAGGTGATTGACTGATCTACAGAATCGAGGGGATAAGCCACGAGAGAACCACCAGAAACTTCTGTATAACCAGAAGCTGGGGAAGGCCAATGACCGCATTCAGAAGGAGAGATTAATGAGACGCAATGAGCTAGCTACCTGGGAAGGGGCCCAAGCCCAACCGAGCCCTCCCCAGAGAACTTGGGAACAGCTACGGGGGAGGAGAGAGAACTAGAAGAAACCCAAGAGCGGAGGGCCGAAATAATTATTTCTTTAACTCCTAGTAATTGATCTTTTTGACTTTTTGGGCCTGGAGTAAAAAATAGTTGTTTATCAAGATAGCCGTTGGAAGCTCTGCTCATACTATTTAGCATGCATAGCTGGATCTGTTTCTTCAACTTATCCTGATGATGAACCACACTGGTTGGTTCGAAATGCATCAACAAATGTCTCCCTTTATGTGATTTACGTTGAAGTTCTACTTATAAATATAGGATCAGATGTATATTAACCATACAAATGCATATATCAATACAAGATTCAGAGATATACAAGAATATGGAGGAACACTCAAATAACTTTATTGATAGAAGTAGTAGAAGAGAGGATTACAACCCATTGGTCTGACCCAGTGCCATCCTCCCATCATGAAAGCCCTCTTCACCTCATGAAAAGCTTAGATCACCCAACAATACAATGTTTCACACAGAAACAAATAGCACTTCCTTACAAAATACAAGATTCCAACCTTTGGATCTCTGGGATGAGGGATCCATATATAGATCTTTGTAGGGGGGTGAGTCAGCTTCTGGGATTTTTATTAGTGTCATCTCTCTAATAGTTCTTGGTTCCACTTGCAGATTTCATGATCTCTTACTCATCCCTGGGCGAATTCAGAGAGGTAAGTGTCAAATGAGCAGCTTTTAGAAGATTCTCAGGGTCTCCACATAGCAAACTGCTTTTTCCATTTGTCTACTCTCACTCATTGCACCCTACAAAAGGGCTTTCTAGTATGCATCGCACTTTTTTCATGTGGCAGGTAAAATTCATCGCACCCTTAGCACTGAGCAGTCTGTATGGTCCAGTTTTGACCAGTTCTGAGGAGTTTTTCATGGAGAACTTATGGGAGATGATGTAATCAACTGACCTTGATCCTTTAAGGTATGAAACAACACTTTTAGGGACCTAGAAGCCCTTGGTTTATGGACATATGTGATTGGGGTTGCAGTGCCAAATATGTCTATAACAATATGTTTGTGCAACATTGCGGTCCAGGCATTACCTTACAACAAATTGTTGAGACTCCTACACCAAATGGTCTGAGGTCTAATTGGGACTTATAACTGGGGAGATCCCCTTGACATGTTGGCAGGGCCAGCACCATCAACAAACTACAAAATATATGGTCATATAGGAGCATTCAACAAGTGTTTGGAAGCTTATTTACATCATTTTTCCTTGGATCGATATATCTAATAGGTCTGGTGGTTATTCATGATTGAATGGTGGTACAGTACCACCTATAATTTTGGTACTCAAATGATCCCCTTTGAGGTAGTTCATGGACAAAATTCCCCATCAGTGATATCCTAATTACCATGCTTCTCTAGTCTTTAGGAGGTGGGAAAAACCTTGGTAACTTAGGTTAACATTCCTTGTACCCTCAAAGATAATTTCTTCTTAGCCCAAAACAAAATGAAACAACATGTTGATTAACATTCCTTTGAATGCCACTTTGAAGAAGGGGATAAATATTTCCTACATCTCCAACTCTATAATAAGATATCACTCAAGGAGAAGAGCCAGTAAAAATTAACATCTAATTTTTCATCACTATATGATACTCAAATGTATTGGCCCAGTGGCTTACAAATTGGATTTTCCCAACCATTTTTAGTTCCATCCAATTTTTCATGTGCCTTGCTTGAAGAAAGTGGTTGGTTCCAATTATAGAGTTCAATCTAGACTTCTCGAACTGGATGAGAATGGTTCCATTTGGTTGTAACTCAAGGAATTTTTGGAAGAACACAAGTGTTTTCTTCACTAGTGCACTATCTTGGAAGTCTTGATCTAATGGAAGGATACTGTTATGAAACCAACTCACAAAAAGATAGAAAAGATAGATCAACACCTTAGAATTCAGCCTCTTCGAGGGGCAACCTCCTTTACATTACGCAAATGAACAATTCTTGGATGATTCAAATGAAAAAACCACCTTTTTATATATATGAGTCTAAGGCGTCACAATATAACCAAGCCAACCTAACAATAATAATATAAAGGCACAAAAATAACAATAGAGGGATTTTATGGGGCACAATAATAACAATATGGGGACAATAGGGCACAACAATAAAAATAAGAGATACAACGACAATAGTAATGGGGGAATCACTAGTATTATAGGGACCTAACATGCCCCTCTCCTTCCAAAAAGTGTTTTCCTCAATGATTGAATAGTTATGGATGCTTCTGTATAAAGTTCTCATCCTCCCATGTGGAATCTTCAATGGGTAAGTTCTCCCACCTGATGAGATACTTTGAAATTAATCGATTTTGTACTTGTCGAGTTATTTTTTCTTTGACCGCTTCAAGTTCCAATGTGATTTTTTCTTCCTCGTCAAGTTCTGGTAATATTGTTTGAAATGGAAGCTTGTCACCTATAACCTTCTTTTAGCATGAAACATGGAAAACTGGGTGCACTCGAGAAGTTTCAGGAAGCTCCAATTTATATGCCATAGTACCTATGTTTTGCAACACCTTGTATGAACCATAATACTTTACGGACATTTGTTTATATGGTTGTAGCCGTAGGAATACCCAATCACCTACATCAAAACTCCTTTCGCTGCGATGTTGGTCTACTTGCTATTTCATTCTATTCTGCACCAAGGTGAGGTTATCCTTTAAGAGTTGGAAAACTTGTTGTTGATGCTCGATGTGATCTTCCACTGCTTGAACCTTATAATTTTCTCTTAAATATGATGTGATTGATGGTGGATGATATCCATAAAGTGCCATAAATGGGGTCATTTTTGTTGTAATATGGAAGGAAGTGTTATACCACCATTCAGCTAGAGGAAACCATTTGACCCATTGTGTCTGTTTATCAAATACAAAGAAACAAAGGTATCCTTCCAAACATTTGTTTACTATCTTAGTTTGCCCATCATATTGAGGATGATAAGATGAGTTGTGAGTTAACTGAGCACCAAGGCAAGAAAATAACTCTGACCAAAAATTTCTAGTGAAAATGGGATCTCTGTCACTTACAATAATCTTCAGGTTTCCATGTAGCTTTTGAATTGTTTCCACAAATGTAGTAGAAACTGTACTTGCTTCAAATGGATGAGATAATGCACAAAAGTGTGCATTATTCATAAGTCTTCCAATTACCACCATGATAACACTCTTTCCTTTGGACTTGGGTAAACCTGTGATAAAATCCATTGAAACCTCCTCCCAACATTGGCTTGGAATGGATAAAGGTTGTAATAGTCCTGGGGTCTTAATTGTTTCAACTTTATTTTGTTGGAAAACCAAACATTCTGTGACAAACTTTTGAATATCCGATTTAAGGCCATCCCAAAAAAAACCCTTCTTGACCCTGTCGTAGGTTTTTAGAAATCCTGAGTTCCCTCCTAAGAGAGAGGTGTGCAATTCCCTAAGAATCTTTTGTTTGAGTTGGGAATTCTTACATAGGTATAACCAATCCTTGTACGATAACGAATCATTTTTCCAGCTAAATGTATCAGATGTAGTAGTCCATCTTGTTGTATCTTTTGAATGAGTGCCCACAATTCCTCATCAATCTTCCATTCATACCTTGTTTCATTTATCCACTCTAGTTGGATAATAGAAATGGCACACAATAATGCTTCCACATCCTCATCCTTTCTTGAGAGTGCATCTACCACAACATTTTGCTTCCCTTTTTTTGTAGATGATTTCAAAGTCATAACCCAACATCTTTGTGACCCATTTTTACTACTCTTCTCAAGATAATCCTTGTTCTAACAATTATTTAAGACTATCATGATCTATTTTTACCTTGAAGTGTCTTCCCATTAGGTAGGGTTTCCATTTCTTAAGTGCATGTAGTATTGCCAACATTTCCTTCTCATAAATAGCTTTGTGTAAATACTTTCCTTTGATTGGATGACTTTCGAAAGCAATGGTCCTTTCTTCTTGCATTAAAATAGCACTAGTTCCATTTCCTTATGCATCACATTCAACAATAAATGTTTTTGTGAAGTCCGTTGTAGCTAAAACTGGTGCTTGGCACATTGCCTCTTTAAGATGTTCAAAGGCCTTCATTGCTTCTAGAGTCCATGAAAATGCATCTTTCTTCCATAATTTTGTTAGAGATGCTGCTATTCTCCCATAATTCTTAACAAAATTTAGATAATACCCTATCAACCTAATAAATCCTTGTAAATGCTTTATGGATGTAGGGATTTTCCATTCCTTAATGGTTTTAATTATGCTAGGGTCTACCTTAACACCTTCACGAGATACAATATGACTGAGATATTCCACCTCTTGTACTCCAAAGAAACATTTGGATATTTTTGCATATAATTGTTTCTCCTCTAATAGTTTGAGCACCATGTCAACATGTTGGACATGATCCTTCCAAGACTTGCTGTAGATTAGTATATCATCAAAAAATACTAACACAAATTTTCTAAGGGTTTGAAAATGGAATTCATCAAACCTTGAAATGTAGAAGGTGCATTAGTAACGCCAAAAGGCATGACCAAAAATTCATAATGACCCTCATGAATTCCAAATGTTGTTTTTGGAACGTCTTCAATCTTCATTCTGATTTGATGATATCCTAAACAAAGATCCAACTTGGTGAAGTAAATTGATCCATGCTATTCATCCAATAATTCATCAATGACAAGAATTGGAAATTTATCTTTAATAGTGAGCTTGTTGAGCTCCCTATAATCTGGACACATGTTTCATGATCCATCCTTCTTGTGAACCAATACTATTGGAGCAGAGAAAGAACTTTGACTAGGTTGAATTATGCTAGCCTCTAGCATTTCTACAACCATACGTTCAATTTCACTCTTTTGGAAATATGGATATATGTAAGGCTTGATGTTAGGAGGAACACTTCTTGGAATCAAATTAATAGCATGATCATGATCACAAATAGGTGGGAGGCCTTTGGGAGTCTCAAATACATTGGAATGATTGTGCAATACTTTTTGGAGATCTGGAGAAATGGATGATTTTGATGTGGGAACCTCTAGTGAACATAATTCTGCAATTATACCTCGTTTTTCTTTCTTTAGAAGATTTTTCATTCCATTAGAGTTGATTATCTTTTCTTCTTTCCCTGTGATACCCCTTAATTCAACTTACTTTCCTTCTAAAGAGAATTTCATGAAACTTTCTTGGAAATTAAAATCTATTGCACCCAAGGATTGTAGCCATTGGACTCCTAGTACAACATCAGCACCACCCATTGGAATGGAAAGAATTGGGCTATTCAATACATATTCTCCCATGGATAGCTTGATATTATGGCACTTTCTTTAGCAATTTATGGTTCCTCCGCTTGCAAACATCACTTGACACTTTAGTGCTGGATATAGGAAGCAATTCAATTCCTTGGCTAACTTACAATGAATAGAATTATGGGTACTTCCCAAATCAATCAACACTATTACCTTTTTCTTCTTGATATGCCCTTCTATTTTGAGAGTTTGAGGAGTGGTAATTCCAGCCAATGCATTGTAAGATATAGTTGGATTCATTTTTTATTTTTCTAGGGTTTGTGCCTGGTGTGTATCTTTTTCTTTTGACATTTCTTGTTCCTTTTCTTCTTCCTCTTCACAATCTATGTAAAATAATTTTCTTCTTGGAACACTTATGACCTTTAGTGTATTTTCTATCAGAACTGTAACAAAGCCCTTTTTCTCTTTTTTCTTCCAATTGTAGTGGTGTCAACCTTGTAGGTTGTGGATGGCTAGGAGAAGTAACACTTCCATCTTTATGATTGTGAGTGGTAGGCTTCCTTGTTGCCATAATTTTGCTTTCCATTTTTCTTGCCAACCTGAATGCCTTCTCCAATGAATCTGGTTCCCAAAGGCGAACCTCATGTTGGATGTTATCTCTTAATATCCCTATGAACACATCAATCCTATGCTACTCTAGAATATCTTTTACCCTTATATTCAATTTTTGGAAGTCCTTAATGTGCTCCATCATTGAACCCTTTTGTTTGAGATTTATCAATTGGCTAAAAAAATGTTGCTTTTTGTATCCTCATAATGTGTTATCATTTCATCCGTAAAAATAGCCCAAGTGACAATTTGTTTACGAGAGCAAAGCCATCGATACCATACAAACTGATTTGGTTCCAAATATAAAGTTGCAATACATACCTTTTGTGTGTTTTGCACATTATGGAGATCGAAAAATTGCTCCATCTCTAGTATCCATGTTCCAGGATACTTGCCATCAAACTTCTTCATATCTATGTTTGGAACATGGTGGTTCTTTGATCCAACATTAGATTCTATGAAATCATGCTTAACATTCATTTTGTTCTGATCATGAGTTTCCTTTACTACTCTTTTTCCATTAGTAAGCATTTCTTGTAGAAACTTTGTCAAATCTGTCTTAAAATTTGTTTGCAAATCTTCCATGCCTTTCCTTAAATCATCCATCTTAGCTTCCACGTCATCCATCTTAGCTTTCACGCCATCTATCTTAGCTTCCACATCATTCATCTTAGCTTCTGCACCTTTCTTTAAACCATCCATCTTAGCTTCCACGTCATTCATCTTAGACTTTATGCCTTTCTTTAAACCATCCATCTTAGCTTCCATGCCTTTCTTTAAACCATCCATCTTAGCTTCTACGTCTTTCTTTAAACCATCCATCTTATTTTCTGTTACTCTTTGTGCGAGTGAAATTTGTTGCACTTGGTCTCGTAATTTTGATATATCATGTAGCATTTCTTCCTCTTCTTCGTGAGTCATGCTAGAGCTTTTAGGTTGCTTACTAAGTGTTTCCATTTTCTTTCTTCAAGGCATCAATTACCAATAATAATGCTTCACTATGCCCTTTGAATTCCTTCAAACTAATTTTTCAAACCAATCTTATTCAAAAATTTAGAAAAAACTACACACCGTTTTTGACATTATAGGAGATCGATATTGGATCTGATGTATCTCTGTAATTTTGGATCTCCCAAGTCTAAAATTGCTTCCTGTAGTAACCCTCTAAGTAAGATTTCTAAACCCACAAGTTTGATCAAGATTGGATTCTCCTATGAAGAGTTATGCCAAATGAAACTGATACCCTAAAAAACTACAGTTCGTCCTCTTTCTGTAACTTCTTACAAAAATTCAATCTGATGCTCAAAAAAAATGTTATGATGATTTTTCCAAGGTGAGCTATTTGGAATGTAATTCGGGGATCTACAAAAACCCTAACTTCCTCTTATTATATCTCCAAAAATATATCGAAACAGGATCTGAAATTCGAAGACAAGGTTCAAATTGACTTCTTCTAAATGGGTTTTGTTTTGAGCTTCTGAAACGTCGCATAAAAAATGTTATAGCAAAACTCCCACGATGACCTATTTGGAGAAGCGAAACCTTAGAATCCAAATCTCTGATACCAAATGTTATGAAGCCAACTCACAAGAAGATAGAAAAGATAGATGAACGCCCTAGAATTCAGCCTCTTCAAGGGTGAACCTCCTTTACATTACACAAATGAACAATTCTTGGATGATTCAAATGACAAAACCTCCTTTCTATATATAGGAGTCTAAGGGGTCACAATATAACCAAGCTGACCTAACAATAATAATATAAAGACACAAAAATAACAATAGAGGGATTCTATGGGGCACAATAATAATAATATGGGGACAATAGGGTCAAAAGAATAACAATAAGGGATACAATGACAATAGTAATGGGGGAATCACTAGTATTATAGGGACCTAACAGATACACAACCCAAAGATGCTACATGGTAACCAATAGAGATTTTTTGACAATTTTTATTTTCTAGATTTGAGGACAACATTGTTTTGTAATGAGGAGGTCATGGCAGGGTCCCATCCTAACTCTCCTTGCTAGGAGAATAAGTTATTACTTAATATATTAGGTGCACAAGGTAGTAGAGTGTGAAATCAATAAATGTAAGTTGAATTTATTAAAGAAGGTCCATGAGTTGTTGGTTGTGGCCTTATCAATGGAGGTCCATTGGTGGTTATGGTTTTGATTGGTTATTCATGCAAGGATTTTATTGGATGCCAAGAGAAGAATATTATTTTTTGAGCTCTGATTAGCTGAGTTTTCCCCCTTGAAGAGTTAACTGTGATTACTATTTTGAATATTTGCTTATTGTTTCTATTTCCATACTTTGGTTATGTTTATTTTTTTCCATTGATATATTGTTATCTATCTTGCTCTAAATATTTTGTTTCAATTAATAACGAATACCACGTGCTTAGATAACAAATTATGTTTTTTGTGCAAACATGGATGAACTTTTAGTTGTAAAGATTCATTTTGCTTTGTCTAAGTCATGTATATCCTATTCCCTTGATATTTTTTACTAAATGATGATGTGCATAAATGTCATGAACATTTCAAGCATTTTTCTAATGCATTTTTGCCAAGGGTCAAATATTGTTTAAGCATATTTGCTGTAGATGGCCTAGCTAGGACCAATTTAATTATTTATGTATTATAACTTATAAGAGTCCCTCCAAGATTCTTAAGGGATGCCATTAAATAGATTTAGAGCTTTTTTGCATGATATTCAAGTTGAAGGGTATCCACATGGTGATGATACATTAACGTTTCATGGTGTGGAGAAAATTAATATGTGGAAGAGTCTCTCTATGTGTGTTGTGAACTCAGCTTATACTTGCTAGTTTTACCTATGATTGCTTGGGCACTGTCCTTCCTCTAGTAGAGATGGTGCGCTTAACTAGTATTACATTGGTTTATGTGCCTCAGTGTGAATGAGGGCACAACACTAGCTTGTCTTGGGTGTTGCCCTACATCTATGTAGGAATAAGTTAGAGGGGGCATGTGCATGACTTCAACATGTGTGTGCCAGTATTAGCACATCTCTATTGTTATTTGTTATTCAAGAATTAAGATTTCTAGCTTTAGGATATTATCTTTCCTTATTTTCGGATTTAGGATTTTTGGGATTTAGAAATATTGTGTTTTAATCTTCAGTTAGCTTTTATTCTAAAATTAGATAGATCATGTGAGCAAATTTTGACTACTAATTGGATAGAGCACATGATCCTAGGAAGGAGGCACATACTTGTATGCATGATTAGCCTATCCTAGTGGGAGCAATTAGCTAGGTAGCGAGCTCATGCAACGAGGTTCACAGTTTCAAGGTTTGTTTTCCTAATATGGACTCCCACAGAGATGGGTTATTTTTGTTGGAACTATGCCATCTTAGTATATAAAAGGAAGGGTAAGTGTAACATGGTAATCAACCTACTTTCTCTTTTTCTTGTGATGAGAAAATTGCTCTAATTTTTGTTTTATGAGTTAATAGAAGTTGTATGCATTTTATTTTCATATTTATAGTAGTATGTGCTTGTAGATTAGTATACTAGTAGCGAGGGTGTAGTGTTCTAGGGTGTAGATACCATCTTACCCTTATTATAGTGTCATAAGGGATGACCAAACAAGGATACTTGGTATCTAGTGGGCATTATTCATGGATGAAACCGCCCTGTTTCCCTGGAGTTAGGGCCTAAATTTTTTCTTCTTGGAAAAGAGCTTGTCTTCCTTGGACATAACGAAACAGGTAATTGTAGGTGTCTTTTTAGTACTACTACACAATGATGTCAATGCATGGTGGGCATATCCCAGGATTCTACGAGGTTGGTAGCCCTAAGTATTAGAGATATTTTTAGCTATTGGAAAAAAGATTAGCATGCTCAGATATGATGTTTTAGTTGAAATTTTTGTTTTAAGCTACCTAGTTTAAAGTCTGACTATAAAGTATGCTCACCGCATTTGAAATTAAATGGTACATTTCTTTTTTTTCCCCTAGGAGAAAATCGTAATTTTATTCATGTTGATAAAATTACATTTTGTAGATGCTTATAGCATATGCAAATGGATGAACCTGTAATATCAGGCAGCAGACAGAAATAAAAGCACAAAATGGCAAAAAGACAGTTCCTGAGATGACAGGAAGACAAACAGATATAATAGTAAATGTTAGCAGGCCTATGTTTTCCTGCCTTTTTTCTTTTCTACTTTGCGCCAGACTCCAGTGCTGATAGTAGGATCAATTACAGCAAGTTGGTTTTCCTCTGTGTACGCTGGTTGTTCTTTATCTGAGTCCGATCCTTCTGGGCTATGTGCTCTTTTGACTCCGCTTATTTCCAATTGTAAATCTTGCTGCTGTACCAAGCTATGTGTCTCCAAATTGGGCTTCTCAGTGCCTTCATTAGGCTCTTTCCCCTGTCTCATTTGTACATCTGTGGGTTCTGTGTTCAGTGCCTCCTCCTCCAGTGGTTCCGTATGCTGCCAACCTTTTGGTTTTTTCTGTTGTTTCTTGTTCCCTTTTGGCTCCCTACTAGTCAATGGACATGCGTTTTGCAGGTGCCCTGTCTGCAAGCATCTACGACATCTGAAAGCCGTGTTCTCGTAGTCAAGATTTTGCGTCCACAGTGAATTATTGAAATTCAATGTGATGTGATCTGGCAGTCCTTGACTTAGGTCCACCTCTACACATATTCTGGCATATGTGAATATTCCCCGCATAGCTCTGTCTTCATCTGTTTTAAGATGTTTTCCTAAAGAGTTCCCAATGGCTGTTAATGCTTTTCGGTGCCAAAAATGCAATGGGAGGTTATGCAGCCTTACCCAAACTGGTATCGTCGAAACAACCATGGTGTTGGCATCAAAGTCCGGGAACCAGGGGGTGATGAAGAGGCCAGCATTTCCCCAAAACCAAGGCCCCTGGTTAATGATATTGTCTCGTTCCAGTTCTGTGTTAAATCTGACTATGAAGAAACCCTTAGGGCATAGGTATATTTCACATTTGGTTGACCATGATGTAAATACCCACTGATGCAATGCATCAGCTTTGGGCCAATAACCATTAAATCTGCATATAACGGCATTTTGTATTAAATCTGAGTATAGATCTGTTACCTCCGGCAGTGTTACAGTAAGTAAAGGTGATTCTTGCTTCTGTTCCACGATGTAGGGACCTGGTAGCTCGGATGTGGGTGCTGTTCTGTGATTCAGTGGTTCCTTTCCTTTGACTGCATCGCGGAAGGTTCCTGTAGTTTTTGAGCTGGTTCCCTTACAGCCGCCTCGTAGTCTCAGATTGAGTATAATGGTTGAATCATTAACAACTCCATAGTGCTGGAGTGTGTGGTGGTCCTGCATGCAGAGTCCGGAGAATAAGAGGTTTTGGTATATTGCCGGAGTTCCCAATTTGTTCTGGATCTCCTTTTTTAACCCTAAGACATCCATCCCTTCCCTGATCTGTACACAATGGTGTCTACCTTCTACAGATCTGATAAATATTTGATTCAGATCTGACGAACCGACCTTGTTCAAACCCCGATCTATATGGTTGCTCTTCAGATCTGGCGGATCTGTGGTGATTCTGGAGTTAGAGGGCTTGATACCTCCTGTCTGCAGTGATCTAGCTATCTCTGCCTCCGCGTATCCACTTCCACCGTCAACATCCATCAGGGATTTATGACCATGGAAACCCTGATACCTGTCTAGATAAACCTTCAATATGGTGCTTACCTTGCAGATCGTGATGCGCTTGTTAAGGTCGCTGAAATCGGGGTGAGTGGTGGCGTGAACCCAGATCTCTGCATCGTTGGCCCTCACGTAGGCCACGCCACCGTCCAGCCTGCTACAATTAAGACTGTGCCGCGTCAATTTACTTCTGCCATCGTTCTGTAGCCGCCTCATCAGATCTATCGTTTGCTGCCTGAAATCTTTGATCGGCCATGTGTAAACGGGCGTCAGGCTTCCATCTGATTCTGTGGCGGCTCGGATCAGGCTCTTCTTGACCAGGAAGCGAAAGCTTGAGGCGTCCATTCGAAACCCTAGGTCCGGCGTTTCCTGCAGAGAAATCCTCCGGTTCCCAAATTCCAAATGGTACATTTCTTATTCTCTTTTGGATCTATTTTTTTTTTTTTTCCATTGAGAAGGGTACAAATAGTGGTAGCTAGTAACCGATAAATTATTCATCAATGATGTGTTTGCAAGAAATAATTATTTACCTAAAGGTATGATGTTTAATGTTCCCAAGGAATTCTTCTCCCATAATCAATATTGGATATAAATTCAAAGTGTCAAAAAACAATAAAACGATGTCAATATTATAAACATATAATGTTAGTGGAGAAGTACTAACTCTATTTATTATTTACATTTCCTCCACTCATAATGGAGATGAAAACTTGCATATAATATAATAGTATAGCAAAATAATTACACTGTAGATTATCTTGATGCTTCTCATTTTGAGGAAAAGGAAGTTCCTATGATATATGTCTTTATATGGCATGTCTTCTAGTGAATTGGGCAATTAAATGGAGTCAGTTTTCTATTTTCTTATTTTTGCAATCTTCAAGTCTATGCTTTTGTTGTGCATTTTATAACCAATTGATGAGGAGTAAATAGGCTCATAAATAATAAATGGTGCAACACAATATACATGTCAAATCTTGTTTAGGTTATATTCCCGGGAGGTGTTGATAATTTTTCCTTTTTTTCTGAACTTGTCTACTCTTATATTGATACAAAATAAATTTAAGAGAGGCCACGGCCTCGAAAAGTCTAGCCTAGAGATGCAGCATGCTTACATTGCAGAGCCAAACACTATCCAAAAATACCTGCTGAAGACCGACCATAAGGGCTTCTAGGAACATGATCATGACTAGTACATAGAAACAGAAAAACACCGTTATCGCATTGTAGAATTGAGGCTTTTGTGATCCATCATAGTTATAAGAAGAATTTTGGCGTAAATCACATATAGAAATACCTTTGTCGACACGTTTCGAACCAACTAGTGCGGTTCATCATCAGGACAAGTTGAAGAAACAAATCCAGTCTAGCATGTTAAATAGTCTAAGTAGAGACTCCAACGGCTACAAAAGATTAACGACTAATATTTGACTCTAGGACCTAGGTCAAATTTTCATTTATTAATTTAATATTATTATTATTATTTATTATTTTATTTATGGAACCAAGTTAAATTAGGTAAAAATAAATAAAATAAATTAATGGTTAGTTTTTTTTTTAATTCATTTCTTTCTTTAAATTATTACTTATATATATATATATATATATATATATATATATATATATATATATATATATATATATATAAATTAATTAAAATAATAATATTCGGTTGATAAGAAAAGGTTAGGATTAATAAAATTATATAAATAAATACCAGGTTAGTATAAAAAGTTAATTTATTTGTTTATTAAATTATTCATTAATTATTATTATTATTATCATTATTTATTATTTTATTTATGGAACTAAGCTAAATTAGGTACAAATAAATAAAACAAATTAATGGTTAGTTTTTTTAAAATAATTCATTTATTTATTTATAATATATATATATATATATATATATATATATATATATATAAAAATTAAAATAATAATATTAGGTCGTTAAGAGAAAATTAGGATTAATAAAAATAAATACCATACTTATGATGGTTAGTTTAAAATTTTAATTTATTTGTTTATTAAATTATTTATTATATATATATATATATATATATATATATATATATATATATATATATATATATATATATATATATATAATATTAGGATGTTCATAAAAATATATAAATAAAAAAGATAATTTACTTGAAAATTATTTATTAATTAAAAAAAATAAAAAAAATAATATATATATATATTATATATATATATATATATATATATATATATATATATATATATATATATATTAGTTAAGATTTTATTTACTAATATCAATTAGGAAAAAAATCAAACGGGAAGAGCGACATAGAAACAAAGAAGGCGAAGGACTGGAAAAAATCCAATAGAAAACCAAAGATCAAGGAGGAAAAGGAAGAAAGGAAGGCACCAGGGGGATAAACGAAAGCGCAAAAGATAAAAAGGGGGGGGGAGGGGAAGAAACACTAAGACGAAAGGGCAGGGATCCAACATCTACTGATCTTCCAACCGTCATCTCTGTTGAGATTGTGAGGCCTTCTTTCAATTTCAATAGCTTCCCTGAATTTACGATGATGGAACTGAGAAACTTTGGCAACAACCTTGGCCTCCTCTATACAGACTTGATGCTTGGTCTTATCCACATGCTCTACTAATGCTGAAGACTTGGTTCTTCCATGTCTCAGGTCAACTGTATGTTCGCAAATTCTCTGGTGGATGGAGCGGCCTGTTTCCCCAATATAGGGTGTCCCACAAGAACAAGGGATCAAATACACACCCTTAATGTCTTTAGGGTCAACAGTTTCTTTCACCGATTGGAGGGAATTATGAATGGTGCTGAGGGGCCTGAAGGTTGAGGGAATATCAAACCTCCTAAGGATCCGAGAAATCTTATCCGTGGTTCCCTGGACATAGGGAAGATGGACACCTAGTCGGCGCTCCTTTGATTCTTTCTTAATTAACGCATTTCTAGAGGCTTTAAGGAAAGCCTTCCGACCAAGGCACCTACTATATCCATTCTCCACAAAGACATCAAGGAGATGGGATCACTCCTTATCCAAGCTCCCATTATCCGAAATCCTAAGGGCACGAGTAGCGAGGGTGTTAAGAACACCCATCTTCTGAGACGGGAAATGATGGGAATCGGCATGAAGATACCGCTTAGTATGCTTAGACTATTTAACATCCTAGACTGGATCTGTTTCTTCAACTTGTCCTGACGATGAACCACACTAGTTGGTTCGAAACACGTCGACAAAGGTCTTTCTATATGTGATTTACGTTGAAATTCTTCTTATAACCATTATCATAACTGAAACTGAAGACTGACCTGAGGTAATTCAGCATCCAAAACAAGATGACTGGGCTTAGGCAAGAAAACAGAGAAGCACTGCCCAAATCATAATTGAAGTTAGACCCGAAAAATAGTTGTGACTGAATTCGAGACAAAAACACATTACCAGAAAAATGTCGCCCACGCAGGGGAAACTGCCTATTGGAATTTGGAACAAAGGACTGAGCATGAGAACTGTTTATCATATCATAGCTAAAAAACAGGAGGAAATTGAGCACCTTTGAGCCACGGAAAAACAAAAACCATTGAATGCAGACCTGTTAGGCTTCATGAGAGGTGGAGGGATGCTCTTCAATGATGCAGCACCAAAAATTTTAGAGGTATTTGTCCTCAGAGGGATGGCCCTCTTTGCTTGTATAGCCACCATCAGTAGGGACGCTCGGACCAACCTGATTATCCTTGACCTGGGTTGCAATGCTCTTACTCGGACCAGGTGCCTTGCTCTGCTTGTTATCAAACTATGTAGTGCCATGCCTATCTTCCGCCCTCATCTCCAGAGTCACCCCAGAGGTCACGGTAGCCTAACTAGAAGTAACCTCACAAAGCTCAATGGTGACAGAGGCTAAGAACGAGATATTACTGAGAGTATAGGGGAACTAAATATGAGTTGTATTAGGAGGAGAATTGAGAGAGCGCGCTGCCAAATTGAACTACCCATGACCTTGTCTACGACCACTCCTGGTAACAGGATAGTGGGCAGAGCTGAAGTCCAAGGAGAAAGACGAGGAATCCATCGTGGAGGAGGAGGCTTGGCGGATTACTTGCCCCTAGGAACTTCCCCTTCTGTAACTCATTCCCTGGAACAATCTGGGCATAGTGCGAAGAGCAAGAGGTTCAGAACTGACTGCAATACTGTGGAGGCAGAAGGGGACAAAAAGAAACTAAGCTTCGGCACCTAGGGGGGCAGTGGGAGGGATAGAGGATGAGCTGCTATAAAAATTGCAGAAAGGGATGTGAGGAACCTGAAGGGCCAACAATAATTCCACCGAGTGATCCAGAGCCCAATGTTTCCCAGGGCTGGTCTGGGAGTGTGGCTCTACGACAGCAAGGGAGTGATGCAAGCGCAAAGGAGGAGCGCAAATGAATCTGAGAAGGGGCATCATGATAGAAGAATGAACAGGATGGTAAGGAGGGACAGGCTGCATTAATGCAGCATTGAAGTTGAGAGCATAGGAATTAAAGACTGTAAATGCACAAGGCCGAGTAGTGGTGGTACTAAGCCACACGCCAACCCAATTAGCCGCCCACGTACCGATCAGACCATTAAACACCCAGATCCAGTACAGGTGTTGATATTTTTTTATGTTTGCTCCAGAAAAATGTTTGTTTGGGTAATACCTATTTCATGTTTCATGTATATCTGTTTAGATGGGCATTAGTCATGTTCTTTAATTTTTCTATCATTCAAATGGAATCACTTGCTCTACAGTTATGTCAGAAGATATGGTGAGAGATGGATATTGAGAAATTTTGAACATGGATATCTCTTCTGTTGCAATAGGTATGATGCAAAAGAAGTATCAACATATACCTCAACTGAAATGTATCCTACTTTTTTTCATAATTGAATTTGCATTATGTTGTATTAAAATATTTCAAGGTTGTTTTAATATAGTGAAAAAGATTTTTATTTAGTTTTCATTATTATTATTCTTGTATGTGAACTTTCCTTCGACGTATAATATATCCACATGGATGCCTGTAAGATGAGTTGTTCTCTAATGAATTATTTGATTCAGTAATAGACAAAGCTATGGAATGTACTCCATTTTGAAGTACATTGCATGTATATGAATACAATGTTGTTAAAGACATTTGGTTTAGAAGTTGCCAAGGTAAGCTAATTTTCTTTATTTCAGATGTTTTTATTGGAGATGTGTTCATTATCGATGAGAAATTTCATAAGAAGCCACTTTCATGACTATAAATATAACTGGCCCTCATTTATGTGTTTCTCTCTACAATTGTTTGTTCATTTCTTTCAGTGACGTGGCTCCATTTTAGGCACCCTGGTGAGTCTAATTTATTTCATATGGGTTCTAGATTACTAAATCTGAGTTGTGCCCACTATTCACTTTAATTGTTTTTGGCTATTCTAAGTGTGTCTGTATTTCTAATAGTGTGGAGAAAGTGCACCATTAAGTGCAGCAAGCATGTTAGAGGAAGTGAGAAGGTTTATGTTGCACTAGATTGATACATTTTTAGAAAAATAGTTTGGTTTATGAACAAATAATTATATTGGATCATTTTTACTCTGATGTTACCTACAGACCCAGCGAATGTTATTATATGCAATATGATTGAATGTTGTCTACCTTAATTTCCAAGAATCTATTTTTTCTCTCCTACCAGGGTGCTCAAGCCTGGAGGGGTTTATATGCTGGTATGCAATTATTTCCCTCATTTTTTAGAATTTATATCTTCTTCTAGACTTTGAAAGCTAATTATGAGCATTCCTTGAACTTTAATTTGCTACAAATTACATATGGTGATCCTCTTTTCTAAGTTGTTTATCAGTGGAGTGGCATGTTGGATTTTTTGAGAATCTTTAATGTGATGTGTTGAATGCTAACTTTCCATGTTCAATGTTGGTTTCTAATTTTTCTATGCAAACTTCTTAGTTCTTTGTTTTCCACCTAATCTCTAGTTTCTATATTTCTTTTTACTTTAAACGTTGAATCACCATGGCTGAAAAAATACACCGGGCTTTTCTCAGAAGAGGATACATTAACATATCATACTAAATTGTAGCCCAATGTGTTGATTGGAGATGTACAAGAGAAATAAGCCTAGTAAACCCAAGATTAAATAGAGTAATGGGTAAAAATTGACACTCTTTGGTGATTACCAACTTATACTTTTATACAAGAGAAGTGGTAGGATGTACCTTAATTTTTCTAACAATAAACCATTATTCATAACCTATTTTTTTTTACTTTGATTAATTTTTAGATCTAGCTTATGTGTCAATGTTTAAATCTTCCAATTGTCTTCCCTATACTCCAAGAATCTTTCTTGTCTGAGGAATCAAGATAGCTAACAGGTTAAAAACCACATTGAAACAACTTTAGTCGAAGTCTTTGACAAACAAATATATTATAAAATAAAATAAGATAAAATAATTGTATTAATTTCCAACAGAGGACCAAGAAATAGTTCAATGGTACTAAAGAATACAACTAGTTGTCTATAGATTATAGGAGTGTCCATAGCACTACTAGATGCTAAAAAGCTAGAGAAAAACGAAAGATACTAAAAGGAAGACACATGAAAGACTTATTGTTGGTAATTTAGTCATTTTTTCTAGGTTGAAACCTACATCGAGATTGGTGCTGATTAGGGTCATGTTGATACCAATTCTTTACAAGCATTAGAAATTTAGTCTGTATCTTTTGGCTTTAGTTCCTTGTACTCAATTAAATCACCCTAAGGATTTCCCTAATTTACCTAAAATTGCATGGTTTAGATTCTTACCTTTTAATATTTTAAATAAATTGGCTTAGGAGCTCAAGAAATCCCCCCAAATTCTCACCAAAAGAATTCAGCTATTGTTTTTTTTTCTTTTTTTTAAGCTATCTTGATGACTTATTATAGACAAAGTGAGGATTTTTAACATTGTTTCAATTTCTTAATTTTTTTTTGTTAATTTTTAATGCTTGTATCTCCATTTTCTTTTGATAAACAATGCCCTTAAAAAATTTTGTCTACTGTATATCTAGTTCAATTTCTTTTATTCAGCTTTTTTAGTATGGAATGAATGAGTTAGGTCACTTCTAGAATCATTTTCATTTTTTCTAGAGGAATAATTCCACTCACTTTTAGAGTGAGGAAACTCATATGTTGTCAATTCCCCTCACATTCCCCCCCACTCCAGGTTCCATGATGGAAGGTGTTATTAACTACCAACTAAAACGGAGGCTACTAAGCTTGTATGACACAGAGTGAATGGATCCCGCGATCTCCCTGGACATTAATCCTTAGCAAAAAGGGTTGAAACAACTGATATATCCCTTTGTGCTTTGTAATATTATTTTATGTTATGACTCCATGGTTGAATCAAGCTTTAAGTTTATCAACATTAGTGGATATGGGCATTAGTGTCTTTTGATATTTAATTATTTTCCAAATTTTTTATTTTTGCAAGATTTTCTTAATCTGTTATGGGTACTATCCAGAGGCCCTTAGACTTTTTACACACACTCTCCAGTCTATTCCTAAGCCAGATCTTGTTCAGTCGATTACCTCCATCTTTACAGTCCTCCCATCAACAAGGGGCACAAAGAGATAGGTTGATGACATCATTGCTTCTAGCTACATATCAATGCAGACTAGAGGGACCACTCCCCCTCCCCAAGAACCTCATGTATAAATTTCTCTATAGATTAGCTAGCTCTGATACCATGTAGAAATTTCACCATAGATCACCTGATAATGCAATGTAAGTAAAAAAAAATACTTGATCTGCTTCTAGAAACAAACTTGCGGAAGCTTAATCGATTTTGAGCAAGATCAAAATGAACACATATAACAGAGAAGAAGAAATCATATACATAAAACACAGAAGAATAATCTAGGGGAAACCTCAGCTAGAAACCCCGCTATCTATATTATCATACAAGTGTAAATATCTCAGGATTACACAAAACTTTAGCTCACAAGCTATCCAACTCTTAGTAGAATCCCTCATTGCTGCTCATAAACAGAATAGAAAACACATATGCCTTCCTTCAATCCTCCAAGCCTCCTATTTCCTTGCGCAGTTTCTCGTGAGTCCTCCAGCTGCAACCTGTGTGATTCTCACCTCACACACAACACTGACCTCTAAAATAACTGTGCAATCTTGAAGGGGATAATTACTTCTGCATGGATGAGTTTCCTTTATAGGAAAATTCCTCCAACTGATAGTACATTGTCCCTTCCTTTAATCTCAACTGGGTCTTTCTCTGAACTGACTTGCATGAGTTATTTATGAGAGAATATTCAGTTATCTAAAGAACACTAGTTTCATGCATGCATGCATTAACTGACTGAACTCACAATTAGTTCCTCCAACTATTTGGAACTAATTTAACTGGACTTAAGTCAGTTAACTGAGCTAACTAATTACAACTCAAATACAACTCATACGTATCTCCATAATTAAGGGATAACTTCCTCAATCAAAGGGATAATTGTTTCATGTCTTCACAAAGAATTCATGTTTGATTTTTTGCAACTAATTAACTCAAGATGAATTAATTAATTATTTTTCAAACAACTGCTGATACCAAATTCGAAAATTTTAATTCACAATTTTTAATTTAGGGACTAATTAAAATTGGAATTTATCCCAAAATGTTATTTTTAGCATTTCTATGTTTTTCTATTTCTAACCGAGTTGGAGTATATCCTGAAATGCTATTTATAGCAATGCTATTTTTAGCATTTCTATTTTTATCATTTCTTGTTGCTATTTTCAACACTCCCTCTCAATAAGAAACATTAAACTCAAACCCAATCCTGAACCTTTGGAATGTTTTGCATGCAACACTTCTCTCAAGTGTTGTTGCTCCAGAAACTCTAGGAACACAAAAAATATCCAACCTGAATTAGAATGATCCCTCTGTCATCAAAGTCTCTGATTGTTATTGCCTCTGTCGACTGAAAATTCTAGACCTCTATGCTCTTTAGTATATTATTGCTCTAACCTTTGTCACTTTGATCTCTGACTACATCAATCACACTAATTCCTCCTACTGCATCCGTGCTACTGCTAGTCCTATCTCCCAACACTCCATCCACACTGCTCCTCCTCTCATCATGTTGCATCGTGCTGCCCACTGCTGCACTGCAACTCAGTTACTAAGAAGTAACTGATATCCCTAATAACCTCCCTATTGAGATAGAACACCCTCTGATGTTGAAGCTTCCTCTGCCACTGACAAGTTCTCCCTCTCTAACCTTTGTGCTACTGCACAACTCCCTACATCTCACACCATTTCACACCTCTCTGTGCCATCCTGCACTGGTGCAACACTCTTGTGCCTCTCACATTGTTGTAGCCTACTAGCTTTGTGTTGTCTTGGGACTCTCACTTCACATCGCCCCACCTCACACCTAGAGGTATGGCTGCATGTGATCCCTCTACCCACTTGGCTTGAAATTTCCCCCTACTGGAGGTCTCTACATGAGTGGATGCCTCCACTCAATCTCCTCTCTACTTCTCCAGTTGTGGCTGCTCCACAACCTCCTGAAGTTGCTTCACCAATTGTGGCTCCTCCACAATTGTCTAATATTTCTTCAAGTGCTACATGTTGAGAGGTAATGTATTGTCCCTCTCAACCACCAACTCTCCAAAATTTTCCTTGCTCCTCAAGGCTTTGCATGCATCTTTAACATCCAGAGCATACAGGTTCTTAACTCATGAACCAATCTGCTTCACCTGTCTTGTGGTGATGTGTCTAAGGAAAACCTTTCCCTTACTAAAGACTACATCATAGGCTTTATCCTCCATCATCACAATTGATACCAAGTACTTCTTCAATCCAGGCACATACTTCACATCTGTCAAGGTGATAGAACCTCCATGCTCCCTCTCAAAAGCAACCATGCCCACTCCTGAAACACTATACCTTTCATCATCACCTATCTCTATGAGTATCTTGAGGTATTTCTCCCCCAAGGTATTGAATAAACTTTTATCTCCAGTCATGTGGAATGAGGCTCCACTATTAAGAAACCAACCACAACCCATCATCGATGAAACCATGCATGCGATGAGGATAAAATCCAATTCGAATTGAAAGGCTAATGCCTCACCTTCTGATCCTTCCAAGGATACCTTCTTGGATTTCTTCAATGGATAATTAGTTGCATTATGGCCCCCTCATGACAATTAAAGAATCTCACTTTAGATTGGTCAATCTTCTTCCCACCATGAGAAGAACTCGTTTTGGGAAGAGAATCCTTCTCCTTCCCTTTCCTTGCCTTACTGGCTAAGGCTAGATTTTCTTCATCATCCTTGGATGAAGAACCATCTCTAGTGCTCTTCCTGATCTCCTCCTATATGAGATCCGATCAAAGTCGTTCCCAATTCGACAATTTCTCTCTTCTTTGTATACTATTCTCCTGGTAGCTATACTAGCTCGTAGGAAGACCGAGGAGAGCAAGACTCGCAATTGCTCCGATACAATGTAGAAATTTTTCTACAAAACCTCGCTCTGATACCATGTAGAAATTTCTCTATAGATTAGCTAGCTCTGATACCATGTAGAAATTTCATCGTAGATCACCTGATAATACAACTTAGCTAAAGAAAAATACTTGATCTACTTCTACAAACAAACTTGCGGAAGCTTAATCAATTTTTAGCAAGATCAAATAGAACACATATAACAGAGAAGAAGAAATCATACACATGAAATATAGAAGAATACTATGTGGAAAGCCTCAGCTAAAAACCATGCTATCTGTATTATCATACAAGTGGAAATATCTCAAGATTATGCAAAGCTTTCCCTCACAAGCTATCCAGCTCTCAGTACAATCCCTCACTGCTACTCATAAATAGAATAGACAACACATATGCCTTCCTTCAGTCCTCCAAGCCTCCTATTTCCTTGCACAGTTTCTCCTAGGTCCTCCAGTTGCAACCTGTGTGACTCTCACCTCACACACAACACTGACCTCTGAAATAACTGCACAATCCTGAAGCAGATAATACCTTCTGCATGGATGAGTTTCCTTTATAGGAAAATTCCTCCAACTGATAGTACACAGTCCCATATTTTAATCTCAACTAGGTCTTTCTCTGGATTGACATGCATGTGTTATTTATGTGAGAATATTTAGTTATCTGGAAAACACTAGTTGCATGCATGCATGCATTAACTGACTGAACTCACAATTAGTTCCTCCAACTATTTGGAACTAGTTTAACTAGACTTAACTCAGTTAACTGAGCTAACTAATTACAACTCAAATACAACTCATCCTTATCTCCTTAATTAAGGGATAACTTCCTCAATCAAAGGGATAATTGTTGGATGTCTTCACAAAGACTCCATGTTTGATTTTCTCCAACTAATTAACTCAAGATGAATTAATTAATTATTTTTCAAACAACTGCTGAGACCAAATTCGAATTTTAATTCACAATTTTAATTTAGGGACTAATTAAGATTGGACTCTATCCCGAAATGTTATTTTTGGCATCTCTATTTTTTTCTATTTCCAACAGAGTTGGAGTATATCCTGAAATGCTATTTATAGCAATGCTATTTTTATCATTTCTATTTTTAGCATTTCTATTTTTAGCATTTCTTGTTGTTATTTTCAACACCTCAAAGATGTCACTAGACTAGATCCCTTACCACCAAGCATATAAGATCACCTAGACATCAGCAACAAGTTATAGTAGTTAGGAAACAATGCAGAAGATGCTTCAAATCTTCCCCTAGTTCTTCTTTGGGGCATCATCCTATATTGAGTTTCCTTCATTCGACCTCTAATGTTTGGAGAGGTAAATCTAGTGTATCATTGACCAATCCCTAGATCCTTTCCCTCTACACATCACCCTCCTTTTGTGGCTTCCTACGCTTGAATTTGAGGGTTTTCACATGATTTCTCTTACAGATTTCATGTTTCTACATTACTTCTTGTTATTTATATAGGATACTATTTAGTAATCCTCATTTGTATTGAAAACATTGTACTCAAAAGTCCCATTGACCTACTTGTGTGTTCATTTATTCGGTAGTAACATAATAATCTTATCTTATGCTACCTTATCAATTTCTTTAGTCCTTTAGTTCAACCATGTTTGGATTGAGAATTCTTGTTAGTGAGAAGTTCCCTACATTTTTTACACAAGTACAAGTGTGATCACCTGAGTTATCATCGATGTAAATTTACGCAAGCACCTAATTTATGTGATAGTTGAATCCAATATTATGCATCCTTTGGGTAGTCCTGCTTCTAGGAAATATTGTATTTCCATCCAATCCTCTTCCCATTTGGGCTCTTCTCCAATGGTTAGCACTATATATTCTATCAAACCCCTTCACTACCATAACAAAAAGCCTTTAACAGTGGCTCCCATATCATTCCACCTTTTCACTTTATAACGGGATGCACAAGACTATACTTTGGTCCATCAAAGCTCCTTGCCTGGATGGAAATCAATAGGGTTATGCTCATAGCACACCTTTATTCCTAGTTGGATTTCCTTGATAAAGGTGAAGCATATGAAATGAACCAAATAGAGGCAATTTCCTATCTGATCACAATGGAAATATAAATAATGTATTATTGCACCCTCTTGATTACTAAGAATCCATGTATCCCAGTATGACCCATGTCTCACATTATTTTTTTACCTATATGAGTGGAATAAAATTGTAGTTGGATCTGCTTGTGACTGTTATAACTTGGATGGATCTTATTATATGGGTTTTCTTTCATCTTGGAAAAATATGAAAGTAAAGTTAATGCATGACTTTGACAAATCTTGATAGTTATGTCTATATTAGTGTTTTGATACTTTTTGGTTCTATTATATTTTGGGCCACCTCTCATAGTTGTTGCATACTCTACCTATTTTTGCAAGGGTGTGTTTTAGCTTCCATCTTACTTTTTTATATTTATCATGCCAAGCTCATTCATTGGTTATGATGTTGTCAACAAACGTGTACTTCCCCAACCTAAACAATACTTATAGGTAATGATTAGTTATTATATTTTTTATTTGATAAATGCAATTGTTGGCTACTTGAAGATATTGATGAGGAAGTTACAGTATCATCAGACAATAATCTAAATGGTGTGCCTCCTTTATTTTGGATCTTATTCTAAATATACAGAAGGTATGTCTCTGGAGAAAAAAATTGCGCATCCTTCAATGGTTGGCATGTTGGAAGCTTCTGTAGATGATATTATTGAACATGGTGGATGGTAAGGGTGAGAACACGTAACACTTTATAAAATTTTATAATATGTATTTAAATGCATCTGAAACTTAAAGTGCTTCCTTAATTCAATTAATATGTGTTGTACTGATGGTACAATTTTTCACATACAATTGTAGTTTAATATTGTTTTTGTTTCTTACAAAATTATATGCATATTTCCGGCATTATTATAATGTTATTTATGATGTATCAACCCTATTTTAAGGGGTCATTGTGTGGATAGGCCTCTATAATGGCACAAATGTTAAGGAAAAGAAATGTTTTAGTGGAGCATTCAGTATTAGAGCATTCATTATCATTTCATTTCAGATTTAGTACTTCTTGGTTGGGCATGATATTTTACTCTTATAGTGGGCTAATGCTAGACGTTGTTGAGTAGCTAAAAGAGAGGTGTGTTGACCTTCTTCCTGGTTGTTTATGTTATCAAATTTAAAAATTATTATTCAAGGTTGGTTATTCATTAAAATTATGTTTTCTTTTGTTTCCTATGCCTAAATTGATATATTAGGATTCACTTGAATGATTGATTATCACTTTGTGCATCGATAATGGAAAGAATAAAAAATATATATTAAGACTAGTGGGTTGATTGTAAGATACTATTAATTCCTATGGTTTGTGGAAAATATGGATGATGTTAGGATCGAGAGATATTGTGGTTTTCTTGGTTTTCAAAACATATATATTTCAAGTGGGTACATTTGGTCAGATACATTGGAAAGGGGTTTAAAATGACAATTTTAGAAGCAATTCAAAACTTCTGTTTCTTTGGCATATCTAGGATTTTTGGTGGGTATGTGGAGATAGCATGGGAAAAGGATACTATAGAGAACAACTATATAAAGATGGACTCATCTTTATTTTTTGTGCTCACAAAGGAAAAGCAAGGCCAAGATGCAACCAATCAATCATTAGGACATTTACTTGATCTGGACCCTAAGAATCATGGCATATTGGGGCATGTTACCCACCCACATGTATGGGTAATCATAAGAGAATTTTTTCCTTCTGTGATGCAATTTTCTAGCCAACTGTCATACATTATTTATTATATGTTGTCTTTTTCTTTCCATTTGTTTTCAAGAGTTATCTACAACCTAATTTTTTTAGCATGTAACTTAGTTAACATGATTGTGCCTAAGATTTTCCTAAAGGTTGAATGCTAATTTTCTAAGGTGTTCTTTTCTATGGTGACATGTTTATAAAGGTCATCTAGCCACATGGTGGCCACTATTGCCCTACTCAAGAAACTTGTTCGAGTTTGTTGATTTTCTGGAGAAAAATGGTAGACATTGTTGATGTTGAGGTATATGTTGTATAGATATTTTATAATTTACTTTAGTTTGTATTCCAGTATTCATCGTCTTTTATTCCTTATACTTTGTATTGTTTCTTCTTTCATTTTCAAAAGAGGAAATTAGTATTGTTGGTAAGAAGCAAAAATTGAAGAAAGAGGAGAACAACAACACTGGAGTGACAAATTTAGAAAGAGAAAGAGAAGAGAATCGGCCTAGTTATACCATTAAATCCAATATCTTGCATGAGACACACACATACAAATTGATGGTCAAATCTTTAGAGTTGGTGAATTCACCTACAATTCCTTGGCAACGTAATGATAATGTTTTGAAGTGATGAAATAATATTTCATGTGTAAATTGTAGTCTAACCAATATTGAGTTGGAAACTCATATTGTAATACTTGACATTTTATATAATATAATTTATGTGGTTGAAATTATTTATAGTTGCACTTGATATTATTTAGTATTATAATTAACATATGTAACTTTGTCTTTTCATATTAGATGAACACGCACATTGTATGACATTTTTTTTTAATTTAATCATACTAATTAATTAATGTTGATAAATAATGAACACATAAAATTAATCTAAAACTACTACATTAGTAGTCTCTATTGATTAATGGTGAATACACATAAAATGAATATATGACTAAATTAGTCATTTATAATGATTATTAATAAAAGTAAATGAAACAAATATAAACTATTGAATCAGTCGTTTACATAACGAGTATGAAACTACCAAAAAGAATAAATGATTGTTGCAAATGATAAATTTGTAATTACAAATAATGACTAAATTTTGCATGTATACGACTATTAGTGGCTAATTTATAGTATCTTATAACATGACTGAAATTTAGTCATATTTCTTTGGTAATTATTTGGTTTCAAATGATGATTAAAATTTTCATGTATATGACTATTAGTAGCTAATTTTACAATATCTTATAACACGACAAACATTTTGGTTATATTTCTTTGGAAATTAATTGGTCTTTTTCGGTGATCAAATAGTAATATATTTTGTTGTATATTTGGTCATTAGTTGAGGCAATTAATGACTAAATCAATGACTAAATTAATAACCAAATTTATGACTAAATATACTACTAAAAAATAAAATTGAGAAAACCAATTGATGACTAAGTTAAAAACAACTAAAAGTTGGTCTTGTTATAAGATACTGTAATATGAAAATTTTAGTCATTTTTTTAGTAACTAATTAGCTATTTTGTACTATTCATTACGAACTTGTGATGAAGAACTACTATAGTTATAGTCATTCCTTATTGGTAAATTTGGGCGTAGTAGAAATTGAATAGGTGGTTGATTCAACCATTCTTTGTATGTTTCCTCTTTGAGATTTTCTCTTAATGTAGCCTTCTCTTGATTTGAGATTGTAGTGGGGTGCTATAGAAGATGGTAGGTGGGCCGCTCATTATCACTAAAATCCTAATTTCAAAAAATATTGGACATTATTACATCAATGATATTAGTAAGCACAATGCAATTGGTTTATTGAAATTATGTTATATCAAACAATTATTACCATCATTGACCCAAGATTGCGGTTGGAAGATGCCATGTTCCAATTGGCAAGGTGAAGCGGTTGTCCATTTTCATCTACCAACTACTTGTGATATACTACTATTGATAAGAGCTTCCGACATTTTTGAAATGGGGGAGTATTTTTTGCATTTAAACTTGATTCAAAATCAAGATCCTGTAAATTTGGATACATTTTTATTCAAATTACCATGGATTAAAAAAAAAACCAATTAGATAATTTAAATATAAATATAATATGAAATTACAAGAGATGGAAAGGGAAAAATCTGTGAAGGACTTTGAGCAATATGGAACGAGCTAGAATCTGAAGAATTGGCCATTTGATATTATGATATTTTCTCCCTGCATTTGAGAGAAATAAACAATAAATATTTGTGTACATACCTCAAATTAATTTCAAGAACAATATAACCACAGTCTAAATTTCAGTATAGTTTTCAAACCATTTTTAAATAATAAGGCGACTTTAAGTGAAAAATGTATACTATGAATTACTGTAACTCGTGGATGCATCCTAAAGGATAATTTGAGATTAATATGCCATTTTATGTGAAAATAAAAATTCAAATAATTTTTTGAATCACATCAGTGCTCTTGTAAAATTCAACGCACTGATGCATTCAATAATAACAACACCGATGTGTTAACATAATAACCGCACCAGTTTTGGGATTTAAAAATTAAAAAAAAATCATATCAGTTTTGTTCTATCACTAATTTCACTAATGCATTTCTGTAAAAACTACATTAGTGTGTTAAAATAATAACCTCATTGGTTTCTAGGCTTTCAAAAATAAGAAAGGAATTATATCATATTAGTGCTCTTATAAAACTCATCGCATCGATGTGTTTCACTAATAATTGCACCAAGGAATTACGAGAATAACTGCATTGGCTTCTAGGTTTTCAAAAATAAAAATAAAAATAATTATATCATATCGGTGTGTTATAAAAATGTAGTGGATCGATAAGTTATTTTAACCGATGCACATTACACAAAAATGCACCAGTGTTTTTTCCTCAGAAAAGCACCGATGTTCAGAAAAAGTCAAAAAAAAATGTGCATTTGTTTCTTTTCCAAATTGAAAAATGAACACTAAATGATTTTTTGAAATCTAATTTCATAAACTCTTTTAAATAGCAAGAAGTTATTTACCATTTCATTATTTTTCCCAAAATTTCAAGGGAGAAATTTGCAAGAGAGACAAACTGGGAGCACACAAAAATGCACCAGTGTTTTTTCCTCTGAAAAGCACCGATGTTCAGAAAAAGTAAAAAAAAATGTGCATTTGTTTCTTTTCCAAATTCAAAAATGAACACTAAATGATTTTTTGAAATCTAATTTCATAAACTCTTTTAAATAGTAAGAAGTTATTTACCATTTCATTATTTTTCCCAAAATTTCAAGGGAGAAATTTGCAAGAGAGACAAACTGGGAGCACTATGGAGTAGCAAATTGCTTTCAAACAACATAACCTTTCAAAAGATTGGAGTGGAAAGGTATGTTGATTTACTCAAAACCCTGCATAATAAATTTTTATATTTTTTTGTTGATTTTACTAATAAAAAATTTATAATTTATGTCAGATTTAATTAAAAGAGAGATTTGCAAGAGAGACATACTAGGAGCATCATGGAGTAGCTAAATACTTTGGAATAGTAGATCAACTATTCAGAAGATTATGATTTGAAAGCTATGGTGATTCACTCAAACGCCTTCATAGTAAAAATTTTAAATTTTATAGTTGAATTTACTAGAAACAAATTTTACAATTTCTCTTAGATTTAATTAAACATCAGAAAAGAATAAAAACCCTGCAGAGTAAAAATTTTACTAATGATTTTTTTACAGTCTCTCTTCTTATTTAGAATTAATTAGAGTTCATAAAAAAACAAAAAAATCAATACTTATCTTAAACCCTTGCTTCTTCTTGCTTATGTGACTGCAAAATTTCACCCTAGGGTTTAACTCCCTCTACCACTTCATAATTAGGGCTTTTCATTTTTATGGATTTTAGATTTAAGGAGTTTGTGTATATATATATATATATATATATATATATATATATATATATATATATATATATATATATATAATGTGTTTCACGAGTAAAGCATGGGGACTAGTTGTTGAATGGGATCCAAAACCTATCAGCCCTGTCCATTTTTTAAAAAAATGGCTTTTGTTTACTAGTGCACTATGTTTTAAAAATGCATTGTTGCTTCATGTTTTATAAAATGCATCGGAAGGCCTCTGACAAATAAAATTGTTAAGTAAAAAAACATTTGTTCATTTTCTTATTTTTGTTTTTTATTGTGATGGCAGTACTCTTATCATTACATATCACACCGCCATAATTCAAAGCTTTTTTAAAAATAATTTTCATTGTTGGTGCTTAATAATTAAACACTCAGTTAAACCAAAAGTCTCTCCATCTAGGTGATGTTGCTCCTGTTAGGGTTCCTGCGTAAACCCTGCTACCCTACTCCATTGTGCCCACTGTTATCCTGATTTTGCTTCTCCACTGACTCTTTCTCCATGAATCTGCCCTCCAGAGGGGTGGGCGCGGCCCCCCCTCCCCCCATCGGTCCCTCTTTTGACAATTCTACAAGCACAGACACTTAGGCCAGTCCCTACTCCACCCCACTGGCCACTCATGACATCGATCCTGCCATCGACAATGCTTGTGACTTTGTTGTAGGTTCCATGGCCGCCAAAGACAAAGGCATTGACCAGAATGCCTCGACATCACAGCCAAAGGTGTCCTCTGCTACATGCATCCCCAAGTCTACAGAAAGAATCAAAATAGATCTCCCTAGTCACCAAATCAATAGCCAAATCCCATACGTTAGCAATCATGCACTCATAGGCAAGTTCCTCGGATTCTGGCCAACTGAAAAGGCCTTGCAAGGATGGATCACCTCTAAATGGAAGCCTAAAGGACAAGTTACCCTGTAGCTGGGTCCCAAGGGCTTCTTCACTGCTACTTTCAACTTTTTGGAGAACAAAACTTGTATCTTTGAGGGAGGCCCATACTTCTTCAACTTTGCAGGCCTGTACCTTCATGACTGGATTGAGAGGTTCAATCCAGACAAAGAAGATTTCAATTGGGCTCCAGTATGCATCTGTATGTACTCACATCCCCTGGAATACTGGAATGAGGAGACCTTAAAGGACATAGGCAATAGCCTGGAGGCTTTTATCAAAGTCGCTGAGGAAACTAAATTTTAAAGATACACCTCGTATGCCAGGATCTATGTACACATGCGTCTGGCCAAAGCACTCGCGGACTCAGTAAGTCTATTTAATGATGATTTTGAATGGGTCCAAACAATAGACTATGAGCATGTTCCTTTTCATTACAGGAAATGCCATGAACATGGCCATCTTTTCAGGGATTTCCCACTGAATCTTCAGTCTAAATTCCCTGTCACTAAGACGAGCAAAGATGCTGAGGGATTCACAAAGGTCTCCAGTAGAAGAAAGCATGCCAAGAAATCTCCAGTCGCCCCAGATAATCTAAAGAAACCTGAAACTCGGAACAATTTCGAAATCCTGACTTCTCAAAATAACATGGAGGATCAACTTTTAATCCCTCCTTCAGATCCATCTCCTTCTTCACCCCCCCTCCTCCAAAATCTTCAGCTCCGCTCTCAGCCTCCGATCTCACCAGCATCCCTACCTCTACCTCCTCTAATAAAAAAGATCTAAATATAGCCCTACAATCTTCCAACATGGAGATAGATGCAACTCTAGCTCTCAAAATCCATCAAAAGTCAAACAAGGAAGAACAGAACATACTGATACACATGGATGAGGAACCAGAAAGTGTAGATCTGGTAGGTCTAGACATTCTCAGCCTGGAAGCAACGTGTTAAAAAAAAGAATTGAGTGCTATACTCCCCCAGGAAATCGAAAGACTTGAAGTAGGTTTAGCCAGAGCACAACATAACAAATGTCTTGGTATTTAGGCAGGTAGTCCTTGGGATGGAAAAAAAATACTGAAAGACATGAAGAAACGAGGCACAAAACGGATCTGCAGAGGACCATTATTATTGGAGAAATGCTGGTGGAATCTGGTAGATTTCCCAAGTTGACCAAGCTTTTCAAATCTCTCCCCGATGTTCCTCATGAAGCTCATCTCGTGGAATGTGAGAGGGATTAATAGCCCTGAAAAACATAGAATGTTAAAAAATATGATCCAGCAAGAAAAGCCTTCATTAGTCTTTCTACAAGAAACAAAATGCAATAGCACTGAACTGGAAAAGATTCTAAATAAAGCCTGGTCGGGAAGCTGCTCAGTCTCAGTGGATGCTTCAGGGGCTTCAGGAGGGCTAGCAATCATGTGGAACCCTCAAGTTCTCTCCCTTCAAGATTTTCATGCCTCACACTTCTTTATTCAGACAACCTTCCACCTAATCGGGACCAATATCCATGGTCATCTTTCTAATGTGTATTTCCCACAAGATTTACAAAAAAAGTTGGATCTGTTGGACACACTCATGGCTCTCAACTCTGATAGGGGCTTTCCCCTTTGGATTTATGGCGATGACTTCAACATCATCACAACTTTGGAGGAAAAATTAGGAGGAAGATCTAGGTTGGAAGGTGACAACATCGACTTCAAAGACTTCATCCATAGAAATTAGTTAATGGACCTTCAGACTTCTAATGGTATGTATACATGGACCAATAAAAGAAGGGGACCATAGCATATAGCTTCAAGGCTATATCGATTCCTTATGTCGGATAATGCCATTCACCTGGGTGGGGACTTTCATGCTTCCATCATGACTCAAGTGGGCTCTGATCATTTGCCCATAATGCTACAGTGGTCGCATCCAGGCTCTAAGTGCAATAGACCTTTTCGCTCCAAATCCTTTTGGTTTTCTCATCCTAACTTCAAAGTAGTAGTTATCGATGCCTGGAAATCCTTCACTCCCCCTGCAGGAGCCAAGATGTTCCAGTTTCAACAAAAGTTAAAATACCTTAAACAAGTTCTCAAATCATTGAATCACACTCAGTTTGGTAACATTTTTGATCATCATAAAGTGTTGGAGCAGCAAATGAATACACTACAACAGTGTATTATCTCTTAGGGAAGAACGGAAGACTATGCACAATAGGAGCAGGTCCTCTTGACCCAGATTGAAGCACAAAGGCAACAAGAAGAGACCCTATGGTGACAAAAATCCATGATCAGATGGCTTAAGGATGGGGAGAAAAATACCAAATTCTTTCACAACTCTACCATTCAAAGGAGAATGCATAATAACATCGCCTTCATTAATAATTAGCAATGGGAGAATCTAGAGGTGCATGAAGAAGTGGAACAGGAATTCAAAGAGTACTTTCAGGACATTCTTCAGGAGCCCCCAGGCTACAGAAATCAAGCTATTCGATCTATTACGCAGCACATTCCTAAAATCATCATCGCGGACCACAACATTATGCTTCTCCAGCCTATCTCTATGCAAGAAGTGGAGGACGCAATGGCCCAACTGAAGGATGGCAAAGCGCCTGGCCCTGATGGCAGATGCATTGGATCCTTCCTTCCCTAAATGCAACCTTTATAGCGCTCATTCCTAAGTGGAAGAATCCAATACACCTGATAAATATAGGCCTATTGCACTCTGCAATGTAATCTACAAACTCATATCTAAAGTCTTGGCGAACAGGCTCAAACCTCTTCTCCCTCTCCTCATTTCGCCAAAGCAGACAGGCTATGTAGAAGGGTGCCAGATTCTGGATGGTATCATTCTCTCACATGAAGTGATCCACTCCCTCAAGATTCTAAAAAAGCCAGGTATGATTCTCAAGTTAGATCTTTCTAAAGCCTTCGATAAGCTTAGTTGGACCTATATTAATCATATATTACTTGCATTCAGCTTAAATGCTACCTGGACTTGATGGATTATGAATCGCATTTCCAACCCCTCTTTCTCTATTCTTCTTAATGGTTCTCCTTCCCTACCCTTTCTTCCTTCCCAGGGTATCTGTCAAGGAAATCCTCTCTGCTCGTTCCTTTTTGTTCTCATGACCGAAGGACTTAGTCACCTTCTTCATTCTGCTATCAATTCACACTCTCTAAAGGGCATTTCTCTGCATGGTCAACCCCCCATCTCTCACCAACAGTTTGTCGATGATAATATGATTTTCGACCATCCGTCAGTTCAAGAGGCCTCTGCCTTCAAGTCACTGCTCAATCTCTTCTCAGAAGCTTCTAGCACCACTATCAATGCCTCCAAATCCTCGCTCTTCTTCTTCCATACTCCTATTCTCACTTAGAGAAATATAGCCAGGATTTTGGGCTTTTCGATAGCCATGCTTCCTTTGAAATATCTTGCAACTCCCATGTTTGATTTAGCCATCAAACATGCTTCCTGGAGAACCCCCCTGACAATTTAGAAACCAGGCTCTCCTCCTGGGCCTACCGCTTGCTCAACATTGCAAGCAGACTTATCCTAATCAAATCCATTCTCCAAGCCTTGCCTCTGTACTTATTTTCAATCCTGGCTACCCCTAAATGGGTTCTTAAAAATATCTGCAATCTTCAAAGAAACTTTCTTTGGGGTTCCTCAGGCCACAACAAAAAATGGGCTCTAGTCAAATGGACAGAGGTTTGTCTTCCGAAGTCAACTGGTGGGCTTGGTCTGAGGGATCCCCTCCATAGCAACAACACCATGGGCACTTGCATCTAGTGGAACTGAATCTCAAAACTGCACACTCCCTCGGCACATCTCTATCAGGCCAAATATGCTCCATCTAGTCCAATGGAGGATCTCATCCACATCAGTACAACCACCCCTAGCTCACTGATTTGGAATGTGGCCAAGCAACACAGTGCCTTTATTCAAGCGCACAGCTTCTGGCAAATCCACTCGATTACCACTGCAAGATTTTGGGAGGATTCTTGGCAACAACTTCCCAAACTCGCCTCTCTCTTTCACAAACCTAAGTGGCAAGCAACTATGCAGCAAAATGATCAAATCCATGTCCATCAATTTGGTAGCAGCAATCCTCTCAAGGTTTTCAACTTTGGAGAACAACTAACACCTGGCAGGCTAACTGGCAGGAGGAAACTTATGAAGAGATCGATCAAGAGCTCAAACTCAAGAAAATTAAACTCTCTGATCAAAAGGACAAAGTGCGATGGGGATACACCCAAAGGTATGTTCACTACCAAGGAAGCATACCATCTTCTCTATCAACCCACGCAGATCATAAAGGATCAGCTATGGGATCAGGTCTAGCAACCAAGTATCTGGCCTAAGGTCTCCACCTTCTTTTGGCTACTAAGAAAACAATGGATCCTCACTTGGGATAATCTACATAAGCAATGATTTATTGGGCCTTTTAGATGTCCCAACTGTAATCTTCACATAGAGACCATCTTGCATCTCTTGGACACATGCCCATTAGCAGATCAACTTTGGGAGAGAACAACACAATGTAATAGAAGAATGGGCAGACGTGTGGGAGATATTTTAAACACCATCAGGAATTGGCCTCGGCATCCTTTCTAAAGTCTTCTACTCAATTACCTCTGGAACCTCTTACTGGGATTTTTCTACTAGATCATCTGGAAGGAAAGAAATAACAAAATCTTTAAAAATCATAGTATGCCCCTTGACACTCTTTGGTTACTTCTCAACCAAAACGTTCAAGAAGCTCTAGCTCTAAGACATTGGCAAGACTCAGATTTGCCAGTTTCACCCCAGGAATTCCTCATTCTGGCCAATTGGAACCTGGATCTCACTTTCTTAGCTCATATCAAGCCCAACTCCTCCATCTTCTCAGAGTCTCCCCAATTCTGGTCTCCTCCTGCCATCCACCCTTACAAACTGAACTTTGACGGAGCTGCTAAGGGCAATCCTGGGCTGGTTGGATATGGTGGTATCTTCAGAGATGCTATAGGCTCTATTCTGCACATATATCACGGTTCTCTTAGAAGAGACACCAACAATGCTGCCGAACTTGAAGGCTTATGGAGGGGCATTTGTATAGCAGAAATAAACAATTTTTTCCTCTAAAGGTGGAAGGGGATTCTCAAATATTAATAAAAGTTGCTATTCGGATTCATTCAGGCTCTTTAGCAGCAAAGATCGCTTCGAGCTGGAGGCTTCTAAGCAGATTGGAACAAATTGAAGAATGGTCAGGGCTCCATGCAGCATCATCTTCAAGCACATTTGGCAAACAGCTAATAAGGTAGCAGATAGACTGGCAAATCAAGGAGCCGATCAACAGCTCCCATTCTTCTCTGGCCCTTTGAACAGTTCCAATGATATACAACTCAAACAAGACTGCACTCTCTTGGTGCAACAAGATCTATCTCTCCTGGATCCGGGTGTTTAATGGTATGATCGGTACATGGGCAGCTAAATGGGTTGGTGTGTGGCTTATTACAACCACCACTCAGCCTCGCGCAATTACGGTCTTTAATTCCTCTGCTCTCAACTTCAATGCTATATTAATGTAGCCTGTCCCTCCTTACCAGCCTATTCATTCTTCTAGCATGACGCCCCTATCTGGATTCATTTTCTCTCCTCCTCTGTGCTCACATCACTCCCTTGCTGTCGTAGAGCCGTGCTCTCAAACCAGCCCACGCAAACGTTGGGCCCTGGATCGCTGGGTGGATTTATTGTTGGGCCTTCAAGTTTCTCATAGCCCTTTCTGCAATTTCAATAGCAGCTTATCCTCTGTCCCTCCCACTGCCCCTCTGGGTGCTAAAGCTAAGCTACTTTTAGTCCCCTTCTACCTCCATAGTATTGCAGCCAGTTCTGAACCTCCTGCTCTATCCACTATGCCCAGATTGTGCCAAAGAATGAGTTGCAAGAGGGGAAGTTCCCAAGGGCAAGTTATCCGCCAAGCCTCCTCCTCCACGACGGATTCCTTGTCATTGTCCTTGGACTTCTACTCTAACCGATATCGTGTTACCAGGAGTGGTCATCGATGGGGTCGTGGGAAGCTTAATTTGGCAGTGTGCTCTCTCAATTCTCCACCTAATATAGCTCGTCTTCAGTTTCCCTGTACTCTCAGTAATGTCTCCTTCTTAGCCTCTGTCACCATTTAGCTTCGAGAGGGTACTTCAAGTCAAGTTGTCATGACCTCTAGGGTGACTCTGGAGACGAGGGTGGAAGATGGGCATGGCACTACTCAGATTGATAACAAGCAGAGTAAGGCTTTGGGTCTGAGTAATAGCATTGCAACCCAGGTAATGGATAATCAGGCTGGTCCGAGCATCCCTACTAGTGGCGGTTCTTCAAGCAAAGAGGGCCATCCCTCTCAGGATGAAGACCTCTACAATTATGGGCGTTGCATCATTGAAGAGCATCCCTCCACCTCTCATGAAGCTTAATCAGGTTTGCGTTCAATGGTTTTTGTTTCTCCGTGGCTCGAAGGTGCTCAATTCCCTCCTGTTTTATTGCCATGATATGCTAAACAGTTCTCATGCTTAGTCCTTTTTTCCAAAGTCAAATAGTT
Source organism: Pinus tabuliformis (assembly GCA_031772625.1). Taxonomy (NCBI): domain Eukaryota; kingdom Viridiplantae; phylum Streptophyta; class Pinopsida; order Pinales; family Pinaceae; genus Pinus; species Pinus tabuliformis. The sequence continues at coordinate 1,374,143,388 of CM062820.1, forward strand.
GGTTTCCCCTGCGTGGGCGGCATTTTTTTGGCTATGTGTTTTGGTCTCGATTTCAGTCACAGCTATTTTTGAGGTTTGACTTCAGTTTTGATTTGGGCAGCGCTTCTCTATTTTCTTGCCTGAGCCCAGTCATCTTGTTTTGGTTGTTGAATTACCTCTCGTCAGTCTTCAGTTTCAGTTACAATAATGGTGTTGTTCTGTTTCTATGTACTAGTCATGGTCATGCTCCTAGAAGCCCTTCTGGTCGGTCTTCAGCAAGCATTTTTGGACAGTGTTCGGCTTTGCAATGTGAGCATGCTGCATCTCTGGGCTAGACTTCTCGAGGCCATGGCCTCTCTGTAAATTTATTTTGTATCAATATAGGAGTAGACAAATTAAGAAAAATATAATTAAACACTCAGTGCATTAACTAAATTAAACGCATAGGTGCATTTTGTTCACATAAGCGCACTGGTTTCTAAAGCTATTTTTGGCTGAAAATTATATTATTTATTTATAAAATATATTTAATAGGTTATATATTTAATGGTACAGGTTTTGTATTCATAAAAAATGTCTCAAAAGTTGTCAAGTAGCAAAAGCATTGTTCAACACAATGATAGCACATCCAAAAATGTAGAAAAAATGATTTCTTTGTAAATTCTTTACAAAATTAATATGTTTGAACTATATGTAAGTTTAACTAATAAATATTTACTAGTGTGTCTCATGTAGAGCCACAAAATGAGGAAGTTTGATAAGATTATTTCTGATCTAAGTGAAGAAGAGTGTAAAAGCCTTATGGAAAAATTACGGAAGGATGAATCAGGTGAATGAAAAAATATTATTCAATATGAACTTTTTTCTTTTGAATGTTCATTAATAACATAATAATTTTAGACCACATATTTCAAATAATCTATTAATTCACATATGTTTAATGTTCAATGGGAACCAACAACAAAGGAAAAGAATTTCATTCTAGTAAATAAAAAACATGTAAATGGAAATGAATTGGTCCTTATCTCATCTTGAGTGTTGTTGGAGGTTAATGAAAGGGTAAATTCCTTTACAGAACTATGAATGATATTGTGGAATGAATATATAGACGTACTTTCCACTTACAATACAAAAACCAATCCAATGATTCCAAGAACCAAGTTATATTAAAACTACAGGAAGTGCTTCCATGGCAATGGTCAACGAGACTTATCAAAGTTGCAATAGAAAAAGCATACAAAAACTGATCTAAAAATGAAATAGAATTGTTTAAGGATGCAAGGTATCCATTTCCATTTATGTAAATGAGTGCACAAATATTCCAAGTTTAAATCTACAAATATGTGCACTTCTTATTTCTAATACAAAGATTGACTGTAGCGGCATTTACTGGATATGTCACCTCTAAAGAGAGGATGATATCCAGAAGCTACCTGGCCCTCTACATACTCTGCCTAAGGAAATAAACGTAAACACTCAGTTTCAATTAAAAACAAGACCTTGCTTGAACTTGACATTATGCAGAATCTTAGCTTGAAGAGGTGTATGTCCTTTCTTCTGTTTATGTGTTTTAACTTGATTTGTTTCAGCTGATATTAAACATATATATCAGACATATAAGGCAGCAAATAAACATCACACATAACATTAAATTTAATAATGAGTTCACCCCAATCTCGTGGACTAGGTCTCCTGTGAGCTCTAGTCAACTAGACTTGGCTCTTTAGGATTATGGCTTGAATTCTTTTACAAGTTCCACACTCAACTCCAAAAGGTTACTGATTGACCTATGGGTTTATAAAAACCATATACATCCATGTCATGGCTCTCCACTTTGTGCAGGCAGATCTAGGCTCCCTTGGACTTCATTCCTTCAGTAGGTGCACTAAGCTTCCCTAAGCTTCTTAATGGCACAAACTCCTTCAGAATACTTCAAATGTCTCGAAAACCTCTGCTACTTTCTCCAGCACATATCTGACATAAACAAATGACTGTTAATTTTCTTAAAATGAGCACTGCATCCCCAATCTAGGCCTTCTCCCATGGATGGCTCTGGGCTACCTAAAACTTCTCTTCAGCATCTCGACCTTTAGAAGTCTCCAAATGCTTCTAAAAACACCTTCATTGGATTTAGAAGGTTCCTTACAGCAGAAATAGGCTTTTGTTTCACCTCAAATAAATGAACCTAGCCTAGCATAGCTCAATCACTGAAATGGCCATAGTGGCCCTGAAAGCTTCCCTGAAGCTAAACAGCGAGAAGAATGCCTCAACAGGAAAAACGAGCTATAGAAATGGATTCATAATGCTGAAATCCTTCAGGAATGACCTTCATTCCACTTCCAATGGCTGCACATATCCCAATGCAGCTCCCAAACTGATTTGACCCTAGTGGCTCCTGGAACATCCACAAAGAAAAACCACCTGCAAATGACCTTAGATGGCTATGAAACCTATGCAAATGGCTTTATAAGGTTGAAGAGACCCAAAATAAATAAATAAAATTGTCCAAAAAGGACTTTCCTAACCAAAGTTATGGCTCATTGAAGATTTCCTCCAGTTTGGCCTAGAATCACTCTAGCTAACTATAGTGGAAGTTGAGTTAGCTCCGCCAATTATGATGGGACCGCCCAAATTTGGCGCTCCACCATTATTCCCACCATCTTAACTACCACCTAACTATCATGTTACCTGTGCATGTGAACGGGATCTTCGGAATCGGTGGTCTGCATTGGATTATGTGCCAAACTTTAATGGCATGGTTGGTAAACTGGTTGTGGTTTCCACTTTTAACGTGAATGTGACCACGTAATACCGCTACCAACATCCGCCGACAGTTATGGGTTATGCCCCTGGTTTTTGGGCGACGGTCATATAATATGGGGGCTGGCCCTTAGAGGCTGGTCCCCTTCGTGCCCTGCCCAAACAAACTTTAACGTTCAAATAAAGTTGCTCAGGCCAACATAACACGTCCCACCTACGTAGCGCAGTGGTAAGACTTAGGCCTGGTCTGCGAGAGGTCTTGTGTTCAATTCCACTCTCTGCCCAAAATTTTAACAATGCGCCAACATAATGCTGATGTCACCCTGGGCCATGTGGTGACCTCCAGGCTTGCCACGTGGCTGCCTGCCATTGGTTGCCCCAAAAAGAATATTTTTAAGAATATTCTTTTTTTTTTTTTTTTGAAAAATATTCAAAAATTAAGGGTTATTGGGCGATTTTGTTTTTGACATAACTTCCTCATACAAAGACCATTTTTTGAACCGTTCACAATGACAGAATCAGGAGGACGAGCTCTATCTGGTCATTTAGATTCGAACCAGTTCTGAGCACTTTCATTTTTAAGCATTTTAGGACACTTGGTCCTGAGCTCCTGATCACACCTCCCAAATGAGAAGGCTTTTGGTCCCCAAAAGCTTACTAAATCTCTGAACTGAACTGTACATCATTTGAGAGAACACAAACATCCTCTTCCATTCAGCCAAATGAACATACTGATGCCAAAATGTTCTGCCTTATCAACTATCGTCATGACGAATGTTGTTGCATAAGCCAAGTACTTGTCGAATCTCGACCAAGCTTACTCGCCAGAAAAATCTGAAATTTGCAAAAACCAGCAATGACACCTGCTGAAATATGAGCTGAAATCTTCCACTGACCATGCGGGCTTTCCACTCTCATTATGCCCATCCATGACACCTCCTCTCTAAAAGAAGAGTTGCCTCCCAAATGAGAATGCTTTTACCGGCTGTAGAATGTTGAAGGTACTATAGATGCTCATCCCAAACTCTTGGGATACTTGCTGCAAAAACTTCTCAAAAGAAGTAGAGACCCATGCTGAAATTTGAGCCCTCTTTGCATGAATTCTTTTCCATCTCATGGGATTGTGCACTGCTTTGCACCAAATTCTTTCCCTGCACCAAATGACACCAAAGGTACTTGTGAAACAAGACAATCGTCAATAACAAGTTGTCTTGAAATATACTGAACAGTGGACTCAACCATCAACATGGCAAATGTGTACACAACCAACACAATTCGACAAAACATGTGCACCACAATCGACACAAGTCAATAGAACATGTGCACCACAATAAACACAAGTCAATAATCAAAGTGCGACATGATTGACACAAGTCGATAATCAAAGTGCTACATGATTAACACAAGTCGATAAGCAATGTGTGACACAATTGACAATGTAAAATTGTGCTTCACAAGCGACACTAGTCGACCAACAACAAGATACATTTACAAACACTTATGCATGTATCATGTACAATGAACTATATACAGTCTGACAAATACACCTAAAACATCTATGTACAGGTGTAACTTCAACTCTTCTTTTCTAAGACCAACAGGTACATCAACCCAATAAACAACATGTGGGTGACAAGAGATGAAATGAAAACATTGCTCCATGGCGAGATTTTGCAACAACAAAACAAAACAGGCATACATCCAATGTTTGTATGTAAAAAAGGAGTACATCTTACTACATCAAGAAGTCCATCCACTTCTTACCAAGCCACTTCAATGGCAATTTTTGCTGCTGCAACTTTTCCTCATGTGAAACTTCCCTTTCAACATCAATAATGGAATCCGTGGTTCCACCTTTGCCAACCTTCTTGTCCTCTTGCTGCATGTGTGTGGGACGATGAGTTGGATGTAAATTCCAAAAATGAGAGACAACATGTCCCTTCTTTTGGCAGAGAGTGCAAATCTTATGCACCTTCTTTGAAGGTAGTCTTTGCTTCATCTATTCCCTGTATGCTTTCTTCCTCATCCAACATCTTGAAACATGACGATTAAATCGACCACAATATGTACAAGGAAACGTTCTTCCATGAAAGCATGTAAAATTTTCATGCCTTGCAGAAAAACAATCAAATTGATCATGAGTAGATTCATACCTCTTATTTTGCTTTGCATGTTCATCCTTTTTGCCTCCATGAGGAGATGAACTAGTAGAGGCTTCAGCTTTCAATTGCAGACTAACATCATTGTTCTTGTCTTGAAAATTGCCTAACATTGCATGCTTTCCATAAGCTACATGTCCACCATCTTATTGCTGCAACAAAGGCTTAAAACAATGGAAATCATCATTGAAACAAATTTGACATATTTGCCTCATGGAACTTCAAACAAAAGTTCTCTTTGAATTAACCTCATATGCCTTTATGGATTTTGAGTTTTCACCATTAGATTGCACATAACCCAGTCCAAGGTTCTTGGATCGTTCCTCAATAGAAATGGGTTCAATCATGCCCTGTGCATGCTTTCCTAATCCTTTTCCTTCATAACCCATCTTAATCATGAGCTTGGATCTTATTCCCCTTTTATGCTTTCTGAAAGATCCTACACATCTTTCTAAAGAGGAAACTAAAGACAAATCAGAATGGATTACCTCTTTCTCACGCATGCTCTTGGTCAAAGCCTCTTGGGCTTGCGGAATTTGCAACTCCATATCATGAAATCTTTGAAGAATTTCTTCCTCCTCCTGCTTCATGGCCAACAATTTCTCATGGAGCATTGTGCCTTCTCTTCTATCCCCAAATAGGATCTGCACCATATCCTTCAAGATAAGGAATTCACGCTTCATATCCTCATCAAAGAACCTTGTGAAGGAGAAATCTTAACTTGATGAAGTTGTTATTATAATGTCAATGAAAAAGTTAATTCAACAAGGTGCTTAAAGCTTTTCAAAACAAATGACAAAGCTTTTTACACAAATGTCTTTACAACCATCACATTCAAGCAACCAACAACACACAAATCAAGCGAAAATCTTGTTCAAGCATCCAATAGCAAAGCAACTCAAATGAAAATCTTGAAGTGGTTTTGAGATCCTTTTGGGGTAAGGAAAATATCTTCTATTCCTTTTTGTCTTCTTCAAGACTTAACTAATCAGTAGCTATCCCCAAACTTCAGCAAACTCAAACAACATGCAGTTTTCAAAATAGTAAAGCAGTCAATCTTTAACATTGCTTAAAACACCTTTCAAGCTATACAATCAAGCTACTGTGATGTCAATCAAGCAAACCAAGTGCTTTGATGCCTTCCTGATCTGAAAATGGAATGTACTTGTTTAAGGGTGCAAGGTATCCATTTCCATTTATGTAAATGAGTGCACAAATACTCCAAGTTTAAATCTGCGAATATGTGCGCTTCTTATTTCTACTACAGAGATTGACTATAGGGGAATTTACTGGATATGTCACCTCTAAAGAGAGGATGAGATCCAGAAGCTACCTAGCCCTCTACAGACTCTGCCTAAAGAAATAAAAATTAAACACTCAGATTCAATTAAAAACAAGAGCTTGCTTGAACTTGACATTATGCGAAATTTTAGCTTGAAGAGGTGTATGTCCTTTCTTCTGTTTATGTGTTTTAAGTTGATTTGTTTCAGCTGATATTAAACATATATATTAGACATATAAGGCAGCAAATAAACATCACACATAACAGCAAATTTAATAAGGAGTTCACCCCAATCTCGTGGGCTGCGTCTCCTGTGAGCTCTAGTCAACTAGACTTGGCTCTTTAGGATTATGGCTTGAATTCTTTTACAAGTTCCACACTCAACTCCAAAAGGTTATTGACTGACCTATGGGTTTATAAAAACCATATACATCCCTATCATGGCTATCCACTTTGTGCAGGCAGATCCAGGCTCCCTTGGACTTGATTCCTTCAGTAGGTGCACTAAGCTTCCCTGAGCTTTTTAATGGCACAAACTTCTTCATAATACTTCAAATGTCTATAAAACCTCTGCTACTATCTCTAGCACATATCTGACATAAACAAATGACTGTTAATTTGCTCAAAATGAGCACTGCATCCCCAATCTAGGCCTTCTCCCATAGATGGCTCTGGGCTACCTAAAACTTCTCTTCAACATCGCGGCCTTTGGAAGTCTCCAAATTCTTCTGAAAACACCTTCATTAGATTCAGAAGTTTCCTTACAGCAAAAATAGGCTTTTGTTTCACCTCAAACTGATGAACCTAACCCAGCACAGCTCAATCACTAGAATGGCCCTGAAAACATCCCTGAAGCTAAACAGTGAGAAGAATGCCTCAACAGGCAAAACGAGATGTAGAAATGGATTTAGAATGTTGAAATCCGTTAGGAATGACCTTCGTTCCACTTTCAATGGCTGCACACATCCCAATGCAGCTCCCAAATTGATTTGGTCCTAGTGGCTCCTGGAACTTCCACGAAGCAAAACCACCTGAAAATGACCTCATATGGTTGTGAAACCTATGCGAATGGCTTCAAAAGATCGAAGAGACCCAAAATCAAAAAAAAAAAATCGTGCAAAAGGGAATTTCCTAGCCAAAGTTATGGCTCATTGAAGATTTCATCCAGTTTGGCCTAGAATCACTCCAACTAACTGTAGTGGAAGTTCAGTTAGCTCTGCCAATTATGGCGGGACCGCCCAAATTTGCCACTCTGCCATTATTCCTGCCATCTTAACTGCCACCTAACTTTTGTGTTACCCGCGCATGTGAACGGGATCTTCGAATCGGCGGTCTACGTTGGATTATGTGCCAAACTTTAATGGCATGGTTAGTAAAATGGTTGTGGTTTCTGCATTTAACATGAATGTGACCATGTAATACCGCTACCAACATCCGCCAACAGTTATGGGTTATGCCCCTGGTTTTTGGGCGACGGTCATATAATATGGAGGTTGGCCCTTAGAGGCTAGTCCCCTTCGTACCCCGCCCAAACAAACTTTAACGTTCAAATAAATTTTCTCAGGCCAACATAACACGTCCCACCTACATAGTGCAGTGGTAAGACTTAGGCCTGGTCCGCGGGAGGTCTTGTGTTCAATTCCACTCTCCGCCCAAAATTTTAACAATGCACCAACATAATGCTGATGTCACCCTGGGCCACATGGTTGCCTACCATTGGTTGCCCCAAAAAAATATTTTTAAGAATATTATTTTTTTTAATTTTTTGAAAAATATTCAAAAATTAAGGGTTATTAGGCGATTTTGTTTTTGGCATAACTTTCTCATACAAAGATTGTTTTTCGAACCGTTCACGGTGCTGGAATTAGGAGAACGAGCTCTATCTGGTCATTCAGGTTTGAACTAGTTCTGAGCACTTTCATTTTTGAGCATTTTAACAACACTTGGTCCTGAGCTCCTGATCAACAACAAAAATAAAATCATTCAAAAGGTAATATTTCTAAGTAAAACACTATTTTAAAATTGTATGCATATAATAGTACAAAGCAGTCATTTATTAATATCAATTTTGGTATATTTAGTTTTCATATATTAATATAAATATAGTTTATCACTTTTGCAGGCAGATTATGAAAATCCCAAAGGATGAAGGAGATGATATCGAAAACATGCCAGTAGGAATGTCCAAAAAAGTGTACAAGGAGACAATCAAAGAAATGGACATAATTGCATCACAGGGGGATCCATCTCAACAAGAACGTGCTTCAAATGTATGTAACCATAGAAAATTTCGATTAGGTACATATAAACAAATAATTTAGCATTAAATATTAATTTTCAAGTATTTTCTTGCATAAAATAAATCAAAATGGAACACATTTAGCACATAAAATAGGATGACAAGGAAGAAAATGGTTGATATCAAAGTTTGTGAGTAATTGTTAATATTTCCTTATAAGAACTTAAGATTTCATTTTGTATATTTTAAGTTGTTTTACAGCAACCATCCTTGAATGTTTTCAAATAGGTGCTAACATACAAAGAAGAGCCATCGAAAGAATTGATTAACATTGGGTTAAATATGGGTTGTGAGTATATGTTGGCATATCAAAATTAATTGTGAATTTTGTAAGTATCTATGTTTTTTTACTTGTCTGATTTTATAATTAGTAGAAAAAGAATCCTTTATATTAAATCTATGATTTTTTATGGGGTATAAAACTTGCAAAAAACAAAGTATAGAACTATGCCAACAGAAGAGTTATTGCAACAAGGCGTGAGACTTGGTTTTGAAACCATGTTTACAATTCATAAGTCAGTTCTTTCTATGGTACAATGCTATTCAATTTACATTGAAATATATTATTTATTTCAATTTTCAGTATTCGACTCACCAATGTAGATATATTGGTTACACTTTATTTTTATGTTTGCGGATGGAACAAGAAGAAGATGAAAATAGTCGATGAAATCAACAAAAAATCTGTCCAAATAACCCAAGTTATGGAAATAGCTTGAGAAATACTAACAACAGTGCTAGAGAAGAAGGATCATCTATTTGGATATCAATGCAAGCTATTGTATTTGTTTTTTAAATTATTTGTGAAAATCAAACATTTTGTTTAATGTTATGGACATAGTGTCCTAATTGAAAGATGAGGGGTTACCAATAACTATCCCATTTTGTATAAAAAAGAGCCTCTTATTCATATATAACAAAATACATTTTGATTTATTCTATTGCGTTGTCCAATATTGTTGTCAAATATTACACCACTGATTAAATATAGATGACGAAATATTATAATGAAGAAATGTGAAAGATGATGAAATAAAAAATTAATCCAAACATCATATACATATGCATTAATAAAAAAATAATTTTAAATGAATATTTTTATAAGATATATCTTGGTTTTTCGATGAACAATGGATATAAAAAATCACAATAATTGCACTGTCATGAGTTGATGTCCCTAAAGAGGAGAAAATGGTTATTGGGACATCGTATATTAATGCGCACTGCTCCGAATATGAATTTTTCAATAACGATATTTATAATAATAAAAAATTGTATCATCTGGCAAATGGTATAGTAATAAAAAATCTTGGTGCATTTATAAAACATATACGCACTAGTGCATTATATTATGTAAAAGCACCAGTGGGGAAAGACTTGTTTTCATAGCCTGGTGCTTTTCCTGAATATTACAGCATCGGGATGTTATACTCTTCAAGCACTGAAATTGTTTGCATTTAATGCCGCAGTGCATTGTAATTGTTAAAGCACCGGTGTTTTCATAGCATTAATGCCCCAGTGCATTGTAATTGTTAAAACGTCGGTGCATTCATTGCACCAATGCCCCACTCCTCCAAAATATTTTTTTCCATCCCCGGTGCATTATTCAAATTAATAGCATTGGTTCTTTTATATTAGTAGTGCACCGACGCATTTTTTCAATATATAAGCACTGGCACTATATATTTAAATAAAAGCATTGAGTCCACAATTTATTTTTTCCTACACCGGTGCGGTTCTTGAACATTACTTCCCGGGGAGTTTGTTTAATACATAAGCATTGGGGAGGTATACTTTTCAAGCACTAGTGATGTTTACATTCAACATCGTGATGATTTTAATTAAATTTACAACACTGGCGCATTTATAGTTTTACCTCACTGATGTTTTTTTTCCATTTAGCGCATCACAAAAAGTCATCCACTAAAACCTCGGGCTGCCCAGATTTTTTAGTTGTGATGAAGTTTTGTTATTAGCTCCACTAAAACATCCGCTAGTACAAACAGATGTTGTAGCAAAGGTTTTCTTGACAAAATTTTCCAATTTTATAACACTAAAAACCATCATTATAACCTACGCTAGAAGGTCTTTTCCTTATAGTGCAATATTGGTTTTGAGGATGGGATGCCAAGGTTTCCAAGATAATGGGGTATTCCAATTATTTTGTGACTATTGAGTATAAGCTTGAAATTGTTGGGAAGGATATTGCACCATACCTGATTGACAAGTTTTCCAAAGTCTCCTTGGTGCCACATGTTTAGGTGTTTGATTTGCTCCACTATCTTCTTGATAAACTATTCTCAATCCTAGTAATGATGGACAATATTTTGTAGTGTGTGACTCTACACAAATGAAACAAATTTTAGAATTCTCTTTTGGCTCATTTTGCATTCTTAACATATCTATTTTTTCACTTGTATTGCTAAGAATATATTTTCCTGAGTTTTCTAGCAAAATATCATGTTCAAATTGACTTATTGATATCAATTACACTGGTTTACTTACTCTTTCCCTTCCTCTTGATATATGATTACAATTTCACAAATTTCTTCACATGGTAATTGGGAGACATCCCCTTTACCCATTAAATTAAGGAGATCAATCCAGTCTTCTTTGATTTTTATAAATAAGAGATATTTTAGTTTGTCAAATCCTAAATTATGCAAATTTTCCCTCTTAACATTATACATAAATCTCTCTATTATATCCTTAAGTCTCTCATCTTATTTTTGAGTGATTTCAAAGATTTCCTCTTTAAGATCGTGATGTATAAAATATTCTTTTTATTTTTCTAGAAATATCATTTACATATCATTCCATGGTCTTATTGAATTAGTTCATAAACTCATGAACCATTTAAGACCTCTATCCTTCAATGTTGCCAAAAGCAATTTCAAATTTTGAGTGTCTGATAAGTAATTATAAGATTTGCAAAGTATTTCAAATTCAAAAACAAAAGTTTCTAAGTGTTCTTATCTCGTACCATAGAAGTTGGGAAGAAAATATGAAGGGATGTTCTTCATATGAATGCTTATATCAATATCTTAAATGGGAAATCCAAGAAGGATCTTCTTCATTGTCATCATATCCGTCCATTTATTATACCTTCTTTGTCACCTCTTCCACTTCTACTTGCAAAAGTGGATGGTGATGTGGTTCTTACTACACCACATGATCAAGTGGAGGGTTATGGTATTGAAGAAATATTTTTTTTTAATTGTTTTGAATGAGAATGCAATGCAATGAAATTTTGTCAAATGAATAATGCCTAATGCATATGTTTTGTTTTTACAAAAAATAAGAAAAGTGAATCAATTAGAGAAGAAATTAGTACATACTTTGACACCTCCTCAGTAATGATTCCAATGAGTGATGACCCTTAGTATTACAACAAGAATATTGAAACTCTCGAGGCTCTTAACTTTGATTATCAACTTGGGGTTCTATTAATGGTCCTGGATATCACCAACATATAGGGGATCTCCCCGATATGAGGTCCCAATTAGACCTCACATCGTTTTGTGTAGTATTCCCATTTGGAAATATGCCCCAATTTCCATTAACTTATAAATTATCCATGGCTTAAGCAATTAGCATGAGAGAGTAGCATGCACATGCTTTTTAATGAGAAAGAGAGCGTGCATTATGGAATGTTAAATTGTAGATGTATCAAGGTTCTTTCACTGCAAAAAAAAGAAATTGAGCCTCTAAAAGAAAAGTAATAGTACTAATATAGTGGAGACGGATGCACATAAAAAGGAATAATTGTTAAGCATCAGGAGAAATAGTTCACATAGATGCAACGATCATTAAAATCACCGTAATTCATTTCGAACAAGTTGAGCACCAAAGTCACTGAAATAGTTCAATTACTTTAATACATAAGGAAGCTAACATAAACTTCAAACATTAGAAGAGTAGTCTCAAAACATCTATGATCTATGCATGAAAATGTGTTATCCAAATGGATTCAAGTATTAAGCAAAAGTTCCAAGATACATAAGTATAATGAACATCACTAGCTCCAATAGTGGAGAATTAGAGCCACTACTTGCTCCCCAAAAGTACTACCTTTATCTATCTAATTCCTTGTGGGAGAAGCCAAGGTTCGAAGTCTCTTTCTTGAGTAATGAGGCTCCTTTTATAACTTGAGGCATGACCTTTCATATCCTCATGACTCTTGAGCTTCTCTGATGACTTTTCAGCTTCTAATGACCTTTGGATTTCTATAACTATTGAAATTCCAAATGACTTTTGGAATTGCATATGACTCTTGGAATTACATGTCTTTTGGAATGGTTCACATGGCTCTTTTTTTCATGCATGACCCTTGGAATTCCACTTGTTTGTATTTACAATAATTACATAATTACATCGTGATTTCCACGTCATCATGTGGTGAGGACATGAGAAGTCATTATCATTGATGACTTGGACTCATAATGACTTATGACATAGACTTTCGTGGTAGGTGACAATGTTGCCACTTGCATGGAGCTTCCATGTTGTTGATTTCTTCACCCTCCAAATGGTTTTTGATCTCGTGGATTCTTTTGGGTTGCTTCGATCATCGGGATTTAAATTTCTTCACCATTTATTACATCAAGTGTTATTGATTATGGAATGATTCCTTTGACTTCCCTCTTCACCCAGTATCTTCATGAATTTTTTCCATGTTGTTTTAGAATACTTGAAAATGAAATAACTTGTGGAAAGAAAACATCAACTTGAAAAATATCCTATTCTAACATCTTCCATGAAAAATTTGTGTTCAAGACTCAACAGTGCACTTGGGAAACAAAAGGGAAACTTCTGGGTGCAAGGTTGCACTGTGAAAGGGATAAGGCATGAGTAATTTGAGGCTTCGGGATGCACTCATGTGCTCAAAAAGGGAGAGGAAGCTCAACGGAGGGCACTGGGCACAATTCTGAAGGAGAAAGGAGGACCAATGAGACTTCCCAAGTGTTGTGTGTTCTCAAGAAAATAAGGAGGGCGTAGATTGAACTTACGAAGGTTGAAGGGGTGAAGCTTCAACCTTCCCAAGTGAGCTATGTGCTCAAGAGAAGACAAGAGGGTGTAGGGCACAAGTCAAAAGGATGAATGGTTGATTTTCAGCCTTCCCAAGTGCGTTGTGAACTCTAGGGGACCAAGGAGGGTGCAAGGCACACTACTAAAGGAAAAAGGGATGATGAGGTTGCTTCGATGGCGTGCCATGTGCTTAACAAGAAGGAATGTTTTCTTTAAAGGTGTAGTTTGAAACAAGGAAGGGGAATGATGCATGGAATTCACTATGTGCTCTTAGAGGGTGTTGGGCACACTTCAGAACAAGGAAGGGGTTTCGTTCAAGGCTTAATAGTGTGCCATGTGCTCCTAGCCTTAATGGGTAACTTGTGTAACCAAAATTTTTCTAGGTCTGGAAGATTGAACAAGGGGAAAACATAATGAGTCTAGATATAAAATCAAGTATGAAACATACCAACTCATCAATAAAACTTAGACAGGGTCAAAAAATGATAAATTCACATCAAAAATCTAGCTTACAAACACTCCCCAAGTACAATAAATAAAGTGTGTGTGACTGCGACCAAAAGTGTCATTTTACAACAAATAAACGTGTTAGAGCCATGAGGTGCACTAGAGATGTTTTAAACAATATGAAGACACTTAGGAACGATCAATAAAACTTGAAACATGTGGAATGACTTGAGACAACACTTGATGACCAAAGTGACACTTGATGCAATAGTTTGGTAGGCTACAAAATTTGAATGTAATGAAGTTTTTAAGGGTGTTGTAATAGCGAATACAGGTTCATACAAAATTAATATGCGTTGGCACTATGTTTGTAGCATGTAATGCATTCTTCCTTGTTTGATTTGATATAACTGAAGAGAAACTAAAATGTACAGAGACCACTTTTTCTATCTAGGCTACAAGAAATGCTGAAAAACCTAGTGAACAAAAAATAAAACTAATCTAACTTGCAGGAAAGGAAACAACATGAAGCAATCCATAATCTATCTACAAAAAATCAAATGACAAAAGGTAACCCTAATGTAATTGCACAAAGTTTAATAACAAGAAATAAACCTACTATGTTTTGCAGGAAATAAATCTACGCTAACTGCAGGAAAGTGAATGACAAAAAAGAAACCTATGTTAATTGCAAGAATTCAAATAAAACAATTTAAAGAATCTTGGAGACAAATTAATCCTACTCTATGGTGCATGCTAAGTCAAGTTATAGCTGAAAGAAGACATACAAACAGTAAACCTTAATTTCAGAAAGAAAGCTGCAACTACTGGGGTAAATTTTCTAAGGGGTATCTAATCCTCTAAACTCCATCTCTAAGGTCTAATGAATAGTATAATGTGTTAGGGAATGAAAAAAAATATCTAGATGAAAATATAGAGGTGTTCTAATGCAATATACATATTATTATAGGATGCCCCTTTTTTGCTACATGAAACAACTAAGATCAATTTTTATGCATTCTACTTGTGGTTTGAGGGATGAAGAAGGTCAAGGAAGGTTTTATAAGGGAAAATAAATATTTTCCAAGCTCAAGTGCCTCTAATGGATCAATTCATGCAAGAAATATGCATATTTAGGCCATCTTGTAACTCTGCAAAACAGGAATTTATGTAACACGAAATGCATAAATATGTGAACAACAATTAAATAATAGCAATCTAAATAGACAAGTGCATGAGAAAGGACACCAAATTACATAAAAGGACTATGGATAAATTCACTAAGACAATATTCATAAAAAGCTTATAAAAAAATATTTTATCAACCTGAAGAAAACAAAATTTATTAGTGAAATCCCATAAATCATTGGATAAAATAATGCATGGAGAATAAAAGGTGCAAAGAGGGGGCCTTAGGACCTGGGTTTGGCCCTAACTTAAGGAGACTCGGGTCCCTAAATAAACATTAGTCTAGGAAACAAAAATACTTCTCATTGATCAGAAAATGTACTCATACATAAGATATTACAAAAATGGAATGTTAGGAAAAAACATGTACTTAACTACTAATGATTCTAACCTCTCAAAAAATTATCCTCTAATGGGCTACTAAATCGTCTTATTTATACAAAAATAGCTAAGGGGCATCCTCCTTGAAGAGAGGATTGCTTCCCTCCAAAAATCCTAAAAAATAGGGTTTGGTTCCACGAGACCTCGTAGTTGTAGGGAAGACTAATAACTACTTTAAGCCAACTGAGTTTTTGTCAACCTGCAATAGGGAGTAGGTCTCTTATTTTTTTCTCTAGATTGGATTTTTTCTGACCTGTATCAAATATTGTCAATATCTTGCACAATAACTACATTCAGCACACACGATATGTTAATCATCTCTAAACCTTCCTAAGATCATATTAAAGTTGAAAAATACATTATTAAGTGCAGAAGGAAAGGTTAGATGTGTCTAGGAAAGGTTAGATGGGCATTAATTTGTATGTAATTTGGAGGCCCATCAAAATGTTTGACTTTTGAGATGACATGCATTGGTGTTCAGAGTGATTTAACTCAAAGCATTGATTAGTTGATCTAAAAAGGTGAGAAAACTCTTGTTCCTCTTACCACCAATATGTTTAGGAGTGTATTGAGGTTGTTGAAACCAACCAAATTATTTAGGGTTCTTGATGAAGATGCCTTTCTAAACACTTGCAAGAGTGATGTTTCTATTTTGAAAGAATGGATCCTACACCAAAACACTCAGGGAATTAAGGTGTATCATATTGAAATTATAAAGTTGGGCAATGTTATCAAGAGTTAGCGTGATTATTCACTTGGGTCGCTGCAAAGAAAACTACCTCATAGGTTCCTAGATTTGTCTTGCATGTTACATATAACACTCTACATAATGCAACCTTCAATTCATATGTGAGCTGACATCCAACAAAATTTCCCATCAGTTGTTAAATTTCCACAAAACCAAAAAATTATTCACAACCTCCTTTCTCATTTGTGCATTGTTCATTTGAGAAATTGGTTTGAAAAAGAGATTTTAAATTCAAGATTGAACCAATACTAATTTGATATTCTTTATTATTAAGGCACAAAGGTCCATTCCTCTATTACAAAGTTCAGAATTAATTTATAGGGAGATTCATGGAAATGAAAGTTGGACAAGACCCTGGTGGATTGATGTTAGAGGCCCAAACTTTACTCATTAGGAAAAGGAGAGTATTTTTATAAAGAAGAATTCCCCTACATCAGAATTTATGGATTTGAGGGGAGGCATTACTTTCTACCTACTTTTTTCTATTACTGATTCTTTCTAATCAAATTTTATTAATGATATAAGAAATGGTCCATTTTTTCAACTAGAACACAAGGAAATAATCTATTCCCACTCCTTACATTTGCAACTTTACAATAAAGAATGCCACTCATCTAATAGAGATTGCACAAGTTTTTCAATATTTTGAGTTGAAGAAAGCTAGGGTTATTTGAGGTTACAAATTCCATTAGAGTTTTAAGACTCAGATGATAGTATCCAAGTATGGCTCATGCTTTCCAAAAGAAATCAACAAGCTAAAGGGGTAGTGATAATGTAGACCTTAATGAAAAAAATAGAGAAGCATATATATATATATATATATATATATATATATATATATATATATATATATATATATATAATATGTAACCATGGCCCCAAATGGCATGCATACAATCATTAGTTCGAATGCAATATCCAAGAAGAAGTCTTTGCAAATCAAAAAAATCCAAAATATTACTTGTAATCCTATGTGATCAATGAAGGGAAGAGGAAGCTCAAAGATAAATAAAAGAGGAGATTCTATAACACAAATAGTTAGAAAGGTTGTTTTTGCTTCTAAGAACACTACCTTAAATGCATTCCAAAAGAAAAAAAAAACTAAAACATAGTTGAAAATAAAGGTGATGACATTAATGATGATATAAGAAAGTTCAAGCTAAAGAAGGAATATATATGTTCCTTCTATCCCCCGAAAGAGAAAGGTCTCTTAAAAACCAATAAATGGGATCTACACATTACCTAAAATGACTGCACTGGAAATAGACAACCACACTAGCAAACTATATAATTGCATAACATTATAAGTGACCAAAAAAACAAGCTTTTTACTAAGATGTGATGTAATAATAATAATTTAAAATAGAATTATATTTATAATTATTAATAATAATAATTTTAAATAAAATTATAATTTATTTAATCTTTATAATTTTTAACCATCTAAAATATATCATTAAGTATGTATATCAACAATAATTACATGATGTGGAAATCTACACTCAAAATATTTTGATATTTATGGTTAGTCATTTATTTTATATAACTAAATTAGTTAAATTATTTTTTTATATTTTTATTATTAATTTATTTTTAATAAGAATCATTTCCATTACCGTTTTTCAAAGCAATAAAAAATTAAGAACTATATTATATTTTTAAATACACTATCGTTTTTCCAAACAATAAAAAATTAAGAACTATGATTATATTTTTAATACACTATCGTTTTTCAAAGCCATAAAAAATTAAGAACTGTGATTATATTATTAGTCCCTGCCTGGACTATAGCGATCGATAGATTGTTGACCGCCTATTAATCCATTCGTTGACCATTTTTTTTTTGCGTTATCATGGTTTAACCAACGTTTTAAAATAACAATTTTCGTCTATCAAAATTTTAACCAAAGTTTTTGGTTGGGCAAAAAAGGACCTCTTATTGCAAGCTTCGCTTATCCCAATGTAGATTGAAGTGATCAGAGCATTTACTTTGCCATTTTACCCTAAGTTCGAGCTTTAAATTCGTTATATAAATTTTTGAAGATCGTATACTAAGTTTTATTTTGCAACCTCGTTTTAGATTTAAGTGATCAATGCATTTACTTTGTCGTTTTAACCTAAGTTCGACCTTTAAACTCGTTATATAATTTTTTGAAGATCATATCCTAGGTTTTATTTTGAAGACAACTGCGCTTCTGCATGCAGGTTTGAGGCCAGGTGTGTTTTTGCATGTAGGTACATTGATAAAGGTGTCCAACTGTGGCTTGCAGCGGATTGTGTATAATATCATGAACTAACCCAACCCTATGAGGTAAATAGTGGATGTCTATGAGTTATAGCTCCAGTCTGTTCAATTCCGATCAGAGATAGAAGTACGTTCCATTGGTGTCAAGGGAATACACTGTCAACACTCTACCTTCGGGTTTGATTCATCGCCTGAACGAATACCTCTAATCTATTTGTCTTTGTTTGCAGCCATGTTCTCCAACTACTACCTTGTTTCCTCCAGCAGAGTCACAGCGATAAGAGGATGGCCCTCCCGCAGAGGTAAGAGTTTTTTCAGAGTTTCGAAATGGGTATTCCTCTGTTTCTCCCAGCCTGAGTAGATGCACAAGCACTAACTTTTGCATGGTTCTTCCAGGTATTCGATTCTCCCTTGTCCGGTGCGGCTCCTTCACAGGTAAGAAGGGACTTGTAGCATTCGGTTTTTCTTCCGGTTTAATATTGTTTAAGAATCTCAGATGGCTTTAACTTCTAACTTGCCATTGCAGTTTGTCATGCGTTTTTCCAAAAGTGTGGATTCAGATGGGTGGGTTGTTAACAGGGAAATTCATCTTCTGTCCTCAGGTTGGTTCTGCCATGAAATCCTCCGGCGGTTTGCGAATTGAAGAGTTTTCCTTCGGGCATACATTTTCTTGTGAATGCTTCATCATCAAACATATTCATACAGTCGAATTTTCTAATGTCAAATTCCATTCGTAGGTTGATTATCATATGATATGTTAAACATTTTACATCAGTAATGTTGAAGATGATTTGTAAGCATGACAAAAATAACAGTCATAGCCTTGATTTTCATATTGTATGTGAAATGTTTTACATTAGTGGATGTCAAGATGATTTGCAAGCAGGACACAAATACCAGCTTTATTATCTCGTCATATGTCAAATTTTTAGCTGATGTTAGTTAATTTGTATAAGAATGTTAAATGTTTAGATATATAATTTATATTTTTTATTTTATTAACAAGATCAATGATTAATTTTGCAATTTGTTTTCCAACAAATTTCATATTTGTATTTTAATTTCATCACTTTATAACACACGATCATTTAAAACAAGTCGTTGCATTGCGGATGGTATACCTGCCGAATAAGGATTATCATCTGTTATCTACTGCAAGGAATGTACGTGCACAGATGGTGACCGAATTCTAATTGATGGAATAAACAGAAACCCAAAATCAAGATGAGTTGAATAACTAAACATTAACAATAATGCATAGGTGTTGGAAATATCGAATGGTTAGCCAAAATAAGTTGCGAGGTTTTGCACTCTCACAACATACTCAACTATCTCAAATACATTTCACAATTCTCTTCTATCTATCCTTTTCGATATTGCCATTCTTCTTGATTTCTCCCTCTTCAGAACTCATTATTTGTCTTCCTTGCATAATTCTACATAGTACTCGGTGAGGCTGGATCCCCGGTTGAGCCATGCTTAAAGCATGTTGTCCAGATGGCGGAGATACTTGAGCTCGAGAGAGGAGAGGCACGTGGCTTGCATGCAAGATCAACTTGCCTCCTCAAATGTTTATTTACCGTTTTAGTTTTTTTCAATTATTATTTATTTCTACATATATTAATTGTTTTACTTTTTAAACAAATAAAATGTTTGTAGAGAGACCATACTCAAAGTGGATTTGGTCTTTCTGCTCTGGGCTATTTATGGGATGCACAACAGGAGCAACTCTATCTATAGCTTGAATATGTGATCTTGATATTTTACTTAATGAATAAAAAAACATTTGATTAATGATAACCATAATAATTTCTTTTTCTACATTTTCTGTTTTACTGTTTTTGAGCATATATCTTCTTTAAAATTTTACATTTTTAATGTAACACTGTTTTTTAATGAATACCCATATCTTAACACATTCACTTCGAATACTGCCGCAAGAAACCAGATCTGGTCTTGCTATTCCATTTCGGTGAAAACCTACTTCGCCCTGCTCATGCGCTCGTCAACCTACTAAGCTTGGGGCGGGTTAGCATCTACCGATATAGTTTCTATTGAGTGCAATTACAGCAATCCAGTAGATATAGTTCCTATTGAGTGCAATTACAGCAATCCATTTGTGTTGTCCCTGCAGACCCCGGCAGGGACTACCGCCACGGCAGTGGCTCCTTGTTAAATACACCGTTTTTCTTTAGAACATGTATAAAAGCTCCTGTGAGTTGTAACGGTTATTTCAAGTCATTTTAGTAATATAAAAATTTCCTTGTTTTGAAAAAAAAATAATAATATATAAAACTTCCCGTGGTCGGTACTAGGCAGAGACTAATAAAGTAAAACGTGTATTTTTAGTCTGTATCCCGCATGGTTTTTTTTTTTTTATAAAAGGGAAGAGAAACCTCACCCTTTCCAACGGCTTTACGTGTTTTTAAAAGGGAAGACACACAACATACCTTCCAAGGGCTTTCATGGAAGATCGACGGGACGCGCAGTGACAGTTGGCCTATTTCTTCGCCTCTTTGTCCTCCCTTCACATCGTTCTGCAAGCTTTCGCTTCCTTCTCAGTTCTTACCTTCATTTTGATTAGTTTTGAGACGCTGGTTAGATATGGGACCTGCTCTCCTTCCAACCCCGGTTTTTCTGGATCATTATCAGAGCTATCCGAATGTTAATTTGAAGGGCTTGATTCATCCCAAGAAATCACACCAACATCCGCAGTCCAAGAGGAAATCTGGTCACGCTCATGGCTTTTCTCCTCAGAAGACTAAGGTTACGGATGAAAATCTTGAGAAGAAACGGCCCTTGAAGACCAAACCCGCCTGGACTGGGAACTGAGATCGCCGAGGAAGGCAACGGCATCAAAACCCCCACTTTTACTGCTTTTATTTCAGAGAAATGGGCCGGTCCAGCGTTCGTGAATTCTCCAAGTCCAAGATCCTTGCCATTACCCAGCTTTTCGATCAAGAAATCCGGCCAAGAGTTGGGTGAAATCGATAGATTTGCATCCAGGTATCTGAGGCGCCTGCTCGCTCTGGATTAAGCATGCTGCCTCCATTCTAGCCTCTAATTTTCCTGGATGTCGAGGTAATGTTATAGGTTTTCAAGGGCTCTCCTGTTATAAGGTTCTTCCAATATTTTTGGAGTGAAGAATCCGGGCCCGTAAACTTCCAAGGTTTCTTGTGCCAAGATGTGGAGCACATTCTTACAGGGTAGATTATGAACAAAATCAATAGCGGAAACGTCATCCGCTCTGTCATAGTGAGTAAAGATGGAATTCAAGGATATCAATCGTACAAGTCCTTTAATTAATCATTCTGTATGAAGCAGCAGCAGTGGAATCGATACAGAAAGCGTTAATATCCCCTCGCGGGTAGGGTTGCTTAGTTGCATTATTTATCAATTATCACAAGAAACCATTTTTGGTCATGCATTTTAGGAATTATTCATGTTCACATGGCGTTAGGATGCATGGACTTGCAAAGATCATTTAAACGTAGATTATAAATAATAAACTACTTTAATTGTGGAGGGTAAATTTTATTTTTTTATTTTGTTTTAGGTAAGTTGTATATAAAATATATTCTAGAGTTTATTTATGAGGTGTAGATTAGTTGGTTTGTGTGAAGTTTAGTCCTTATCAAATCATTGGATCAAATTTTATGGGCATGAATTGAGAGTGAAAACTAAGTATGGGGAATAAAAACTATCTCAACTAAAAACATCTCAATCTAATAATCCTTCATATATCTTGTTTTTCATAATGAAATGAATCTAGGTTGGGAATCCTAACGTAATCCAAAATCCAAATACTAAATCCCAATAGAGTTGGTTGCCAAGAGCTAAATGATTAATTTGAGGTATAGAACTCTTGTAACATTAAGTATTGTTAAAATTGGCAACTAGGGCCAAACTCCATGTGGGTCATCTTATTTATGACAGTTGATATTCGTCAAGGTCGGCCAGCAACTAAACAACACCCACATGTGCTCAACGCTTTGGTATAAAAGGAGATGACTTGAGAGTCATTTCACACACACTTCTCTCTTGATTTCTCTCCACTCACTTTGGGTTTTAGTGGAAGAGAAATCTAGGAGTGGAAGCCCTAGACGTTGGAGGAAAGGAGGTTGCCCTAGCCGCAGCAAAGAAGACATGCCAGCAAAGCTATGCAAAAGAGCCCTAGATGCAGTCCTAAAGGATGGCCTAGACACAGTCCTAAGGATGCCCTAACCGTAGTCCATTGTGCAACACACAAGGAGGAAGAGAGCTCATTGAAAGAGGATAATTCTCTGTGGTAGCTGCAACAAGAAGAGGCCAAGGCCACGAGGAGTTAAGGTCTGTTTCAGGGCTAACTGAGCCACTGTGAGAGGACCAAGGAGATGAACTTGGAGGCCGAGTTGAAGAAGGGTGAACACAGGACTGTTTGGGGCAACGAAAAGGTAAGGGAAGTCTGTTGTGAGTGGGTTGTAGGTGACAGCGTGGGACTGTGGTAGGACACAGTCCTAACCACTTCAAAACAGGGATAGTCTGGAGAGGTTTTGGGCCAGATTTGTGCCTAGAACAGCAGCACGTATGTGGAGGAATCTTCCTTAGTAGGCCCGTAGAGATCAAGAGCTGTTTTGGTGGATGGTTAAGGGCAGATGCCCTAACCAGACATAGTATAAACAGTAGTGAAAGCATACAATTGGGACAGCAGTTATGGCATGGCACAGTTAATGGGACAACAGCAATACAATTGGGATGGCAGCTATGTCATGGCACAATTGGGATAACAGTTGTGATGGGACAACAACAATATCCAATTAGGACAGTAGTACGATAAGGAAGATGAATGGGGAGCATGATAGCAGTGACAACATGATAGCAGCAACGTTACAATGACAGCATGATAGCAGCGATGTTACAATGATCGCATGGGACAACAATATAACAATGGGACACTAGCAAAGGCATGATTACAATGAAACAACAGTATGGTAAGCAAGGTGCAGTAAGCACATGGTGGCAAGAATGGTGCAACAAGCACATGGGACAGTATGGCAAACATGGTGCATTTATGGCACATGATGGTACATGATGCAGTATAGCGATGGCTACAGTCATGATTGATGAAGCATGATGAGATGTAGCATAGTGATGATGGGTGCAGCATAGTGAGGTGCAGCATGATGATGAGGAGCAGCACAGATAGGTGCAGCATGATGATGGAGTCACCTGGGAGAATCAGTTGAAGCAACATGTCTTCAACTGAGTTCAGCGACCTCATGTATCATCTTCTTAGAGATGATCTATGCTCTTATTTAGATAAGTGAAAGTGCTGAATTTTGTTGTAAATGTACTATCTCTCTCTCTCTCTGTTGAACTATTGAAGAACATATAAGAAGAATTGATTAAGGGTTTACCCACATTAGGGTTTGTCCTTGGATAGCACCACATCTTGTGTCCTCTTGTCTTGGCTTGTCTTCTGTGATCTATGTTTGTGTTCTATCTGCAATTTACTTTAATGCTGGTGTGATTGCTAATCTAGAAAAGATATTAAGCTAACTACAAAATTGAAATAAATTGTTGTAAGCATAGAACCTACCTAAATTTAACAAGTATTGATATGGATTAGATCATTATATTGTTTATCATCAATATTGAAGCTTTTAGAGAGGGAAAAGTGGAGGAAGCAACTCACAAGACCATTTTTTTACTTTGGCAAATTTGAATCTAAAACATTTCGGGAATAGTTTGAGGCATCAATCAATAATTTTTTTAGGGTAAAAAATTGTTGCTTAACTTTGCACCATTTTCATTACTTTACACAAATATTTTTTTAATGGTGTAAAATTCACCTCAATCAAAGTTCGTATGCAAAAGTTATGCCACTCTGAAGTTAATATTTTTATTTTGAGCACCATAATTCAAGATGATGGCACGTTATGCCCCATTATTCATGGAAAAGGGGCTAATCACATGATCATGATGAAAACTATAAAAGAGTTCATATTGTAAAGGTCAATCCTAACCATTAATAGGTTAATGGGTTGTTATAATCAGGCTACTAGGAAAAGAAGACATTTCATTCTATTTGAAGCATTTTTGTTCCATAGACAAAAAGAGTAGTTGAGTGGACTGAGAGGATTTGTGCACTATAGCACAAAAAGAGTAGTTGAGTGGACAAAGAGGATTTGTGCACTATAGCAACCCATGGGCGACAAGCCTCAATTCTTTGTACTTGCATCCATATCCATTCAGAGAAATATTTCAAAACAAACTCACCTTCTAGCTGGTTTTTCCCCGAAAATATTTTCCACGTTAATTCCTATGTTAATTTTTGGTTTTCAAGTTTTATTTCATTGTTCTCTATGTTTGAAATAATTATAATTTGCATGCATATGTAATAAACAATAATTAATAGATCTGTAAATCTAAGGAGAAATTGTTGATTTTTTAGTAGCTTGGGAGTTACTCCAATCCCTAATGTTTGGGGTTTGGAGGGTGAAGCACCACAAAAGTCATTTGTAGGCTTGGAACCCAAGGTTGGGGTTTCACACTCATTGATGATTGGGCCAAAACCATGAGGCATTTTGGACATGTGATGGATGGAGATGATAGAGGGTGTCGAGGAGAATCCAACGCTTTGAGAATCATCGAAATTTGAGATGTCTTTGATGAGATATGAATTTTTGAAGTTGATAAGTATTTTTTGGGCATTCAAGTCATGTAGGCTTGAAGTGAGATAAGTCAAAAGACATGTCTCTTCATGAATTTATTTAGCCCTTCTAAGGTTTATAAATATAAGGTGAATGTGATTCATTTTAATACATCCAAAAGTGCAACATATAGTAAGAAGGGAACTCACATAAAGGGACTATATCTATGTTTTGAGGCCGTAGATCAAAGGGAAACTTTTGTGAAGATTAAAAGAGCACTTGAGTGTCTTCTCGTGGTTGTTGAAGTCCATGAGGGTATGCTGGCAGATCTGAGTGAGATAAGGGGTGTTTCTATGACTGTTTTGGGGTAAATCTTGTGTGGTAGCCTCTATTATGCCTAGCCGCAAATGTTTGTTACATTATAGGTGGTCGCAATGCTAGTTTGAGCATCTACTGAGGGAGTCGCAATCCTATTTGAGGTTGGGAGCTACGTCGTGTGTGTTGGAGATGGTTGGAAGGACTAATCCTAGGCTGATTTCTCACTAGGAAGACAGTGTTGAGGAGCAAAAGGAGGACAGAGGTATGCCACAACTATGGAGAGGGATTTTGGGTAGTAAAATAGGGTTGTATGACTATGAACATGCCCTATCCAAGTCATCTATGACAACAAAGAAGCAGACTTAGAACAGTGAGCCAAAAGGTATTGTTTCTAGTGTTGCATCCTATTTTATGGATCTGTTCTGGATCGATTTTAGTGTATTATGTGGAAGCCAAGGAGGAGGGCTAACGTGATGATTAGAAGCCCTAACTAGTGGGAAGTTTGCACAATGAGAATCAATGATTGTACAAAATTATACGCATCCTGTGGGAGCCATGTGTTGGGGTTTTCATGGGTGTTAAGAAACCCCAACTAGGAGAATATTTCACAGTGGAGTATTGGGCATCATTGGACTGGCAGAGGGAAACATGTTGATGGCCCAAAGTAGCCCTGGACAAGCAGTCATAATGATAGCTTGATAACTAAAGGTTGGGTGAAGTTGTGGAGCCTAAGGTGCAACACATTGATGGACTAATGGACTGCTAGCTTGGTAGATTAGAGCTCAGGTGTTGGCCAGTCTAAAAGAGAATATTGGATCAACCCGTGTTCATTGTAGCAGAAGCGACTTGCAGTACTGATAGTTGGAAGAGCTCTTAGAGACTCTATGTGTTGTCTCTTGATGGAGTAAGGGGTAGCTAGAGAGCAGAACAAGATCGAAGGATCGATAAGATGAGATATGACATAGATATTGCAAGGAGATTGTCATTGTATCTTGTATCTCTTGTATGGGAGCCCTAGATTGTTGTATTATTCAGTTGGTTTAATATAACGAATACTTGGTTGTTGTACATATTTGTGCAATATTTTGTAAAAAAAATTCTATACTTGTGCATGTGTGATTTACTGCTTTATATTTTCCGTTGTGCAAAGTTGCTTTTGTTGAGATTCTTGGTTTTGTAGCATAAGGGATTCTAAGATTCTATCATAGACCCAATATTGTGGAAATTCAACATGGTTTTAGAGTGTGTCTGGGATACTTTGGAAGAAAAGGATCATGAGAGTGCATAACAAAGTACAACTTAAGATAGAATCTCTCACCACTTCTACTGAGGTAGATGCTCTCACGAGAAGATTGGAGGAGGAGGAATTTTCTATGATCTCTCATTTCTCATAGGGTACTATCGATGAGGATGGATGGTATGTTGACGATGGTGCATCGAAACATATGACAAGATCATAAGATATTTTCAAGACTCTAGTTGAATGGGACTTGAATTTTCACATAGTGTTGGGTGACAAGAGTGAGAAGGAGATACGTCGATCGGGAGTTGTTCCATTTAGGATGGATACAGGAAGGGTGATACGGGTTGAGGATGTACTGTTTGTACCAAGACTCAGATATAGTGTGATATTTTTCTGGATGATCGAGAAGAATGGGTTTGAGGACTTCTTCTAGAATGGGAAGGCAAGACTCAGGCCCAAAGGCTCTAGCTCCAAGGGTATTGCGCTTGGAGTTAGAGAGCATGGTATATATAGGATGATGGTCAAGCCTATAGAACGAGAAGCAAGAGGTGAAGGTTCCAGAGAAGCAGGTGTAGGTGCGGGCTTGAGAGGGGTAGGTACAAGTTCCAGAGAAGAAGGTCTAAGTTCTAGAGACTCAGATGGAGTTGAGTTCTAGAAGGAGCTTGCAGATTCTGAGAAGACTTTGCAAGCCAAGAAGAGTGCGTGGTTAGTGGGGAGCAAGGGTGCTCCTACAAATTCCAAGAAGGAATCATGTAGAGAATAAAACACATTCTAGGAGAAGAATAAGAACCAAGATGCTTCTAGTGACAACACCACTTCCAAAATAGGTGTAGTTCATACCATAGGGATCGCTGCAATGGTGAGCACCAAGAGTTGGGTGACTATTGCTAGTAGCGATGACGATGATGAGTTACTTCCTAGTTTTGGAAGTACCTCCCTCGCTAAGAGGGAGTGTTTATTTTTTAGTAGCTTGGGAGATAATCCAAGCCCTAAGGTTCGAGGTTTGGAGGGTGAGGTAACACAAAAGTCATTTATGGGTTTGAAACCCAAGGTTGGGGTTTTTCACCCATTGATGTTTGGGCCAAAATCATGAGGAATTTTGGACATGTGATGGATGGAGACAATAGTGGATGGTGAGGAGAATCCAACACTTTGAGAATCATCGAAATCCGAGATGTCCTTGATGAGATATGGATTTTTGAAGTTGACAAGGAATTTTTGGGCATTCAAGTCATGTAGGCTTGAAGTGAGATGAGCCAAAAGACATGTCTCTTCATGAATTCATTGAGCCCTTCTAAGGTGTATAAATAGAAGGTGAATGTTATTCATTTGAAGACATCCAAAAGTGCAACATATAGCAAGAAGGGAGCTTGCATAAAGAGACTATATCTTTGTTCGAAGGCCACAGATCAAAGGGTAGCTTCAACGAAGATTAGAGGAGCACTTGAGTGTCTTCTTGTGACTATTCAAGTCCATGAGGGTGTGCTAATAGATCCGAGTGAGATAACAGGTGTTTCTATGATTTTTTTGGGGTAAATATTGTGTGGTAGCCTCTGTTATTCCAAACCGCGGATGTCTATTCCATTACAAGTGGACACAATCCCTGTTTGAGCATCTATTGAGGGATTCATAGTCTTGTCTGAGGTCTGGAATTAGGTTGTGTGTTGGAGAGGGCTAGAAGGCCTAATCCTAGGTTGATTTTTCACTAGGAAGGAAGTGCTAAGGAGCAAAAGGAGGACAAAGGTAGGTCGCAGTTGTGGAGAGGGATTCTGGGCAGTAAAAGAGGGATGTATGGGACTATGAACATGCCCTAACCAGTTCAACTATGACAGCAAAGAAGTAGAGCTAGAACATTGAGCCAAAAGGTACGGTTTCTAGTGTTGGATCCTAGTTTGTGGATCAATTTTGGATCGGTTTTAGTGCATGTTATCGGGAAATCTAGTGTCCACTCAGAGCTGCTAGTCCCACTAAGACTGGTAGCTATCTTAGAAACAAACAAACTAAAACTACTTTCGCTTTCCTTTATGAGAAGTAGATAAGAGGGGAACAAAGGACACCAACTTCAGTCTTGCACTTAGTTCCTTGCTTGGTTCCTCTCCCTTCTGACAGATCCTTGCCGCTTTGCCTTCGTCTACCCAGCTTCAAAGAGCACCTGTGGAATCAAAGCAGCACAATACTATCAAAGAACAGAGATCTACAATCATAAACAATATAGGACCAGATATATATTGACCACACAACTGCGTATATCATCAAACATACAAGAATGTGGAGGAAAACTTGAATAGATTTATTAATATCAAGAATAGCAAAGAGGACTACAACCAATTGTTATGACCCAACGTCATCCTCCTAGCATGAAAGCCCTTCTTCACCTCATGAAAAGCTTGGATCACCCAACACTACGGTGTTCCACCAAGAAACCAACAGCACTTCCTTACAAGATACAAAATTCCAGCCTCTGAATCTCTGGGATGAGGGATCCATATATAGATGATTGCAGGGGGGGGAGTCAACTTCTGGGATTTTGATTAGTGTCCTCTCTCTGATAGTTCTTGATTCCACTTAGAGATTGATGATCTCCTACTCATCCCTAAGCGAATTCAGAGAGGCAAGTGTCATAGGAGAAGTTTCTGGAAGATTCTATTATCATCCACCTCGCAAACTGTCTCTGCCATTTGTCCACTCTGGCCCATCGCACCCTACAGAAGGGATTTTCAGTATGCATCACACCCTTTACACTAGGCAGGTGGGATGCATCGCACCCTTAGCACTGAGCAACTTGTATGGTCCAGTTTTGACCAGTTCTGAGTAGTTTCCTGTGGAGAACTTCTGGGAGATGATGTAATCAGCTAACCTTGTTCTTTTAGGGTATGGAACAACACTTTTATGGACTTAGGAGCCCTTGGTTTATGGACATGTATGATTGGAGTTGCAGTGCCCAAAAATGTCTATAACAGTTTCCCCCTAAAGCATGAGGTCGTTAATCTTTTGATGTCGGGTGAAATGCTTTATCATGTGGATCCGAAGTTTTTTCAAGGTGGAAGGCAACCTGTAATAAGATACAATACAATACATTATCTTCATAATATTTTTCATGATCTAGCTGAGGTGAGCATTCCCATGCTCAGCTTTATAAATTCATTTTCATGTACATAAGACAGACAACCGTCTGTGCGGGAGACTGATGATTTTGATAGAGTCATCATCCTTTGATTCAGATGATCATCTGTGCAGCAACATTGTACATTTGATGTCTTTATTTCTTGAATATATCATAGCTCGGATGGATGAAACTAGATCCAGGGTCTTCAAACTCGTCCAATCTTCACTCGAAGTACAAGTCGATCCATGTGAAAGATGTTTTGGAGTCGAACATGGAAAGACATCGCCTGATTACCAGCCAATGATGTAAGCTGTTAACAAGCGTGAGAGGAATCACCAATAATGATGATGACCCTCAAGGTTCTACAGTACAATTCACGTGGTGTGAAAAAGGACTTGGTGTCGAACACCACACAAAATCTTTCGGTCGGAGGCCACTGATGTAAACCTGTCGTCGGAAGTGAGAAACTTGCCATTGAGGCATGCAAGCTTCAAAGTACTGAAAGGGTTGTTCCTAAGTCGCCTTCTCGGATAATGAGCTGATGTCGACAAGAAGTGACCCGTCGCAGGAAGGTCTTAATGAATCCCACATCTACGACACGGAACGAAGTAAATGATTTTTCGAGGTGAAAACGATCTGATGATACAGGGTTCAGGGTGGTGTTCATGAAAGAATGGAGCATGAATGTATTGCAGCGGATGAGACACAGGTGAATTCTCTGAGTGACTTCTCTTGAACATACCGGCGACACTGACATGGATTGGTAATGTTAACCCCAATTATGGATGGTGTGATGGACCAATGGTAATATGACCAGTGAACAGAATAACCCAACCCGACTCGAAC
The DNA here is from genome assembly GCA_031772625.1 of Pinus tabuliformis. Classification (NCBI taxonomy): domain Eukaryota; kingdom Viridiplantae; phylum Streptophyta; class Pinopsida; order Pinales; family Pinaceae; genus Pinus; species Pinus tabuliformis. Next base: position 1,374,174,049 of record CM062820.1, read on the forward strand.
ATGGAGTGAAAGTGTCATGTTCAAGAGCAACTTGCTACCAATAAAGTTTCTTCAAGTTTTCTTCCCAATTTTTCCCCAGTCATTGCTGATCAGTACCTCTTTATTTTTGTCAAGCTTGAGGAGGATAACATATGCTTGTTCTATAATTTTCCCTTCGGGCAAACCCGTCGCTATGTTTTAATGAGCCTAGCGACAGTGAAACTCGTTCTTGTCTGTATGGACAAGTTTGTCACTATTCGGTTTTAATGAGTTTAACGACAAAGATAACTCGGTCCTTTTCAATTTTAGAGAGTCTGAAAGGGACGTAAAGGAAACTCCAATAATCCTTTTTCATCATATAATCCCTTAAGTCCGAAAAAATATAAAATAATATGAAAGGGATGAATTTTCGGTAATTTTAACGAACCGAACAAAACAAGCACTCGATTGTTTTGTGTAATAATCCCTCAGGTCCAAAAAGATTAAAATCTAGAGGAGGGATAGAACTTCCAGTAACTTTAACGAGCTGGAGAGGCCAATTGCTCGGCGATCTTTTCATATTTTACGAGTCAGATGAAAATAGCTTAAAGGAGACTCGGTTTTTGAGGAACGAGTGATAATTTCAGGTAGCAGCTGATTCCAGGTAAGGTTTGGACTTTTCCAATCACGGCAGTGTCACAAGGATGGCTAACAGGATCACTCTTCGCAGCTGTTCCTCAAAAGGGGGTAAACAATCAAATGGAGGTGAATGATCGGCTAAAATAGAGTGAAGGTGATGGTAAGAACACGACCAGGGCTCAAAAGCTGATGATAATGCATTCACAATGGTTATTTACTGGAAATTGGTTCATTTTTTAATGAGATTAAACTCTGGGGGAACGTTTGCTCATTGCTAAGGTTTTTTTTTTAACGAGCTTGAACTTCACATAAAAACTTCTCATACCAGTCGTATAATAAGGATGTCTCATCGATAGGTTCAATTTTTAGGGAGCTTGCACCATTTCAAACTTTGCTCTGGATCCTTTCATTATGAATGCTAGGAACGACCAATCCTACGAATTTAAAGGGTTGAGAAACTACAAACTAAGAAAATAAATGGTCGCTCTTCACTTGCATGCAAAAAGGTTTGCATGCCCCCAGGCATAGAGAATTAGAGTTTCTAGGTTACCATATGAAAGCTCTCCATCCACGTTGCAGACAAAATGCTTCCTTGGCGATGTCTACCAAAATAGACAAAGGTGAGTGGCGCAGTCGCCTCCACTCACATAACTTTGACGAGGGAATCTTATTCCAGTCTAATCCCATTTTCCTAAACGGACAGGTGTGTCAGACTAGTCATATATCCTCCGTGCAAACCTACCCCATACCGAAGGTTTTCCTGCCAAAACAGACTAGGGTGCATGCCCCCTGGGTTTCAGTCATGTCCTCCCGAATCACTCGTGCTCTTCAGGTGGACGGACTGGAGATTGATGAGACATTCCTTGCATGAAAAGACCATTTAGGGATGGCATTTGACTATTAGCTATGTGTGAGCCGAGAAACAAAAGCTGGTCTACGAGCTTGACCACTCGACCTTCATGCGGAAAACACATTACTCTAAAGAGTGAGGAGACAATGGCTCCCATGCTATAAATATAGTCGCGTCCAAGGAGTAGATTATAATCTAGAGGTCCTCGGACTACCATTACGTTCATGTAAATGGTTTTCCTTCTCAACGTTATGGGCACATTGGGAAGAATCCCTAACGGTCGACTGGTTCCTTTGTCGAAGCCTGTCAGATTTCTCATTTCAGGCAAAAGTGACGGTGAACCAAGCGCTTCCCAAGCAGTTGCAGAAAGGATACTCACAGAAACCCCTTCATCTATGATGGTACTGACCATGATAATTTTGTAAACTTGTACAATGATTCAGAATGGTACATTAGCTGGTACACGAGGTTTGCCTAGTAGATTCCAATCAAAGGAAACGACTAGGTTGCTTGGAGGTGGCACTGAATAGATGGCCGGATATGACTCTGACGAAATTCCTTCCTATGGTAAAGGAACGGGTAGATTGCCCCCATGTTCATCGGAGTCTGTGCTTACGAAAAGAATTTGAACGGTGTCATTCTAATTCTCTTCGGTGTTTGTATCATTTGAAGATGGACCTTCTGAAGACAAGACCGGGTCGATTGCCACCTCAACCTTTTGACTTTCGTCTGGTATGTATTCAGCGGTTTTATCTTCAATGACAGATGCTTCGACCAACCACAATGGCGTATCGGTTGGATTTTCAACTAGCGATGGACTTGGCAAGAGTTTCTTGTATCCAGGAGGAAGCCTTAGTGGTGAAGCTAGACGGTTATCCAAAACTCTTTTAGCTTCGTCTAGGAAGGGACGCCGGTGGATGACGTGATCACCTTCACACAGTTTACAAGGAATTTTACATTTCCTTTTTTGTCCAAATGCTTCGCTTTCACTAGTTGATGGTGTACTCTCAACATGATCTTCAGAGGTTGATGACACCGGGTTGTGCAAACGAGGAGACCAGTCCCTTAAGATTCGAGGGATGCAAGGACAATCTCAATGATAGTGGTCTCCTTTGCAAATGACACATGGAGATTTAGGCTTGGATGGTGTAGTGTGTGGATTGTCACTAGACAATGCCTGGTTACCCCTTTTCGCCTTTAGCTCCTTCTTCTTCTTCTCTTTCTTCTCCTTCCCTTTCTTCTCCTTCTTAGTTACTTGATTTTTGGCTTTACCAGCTTCATCAAGCGAAGAGGAAGGAGGAGAGGGAGAATCGGATGAAGTAGAAGGTTGGGAGGTAACTTTAGTATCATCTATTTTCCGACTCGATTGTTCAGGAATTACGGTGTTCTAAACGACGGAGGTCGAGAAGAGCCATATTGGCAAGCCAATAGTCAATCCTGGAAGTGACAATGTGGCCATATGAGGTGCACCAACATCTCCCCAAGAGGAGAAAGGACTAGGATTCCCTCCAAGGGGAAATCCTTGGTTGGTGGAATCCATTTTTCTCAACCTAAGGCCAATGCGGGAATGGTGATATTATTCCAATTAAAATAAATTTTAGACGCTTTGACACAACTTGTTTTTTCAAATTTTTAAGAGTCGAGAAAAAACAAAAGATGACTCTAGTCTCCTTCGATTTTTAATGAGCCTGAAGTTACAAGTGCTTAGATGGACCTTTTCCTTTAAGGATTCTGAAAAGGAATGAAAGAGACTACTCTGGAAATCTAGACAGAGGGATTACCAAACCAATCGCAAAACTAAAGAATACTTTTTACGATACAGTAGTCAATCTTCCCGAATGTTGTGTTCAGTGCATTGCGATCGATAGCGCGGTAGACACGGCTTCCTATGGATAAAGGATATAGCCTATTGTGGTCTCCCAATATATACTCGACGGTACGTGGGAGCACAAGTCCGTATTGGCACTTGTCGTCTCAAACAGGAGGAATCACCCAATCAACAATGAAAGCGACAGTTACCAGGCTTTACGATGCCAAAATACTTCTCTAGCCTAGACTTCCAGATGTTGTGCATTAGGTTCCAAAGCATTTTTATGTTCATTGAATTTATTTTACAGTTGATCTTTCTTAAGAAATTTGCCTTTCAGGTTCACCGTGTGATGTAGATATATAATTCCTAAAATGAAATCTAAGATGATAAACAATCGTTTAATCTTCTTTTTGCAATGAAAATCCTAGCTACTAAAGAAAGAGAGATGATATTCTTTCAACATAGAGCAGAGAGCACACACTAGGTGCACTGTCCTAAATCAAACCAACAAGCAGTCTAAATGCAAATGCACATGCATCTATTTGTTTTCAGCTTTCTTAATGTGTGAATGATAAGAAGAATGCTAAGTACAACTCTGAATTATCTTTTCAAAGTGACAGTATTAACAAATTTCTCTTCAAAAATGAAAGGAAGATAATGATGACACTTTGCTATTTTGAATTGAAAACTGCTTTCGACACTTGAAAAACTACTAATTCAAATCAAATACAAGAGTAACCATATAATCGATCGTCCAAAACAATAGAATTATTTTCTTTGACTGAAAACAACACTTGTGACACTTTCAAATCAGAAGACAACAGTTTGATTATGCTACTTCTTTGTAAAAGAGAACTGAAAATGGCACACAATACATAAAAACATTCACAATTCTTTGCACAATGGAGGGAATCATGGAAAGTAAGGGAGTTTCCATAGTGTTATACTGATCACAGACAGCAAAACTCCTTAATAAAGCTGAAGAGAGTGAACACAGAAACCAAAATCTGAGAGCAGAAGAGGTCTTGTCTGATCAGCGCACCTTTAACACAGGGAAAGTGCAATGTAGCGCACCTACTGCACACGGGAGGTGCGATGCATCCAGATTCCCAAGAGGAGAAGGTGCGATGGTCCAGGGACGAGACTTCAACTGGGTTCCCGGTCACAGTTTTTAGCTTAGTTAAGGGATTTAGGCCGAGCAAGTGATGTTCAGTAAATATAAATCACAGGGGTTGACCTAATGAGGTTACTAGAGCCACCATTAGTGCAATTAGAAGGTTTGCAGATCGATTGTTCAGTTTATAAACAAAACCTGGAGATAGACTGAAGTAGCATTGATCTACTTTGCACTTGCATAGCAGATGCAGTTCGAAGGCTAGCTGGCTTGACTTCAAGCTCCGTCTGTAAGTTTATAAAACAAACAAATATATACAAACAAACAATCTATTTGCTCCCCAACAGAGTTGCCATTTTGTTATCAGGAAATCTAGTGTCCACTCGGCGCTGCTAGTCCCACTAAGACTGGTAGCTATCTTAGAAACAAACAAACTAAAACTACTTTCGATTTCCTTTATGAGAAGTAGATAAGAGGGGAACAAAGGACACCAACCTTAGTCTTGCGCTTAGTTCCTTGCTTGGTTCCTCTCCCTTCTGACAGATCCTTGTCGCTTTGCCTTCGTCTACCCAGCTTCAAAGAGCACCTATGGAATCAAAGCAGCACAATACTATCGACTAATGGAGATCTACAATCATAAACAATATAGGACCAGACATATATTGACCACACAACTGCATATATCATCAAACATACAAGAATGTGGAGGAAAACTTGAATAGCTTTATTAATATCAAGAATAGCAAAGAGGACTACAACCAATTGGTCTAACCCTGCATCATCCTTCTAGCATGAAAGCCTTTCTTCACCTCAAGAAAAGCTTAGATCACCCAACACTATGATGTTCCACCAAGAAACCAACAACACTTCCTTACAAGATACAAAATTCTAGCCTCTGGATCTCTGGGATGAGGGATCCATATATAGATGATTGTAGGGGGGTGAGTCAACTTCTAGGATTTTGATTAGTGTCCTCTCTCTGATAGTTCTTGATTCCACTTAGAGATTGATGATCTCCTACTCATCCCTGGGCGAATTCAGAGAGGCAAGTGTCATAGAAGAAGTTTGTGGAAGATTCTATGATCATCCACCTCGCAAACTGTCTCTGCCATTTGTCCACTCTGGCCCATCGCACCCTACAGAAGGGATTTTTAGTATGCATCGCACCCTTTACACTGGGCAGCTGGGATGCATCGCACCCTTAGCACTGAGCAACCAGTATGGTCCAGTTTTGACCAGTTCTGAGCAGTTTCCTGTGGAGAACTTCTGGGAGATGATGTAATCAGCTGACCTTGTTCTTTTAGGGCATGGAACAACACTTTTAAGGACTTAGGAGCCCTTGTTTTATGGACATGTATGATTGGGGTTGCAGTGCCAAAAAAATGTCTATAACAATGTAGCCTATGGAAAACAAGGAAGGAGGGCTAGCATGTTGATTAGAAACCCTAACGAGTGGGAAGTTTCCACAGTGGTGATCAATGATTGGATAGAATCATATGCATTTTGTGGGGTTGTCTTGAGTGTTAAGAAACCCCAACTAGGAGAATATTTCACAGTGGAGTATTGGGTATCATTGGAATGTTAAAAGGAAATGTGTTGATGGCCCAAAGTATCCCTTGACAAGCAATCATAATGAGAGTTTGATAGTTGAAGTTGGGTGAAGTTTTGGAGCATAATGTGTAGCACATTTATGGACTAATGGATTTCTAGCTTGGTATATTGGAGCTCAGGTGTTCTCCAACCTAGAAGAGAATATTGGGTTCCCGTGTTCATTATAGCATAAGAGACTTGAGGCAGTGTGTTGACACCTAATCCTCACGATTGGGTGAATTTATGTAAATAATTAAATTAGGAATGTGAACAGTCATCAGGAGATGAACTGAGCAGTCACACCCTTTTGTATATAACAAAAACATACCTGATGGAATAAATTGAATCAGTTTTTCTGGCTAATGGAGTTACTGCCTGGCCTGACATGGTATCAGAGCCAAGTTCTCAAAATAGTTGTAACTCGCTTCACTTTTGATACTGTGGGCTGTACGCTGGTATATCATATGCATTCTTATTTCTAAACGCTGTCCTAACTGAGTCTGAGCGTTGTCCTGAGTGAGTCTAAATGCTTTCCTGACTGAGTCTGAGCGTTGTCAGAAACATTCATCATGAACATTCACCTGAACGCTGTCCTGAGTGAGTCTGAGCGCTGTCATGAGTGAGTCTGAACGCTGTCCTGAGTGAGTCTGAGCGCTGTCATAAACATTCATCATAAACGTTCACCCAAACGCTGTCCTGACTGAGCGCTATCATAAACATTCACCTGAACACTGCTAGCCTGCTCCATCACTAGCGCTGTGCGTTAAAATTTTTTTTGAAGGGCTCCAATTTCATCCCATTATTCAACAAGACAAGATATGTTATCTCTCGAATGTTTTGAATGTTACTTCCTCTCTTCCCAAGGACTGACCCAACTGCGTTTTTTGGTATAGTAACCTCGATAGTCATTGTGGATACATTTTTTGGAAACCCTCCAGAAAACGCTGTGTATATGTCATTCTGATGTTTGCTCTCTTTGGTGGCATCGCAAAGGCTGCTGGAGGTCCTACCGAGATCTGAACTCAGGTCGCTGGATTCAAAGTCCAGTGTGCTAACAATGGTGTGTGAGCCCAAGTCTCCATGGAACAACTACACCATAGAACCGTCTCACTGCATGGTCGGCGCTTCATTTGTGACTTCCGTTGTTGCGATCCATGGACTTCGTTCCTTCTGTCAGCGCTTCTTTTGTGACTTCGTTCCTTCTATCGGCGCTTCTTTTGTGACTTCCATTGTTGCATTCTTGGCTTACATGTTTTTGTTTTTCTGAGAACCATATTTTTTACCTGGAGATTTTCATATGATCTGCATGGAAATGTGCTGCTGTTATATGGTTTTGAAAGCAACCATATGTATTTTTTAACGCAACCACATGTATTTTGTTGAAGGCAGCCATATGTATTTTTTTAACGCAACCATATGTATTGTTTAAACATTGTATTATTTGGTAAATTGCACGAGTGATATCATCTCCACCATATAGGAATTGGTAATACCTTTGTCCTATAAGAGTGCAATCTTTTTTTACAATTTTTACACCAGAGCTCCACTTTTTCCTCCACGAAAAGTACAATTTTATACATTAACAGCAGAAGTATTTTTCTATCAGCAGAAGTATTTTTTTACAGAATGCATTCAATCATATCCATGGTGGGAATAGTTCTCACTGGCAAGGAGAACTATCCTGAATGGTCCTGGATGATAAAACACACCCTCATTTTCAATGAGTTGTGGAAAGGAGTGTGTGTCGGAGAAGGAGACAATGACCCAGTACAGCCTACCTCAGACAAAGAGCTCGTCATTTGGGAAAACAAGAACAACAAAGCTTAGGCATTAATCGCAGCATCTGTAAATGAAGAGGTGAGTCACCATATTTCGTCATATTCAACTTCCTTTGAAGCCCTACAAAAGCTGAAAGAACTCTATGACTCACATTCTGCACTTGAAGTTGTCCAACTCATGATTAAACTCTTCACTCTTGAACTGCAAAATAATGATCCTCTTGCTCTTTCATCTGAAGTAAAGTCTATAATGCATGATATCAAATCCACTAAAGTTGAATTGGATATTCCTCTTATTTCTTTTCTCAAGGCACTTTATCCTACTTACTCCAATTATCTTGAGTCATTGCAAGCAAATGGAAATCTCAAAGATATAACCTTTGACTCTCTTGTGAAAAAGTTTGTTGAAAGAGAGAAAGCTTTTGGAAAGAAGACAACCCCCGAATCTTTTTAAGAGATTGTCTGCCTTGCTCATAAAGAAAAGCATCCTGCTCAAGATTCTACAAGAGGAAGAGGTGGACGAAGAGGAAGAGGGAGATATTTCAGAGGCAGGGGGGGCAGACATTCTCAAGGAGAAAACGCAGATTTACACTGTATTCGGTGCAAAAGAAATGGATCACATGATGCCTCTACATGCAAGCTACCATGGGATAAAATTGAGCAGAAAAGAAACCAACAGAAAGGTAAAACTGATGATACAGACAAAGGTAAAGCACCTGAATCTGCTCACTATGTTGAGGCACAATGTAACATTGGAGTAGATGAAGATTTGTTTAATGCTTCACTTGCTTCATGGAAAAATGATTGGTTGCTTGATTCAAGAGCAACCTGCCACATGTCTCATAGAAAATATTTTTTGAAGATTTCACTGAAAATGTTGATGGAGTAGTATACTTTGCAGATCAATCAAAAATCAAGCCATCGGGGCTTGGCACATTCAGGCTTAAACTGCCTGGTCTTCCAGACTTTCTTCTAGATCATGTTCTATATCTCCCACAGCTCAAGAGAAACTTGTTGTCCTTGGTCCACATCCGCCAGCAAGGTCACTCCATTCATATGTTTGATGGCAAGCTTGAGGTAAGAAAAGCATCTGACCATTCACTTGTCATGAGGGGAATAGAAGAAGAAAGGCTTCTCAAACTACAAGGAACATCTGCTCATGCACAACATTTCTCATACAATTCTCATCATGAAGAAGGTACACTTCCATCAAGTTTATTATGGCATGCTAGATTTGGACATTTGAACTATGACAGTCTCCGCTTATTGAAGAAAAATGGTGTTGCTGGTTTGCCTACAATTCCTAGAAAACTTAAGCAATGTGATGCTTGCATTCTAGGAAAGCATAGAAAATAGTCTTTTCATGATTCACATTCAAGAGCACATAGGAAACTTGAACTCATTCATTCAGATCTATGTGGTCCAATGCCTATTTCTTCTGCAAATGGAAATAAATATATCATGACGTTTATTGATGACTACACCAGAATGTGCTGGGTTTATTTATTGAAGAACAAATCTGATGCTTTTCAAACATTCAAGAATTTTTATAAATGGATAGAAAATTATGCACAATCACACATTGGGTCTATTCGCACTGATAATGGAAAAGAATACACATCAAATGAATTGGAAAACTATCTTCGCCAACATGGGATCAAACATCAAAAAACTGTGCCTTATAATCCCCAACAGAATGGTGTAGCTGAAAGAATGAATAGAACAATATTGAATATGGTATGATCCATGCTTTTCTTCAAAAATGTAAAGATAATGTTTTGGGTTGATGCTATTCTATGTGCTACATATATAAAGAATAGATGTCCATCTAATGCTATAAGAAACAAGACTCCTTATGAATTGTGGTATGGACATGTTCCTTCGGTAAAACATCTCAGGGTCTTTGGTTCCACCTGTTATGATTTGATACCAAAGGTACATAGAAACAAACTTGGTGCTAGAAGTCGTAAGTGTATCTTCCTGGGGTATTCAAACACCTTCAAAGCATACCGCCTCTATGATGAAGTAAATAAAAAGTTTGTTGTATCTAGAGATGTAATTTTTCTTGAATCATCCAAATCTGACAATGTTGTTGAGCAGAAACTTGATCGCTTGGATAGATTCGCAGAAACAAAATCATTTCAAGAATTTGATAATCAAATTCCACATCTTGAAGGGGGGATTCCTATTCTAGATCAACATGTGGAATCTTCTTCTGAAGAACACTCTCCCCCGCATGAAACTCCAACAACAGATGATGCTTTAAGTGATGTAATTGATAGAATTGGGAGACTCAATCTTGATTCAATCCCAACTCAATCAACAGAGCAGCCTGGACCATCTCAGAAAGGTCCCCCAAAGTGGCTGACGAAGACACTTGAAAGTGTTCATCCTGATGAAATTGGAAAAACAGGAACCAGAAATTCAAACCGACAAAATGGAGGTGATGTAGATGACTCTAATTCACCTATTGATATGGATGTTTCTTATGATTGTGAATTGAACTTGTCTACAGATTTTGAACCAACTTCCTTTAAAGAAGCTGCTTCTCATGATGAATGGAAAGAAGTGATGCAAAAGGAGTATGATGCCCTCATAAAGAACGGCACTTGGAAGCTGGTTGATCCTCCATTTGGAACCAAACCAATTGGTTGCAAGTGGGTCTACAAGAACAAGTACAAAGCTGATGGCTCACTTGACAAGCACAAAGCTAGGCTTGTGGCTTTGCATAGAAGGAAGGGGTCAATTATGAGGAAAATTTTTCCCCCACAATAAAATGGGCCACCATCCGGACACTCTTTGCACTAGCAACTCAAAACGGTTGGAAAGTCCATCAAATGGATGTAAAAACTGCCTTCTTGAATGGAGATCTAAAAGACAATGTTTTTATGTCCCAGCCTGAAGGATTTGCTGTGAAAGGACATGAACATAAAGTATGGAAACTTGTGAAGTCCTTGTATGGCCTCAAACAAGCACCGCGAGCCTAGTATGAAAAACTAACTGAGCATCTTCTGAAACTCAATTTCAATCATTTTGATCTTGATGATGCAACTTTATTTGTCAAGAAAGTTGGAAAAACAATTGTATATCTTGTGGTATATGTAGATGATCTTTTAATGACAGGGAACAATGAAAGCTACATTGCATCCATAAAGAAGGAATTGGGGAAAAGTTTTGAAATGACTGATTTGGGCTATGTTCATTACTATCTTGGCATTGAAGTAACCCAACATCCAAAGTCCATATTTCTTTCTCAAAAGAAATACATTGGAGATTTGTTGAACAGGTTTGGCATGACAGAGTGCAATCCTCTTACTACTCCAATGGAACAAAACTTAAAGCTCACATCTATTGAAGGAAAGGAATTTGGGGATGCAACAAAGTATAGACAGCTTGTAGGAAGTATCAACTACATAACTACTACCAGACCAGACATTTCATTTGCTGTTGGAATCCTCTCCAAGTTTATGCAAAAGCCTTGTGAGGGACATTGGTCTGCTGCAAAAAGAGTTCTAAGGTACTTGAAGGGAACTCAAGACTTTGGAATCAAGTACACACAGGTGGATGACTTCAGTTTGATCGGATACTCTGATTCAGACTTCGATGGAGACAAAGAAACTGGGGTATCTACTTCAGGATATGCTATGAGTCTTGGATCAGGAGCTGTCTCCTGGAGATCACACAAGCAATCAGTTCCATCAGATTCCACAACAGAAGTAGAATACGTGGCAGCAGCTGAAGCAACAAAAGAAATTGTGTGGCTCAGGAAAATTCTTGAAGATTTGCAGGTAAAACAAGTACAATCAACTCCACTCATGATTTACAACACCTCTGCAATAAAGTTGACCAAGAACCCAAAGTTCCATGATCGAACAAAGCACATCAATACTAAATATCATTTGATCTGACATCATGTTGAGGCCAAAACAATCCATCTCTGTCATTGTTCCACAAATGAGAAAATTGCAAACATCTTCACCAAAGCGCTTGGAAGAGAAAAGCTTGAAAGATTCAGAACGATGCTTGGACTCACCAACATCCCTTCAGATTAAGGGGGGGAATGTTGACACCTAATCCTCACGATTGGGTGAATTTATGTAAATAATTAAATTAGGAATGTGAACAGTCATCAGGAGATGAACTGAGCAGTCACACCCTTTTGTATATAACAATAACATACCAGATGGAATAAATTGAATCAGTTTTTCTGCCTAATGGAGTTACTGCCTAGCCTGACACAGTGATAGGTGGCATCCCTCCTAGAGACTCTGTGTTGTCGCTTGATGGACTAAGGGGTAGCTAAAGAGCAAAACAGGAGTGAAGGAATGATAAGACAAGATACGATATAGAAACTATAGCGAGATTGCCATTGTCTCTTGCATCCCTTGTATGGGAGCTCTAGAATGTTGTATTATTTAGTTGGTTTATTATAATGAAGATTGGGTTGTTGTACATGTTTGTACAATATTTTGTAAAAAGTTGTCTATTCTTGTGCATGTGTGATTTACTGCTTTATATTTTCTGTTGTGCAAATTAGCTTTTTTTGAGATTCTTGGTTTGATAGCATCAAAGATTCTAAGATTCTATTATAGACCCAAGATCATGGAAATTCAACAAAAATTAACCCTCACACTGTAGATTTTGGAATTTTTAAGTATAATTTTATCAAATCTGTTGTGGAAAATTGTCAAGTAGAATATCCACGATAGTTTATAGATAATATTGGTATAAGAGCTAGGTTTCTTTAGGTATATTGTGGAGAGTTCTAGGGGATCCAAATCAATTAAGCCCAAAGTCACCAAACATTAATTATGGTCAATGAATGTATGAATAACACTCATTATTTGGTAGAGGAGAGGTTTGTGTGGCTCAGAGCATAGGTCACATATATAAACCATAATAGTGAGCCTCTTGTTGGCTTTGTGGGGCCTGACCCAGGTTCGGCGTTAGTTAGCCAAACAAATCCCTGCACTACTAGCCCTTTCGGCATTAGCTCACGTAGCGCAGACTGAAGTCTCACCCGAAGTAGTATGGAGAGATATTGGAACCAAGTTTCCGCACCCTGAGATGGTTATGATGTTGGTTTAGACCCTCTGTTCCTACTTTCGCGCAGGTCACTAAGCTTTAGGGCTCTATCAGTCTACCCTTTATTCCACCCTTTAGTACCTTCACAAAGGTGTACGATTGACCTTCGCGTAGCCTTAACCCGTTCCAGGTACTTTCACACTGCTATGACAATGTACTATATACGTTCCAAAGTTATCTTAAGTGTTTTACTTATCTTACCAAATAATCACAGTTAGCACCATGTAAACTGATATTCTTACTTGCGTTCAATTAACCAATATAATCACATATATTCACGCATCACATAAACATTGTAACTTAAACCCAAAATGAAATATAACTAGATGCAGTACAGGAAATAAATACACATAATCTGTAGAATACTTCTCTTTATTGATATCTTTAGTTTAATACAAACTCTATCCACCCTGTGCACACAGCTGTAAGGGTCCGCGCACTTAGCTGCAGACTTCCACCCTAGGCCTCTGCACACTTAGCTGCAGAGCCTCTACCTACGCTAAGACCTGAAACACTTAGACTTCTCTACCAAGACTCCAGAACTTGTCTACTTCTTACTTACTCCAAAACTACTTAGAACTTACTTACTTAGCTCCTTTTTTATACAATCCCATGGTCCGCAGACCATGGGTTGTTCTTTACAGCCAAATTTACACTTTACAAAATAAGGGTGGAAAACCCTTTATGACTCTTGACACCTTCGCGCTCCATGACCACAAAATGTGAGACTTTAAAACTTTATTACAAAATGTGTCCCAAAACATGGGCTTTTAGCCCCAAAACTGTCCTTGGGGGAACACGTTCCCAATTGGCTCCCAACACAAACATGGTGACTCACCCTCGAGTCACTCTGCAAGTGCATATATCTTGTCGCGAAGACCTCCCAGCTCGACTTGTATGATCGCAACCTCGGTAGTGCACTATGTAGCCATCTGCTTCGCTTCTTCAACCAATTGCTCTGTCGCTGGTCCTGAACTGTCAGCCTGAAGCTCCTGTTGAGTTTCTTACAGATGAGAAAGCTTGCCTTCAATAGAGGTCATGAACGAATAAGCCTCATCCAACCAAGGCTTCAAGTGTGCCTTCAACACTGCCTCCTTGTGCTTGCGCTGCATCTACCTATTCTTTCACTTGCTTGGCCTCTTGCAGCTTCACTAGTCCCTGCGTGAGAGTGATGGTTCGTGTTATACCTTTTACTTCGTCATAATGCTACTGTAGTTCTCGTGCCTCTTTCTCCAGTCACTGTACACTAGGATCCTCATGCAAGCTCATAAGGACCTCGAACAAATGTTCAAAAAGTTTTGTGTAGTCTACTACCACCCTGTCTACCACCGCTATCGCCTCTATGACAATGGTTTCTCGCTACTCCTTTACTTCTAGCAAAGTTGAAGGCTAGGCCTTCAACTGTAGATCTGCAATTTGTAGTCTCAGCTCTAGTTGAGCCCTAGCCAACTCTGTGTGAGCGTAACGCACCCCTGTAGCAAGCTTGTGGACGCGCACCTTGACCGATTCTTCCTCAGGAATGGCCAACTCCGGGACCATTCGGCATGCCTCCTCCATAACTTGAACGATACACTTGTTTTGGTCGATTACCTCAGTCACAACAGCACTGGCAGATTCTCTCTGTAGGGCCATCTATTCATTAATAATCCTCTGTTTGCTGATCACCTATAAAGAGTAGTGTTCGCAGGCCCTCAGCTTCGCAATCATTCCATCCTATAATAGGTGGAGCACCTCACCAGGGAGCACTGCCAAGTTCAACCCCACTCCCTTGAGGGTGATGACAGTGGAACAGTCAGATTCATTCTCTGTGTTCAGTGCTCCATCTGGCAGCACTATCACTCGGGATACCATCTCTCCCAGTATCTCAGCAGCTTCTGAAGTACCAATGGTGAGGTTGGTGGACACTGTCCCAGCCTATGATGTGCGGGTCTATAGCTCATGTAGACCTGTCTGAATGGCCCCCAATAATAGCTGCTACTGCTGCTCGAATTGTTGTAGTGCCTCCGTGGTGACGTCTCGCACCGTGTCTCCAATTTCATGCAAATCGCCCTCAGTGAGGGTGATTGGGTCCAGCAATGCCTTAGTGGCCTTAAATTTCTTCCTCGACCCCACTTTCTCTTGTTCCCTTGGATGCTTGATGCGGTCCAACGTCGTCTGCGGGTTCGCACCATGCTGCTCTGTTTGCTTGTCCATTTCTTCCTCTATTTCGGGTGAAGGCGACCTCATGTCTTTGTCAGAGCCACGCTCTGTTTTGCATGTCTTCTTTTCCGTATGCTGGGTGGCATCGCTCTCTGCCTGGGCCTTGTTAGTGGCCTCTTTCTTCCTCTTCTCGACCAGTTGTGCCATCTTGAGCTTGGCCTCCTCCTTTTTGTGCTGTGTAGCGGACTTGATCGCCCCCACCACCAAGTCTGAGGTAGTGCGCCACTCTGTCGTCCAACGATCAAGTATTGCATCAATTGCGTCATTTGTTGCCAAGTAAGGCAAGTCATTTCATGTCTGTGCAGGGTCCTTCTGTGCCCTAATCGACACATGGTGAAAGTCTTCTTGGTAATTCGTGTACCCCTGTAGGTTGGCAAACAAGGTAGGTGACAACCGTGGTTTGCGATTGATAGCCATGCGGATGTTCATTTCCATCAAGATCCAGAATATCTTGCTATCCTTGATGCACTGAGCATCCTTGGTCGCCCACAGTGAAGCGTACTTCGCTGCTTCTGGTAGGTCCAGTGTGACCGAGGGGAATTGACTATCTTTTGGCAGCTCCCAGGTTACCAGCACAATAGACAGCAAGAGCCATGCATAGGGAAAAGTCTTGCTGAGCTCTTCTACCTCGCAGCAGTTTGCAAGGAACTCGTTGTAGAGAGAGTGCGCCCAATTGAACTAGACTCCTTCAGCACATTGGGCTGCAAGAGCAATGACTAGTGCCAATAATTCATCTATGCGACACTTCCTCGTAACCTTTCCTACCAAAATCTGTGTGGCCACCTTGATTGCTGGGTCACTGATACTTGAGGTGGCATAGCCTCATGGCTTCTTTACAAGCTTGAATTTCTCCTTCATGGCTTCCGTGAGGGCCAGCTTGGCACCTTTTCTGCCAAACATCATGTCTGGATTTTCCCCTGTGTAGGGTAGTCGCATGATCCTATGGATCAATCTGTCGGTGATGGGTATTGGCTCCTCCAGCCACAGACACCCATCGTGCACCAAGCATAGCAGTTGCTTGATGACCAATATTGTAATGGGGATGTGATTGTAGTGCGGCACCCATAGCAGGTTGAGCAGACCTACCTTGTCTACTCCTCTGAGCCACTTCTGCGGTTCCAATGTAGTCATCCCGGTGGTTGTGTCAACAATGTTGTGCATCAGCTACTCGGTCAACAAATATAGGAACTTCTCATGGTCAGCTAAGTCCCAATCTTCCAGTTTTAATAGAGGAACCCACCCCAAGTGCGGTCCTTCAAAGACAATCTCGTCTGGCAGCAGAGGGGTTTATAAGGGGACCTTGCTCTCGTCAATGTCCTTTGGCACCTTGGTCTTGCCCTTGCGTGAAGGGACGTACTCAGGAAACTTAGTGATAGGGTTAGCACCCTGGACTTCAACTTCCTCCACTTCTACCCCCAAGTCCTCATCATCCATCAGGATGTCTTCAATTTCTTCCTCCTCCGGCTCCAGGTTAATGGCTTTGCCCTTTTCCTGTGCGGTGGGCTTGTCCTTCAGTGGGTTTCTTCTCAACGATGCGCACATGGGTATCGCAGCCTTCTTTCCCTTCTTATCCTTTGCAGACTAGCCACAATGTATTCCATGGGCATCACTACTTCAATGCCATATATCAACCTAAAGGGTGTCTGTCCAATCAACTTTTTGCATGTTGTCCGATAGGTCCATAGTACTACAGGTATGAGTATGTCCCAATCACTTCGCTGAGCGTTGAAAACCTTGGTTAGCACGTTCTCCAGCACCTTATTGAATGCTTCCACAGTCCCATTAGCCTATGGGTGATAAGGTGTGCTTTTCTGGTGATATACCTAAAATTCCTCCCTTAGCGCGCTGATTGTTTCGTTCAGGAAGTGCGTACCACGATCACTCCTCAAAATTTTTGGACACCCAAATCGCATCAGTACATACTCAAAGAGGAACTTCGCAGCAGTCGCACCTGTGTAGTCCTTCATAGGCTGTGCCTCCGCCCATCGAGTCAAATACTAAGTCGCGGTGATAATGTACCGTGCTCCCGTCTTCTTCCCTTGGGGCTGAATGGGTCCCACAAAATCTATCGCCCATTTTTCAAAAGGTTGTAATGTCATCTATGGGTTCAGAGGCAGTTCACCCCTCGACAATGGCCTACCAGTCCTTTGACACACATCACACACTTTCCAGTAAGCTTTTGAATCCTGATGGAGGGTTGTCCACCACAACCCTGCACATAGAATATTCTGCGCAGTTGCTCTTCTTGCATAATGGCCTCTTGCAGTGCCCCCATGAGCGTCTATGAGGATACTGCTCCTTTCAAACTCTGGTACATATTTTCGTAATACTTCATCAAACCCCATTTTGTACAGATGCACAGCAATGACAGAAAATTCTGCCGCGTGCACCACTAACTCCATTTTCTGCTGGACGGTGTAACCTTCTGGGGTGGTTCCTGTCGTTAGGAAGTGTATGATGTCTTCAAAGTGACCATCCATGACACAAACTGCAAATAACTATGCATCAAGCAATCCCTCCTCCAAATTAGTGGGACCTTCCCCTGTTTTGATGCGTGACAGATAGTTTGGTCTCGCGTTCAGTCGTCCAGGCTTCATAATAACTTCAAAATCATACTCCTAGAACATTAACAACCACCTATAGATTTTTCCCCCCAACACAGGCTTATTGACCAGGTATTTCATGGCAGAATGATTCATATACATCTTAAAATGTCCACCTAGCAAATAGTGTCTAAACTTCTGAAGTGCATATACCATGGCTAACCCTTCGTGCTTGGTGGTGGAATAATTTTTCTTAGCCTTGGATAACCTCATGCTTGAGAATGCCATAGGATGGTCCAATTCTCCTCCGCCAGCCTTTGTCAGTATTGCTCCCAGCACTATACATGACGCGTCTACATGTACGTGAAACTCCTTCCAATCCGGGAAGACTAAAATTGGCGCGGTGACCATTTTTCCTCTCAATACATCCAAGCTCTTCTGACAGTCCTCGTTCCAACAAAACATGACATCCTTTTTCTACAACTTCTCCATAGGCGCGGTGATCTGGGCATAGCCCTTGATAAACTTCCTATAATACCCAGTATGTCCTAAGGTTGCGCATAGCTGTTTCACACTCGGCACCTCCAAGTTAAGTATCACTGCGATCTTCGTAGGATCTACCATCAGTCCCTGTCTACAAACCACATGACCCAGCAGAGTCCCAAAGGGAACACAAAACAGGCATTTCTTCATATTGAGTGCAATCTAGTACCTTCGACAAGTATATAGCATCAAGCGCAAACTTGCCACATCGTGTTTTACTAGCCCAAACACAGTCCAGTCGTCAATGTACACCTCTAGAAACTTATGAATGAATTCTTTGAATGCATCAATGACTACGCGTGAGAAAATCGCAGGCACATTATTCAAGCCGAAAGGCATTATAGTGTACTGAAAACATCCCCATTGAGTTGTGAAGGTCGTCTTGCTTCTATCCTCAGGCATGATTTTAATCTGATGGTACCCAGATAACCCATCAGTGAAGGAGTATGCTTCCTGGACACCTACATTATCCAATACCTCATCAGTGAATGGAGTGGGGAAAGGATCATGTATGCAAGCATCATTCAACTTCCTGAGATGAACGTGTAGAAATTCCCACTGTAGATCAATAGATTATGCAATATACTGAAGCAAAATACAATATCTACTTCTAAAACAAACTTTGCGAAAGCTTAATTGAATATGAGCAAGATCAATGATAACACATATAACTCAGAATGAGAAATCAATCACACATAACACAAAAGAAATAACCTGGGGAAAGCCTCAGCCTAAAACCCCAATCTCTGTATTATCATACAAGTGGAAATATGTTCGAGTTACAAAAAGAATCAGCTCACAAGCTATCATGCTCTCTCTGCAATCAAATAATACAACTCACAGACTGAATAGACACTAGATATGCCTTCCATCAACCCTCCCAGCCTCCTATTTCCTTGTGCAGTTTTTCTTGGCGTCCAATGATGTCACATGTGTGAATTGGCCTCATCACATTCACTAAACTGAAGAAGTAATTGTGCAATCTCCAAGGAATGAATTCCTTCTGCATGTAAGAGATATTCACAATGGAATATTCCTACAATTGATAGTACACTATCCCTCCATTTGATCTCAATTGGGTCTCTATCTGAACTGACATGCATGAGTTATTTATGAGAGAATATTCAATTATCTGAAGTGCAGCAGTTACATGCATGCATGCATTAACTAACTGAACTCACAATTAATTCAACAAATTGTTTGAATTAATCTAACTAGACTTGACTCAGTTAACTAAGCCAACTAATTACAACTCAATATTACAACTCATCCTTATCTCTTTAACTGATGGATAAATTCCTCAATCAATGCAGAAACTGTTGAATGTCCCCACATAGACTTCTTGTTTGATTTTCTACAAATAATTAACTCAAGGTGAATTAATTAATTATTTTACAAACAGCTGCTAAGATCAAATTCGAATTTTACTTCTCTATTTTAGTTCAGGGACTAACTAAAATAGGAAGGTATCCCGAAATGCTATTTATAGTAGTACTAAATTTAGCACTTCTATATTTAGCATTTCTTGTTGCTATTTTCAACACTCCCTCTCAACAAGAAAGGGATTATTAGTAACCCCAATCCTGTCTTTGTGGAACTCAAACTTGCATTTTGACAATGCCTTAGTCAAAATATATGCATCCCATTCCTCGGTCAAACCATACAGCAACAACACGATCCTCTTGGCCACACAGTCTCGAAGATGGTGATACCAAATATCAATGTGCTTGGACCTATCATGAAAAACTGGATTCTCAAAGAGTTCGACACAACTCTGATTATCGCAGTAGATCACGGTTGGATCCATCCTCTGACCAAACAATCCCACTAGAATCTTCTGCATCCAAATGGCCTCACATGCAGCCTAACTAGCAGCCATGTATTCAGCCTCTACTGAGCTAAGTGCAACTAACCTCTATTTCCTGTTGTACCAGGAAATTGCAGCTGAACCAAGGTTGAAGATTCCTCCAAAAGGGCTCTCTCGGTCTGATGGACTGTTGAGCCTCAAACCTGCATCTTCCTATACACCCTCTCAGCCTTCCTTTTCCACTTATTGCATCCACCCAGCTGTTAAATCATTGCATTATAGTTTAAAAAGAGCTCTTTACATGGTTTTCTGACTACACTTATGACTGTTGTTTGGTTTAGTTTTTTTGTTCATGCAGCTACGAAAACTTGTCAATTTCCGCAGCCAGCATAGGTTTCCGCAACCAGCACAGGATTCCGCGGCTATTTTGTTAAAAGTTGTGCTACAGGTGTCCTATGAAGAAATGAGCCACATGGGCAAGCTCCAGGTGACGGATACATGGAACGTGTCCCTTCGAAGCAGCCAAATCATCCATGGAAGGTCACAGTCAATGAAGGTCAAAGGCAGAGCCAACTAAAGAGTTCAGCAGTGGCACGTCTCTGTTTTGAGCACGTGAACATTACGTGGCACAGTCCTCAGCTCACGAAGACACCAGCATACCTGGAGATCACTTCTGTAACCGGAATCTAACAGCAACCACTCCAGAGATTTAATAGACATGATGACAGTTACGCTAGATCTCGGCTGAAGGGATCTGCGTGTCCTTGGCAACACAGTCAATAGCGTAGGAGTTAGTTAACTAGTTTCAACATTTTTTCATTATAAATAACGCGTCGATGAACGCTGTAAAGAAGTTTTTTTCTTGATATGTAAATTCTGAACTGTTGTCACCCCACTGTTTATACATGTTGTTGTTTTAATATATGAGAAGACTTTTCTGAGCTTATTCGTGTGACTACTTGTTGACCGGCTGAAGTGGCAGAGGGCCCCTGCTCGCTGAAGCCTTGTAAAGTTTTCATTTGGTTTTATAATGTTCTTGTATCATTAGCTTGTACATAACACACTGTTTGATGTTTCTTAACTCACCGCTATTTAGATTTTCACCTTTGTTTTCTTATAACTGTCAACTGACCAGTGCTTTTCTGCAGGTTTTCTTAGGCAGCCCGGGCAAATTTTCATCTTTTTGATAACTATTGGCATATGAGATCATCTTGTCCTTCCTGCTAACTTTCATTTTCTGAAGTTTAATTTCAGCACTATCTTTTTTCAAGTTGTGATTTGCTTACTGATTTTTTTTGTTATTTAGATATCGTACTGCTCATCAATTTATGGTTTCTTTCTATAGTGAAGTGACTCTATTAGCAAGAAATCAGAATATCACTAACTGTAGTGTGATTTAGTTATCATATTGCTTAAACTTATTCATGATTGCTTCCCACAAGGTAGATTGAGTTGAAGGGTAAAGGATTAGAAGAGTTGAAGTAGTGTGATTAGTTTCCTTTCTGCAATTTAGTTATCATATTGCTTAAACTTATTCATGGTTGCTTCCCACAAGGTAGATTGAGCAAGATCAAGGAGAACACATATAACTAAAACCCCAATCTCTGTATTATCATACAAGTGGAAATATGTTTGAGTTACAAAAAGAATCAGCTCACAAGCTATCATGCTCTCTCTGCGATCAAACAATACAGCTCATAGACTGAATAGACACTATATATGCCTTCCCTCAGCCCTCCAAGCCTGCTATTTCCTTACGTAGTTTTTCTTGGGGTCCAATGATGTCACATGTATGAATTGGGCTCATCACACTCACTAAACTGAAGAAGTAATTGCGCAATCTCCAAGGAATGAATTCCTTACGCATGCAAGAGATATTCACAATGGAATATTCTTGCAACTTATAGTACACTGTCCCTCCATCTGATCTCAATTGGGTCTTTGTCTGAACTAACATGCATGAGTTATTATGAGAGAATATTCAGTTATCTGAAGTGCAGCAGTTACATGCATGCATGCATTAACTAACTGAACTCACAATTAATTCAACAAACTATTTGAATTAATCTAACTGGACTTGACTCAGTTAACTCGGCCAACTAATTACAACTCAATATTACAACTCATCCTTATCTCTTTAACTGATGGATAAATTCCTCAATCAATGGAGAAACTGTTGCATGTCCCCACATAGACTTCATGTTTGATTTTCTAAAACTAATTAACTCAAGGTGAATTAATTAATTATTTTACAAACAATTCCCGGATACGGGTGGTTTTAATGCATAACAGGTCAGTGGCTCGTCACAAGGGCATGTGTCAGCCCGGACGAGCCACGTATGCCAGGACGATTCACATATGGTCTATCTGCGCGATGCATTTAAGAACGGAGGCGATGGTTTATTGCAGTCGAGTCCTTTCGGCATTTACTGCTCTTCTTGGTAACGGGAAAATGGCGTTACAAAGCCATGGCATCTCTGTCATTCTCCCGCAGTTTGTGTTGGCTCACGCTCTGGTTCTGAGGGAGGTTGTGGTGGCTCACTCTCTGGTTCTGAGGGAGGTTGCGAGGGGGTATTCCTGCTCTTTGAACAATTCGGGGATGTATGGCATCTCTGTCATTCTCCCGCAGTCTGGCATAAGGTTTGGGTGCTCGGAGGTTGTGTTGGCTCATTCTCTGGTTCTGAGGGAGGTTGCGAGGGGGTATACCTGCTATTTGAACAATTCAGGGATGCAGCGTGAGCGCCAAAGGATGATAAGTAGGCGCGGAAGTTCCAGAGGTCGGGCTTCGTCTCAGAGGCAAGCCCCTTCCCCCTCCTCCTCAATCGAGGTTTCTTCCGACCGCAGACGCTCCAGGGGACGGGCAGTTGGCCGAGGTAGAGCAGTGGAACACCAAGAAATTATGGACTATGGGCACTCTGCGCATCCCATGGTGAGATATCGTATTCCATGTACTCTGTCAAATTCTACTTTCTTTGTTACTGTGTCAGTGGAGCATTGCAGCAATCCTGGCGGTCAAGACGATGCTCTTCAAGCCAGCCCTCCGCGGATTCCTGGGTCGGCTCCCACAATAGATATGCAAGTTCCCGCCGTTGATATGCTGCGCCCCGTCCAAGAAAGCTTCTCCCCAGATCCTGGGGCAGGCCCAAGTGAACCTGCGCAGCGAAACACTCTCACCGAACCGGACATCCACAAGCTTCCCAGATGCAAAACGGAGGAAGATCCGCACACCACTGATGATGACTAGCTCGCTCTGCAGTTCGCCTCAGGTCTCTGAGAAAGGAATTTTTTCACTGTCTGCTCTCACCGCTATCTTATATGTGTCGGGTCTTTGTCCTTATGTATTTCTGTCCTTATCTGTTACAGTGACGGATATCCATATTTGTTCCAGTCTTTATGTGTTTCAGTTTCGGCTAATCATGTATGTTCAGTGTCGGTCTCATGACTGTCGATTTGGTTCAGTGTCGGTCTTATGTAATTTTGGAGATGATTATTCCTGAGCTTACTGTCAGTCCTTCGACAGGAATCACAGGGCTACGGCTCTGTTGTAACACTGATGATGTAAATTTTGCCTTTTTTGTAATATAATAGCTTAGTCTGATTCAGAAAAAAAAAAAAAAAAAAAATATATATATATATATATATATATATATCTTTTACAAACAACTGCTAAGATCAAATTCGAATTTTACTTCTCTATTTTAGTTCAGGGACTAACTAAAATAGGAAGGTATCCCGAAATGCTATTTATAGCAGTACTAAATTTAGAACTTCTATATTTAGCATTTCTTGTTGCTATTTTCAACACAATGCATATTCTTATTTCATCCTTCTACTTCTTTTCCTGTACCACGATTGGGTTTACCCAATCAGATTCTTCTACGAGCTCAATGATGCCTGCCGCGAGCATCTTGTCTAGCTCTAAGCAGACCTTCTCCTTATACTTCAGATTAAGACAATAAGGTCTTTGCTTAACCGGCTTTGTGTCAGGTTTTAATGTGATCTTCATAACACCCAGGTCTCCTATTATCCCCTTTAGATCTGTAAACTTGGTAGGGAACAAATCCTAGTATTCGTAGAGCAATTCAGTGACCTTATCTACCGTCGTGTCATCCCAGTAATCTCCAATCTTCACGAATTTGGGCTCTGCCTCCATACCAATATTTACCTGTTTCATTTTCAGTGGCACGGGTATATCAGGATTCTCAATCTATGGCCCTTCGACCTCGCGGCGACCCTCGATTTCTGGGATATTAATCTTTCATGGATCCTCGTCTTATTCTTCAGCAGTCATGTTATAGTATTCCAACACGTGCCTCAGCTAAGTAGTCCAATCGGTTTGAATCAGATCCAAATAATCCTGCGGTATCCTGAAGATTGCTACTTTAACTTCTTGTAGCACTTCGTCAATGTATTCAAACCCATCTTTGAAGCTGAACATCATTATGAACCCTTCATGCAGAATATCCCATCCACCTCTGCCATGGTGGAGCTTTGTCTCCAAGTACTAGTTTATTGGGATGACATCCAGGGTATGACAGAACAAATGCACCCATTTAGGTTGGGGATTCGCTCCATAAGCCGTACCCCATTTGGCCAAGTGTGCACGCGGATCATCCTTCCCTTCATATTTGTTTGTCATTCATACCTTCAGCTTCCCAAAGCATCTTCTCATCATCCTCCTACACTCGCACCAATCATTAAAGCTACCCTTGTGCGTACCCCACCATCTTGTGGGCGTAGCGCGCAGTGCCCAGTCCAAAGCCTGGAAAAGCTACTTTTTTGGTACCTCCCTCTCAAATGCATCCAAAAATACATCTACATCATTCAAGCCATCGTAAGTGAATAGATCTCTTACCTTTGACGGTACACAGCATAGCGACTAGGTCATCATGTTACAGCTTAGTGTGGTTACTTCATGTAACTGATTTTCCCAGCACTCTAATTCTTCATGAGAGTCTGAGGTGCAAGAACTTTTGCAATCCCATGTAATTCACCCATCTATTGTTGAATTCACCCAATCTTGGTCTCACGTTTTTATCTTATTTATGCGGTCCAAATCATCATCGCTTTTCGTAATTGCGGACTCGTTAAGTATAGCATGATCCTTCAGCATGATATAGCAATATTATTACGCGGAGCGATTTCTTCTCAAATATCATCTTTCTCTTCTTTAGGTTGATTACCCCATTCATGTTAGTAGCCCAATCAATGCCGAGGAGCGCAGGGTAGGGGTTGCTGTCTTCCACAATTTCTATTACTTTAAAGTCAGCCAATGTGCTCGTGACTTCAATATCTACAATCACTCCTTACAGTCGTCCCGTGGGGATGATCTTCTGCTGATTGGCCATCCTTAACTGAATCGGAGACCACTACAGCGCAAGTCTCCCCATCCACTGCCAAGTCTAGTTTGGTAAAACGTTCGTGTTTGACCCCAAATCAAAATAGCCTGATCCATTTCATACTCTCCTATCTGCATAGTTAGTCTCATCTCTCATCATGTCCTTGCTTTATGCTTACCAATATTCTGTACCACGCACGGTTCACCTGGAGTGTTTCTGGCTCATCTATTTATAAGCTCCTGTAACCCCTTCACAGCCTTGTTGTCATGTAGCAGCTTCATGCAGGTCTCTAGAAAGGTCGTAAGCATAGAAGGGTCCATTATCTGATCAGGCTTGTCATTGTTCCCTAAGGTAGAGGCCTTAACAAAGCTCTTATTTTCTTCCATGAATGTTTTGTGTGCCTGCTCCAAATCAAATGCAGCCTCCTTCGCTGGAGCTTTGCAAACCTATGCACTGTCTTTAGGTTGTTTTCCCTTATCATCGCCCATTGCAATTCCACTTTGGAGCACTATATTCACATTTGGATCCTCCTCGTGAGGCTCAGACCTCATCATCTGCAGGTTCTGAGTCTACTAAGGTGGTAGCACCCCTTTGTCACGTATCCTTGCTATCAGCATAGGAGAGTCTTATGTCTCATGATCAAACTGAGTATAATATTTGCACAACGGACACGTCGGGTTAGTGCATTCGCGGTCATAGTGTCCTGGTCCTCCACAATTGTAGCAGATTCATTTTCCCCTCCCTCTGCCAAGTCCTCCTCCTCCTCGGCCTTGTCCACACCCCTGAAAGCCTTTTTGCACCATCCCAGCGCTATGGTTAGGGGGCCGTGTTTCTGCCTGAACCCTATAGGTGGGAGTTTTGTCCATAATCAATTCATAGCTTCTGCAATTGCACTCATCATGCCCTACCGACCTATAGAAGTTGTAGAACATTTGTTGCAATGTTTGTACAAACTTCTGCAACAAATGACAGTTATCCATCTTATGTTTCCCTGCTACTTGAAATATTGCACACCATAATGCAGGCTCCGCGCTCGGTACTTCTTGGGATTCCGGCCTCAAAGACATCGGTCCTCCTCCTGCAATATAGTTCACAAATACCAGGCAATGGCCTTTGTCATGCCCCTGACCTTTAAATTTTAGGCACCATGCCTCTTCATGCACCTCCATTCGAACTATTCTGTCTTGCTTCAAACTTTGTATTTCTAGGCAAAGATTTTGCAACTACGCATGGATCTTCTAAACCCCCAGATTTGGATCTTGCATCGACATTTCATGCAGTCTTATGGAAATCTTCAAGGCCTCTTCCTGAGTCGTAATCTTCTGGCGTGACAATGCAACCCTTAAGTGAGGTAGGAACGAAGCCACGAACCATTCACGGTGCTGTCCATCTATTAAGTTCATGTTAGCTTCGTAGATTTTACACTTCAACCTTCGATCCAATTCCTAAGGTGTGTCACCTGGTTTCGTCGTGATTTCCTCGAACCCCACAATCGACTGTGCCTCAAATTTAGGCCTACTAAACTCTTTATTCAACGCAGTCTGGATCTCTGCCAACCCAACGTTTGGGTTATCATCAGATTACTTGATGTACCAAGTTAGCACGTGATCCTGCAAAGCACTAACCAAAGTTGCCTTCTTCATGCGATCATCTATGACACCCTGAACTTCCCATACAACTTTCATGAAGAACCAAAACTGGTCTGGGTCCTCATTTGTAACAGTAAAAAATAAATTAATTTCTTAATTAAAAAACATATGCTGACAAATGATTTTATACCTATATTACTTGTGATCAAGGTCTACCAGATGACAACAAGGTTTTGGGGACGACTCTCCACCCAACCGTAGTCTCAATTATGCAAGGATTCTGCTACAACTGGCCTCCCCCGAGCCCTCAATCAACATACTATTGCCAGTGACTCCTAAGTCTTAGTATACCATTCTCCCAAGAGAATGAAAGATAGAATCTCGGAATGATGGAATACCCCCCATCCTCCTCACCATCTATTAAATAGAACAAACATTGGAAGGGGAACCACATGCACACACTCCATGTGTCTACATGCAAATTTTTTTAGCTTTCTTGTTTTGTTTCTTTACTTTTCTTTTGATTTTTAGCTTTCTTGTTCTATTTTTTTACTTTTCTTTTGATTTTTAGCTTTCTTGTTTTATTTCCTTCTTTTTGATAGTTTTCTTGTTTTATTTCTATTTATTCTTATTTAGAGCTTTAATATGGTTATTACTATTTTTATTTTTATTATTTTTATTTATTTTCTTTGAATATATTTTTAATATCATTTATGATTTATTATTTTTATTATTTATTATTAAGGGGAGGGATATTACATACTCTCCCACTTTAAGGAACTTCGTCCCGAAGTTAAGTTTTATTATTTATTATTTATTATTTATTATTTTTATTATTTATTATTTTATTTGCTTCATGTTGCCAACACTCTCTGCTGAACTAGTATAACCAGCAGGTATCGAAAGTCCCCAACACCCTGGGAAATCTCAAGGAATCTCTGTCCTTTTTCCCACTTTCGGCACCAGGCATAAGCCTGACCCGGTCTGTATCCTAGTCCAAGGCTCGCGCCTGACTCAGACCTCATCTGCCCCAAGGCAGGCATCCGGTCCGGTACTCAATGACCCCAGGCATCTTGCAAGGCTGGCCCACTTCCTCCACAACTACTAAGGCGCACAGCCCCAGGCATCGAAGTCCTTTACATCCCTTCTAGACTTCAGCATCCCAATCTAATGCTAGGCACCTAGCCTAGAACATCAGGCACGTGGCCTCCTCAAGATGGTCTCATAGCTCTTCTAGAGCTATCCATCAAGAGCTATACACAAGACAAAGGAACCACTGGAATATGTAGTGTTGATTGAGTTTGTCCCCAGCCCATATGATGTTACTTATTCTCCCTCGTGCGTATGGGCTCGCACGAGATCATCAAATAAACCGGCCCTCTCGACCCATTGTGGAGTCCTGTCAACCATCATACCTCAACATGCAACCAATGCATTAGCTATACCATCATAGTATCATAGAAATTAGTCCACATGCCAAATCTTTCATGACATCATGAGAACATTCATCATTGTTAATCACAACATTATGAATAATAACGATTTATTATCACATGCTTCACCTCATGAAATACCATCATAAGTTATAACATCAACATATTTGCATCAAAGACATATCATGACTTATTCAACATTAAATACCTATCATCATGTAGTAAATGAATATTTCAATATACCTCGACATAACATCATAATCATAGGGATACATCATCACTATAAGAACCACATGTGCATCATTATCCCCCTACCATTATACTCAACATCTTCACAGTTAATTAAACTAAATGGAAATCATAGTGTATGATTTAGATGTATCATAAGGTTTAAACAATAAAACATGATTTAGATTCTCCATAAAAATATCTGTCTTAGCTAAGGAAGCACTCCTAATTAGTTCACCACACATTTTAATCAAGTAAATAAGGAAAGTCTTGAAAAATAATAGCTGCATCTTCCTAGGTAGCTAACCCTGGGCTATATTGGTCCCATTGGACCTTGAATTGCTCAAACTCATGGTTCCTGAGTTGATGAACCCAACGGTCCAGTATACAGAATGGTTCGACTTGAAGGACTCCTTCCTCGGAAACCTGCAATTTTTCAAATTTCAAAACATGGGACGGGTCGGGTACATATTTTCTAAGCATAGAAACATGAAACAAATTATGCATTCTTCTTAGATGGAAGGGCAGCTCGAGCTTGTAAGCAACTGGTCCAATCCTCTCTAGGATCATGAATGGCCCAACAAATCTAGGCGATAGCTTTGTTCCCTTACCCATCCTAAAGGGACTTTTAAAGGGTTTGATTCTAATGAAAACTTGGCTTCTTTCCTCAAAGTTTCTATCAATTATCTTTGCATCAGCATAACTTTTTTGGTGATCCCTGGCTTATTTTAGTCTCTGTTTAATTATGGCCATTTGTTCTTCCATTTCTTGGAGCATTTCAGGTCCCAACATGACTTGGTCCTCTAATCGATCCCAACTTAACGGAGTACGACATGATCTTCCATACAAGATTTCGAAGGGAGCTGCCTGCATTGAACTGTGGTAACTATTGTTGTATGCAAACTCTACTAAGGGAAGGTATTTCTCCCATTGGTTTTGTTGATCCATGACATACATTCTTAGCATGTCCTCCAACACTTGGTTTACTCTTTCTGTTTTACCATCTGTCTCTGGGTGATATGCTGTACTGAAATTCAGTTGTGTTCCCATAGATTGTAATAGACTTTTCCAAAATCTAGAAGTAAAACATGCATCTCTATCAGATATTATCTTTCGTGGTACTCCATGAAGGCGAATTATTTCTTTCAGGAAAATTTGAGCGATAGTTGATGCTTCAAAGGTGGTCTTGACTGGAATAAAGTGAGCACTCTTAGTTAATTTATCAACCACAACCATAATACAGTCATGTCTCTAGGATGTCATAGGTAAGCCTCCAACAAAATCCATCGAAACAACTTCCCACTTAGTTTCTGGTATATCATGGGGTTGTAAAAGCCCTGCTGGGTGACGATGTTCAGCTTTAACCTGTTGACATTCTAAACATCGAGCCACAAACATTGTTATATCCTTTTTCATTCCTGTCCAGAAAAATAGTTGTTTTAAGTCTGCATACATTTTTTGGACTCCTGGATGTGCAACATATAGAGCTTGATGGGCTTCCTTGATTCTTAAATTCCGAATATCATCATCTTTTGGGACACAAATCCTACCCTTATATCGTAGCAATCCATCATTTTCTAAGGTGTATTCCTCCCACTTGGTTGCCACAGGTACCTCTTCTTGTAAGGCAAATTTTATTTGCTGGTAATGTGGGTCCCCTACTAGATGATTTAGAATCCGGCTCCTCAAGTCTATCTTTAATGCCGACATTGAATGAAGTCTAGGTCTCCTACTTAAAGCATCTGCAACTTTTTTCTCTTTTCCCTTAATATAGGATATCTTGAAATCATAATCACTAAATAGCTCACTCCAGCATCATTGTCGAGCATTAAGGTCCTTTTGTGTGAAGATATACTCAAGAATTTTATGATTTTTTCTTAACTCAAATTGACATCCCATTAGATAATGTCTCCACAATTTCAAGGCCATTACAACCGCTGCTAATTCCAGATCATGAGTTGCGTAATTGATTTCATGGTTCTTAAGTTTTCGAGAAGCATAAGTGATAACCCCTTCATCTTGCATCAAGACTGCACCTAATCCTTCTTCTAATGCATCCGTGCATACAAGAAAGTCCTTGTCCATGTCAGGTACTTTTAACTTTGGGGCCGTTGTTAGTCGATGTTTTAGCTCATTAAATGCTTTCTCACACTCACTTGTCCATTCAAACTTAACCCCTTTCCTTTGGAGGTGGGTGATGGGATTAGATATCTGCGAGAACTTTTCTACAAACCTTCTATAGTAGCCTGCCAATCCCATAAAGTTGTGTACTTCCTTGACATTCTAGGGAGAGGGCCAAGTCATTATAGTTTCAATCTTACTGTAGTCAACTGCACTGCCTTTACCACTAATGGTATGGCCTAGATATTGAATTTCTTTCTCAAAGAAGGAACATTTAGAAATTTTTCCATATAGCTTATGTTCCCTAAGGCATTGTAGTACCAACCTCAAGTGTTCTAGATGCTCTTTCTCATTACGAGAGTAAATGAGGATGTCATCCAAGAAAACTTGGACAAAGCGGGCTAGATATTTTCGGAAGACACTATTCATCAAGTTCATGAAGGCTGCTAGGGCATTATTCAAACCAAATGGCATAACAATAAACTCATAGTGTCCATAGCGCGTTCTGAATGTTGTTTTAGGTATGTCTTCCTCCTTGATTCTTAGCTGATGATAACCTGACCGTAAGTCTATCTTGGAGAATATTGAAGCTCCTTTTAGTTGGTCAAAGAGGTCATCAATTCCAGGCATGGGGTACCTATTTCGAATGGTGGCCTTGTTTAGATCTCGGTAATCAATACATAACCTAAGAGTTCCATCCTTCTTCTTTACAAAAATTACTGGTGCACCCCAAGGTGACACACTAGGTCTTATAAAACCTTGATCAAGAAGTTCTTTGAGCTGTATACTCAATTCATTAAGCTCTGGAACAGTCATTCGATAAGGTGCTTTGGATATGGGTTCCACTTCTGGTTTCAAGGGTATGGAGAAATCAATCTCTCGAACTGGAGGCAAACCTGGTAGCTCTGGAGGAAATACATTTGGAAATTCAGAAAGTAGTGGGTGCAATTTATCCGAGGACTTCTCATTGGTAGGAACCATTTCTACCACATAAATCTTGCACCCTTTCCTCATACACTTATTAACTTTATTGGCTGATATGAGGTGCAACGTAATGCCACGTCTAATCCCTTTTATTCATTTGGTTTCTCCTTGGTCATTTTTTATGAGAACTATCTTATTATAACAATCAAGTATAGCTTGATGGGATTCAAGCCAATCCATTCCCACGATTAAGTCATACGTTCCAAGAGTGTTATAGACATTTTTGGGCACTACAACCCCAAGCATGAAATGTCCATAAACCAAGGGCTCCTAAGTCCCTAAAAGTGTTGTTCTAACCCCTAAAGGAACAAGGTCAACTGATTACAGCTTCTCCCAGAAGTTCTCCATGAAAAACTGCTCAAAACTGGTCAAAACAGGATCATTTCAGCTGCTCCATAGGCAAAGTGCATTGCATCTCACCTAAATACACTATGTAGGTGTGTTTCATTTCAAAAAGCCCTTCTATGGGGTGCGATGGGTGAGAAATGACAAATGGCAGTGTCATTCCGCGAGGTGGAGAGGCATGGAATCTTCCATAAACTTCTCCTGTGACACTTGCCTCTCTGAATTCGACCAAGGATGAGTAAGAGATCAACAATCTCCAAGTGGAAGCAAGAACTATCAGAGGGAAGACACTAATCAAATCACAAGCTGGCTCATCCCCCTTATAGATATCTATATATGGATCCCTCATCCCAGATATCCAGAGGCTGGAATTTCGCATATTGTAAGGAATTGCTGTTGGTTTCTTGAGACAACATCAGATTGTTGGGTGATCTAAGCTTTGTATGAGGTGAAGAGGGGCTTCCTTGCTGAGAGGATGATGCTGGGTCAGAACAATTGGTTGTAACTCCCCTTGGCTCTTTCTTGTTTATCAATAAAAGCTATTCAAGTTTTCCTCCATACTCTTGTGTCATTTATGTTTGCTGCATTTGTATGGTCAATTTACATCTGATCCTAGATTGTTTATGATTATAGATCCATGTTCTTGTATAGTGCTATGCTACTATGATCTTACAGGTACTCTGTGAAGTTGGGCGTGCAAGGGAACAAGTAGCGAAAGACTATCGAGGGAGAGAGGAATCGAACTAGGAGGTTAGCGCAAGACAGAGGTTGGTCTTCTTTGTTCTTCTCTCATCTATACTTCATAAAGGAAAAACGAAAGAAGCTTTACTTTGTTTGTTTCTAAGGTAGCTATCACACCTTAGCGGGATAAGTAGTTCTGTGTAGACACTTTTCCCTGTAACAAAATGGCGACTCCACTGGGGACGAATTAATTTGTTTGTTTATCTTCCTTGTTGTCTATTTTATAAACTTATAGACGGAGCCTGAAGTCGAGCTAGGTAGCTTTCGAACTGCATTTGCAAAGTAGATAAATGTCGCTTCAGTCAATCTCCGGGATTTGTTTATAAATTAAACAACTGATTTACAAACTCTCTGATTGCCCTTTGTGATAGCTCTTAGATCCTCCTTAGATCTACCCCTGATTGTTGCATTACTGATTACCATTTGCTTGGCCAAAACCCATGAACTGAACTGCAAACTTTGACCCGGAACCCAAGCAAAGTCTCGTCTCTGGCCCAGCGCAGGTACTGTTCTGTGAATTTGAAATTCAGCGCACTTCTCGAGTGTAGCAGGTGCGCTGCATTTCAAATTCCCTGTGTTACAGGTGCGCTGATCAGACTAGGCATTGTTCAGTTTTGGTTTCTGTGATTCATTCTTTCCAGATCTATTCATGAATTTTGCTACCTGTGATCAGTATATCTCTGTTTAAAACTCCTTTTCCTTGCTGTTATTCTGCCTCCTTTGTACAAAAGAACTGTAAATGTTTTTGTGTATTTGTTGAGTCATTTTTAGTTCTCCTTTGCAAAAGTAACATAATCGTACTATCGTCCTTTGATTTGAAAGCGTCGCAAGTGTCGTTTTCAGTCCTAGGAAAGAGTTTGGTTGCTGTAGATAGTCGATTATCCTGTTATTATTGTATTTGGTCTGAATTTGTAATTTTCTAGTGTCGAAAACAAGTATAATCGTAAAGTGTTGTGATTGTCTCCATTTTTTATTTCGAAAAGAAACTTGTTGGTAATTTTCGCTTGAAAAGTAATTCAGATTTGTGCATTAGCTTTCTTTTGTCCATTCACATATTAAGAAATCCGAAAACAAATACATGCATGTGCATTTGCATTTAGACTATTTGATTGGTTTGATTTAGGAAAGTGCATTTAGAGTGTGCTCTTTTCTCTTTGTGAAAGAATACTGGCTCTCTTTCCTTAGTAGCTAGGATTTTCATTGCACAAAGAAGATAAAAGATTGTTTATCATCTTAGATTGCATTTTAGGAATTACACATCTACATCTCGCGGTGAACCTGAAAGACAAACTTCATAAACAAGATCAACTATAAAATAAATTCAATGAATATAACAACGCTTTGGAACCTAACGCACAACATTTAGAATTCTAGGCTAGAGACGTATTCTGGCGTCGTAAAGCCTGGTAACTGTTGTTCTTACTGATGATTGGTTGATTCCTCCACTTTGAGACGATAAGTGCCAGTACGGACTTGTGCTCCCACGTACCGTTGAGTATATTTTTGGAGACCACAATAGGCTTAATCCTTTATCCATAGGAAGCTGTGTCTGCCAACCTATCGATCGCAATGCACTGAACACAGCATTCGGGAAGATTGACTGTCGTACCGTAAAAAGTATTCTGCAGTTTTGCGATTGGTTTGGTAATCCCTCTACCTAGATTTCTAGAGCAGTCCCTTTCGTTCCTTTTCAGACTCCTTAACGGAAAAGGTCCATCTGAGCACTTGCCACTTCAGGCTCATTAAAAATCAAAGGCGACTAGAGTCATCTTTTGTTCTTTCTCGATTCTTAAAAATTGAAAAAACAAGTTGTGTCAAAGCGTCTAAAATTCATCTAATTCGGAAACATACTTCCCCTTTATTTTAGTTGATCGAGTAATCCACAATCGTGGATGAAAGTCAATTGAAACCTCGTCGTTCACGGAGGCTTACGAGTCAACTGTCTTTGTCTCCGGAATCGAAGCTAGTACGGACAAAGCGAACTCATTTAACCGGTTCCAAATCTCCTGTTAAAGTTAGAACAAGTGTTCCAACAACATCAGAGATTCCGGTTACTCCAAACATTTCTGGTATCCCTGCCTTTACAGAAGAAGTTCAGCAGCCACAGAAGGACAGTGGTACTGATCCTAGTCTGAGGGTAAACACTTGTATCACTGAACCAGTTCCATCTACAACCGGTTCGGAGAGTGTTGCTCCCCAAACATCTGTCGCTGCAGATTCCATACCTTCTTCGGCACCAGAAATATTCTACGGACCTGACGGTCTACCCCTTCCACCTGGTCTGATTGCTATAGAAGAGATTGTAGAATATCCTCCATCTAGTCCTCCATCACAATTTGGAGTCGGGATCACTCTGTATCCTTCTTCATCAGAAGTTAGTCTATCGCTAGCAGAAGCTCCTGTAGAATCGCTAGGTAATCTTTTGGATAGACTAGAAATTTCTGAACAACCGTCAACATCTAGGACTGTGTCGTCTGACACAACGACGACAGAACTCCCTGCTATCACTCCAACAATGTTCACCGGTATACCATCTATCCCAACTAGCTCTCAATTTCTAGAAGGAGCCCACTCAGGGGCCATTACGACGGTATGGTCTGTTCCTGTTTGTTCATCTGGAATAATATCCGGAAACTCTTATGCTGAGTCTCAACAAATTGATCCATTTGGAGGTTAATTTGGGCAGTCCGGCCCTCAAGGGAAAACCATTCCCTTAAGTACCGGATTACCACCGTATGGGGGGCAGTATGCCCTTTCATTATCCCCTGCGGGAGGACAGCCATACGGGAGTTCACAACAAAATTCAGGTTATGCTGGAATTACTTCAAGCGGTTGGGTACCGATACTACCTCAACAACCAAGAGTTGTATATTCGATGCAACAATGCTTACCTATGTCAAGTATACCGACTACGCCAACTATTGTGACGGTGTTGCAAGTTCAAGCGCTGCCTGTTGTATGCCAACCTCAGGTTTCTCAAGTTGTAATGAAACAGCCCCTTGACCCTGCAACTCAACCACAATTGTCGACTGGTGGAATGACACAGGTTCAAACGGGTACAATTACCCCTCATCTTGGTCAAACAATTAGTATCGGGCAATAGCACATGGCTTCACAACCATGGCTACTGCAATACCAACAACCGCAGTTCCAACAAGTATACCAAGATTCTGAACAACAAATCTTTGCGAATAGTGGGCAACCGTATATTCAAAACGGTCAAAATCAACCATTTTACAATGGTCATGCCCACCAACCTTACCAAAGTTACCAGCATCAAATGCATTATGCTGGTATGCAAAGACCAACTGCTCAGGCAATCCCATCTTATCCTGGGTATGCTTCACCTAACCTGAATCAACAATTACCCTTCGTGGCGACTGTAGAGTTACCTGATTTAAATCGGTTAACAAATGATCCAATCTCTTACGCCCCTTGGTGGCCAGCGATTCCACATAAACTTCCATCAGATATTCCTAAATTTAATGGAAATCTGGGTGAGGATCCGTCGAATCATGTGATGACCTTTCATCTGTGGTGTTCATCAAACACCCTAAACGATGATTTGATTAGGCTTCCCCTTTTTCAGAGGACATTAACTGGTCCAGCAGAAAAATGGTATATCGAATTGCCTAGAGCTTCGTTTGACAACTTCAGTACCCTAGCCACAACCTTTTTAACCCATTTTCAGTTATCGATAAGGTACAAAATGGGAACGGAACTTCTTACCAACTTCAAACAAACGACGGCCACTCACATATCTGATCATATTCATGAGTGGTGACGTCGTCGCAAAATGGTAAAAACATATGTTCCTGATCAGCTGCTAGCTGAATGGTTTATCAAGTCATTACTGCCTTCCATCACGGAAGATGTGGCAAAAGGGGGGGTCGTCACCGAAGAGCAGGTTATCGCTCGTGCGCAATATTTGGACTTGATTTACACTGAGTCTGGCATGCTCTACAATAAAATACCTGACGCTCCTAGACCGGAATTCTCAGTTCCTCCTCCTCCTAAATCAAACAATGACTCTCATGCCAGCGATGGCGTGATTGGCGCAACAGACACGAAATCGACAAAGGCTACATCTAAAAAGGCCCGTAAGATTTCCGGTCAAAATGCAAATGAGGAACTTCTTGCCTCGAAATTAAATGTCGTATCGACAGATAAAGGCAAAGAAACCAAGCAACCAGGGGGCAAGAAGAAAGGAAAAGGGAAGAAGAAGAAACAGGAAGAATCATCACCTGAAAAATCTTCTGCAAACCCTCCTGGAAATAGGAAACCAAGAAATCCATGCTTCATATGCGATGAGGATCATTGGACCGCAGATTGTCCACACAGAGATGAGCTTAAAAAATTCTTCAAGAATACAAAGACCTGAGCAGTATTAACTGATCCGTTTCCAAATCCAGGGACAAATCTGGTTGACAGTGAAAATGCTTCCCGGTGTCAAGTGCTAATGTTGTCGGTTTCCAAACAGCAAAATGATGCTTTGATATCGACAAGAAACAAAGATTATGGGAATCCACAGCTGTCGAACAACAAGGATAAAGATCAACCTAGTAGTTCGACAACAACTTCGACAAAAGTTGCACCACCCATCATTCCCGAGTTGACAATAAAACCGCCAAACGGAGTAGTACACAAGTCGACATTTAATCCCCGCGCTAGAGTGGCACAAAATTATAATATAGTGGAAGATTTGGCCCAATCACCATCCGCTATGTCGACTCTTGAGGTACTACAAAATTGCCCATCCCAAAAGCAAGCTTTATTATCAGCCATTGGTGGGATAGACCCAAAGGATTCCAATCTTGTATCCTTCGATCATAAAGGATACAATCCTCAGTTACCAGCTCAACTAGCTTTCCTCGTTCAAGTGAAAGCCCTCAACAAAACTGTTCATCGAACAATTATTGATGAGGGGGCATCTACATGTATTATGTCGATGAGTTGCTGGAAAACTTTAGGATCTCCAACCTTGTCGCGATCTTCGACGACATTAAAAGCATTTGACAGACGAACATATACCCCATATGGTATTCTAAGTAACTTGAAGGTTGAACTAGGAGGGAAAACAGTAGGAATAGATGTTGAGGTAATCGACGGAAATCCCGATTACAACATCCTACTGGGAAGACCATGGATATATGCCATGGCTGTTGTTGTGTCGACCTATTTTAGGAAGATTGCATTTCCCTTTCAAGGAGGGATTACAATCGTCGATCAACAAAACTTCCTCCCCAATGGTTCTCAAGTTACGGGAAGCATTCCAATGATCCATGGAAGCCCCCATTTGCTTCAAAATATCAGAGTAGGCCTACTAAAAGATACTATATTAATGGGAACTTTCGCCCTTCCACCTCCAATCAATTTGGCGGAAGTAGCGTCAGTAGGAACCTGCAACATGATATCTTCTAACAAGATCTCAGAAAACGATATCGACATGGATCATGCGCAGGTTTTGCCTCCAAGCCCAACAGAAATATTGTAGCAATCAATGTTCCTAGCATGGGAGGCAAACCCAAATCAACGCTCATTGGGTGTTTGGATAGATAGGTCTAAGGAATATGGCACCTCTTCAGATCCTTGGTCGCATGTACATATTATAGATGAAGGAATCATTCAATCAATGATGATAGGAGAGGCACAATGGGAAGATTACCACCATCACTCCCATCTCCCGTATTACCACGGAGATTATTCCAGCAACCTTAAGCATCCTTCAGTTGTTGATTTTCTATCAAATACTGTAAATACGGTGGACTTCGAGGATGGTTCTTATCTCGTGTCGACCTCGTTAAAAAATGAAACAAGGAGTCATGAGGATAGTTCTTTTACTGTGTCAACCTCATTAAAAAAATGAAACAAATCCCCTTTCCAAATCTCAAAGGTAAACCTTCATTCCAACCACCAAGTTGAAAGCAATGAAGCTTGGGGCCCATGCACCTCGATTTTCGTTATTATGCTGGGGGCATGCAAACTTATCACGAGCAGTGTTACTGCAGGGTTCAAGCTCGTTAAAAAATAAACCCGCCACGAGCAGTGTTACTGCAAGGTTCAAGCTCGTTAAAAAATAAACCCGCATCGAGCAGTTTTAGCGCATAGTTCAAGCTCGTTAAAAAATAAACATAAGCCATGATCAAATGTTTCCCCCTGCATTTAAGCTCATTAAAAAATGAACTATTTCAGGGTAAATAACCATCGTGAATGTAGTACTTCAGCCTTTAAAAGCCTTGGTCGTGTTCTCATCATCACCTCCACTCTGTATTGGCCGATCATTCACCTCCATTTGAATGTTTACCCCTTTTGAGGAACAACTGCAAAGAGTGATCTCACTAGCCATCCTTGTAACACTGCCGTGATTGGAAAATTCCAAACCTTACATGGAATCAGCTGCTACCCAATTTTATCATTCGTTCCTCAAAAGACGAGTCTCCTTTAAGCTCTTTTCAACTGACTCGTAAAATATGAAAAGATTGTCGAGCCATTGGCCTCTCCAGCTCGTTAAAGAGACCGGAAGTGCTATCCCTCCTTTAGATTTTAATCTTTTTGGACCCGAGGGATTATTACACAAAAAGATCGATAAACGGATTGAAAATTCATCCCTTCTGTATTGTTTTATACTTTTTCAGACTTAAGGGATCAGATGATGAAAAAGGAATTTTGGAGTTTCCTTTATGTTGCTTTTCAGAATCTCTAAAATTGAAAAGGACCGAGTTATCTTTGTCGTTAAACTCGTTAAAACTTAATAGCGACAAACTTGTCCATAGGAGACAAGAACGAGTTTCACTATCGCTAGGCTCGTTAAAACATAGCGATGGGTTTGCCCGAAGGGAAAATTATAGAACAAGCATATGTTATCCTCCTCAAGCTTGACAAAAATAAAGAGGTACTGGTCAGCAATGACTGGGGAAAATTGGGAAGAAAACTTGAAGAAACTTTGTTGGTAGCAAGTCGCTCTTGAACATGACACTTTCACTCCACATCCAAGTCGGGTTGGGTTGTTTCATTCACCGGTCACATCGCCATGGTCCCATCACACCATCCACATTTGGGGTAATGCTACCAATCCATCATGTCAGTGTCGCCGATATGTTCAAGAGAATTCATTCAGAGAATCCACCTGTGTCTCACCCACTACAATACATTCATACTCCATTCTTTCATGACCGCCACCCTGAACCGTATGTCATCAGATCGTTTTCACCTCCATTAAAATCATTTGCTCCATTCCGTGTCATTGATGTGGGATTCATCAAGGCCCTCCTGTGACGGATCGCTTCTTATTGACATCAGCTCATTATCCAAGAAGTCGATCTAGGAACACCCCGTTCAGTACTTTGAAGCTTGCATGCCTCAATGGCAAGTTTCCCACTTCCGGCGACAGGTTTACATCAATGGCCTTCGACCGAAAGATTTTGTGTGGTGTTCGACGCCAAGTCCTTTATTCACACCACGTGAATTGTACTGCAATACCTTGAGGGTCATTATCCTTATCGGTGATTCCTCTCGCGCATGTTAATAGCTTACATCATTAGCTGGTAATCAGGCGATGTCTTTCCATGTTCGACTCTAGAACATCTCTCACATGGATAGACTTGTACTTTGAGTGAAGATCGAACGAGATTGAAGACCCCGATCTAGTTTCATCCATCCGGGTTGCGATATATATTCAGGGAAATAAAGACATCAAATGTACATCATTGTTGGACAGATAATCATCCAATCAAAGGGATGATGGCTCTACCAGAATCATCAGTCTACACTCAGACGATTGTCTGTCCTATGTACATGAAAATGAATTTATAAAGCTAAGCATGGGAATGCCCGCCTCTGCTAGATCATGAAAATATTATGAAGATAATGTATTGTATTGTATCTTATTACAGGTCTCCTCCCAGCTTGAAAGAACTTCGGATCCTCATAATAAAGCATTTCACCTGACCTCAAAAGATTAACGACCTCATGCTTTAGTGGGCAACTGTTATAGACATTTTTGGGCACTACAACCCCAAGCATGAAATGTCCATAAACGAAGGGCTCCTAAGTCCCTAAAAGTGTTTTTCTAACCCCTAAAGGAACAAGTTCAACTGATTACAGCTTCTCCCAGAAGTTCTCCATGAAAAACTGCTCAGAACTAGTCAAAACAGGATCCTTTTAGCTGCTCCATAGGCAAAGTGTTAAAATTGGCAACCAGGGAAAAACTTCATGTGGGTCATCTTATTCATGGCTAATAATATTTTTATTAGATTCCTCTTGTCGAGAGGTGTAGGATTGATATAAAGATCATGCAATTCCGATAATA
This sequence comes from Pinus tabuliformis, assembly GCA_031772625.1. Lineage (NCBI taxonomy): Eukaryota > Viridiplantae > Streptophyta > Pinopsida > Pinales > Pinaceae > Pinus > Pinus tabuliformis. The sequence continues at coordinate 1,374,215,053 of CM062820.1, forward strand.
ATTCATGGAGATATGAATTTATTTTGATTATGGAATTATTATCAAGCCGACCTACAACTCATGTAGGCTCAGAAGCCCAGCAGTCGCATCTATTCACCCACAAACGTTGTGTATAAATATAAGAGGAATTTTCCTCATTTGGACTCACTCATCTCATCACGTCTCTCTCTCTCTCTACTGCGCAGATATGAGTCTCTTCTCTACTGCGTTGAAATGGGTCTCTCTCTCTCACACATGTGAAGCCGGAAGCTGTTGAATTTGAAGCTGCAACTGCAGAAGTAAAGATTGACTTGCATGGCCTAGAATATCTCCTCTTTGGAACTACACTATAGGTTCATCTGAACCTCCTTTGAAATCCACAACTTTTGGTGGTGGAATGAAGTCAATCCGACGAACGGTTTGCAAGATATCGACTGCCCTAGTTTGAAGCCGGAAACTGCTGAAACTGAAGCTGCAACTGCAGAAGTAAAGATTGACTTGCGTGGCCTAGAAGATCTCCTCTTTGGAACTGCGTTGTAGGTTCATCTGAACCTCCTTTGAAAGCCACAACTTTTGGTGGTGGAATTAAGTCAATCCGATGAACGGTTTGCAAGATATCGACTGCCCCTAGTTTGAAGCCAGAAACTGCTGAAACTGAAGCTGCAACTGCAGAAGTAAAGATTGACTTGCGTGGCCTAGAAGATCTCCTCATCTGAACTGCGTTGTAGGTTCATCTGAACCTCCTCTAGAAGCTAAAACTTTTGGTGGTGGAATGAAGTCAATCCGACTGTCGGTTTGTGAGATATGGTCTGCCCTAGTTTGATAATGAAGCCGCTAATGATGATGTTGCTGATCTAGGGTTTGCTACTGCTGATATGAATCAGATTTATTGTACTATTTCTCTCTGCTGAATTATTGAAGATAAAAGAAGATTTGATCAAAGGGTTTCCCCACACATTGTGGGTTTGTCCCTGGCTAGCCGCCACATCTTGTGTCTCTTGTCTTGGCTTGTTTTCTGTCGATCATTTAATGTTCTATCTGCACTTTACTTTATGTACATGTGATTGCTAATCAGAAGAATATAATAAGAAAAAGAAGTAAACTGTTATAGGCATAGAACATACGATAATTTAACATGGTATCAGAGCTGAGGTGAAGACAAAGCCCGAGCAAGAGCAAGAGCAAGAGCAATCATCGAAGAGAATATTGGCAAGGCTATCCTAAAAGAACTATGGGGTCCTCAACACTCTTTCCTGCTGAAGAGAAGCTCCGTGAGAAAGCTGACTATCATGGATGGAAGATGTCTATCGATCTATCCCTTGAGAATCAAGGAGTGTTGGATCATGTGAGAGGCAATATTGTTGAGCCTCCATCAAATGCATCTGCTACTGCCTGGAACAAATGAAAAAATGGAGAAGTCAAAACAATAGAAGATCATCCGGGACTCTATCGACAAGCACTTGGTGGCCTACATCTCTGAACTGGACACCTCCAAGGAAATCTACGATAGACTGGTGAGTTTATTTAAAGTTAATGATGCAAATCAAGTTTTGTTTCTTAGAAATAAGCTGAGGGAAATCAAGAAGGGCAAAGATGAAAGTATGCAAGCATACTTCTTAAGAATCACCGAGATCAAGAAGGATCTCCTATTTATTGGGGAAACTATTACTAACAGAGAAATGGCACTCAAAACTCTTGGAGGATTGCCATTTGAATGGTATGTGTTCAGGACTACTCTTTTGAACTATAATGTAATTCCTGGTTTCGAGGAATTAATGGCTAGATGCATTCAAGAAGAAACAAGGGAAGAAGTGCAAGAAATTCCCATGCCTAAGGTCCTCCTGCTGCCTTTTCTTCTCATGCAAAGAAAAGAAATAATTCCGGGACTAAATCAAAAGGAAAGGTTGGACCTAAGGCTAGAAGAAAATGACGATGTTACATTTGCGATAAAGCAAGTCACTATGTATGAGATCATGAGCATCATGATGAATGAGATCATGGACATAAAGGGCAACATGAGATCATGGACATATAGGATAGCATGATGATGATGCACACTAGTTTGAGCAACATTATGATGGGTAAAATCATGGACATGGGCAGCATGATGATAATCATGATTAGAGAAACATGGTACAGTATGTAGTGGTGCAACTCGAAATCCCTCTGATGGCAATCAAAGGAATGACAAATTCAACAGCAAAGGTAAGAGGAGAGCTGGGAATCAAGGAAGAGGACAAGCATTCAAGAAGGCTAGAAATTCTAGGATGTATTAAATACACCTGACCTCAAAAGGAACCTAGTGTCCATCTTAGCAATGGAAGACAGAGGCTACAAGGTAACCTTCAGCAATGGCAAGGTATGTATATGGAAAAATAATGTTAAAGATGCTCTTGGGTTTAGTGTTGATTCATTATATCAGGTCGATGGAAGTCCGCTAGGTGTCATGTCTTGTGACACAACTCTTTAGTCTGAACTTTGGCATCGGAGGTTTGCCCACCTTCATTACAAAGCTCTACCCGATGTAAGACAGATGGTAACAGGGATTCCCGAATTCCAAGTAGAGAAAGAAAGTGTATGTCCGGGATGTGCCAAAGCAAAGCTCAAAAGGGGACCATTCCCCTCAAGCCAAAGCAAGACCTCCGATATATTACAATTGGTTTACTCAGGCATACCTAAGGTTGGAATTAAGAGGGAGACTACTACACCACATACTCCTGAGCAGAATGGTGTGGTGGGAAGGAAGAACCACACGATGATGGAAGCTGTCCGGGCCATGCTATATGATCAAAGACTTCCAACGTTTCTATGGGCTGAAACTACAATCACCATCGTATATGTACAAAATCGATGCCCTCATCAAGCATTGGGTTCCTAAACTCCTGAAGAAATGTTCACCACCGATCAAAGGGAAGTCGTGATTAGTCATGATGTCACCTTTGACAAAGATATGGCTCTCAGCAAGGTGGACAATCTGCTGACTTTGAGTAGCTCTCAAGAAGCCGACACCAAGGAACTGAAAGAAAAGGATGATGAATCAATGCCTGATGTAGAAGAACCCATGGATCTGATTGATCCTCATCCACATGAGCCTTCCTATTCTAGTAATAGGCCTTCATGGCTTAGGGGGATACTTGATGATGCTGAAGGACATGCTGCACCCTGAGGAACCTTCCATCAAAGTAAGAAACTTAACAGGTATCAGGGATAACTGACCATCATGAGCACGATCATACAAAATGAGCCTTTGTCATTCTCAAATGTCGTCAAGCATTAACTATGGAAGGATGCTATGACCATAGAATATGAGTCTATTATGGAGAATGATGTTTGGGAAGTAGTTCCCAGACCCGGGACAAGACAATTGTTACTTCAAAATGGCTTTACAAGATAAAGCATGCAGCAAATGGAAGTATGGAAAAGTATAAGGTTCATTTTTTTTCTCGTGGTTTATCCCAGAAGGGAGGTATAAACTATGATATTTGCACCTGTTGCCAGATATATGACCATCCGCTTGATCATAGCCCTTGTGGCTTCACAAGGATGGAACCTACATCAGATGGATGTTAAGGCCGAGTTCTTGCATGGTTCTATCAAAGAAGAGGTCTATGTGGAGCAACCTGAAGGATTTAAGATTTTTGATTGAAAATCTCATGTATGCAGGTTGAAGAAGGCTCTCTATGGGCTGAAGCAAGCACCCCGAGCATGGAGCATGGTATGAGAGGATCGATAGCTACTTGATGAAGCTAGGATTCACTAGGAGTGAAGCTGATCCTAACCTTTACTTTAAGGTTGAAGATGACAAGCCTCTCATACTGGTGTTGTATGTGGATGACCTCTTTCTAACAAGTGCAAACCCTCTCATTCACAAATGTAAGAGGGAGATGGCTTCTGAATTTGAAATGAAGGACCAAGGACTTGAAGTGTGGCAAAAGCAAAGGGAAATTTTCCTATCTCAAGGAAAATATGTGGTAAATATATTGGAAAGATTTGGTATGATGGAATGCAAGCCTATGACTACCTCGAGGATCTTAACTTTTAGAAGTTATATGGTAGTGATGTCAGACAAGACTTGGGAAATGCCTCTGAGTTTCAAAAACTCATTCACATTGATGTTCTTGGTGAACCTCCGTCCGAACATATGTTTTGCAGTTAGCATTATGAGCTCATACTTGGTTGAGCCTCACTGGATTGATGCCTGGAATCTTCTGAGATGTCTTTAGGACACAATCTCTCATGGATTAAGATACACTGCCGGAGATGTGAGACTACTTGGATACACTGATGTTGATTGGGCAAGCAGTGTGGTGGACCGTAAGAGCACTTCCGGGTACTATTTCACCTTGGGATCTGCTTCGATATCCTGGATGAGCAGGAAGCAGAAGTCAGTAGCATTGAGCACCGCCGAAGTAGGATATATTGTTGCTAGTATAACCTCGTGTGAGGCAGTCTGGTTGCGAAAGCTCTTCAGTGAGTTGTTTGGATTTACATTGGATACCACTGTGATTCTCTGTAACAACCATAGGTGGGATTCGATTATTGAGGAATCCCATATTCGTCAATTGCTCCAGCAAATAGACATCATCTGGGATATGGTCAGTCGATGAGCAAGGAAGCTCCATCACATTAAGATGATGTACAGGTTGATACACCTTGTCAAAGCCCCGAGGAAAGATCTAATCTGTGATTTTCCCAAACGACTTGGAGTCGGCAAGAAACCCTTGTACAAGGGTCCTGCATGTTGCATACATTGAGCTCTGGGAGCTCTGAGGGCTTGTGGTTCCTATTGGAGCAACATATGACCACAGGGTGACTCACCCTCCCCTGGTGGTGCACACTGGAACAAGATGATTCGCTCTCTTGTGGGACAAGATGATTCGCTCTCTTATGGAATAGGATGATTCGCTCTCCTGTGTAGCAGGATGATTAGTTCTCCTGTGAGGCCTGGATTGATGTGTTCTCCATGGCAGCCTGGATTGATGTGTTCTCCATGGAAATTGTAGCAGGATTGATGTGTTCTCCTGTGAGGCCTGGATTGATGTGTTCTCCATGGCAATTGTAGCAGGATTGATGTGTTCTCCTGTGAGGATAGGATTGATTAGTTCTCCTGTCGAGGCATCCTACCCATGCAGTCTGGGACTCATGGGAAGTACCTCTCATCTGATCAATGAGCAGGGAAATGAAGTTAGGGACCATAGTAGTACCGATGGATGCATCGTTGTAACTACCGTACTCCCTACGCTAGGATGACCTCCATTGATCTGGGATCAATGATACTGGTCTGGGACCAGTGGTAGGAGTTGTACCATACTGTGACGCTGACTTCGGGTCGGTTGAGACTGGTCTGGGATCAGTGGTACATACTCTGAGACTAACTTTGAGTCAGTGGAGGATGATATTGGTCTACGACCATTGGAGTTGTACTCACTATGACGCTGACTTTGGGTTGGTTGAGACTGGTCTGGGACCAGTGGTACATACTCTGAGACTGACTTTGAGTCAGTATGATACATCCTCGATCATTTCTTCTTCTTCATAATTCGGACAAAAGCAGAGTAGAACAGAACAATGCAAGAGCAGAGCAGAACAGAACAAAACAGTACAGATCAGTGCAGGGAAGAACAAAACAAAGCAGAACAGGCAAAATAGAGCAGAGCAGGGCAAGGGTCAGGTTGTACAAGGCAGTGCATTTGATGGATGAATAGTAACGACCGATAGACAGATTGTAGATGAAGTTTTCCATGGTTGAGAGGGAGTGTTAAAATTGGCAACCAGGGAAAAACTTCATGTGGGTCATCTTATTCATGGCTAATAATATTTTTATTAGATTCCTCTCGTCGAGAGGTGTAGGATTGATATAAATATCATCCAATTCCGATAAGAATTCATGGAGATATGAATTTATTTTGATTATGGAATTATTATCAAGCCGACCTACAACTCATGTAGGCTCAGAGGCCCAACAGTCGCATCTATTCACCCACCAATGTTGTGTATAAATATAAGAGGACTTTTCCTCATTTGGACTCACTCATCTCATCACATCTCTCTCTCTCTACTGCGCAGATATGAGTCTCTTCTCTACTGCGCTGAAATGGGTCTCTCTCTCTCACACATGTGAAGCCGGAAGTTGTTGAATTTGAAGCTGCAACTGCAGAAGTAAAGATTGACTTGCGTGGCCTAGAAGATCTCCACTTTGGAACTGCGTTGTAGGTTCATCTGAACCTCCTTTGGAAGCCGCAACTTTTGGTGGTGGAATGAATTCATTTTGACGAATGGTTTGCAAGATATCGACTGCCCTAGTTTGAAGCTGGAAACTGCTGAAACTGAAGCTGCAACTGCAGAAGTAAAGATTGACTTGCGTGGCCTAGAAGATCTCCTCTTTGGAACTGCACTGTAGGTTCATCTGAACCTCCTTTGAAAGCCGCAAATTTTGGTGGTGGAATGAAGTCAATCCGACGAACGGTTTGCAAGATATCGACTGCCCTAGTTTGAAGCCGGAAACTGCTGAAACTGAAACAGCAACTGCAGAAGTAAAGATTGACTTGCGTGGCCTAGAAGATCTCCTCATCTGAACTACGTTGTAGTTTCATCTGAACCTCCTCTGGAAGCCGAAACTTTTGGTGGTGGAATGAAGTCAATCCGACTGTCAGTTTGTGAGATATGGTCTGCCCTAGTTTGATAATGAAGCCGCTAATGCTGATGTTGCTGATCTAGGGTTTTATACTGCTGATATGAATCAGATTTATTGTACTATTTCTCTCTGATGAATTATTGAAGATAAAAGAAGATTTGATCAAAGGGTTTCCCCACACATTGTGGGGTTTGTCCCTGGCTAGCCGCCACATCTTGTGTCTCTTGTCTTGGCTTGTTTTCTGTCGATCGTTTAATGTTCTATTTGCACTTTAATTTATGTACATGTGATTTCTAATCGGTGGAATATAATAAGAAAAAGAAGTAAACTGTTATAAGCATAGAACATACCATAATTTAACACAAAGTGTGTTGCATCTCACCTAAATACACTGTTTAGGTGCGTTGCATTTCAAAAAGCCCTTCTATGGGTTGCGATGGGCGAGAAATGACAAATGGCAGTGTCATTCCGCGAGGTGGAGAGGCATGGAATCTTCCAAAAACTTCTTCTGTGACACTTTCCTCTCTGAATTCGACCAAGAATGAGTAAGAGATCAAAAATCTCCAAGTGGAAGCAAGAACTATCAAAGGGAAGACACTAATCAAATCACAAGCTGACTCATCCCCTTTACAGATATCTATATATGGATCCCTCATCCCAGAGATCCAGAGGCTGGAATTTCGCATATTGTAAGGAATTGTTGTTGGTTTCTTGAGACAACATCAGATTGTTGGGTGATCTAAGCTTTGTATGAGGTGAAGAGGGGCTTCCTTGCTGAGAGGATGATGCTAGGTCAGAACAACTGGTTGTAACTCCCCTTGGCTCTTTCTTGTTTATCAATAAAAGCTATTCAATTTTTCCTCCATACTCTTGTGTCATTTATGTTTGCTGCATTTGTATGGTCAATTTACATCTGATCCTAGATTTTTTATGATTATAGATCCATGTTCTTGTATAGTGCTATGCTACTGTGATCTTACAGGTACTCTGTGAAGCTGGGCGTGCAAGGGAACAAGTAGCGAAAGACTATCAAGGGAGAGAGGAATCGAACTAGGAGATTAGCGCAAAACAGAGGTTGGTCTTCTTTGTTCTTTACTCATCTATACTTCATAAAGGAAAAACGAAAGTAGCTTTACTTTGTTTGTTTCTAAGGTAGCTACCACACCTTAGTGGGATAAGCAGTTCTGTGTAGACACTTTTCCCTGTAACAGAGAGTTGTACTATATAGATTCATCTTGGTATCACACCCCCCAATGTTAACACTACAATCTCTTACCATTGACCCTACTGATTGCTGAGAGCCTGATGCCATTTCTACCATTCTAAAGTTACTTTGATCATGAGCTATCAATCCACATCTAAGTATTTTTGAAGGTGAAATAAAACTATCAGTAGCACCTGGATCAATTAACACAGATAGAGGGATGTTATTGATCATACCTGCAGATTCTACTATAGTGGCTTGGTGCTCAGCCTAGCGATGGTTTGTAGCTGCATGAATTCGATGTGGGTTTTGTGGTCTTTCTCCTTTTGCTTTGTATTCTTGTTGTTTAATCCTTGCTTGATAGCTTGGACAATCTTTTCTATAATGTGGACCTTTACATTGCCAACATTCTACTTGTGCCTGCTTCTCACGTTGTACCTGTCCTTGGTCACCAAATCTTCTACTCCTCCCATTAATCAAGTGAGGCTAACCCTTACGTCCTCTTGGAGGTGGTCGAGAAGTTGCGCTAGCGATCCGAGAAACAATGTTTTGTCTTCCCTGAAATCTATATGGCTACCCCCCAGGTTTATTTAGCCTCATTGTGGAATGTTCCTTTCCTGAACTTTCATCAACCACCATTTGTTGCTTCATATTGATTTTCCTCACGACTTGTTTGGCTAAACTAGTGGTTGTTGCAATAGTGGTGGGTTTCCACATGGTGACTTCTGCTCGAACTAAGGGGTCGAGTCCATGTAAGAATCTTTCAGCTTGACGTTTATAATCAGCCATATAGTTCACGTGATGGACCAACAAATAAAATTCAGCTTCATAGTCCTCGATAGATCTACCATTCTGTCGTACTTCATGGAAAGCTCCTACTTGTTGGTGTTTGTACTCCTCTGATAGGTACCTAGTTCGGAAGGCTTCCTCAAACATTTTCCAAGTAACTTGTACTGAGGTGACTTGCATCTTCGTTTCTTCATTTACCCACCATAATAAGGCATATCCTTTTAGTAGACTCATTGATATCTGGGCCTTTTCCCTAGAAGTGTATGCCTTAAAACTAAGTGCTCTTTTGACAGCCATTACCCATGCTTCCGCTTTTTAACCCCCTTCTAGACCCGTAAACTTTGGTAATTTGGATTTTTGGACTTCTTTCATAATATCAAGTGTTGCTTGTCCATCTTTGGCATTGAGTTGAGAATTTAGGTCTTGTCTCTATTTTTGTTCCAATTCCTTTTGCACATTTCCTTGATCTCGTCCTTGGCTTGAGACCCAGTCCTTAAAGATATTGGTCCATTCTCCAAGGGAATGTAATGTAGCTTGCTCAGCTAGGGTTCCTATCTTTGAAGTGGCGGGAGGTGGTGTTTCTACTCCAGGGATGTTTTGCGTTTGTCTTCAACGTTTAGGAGCCATGATCTACCCTGTAATATTCAGTGGATTTATACATTACCTTTATGCCAAAAGCTACAACAAATTTAGAATATGTTTGAATTTAAAATATACATTTAGTTACTCAATTGAAGTATAATACTTAAACCATAAATTATCACAAATTTCGAAGTATAAAAAAAACATGGAGTTTATGAGTTCATCAGTAATCACAATTTTGTAGTATAAGCCATAAAACTTAGAGAATTGGATCCATGTAAAATAAAACAAAATTTGAATGAGTAAAGCATTATATGTCACAATAATATTAATTCTGCAGATTCATGACTTTAAGTATTTGTTTATGCAATCGTTACTTATGTAGAAAAATAAATGGATTTTTTTAAAATAAGTGTTAGAAAATTTATGAATCAAGCATTAAGAAATATTCCACACCATAAAGAAGAGACACTGCCACCCGACCCAGAACCGGATCGGGTGACTGGGAAGGTTATTCCTCCCCAGCAAAGAAATCATTTTATTAATTATATGGTATGCCTGCAAGCGCACCCACGAAGGCAGCACCATTTTGAATCCCTTAAATTACAATACATTTAGCCATAGAATTGCCTGCATAAGATAGAAGATTGTAAGCTTGTGGCCATGGCTATGCGTGTTCCTGTAAATTCCATTGTTCATTTCGACAATAATGTCGAGAAATCTGCCCATACTATAAGATCACTGATCAACCTCACATTGTGGTTCGAAACATTCGTTGAGAGATAGTACCATTTACACACTCAATTGTATTATTTTCTCATCCAAAGTAGGTAATTGTTCTGCAAGGACAAAAACGAACATCCCGCTCCTATCTATTACCCATGATGTTGGCTTCATTCCTCTGTCCAGAACCGTTACTATGACAGCAGTTTGAAGGGGCGGAGTAAACATCAATAGTTATTCCAAATTCAATTTACAAATCTAAATACCTCTCCCTATTGCATCAGACTCAGAACGATTGATAAGGTCGCCAAAACTGGTCACCGTAAATTAATCTCTGTGATCAACTCAACTTAAGATGTATCAGTCACCACAAAATTGTCCTTCTCATGGTTCCAGCAATGGAAGCAGAAACAAAAATAAATACGAAGGGATGAAACAATCGTCCTACAGAAGCGCAAGGCAAGATGTGCAATTGGCTTATTCATCTTCTAGTGCGGGCAACGCCAATGGTTATATCGATAATGACAATATGGATCTACAGAGAGCCATGGTTGTATGGCTTCAATCTCTCTCGTTAGATCTCTGCGAGCCTTGTATGTGTCTTTTGCAAGAGCGTGTCAACGGACTTGCTTCAGGTGGTTTGGGTGAAGAAAAGGTAGAGTTTTCTGGTCACCAAGTGCATGATGGTTTCTCGATTGATGGGCACCTGGCTTCAGAGTTAACTTAGGGAAATAGAGATGAAATTGAAATGAATAGTGGGAGGGTTCATTTTCAGAATTCATGGTCAGATATCACTCAAGAGGCGGAGGAAAAACATGAAGTACTGTCCGATGAAGCTAATCCGTCATCTGCTGCATCTTTAAAAGGGATCTTTCACGGGATGAGAGGGAATACATTCGATTCACGTAGCTAGGCCGGAAAAAGGACTTTATATGTATTGAAAGAATTAATGGGAACCGGTGAATATTCTTGAAGGCTGGAGTTGCATATTCAACTCCAAGAGCAGGGACGGAAAAAACCGACTTAGAGCCAATAATTTTTAAAGCTTTCGGAAACCCATCAGTTTTTCTGAACATATAAATAAACCTAACTTCGGTAAAAAGATCTATATACTTCAGGGCTATTTTGTTCATTAAGAGTGAGAGAGGACGCCAATCATTGCTAAGAGATACACACCTTCAGGGGCTTAGCAGTTGGCCGCCTCCAGTACCTGGGATTACCAAAATTGCTCTTTACTTTCAACATCCATAAGACATGTGTTCTCTATATTCATAATTCATTTCCAAGGGAACAAGTGTCTTGTGTCGCTGGAGAGTCATTGAAAAGTCTTATCGACATATGGGCTGTTCTAGAATTCGTGTACCTAAACCCGAAACAAAACTAAAGAAAAAGATAAATAAATAAATAAAAATAAAACAATGAAAGAGATGTCGGCCATCCACTAGTGAGAATGGCATGGCTGATGCATTGAAAAATACACTGTCATTTAAAATGGCAATCATGTTAATTAATTAGCGGGGAAACAAAACAACAATAAAGAGAAAATTGTATGCTATCAGAGAAAAATGAATGAAACCATAGCTGAGCCTAATACCAGGAGTAAGATGAATCATGCAACGAACATTAGATGAAGTGAATCACTAGCCATTAAAGAATGGTGGTAACACAACATCCAAAACCCTAATACAACCCTGGTGAATCTTAACCATCAATATAGAAAACAACACCAAAACTGCTATCAATCAAAATCTCCGCAGCAAATGAGGAAAAATCACGGTATTCTAAAAGGTGTGATCAACATGTTATAGTATTCCATTTGTATTCTAAGCTTAAAACATATAAAGAAAAGTAATCACCAAAAACCAATCAAAATATAACTATGCAGTAAGTATGCACTGAATAAAGAAAAATTTACGTGTATAGTGAGGGTTTGTAGAAAACATATGTGGCCTCCTGGAAGTAACCATCCTGTAACTTTAAAACAAGTCAAGTTAAAAATTCCAACAAAATAAATTTTTCGGATGCCCATAGGCCCTAAGGGTTAAACTTAGCTCTAATAACATATGTAACAGTAAAAAATAAATTAATTTCTTAATTAAAAAAACATATGCTGACAAATAATTTTATACCTATATTACCTATGATCAAGGTCTACCAAATGAAAAAAGGGTTTTGGGGACGACTCTCCACCCAACCGTAGGCTCAATTGTGCAAGGATTCTACTACAACTGGCCACCCCCGAGCCCTCAATCAACGTACTACTGCCAGTGACTCCTAAGTCTTAGTATACCATTCTCCCAAGAGAATGAAAGATAGAATCTCGAAATGATGGAATACCTCCCATCCTCCTCACCATCTATTAAATAGAACAAACATTGGAAGGGGAACCACATGCACACACTCCATGTGTCTACATGCAACTTTTTTTTTAGATTTCTTGTTTTATTTCTTTACTTTTCTTCTGATTTTTAGCTTTCTTGTTTTGTTTCCTTCTTTTTGATAGTTTTCTTGTTTTATTTCTATTTATTCTTATTTAGAGCTTTAGTATGGTTATTACTATTTTTATTTTTATTATTTTTATTTATTTTCTTTGTACATATTTTTAATATCATTTATTGTTTAACATTTATGATTTATTATTTTTATTATTTATTATTAAGTGATTTATTTATTATTATTCATTATTTCTATTATTAATTATTATTTTTGTATTATTTTTATTATTTATTATTTATTATTATATTATTATTTACTATTTTTATTTTTTATTATTTATTATTAAGGGGAGGGCTATTACATCATTTCCCAAGCCCTTAAACAAAGGTGGCTTCACTAAATTTGCCATGCTAAACTATGGTGGAGGTGGTGGTGGTATGGGTGAAGTCGTAGGTGACGGTGGTGAAGTTGGAGGTGGTGGAGGTGGAGGTGGAAATCGCGCAAATCCCTGTCTTATTAACTGAATTACACTTCACGGAGAAAGCTACGCTACTCCCTCTTTGTCACCCAATGACGGTGAGATCAGTGGGCTATATTTAGGACCCTTTCTTCCTTCATTTCTATAAGTCTTTCCACTTTGTGCAGCTCCAAACATCAAGGCAGTTGCATAACCCATTTTTCGCATAATAACATCTTAATCCAGGTATTTAAAGACTTCAAGTACTTACCTCACTGACCTTTGAAAAAGTGTCGCTCCACCTCACTGTAAATAATTGAGGTATCGACCACGAATTCAATCAAAAATCCTCCTATGATGCGATCGAGCCAATGATCGACAGCACAAGCAATATTATCCTCAAAGGCTTCCTGTCTTTGTACTAACTCTGGGGTCCAGATGATAACACTGTCAAGTCTCCACCTTCCTTGGCTAGCCGCTAGCTTCATGATCCACTCGTATAACTCAACTAGAAAGGAACAGAAAAAGATCTCGTGAATTTCTGTATACAGGTACCTGTCCAGCCATTTTTCCTTTACCAGTCACGGATTTTTGTTCTCCTGCGCCGTGAATTTGTGGATCTTCCTATCCAACCAGTCTTCAACCTCTTTCTTAGTTGGGTTCCAGCGATACAACATCACACATTTCTCATGTAGATTTCGGTCCCAGGTTCATTGTTAGTTAGCCAAACAAATACATACACTACTGGCCCTTTTAGCATCAGCCCATAGAGCGTGAACCGAAGTCTCACCCGAAGCAGTATGGGGGGATGTTGGAACCACGTTTCTGCACCCTGAGATGGTTGTGATGTCGATTTAGACCCTCTGTTCCTACTTTCACACAGGCCACTAAGCTTTTAGGGCTCTATTAGTCTGCCCTTTATTCCACCCTTTAGTACCACGGCGAAGGTGTACGATTGACCTTCACGTAGCCCTAACTCACAATCCAGGTACTTTCGCACTGCTACGACAATGTACTATGTAGTTTCCCAACTTATCTTAAGTTTTTTACTTATCTTACCAAATAATCACAGTTAGCACCATGTAAACTGATATTCTTACTTGCGTTCAATTAACCAATATAATCACATATATTCATGCATCACATAAACATTATAAATTAAACTCAAAAACGCAATATAACAAGATGCAGTACATGAAATAAATACATAGAATTTGCAGAATAATTCTCTTTATTGATATCTTCAGTTTAATATAGACTCTATCCACCCTGCACACATAGTTGCAGGGGTCTGCGCACTCAGCTACAGACTTCCACCCTAGGCCTCTACACACTTAGCTACAAAGCCTCTACCTACGCTAAGACCTAAAACACTTACAGTTCTCTACCAAGACTCTAGAACTTGTCTACTTCTTACTTACTCCAAAACTACTTAGAGCTTACTTACTTAGCTCAATTTTTATACAATCCCATGGTCCGTGGACCATGGGTGGGTCTTTACATTTGACTTCACACTTTATAAAATAAGGGCAGACAACCCTTTATGACTCTTGACACCTTCGCACTCCGCGACCACAAAATGCAGGTACTTTACAACTTTATTACAAAATTTGTCCCAAAACATGGGCTTTTAACCCTAAAACTGTCCTTGGGGGAACCCGTTCCCAACACCTCCTCATGGAGGCCTTGACTAATAAGCTTGAGCTATTTAGAGAAGATGGGGGTTTTAATATGTAGGTCGAATTGGAGAGGAAATTGGCATATTGGGAAGAAACAAAGAGGTTATTAGAGAAAGGTCCTAAGAAGGATCAATCTAGTTTGAGTATTGTGAACCAGGCATAGTCCCTATTCAAAATTGAAGTAATGGTTGACATCAATCCATATCAAGGTGAGATTGATGCTCTAAAGAAAAATCATGATTTGTAGTAATTAGAAGTTTATTTTAGTGTTCAACATATAGAGGAAGAAAAAAATATTTTGTTTGCTCAGTTGAAATAAGTGAGTCATGCTCTAACATAGTGGGAAAGCCACATGGACACCTTGAGGTTGGAGGGAAATCTTTTAATGACTAAGTGGGAGTATTTCAAAACCCTCATAAAGTTACAATTTTACCCTATCATGTATATAGAAGGCTAGTGGATCCAATGGCATTACTTCAAGTATTAGCAAGGGTATAGTGTACATGAGTACACAATAGAATTTAGAAATATGGCCATAATGTTGGGTATCTCCCCAAATAACCCAAACATACTCCTCAAGTACCTGAGTGATCTACACGACCATCTACAGAAACAAATGATGTTATTCAAACCTATATTGGTGGATGAAGCTTGTGTACAAGAATAGTTGCTAGAGAATGTACGCCAAAAGAAAGGGAAATATTTAGAAAATGTTAATGCAAATACGCTGCAACCTACACCACTATATAGATGAAGTACTGAAATATAAATGAGATGACCATACAAAGGACACACTTATTTTTGGACTAAATGTCCCCAGAAAAACACAGTGTGGGAAAACCAGTGTAGCAGATATGAGGGTTTTATCCTTAAGCATATTTTTGAATACAACTAGGGTGTCATGTCTGACTCACCCAACAGAGAATAAACCTGGCAGAAGTACCTCTATCTGGAGACATATATTTTGGCAAATCCAGCAATTAGATGAACAAACCCCACAAGTGTCTGCACTGTCCATAGTGCTGTGTAGTGATGGCTACTCTCAGCTCTGCACTGGAACTATATCACCCTCCCAGTGAGCTTTCCCTATGAGCTTTCCCTAGAACGGTATCTACTGAACTACTACTCGATTTTCCTCACATAAACCCCATCGTTGCCTCTTAGTGACTGCATTAGCTCCTCTAGCCTTTGTGTCACCCTTTTGGAGTTGCGTTGTATCTCCCTGGTGTTGTGCTTCCTCTCTACTATGTATATTCAGCCTTTGACTGAAGTCCCTCTGCCGAACTTCCCCTCTCTACACTAGAAGCTCACTTTGAAATTCTCAGCAAACCACACCCCAAAATTTCAAATTAGCTCAAGTGTTTCTCTCTCTATGTGTGTTCTCCAATTGGCCCCAAGCCTCCTTTTATACTTTTCCTGTTGAGAAATCAACGATCGTGATCTAATCTCTAATCAATGACTAAGATTAAATTAGACTTGTTCCTCATCTCTTAGAAGCTTCTCACCCATATTTTCATTAATACCCATTAATATTTTAATTTTCCTAATTTTAGACTTAAGATCCCAATTAAAAATATTAGTTATTTTAATAAAATACAATCTGGGTGAATTTCACCAAATGATTTTCCGGTCTTGGAGATCTCATGTGTTCTAGCCCCTCCACAAAATTTTGGAGCTAGAGCACATTGGATGATACCCAAAAATCAACACTCCCTCTTAGTGAGGAATGTGCTCTAGCAATACTTCCTAATAGAAGTATCACATTTATCCACAACATCGGTCCTCTACGTTGTTGATGCTAGACCTGTTGCCCGTCATCCATTACACTGTTGTAATTTGTACAGTTGCCCATGATACTACCACTGCCACTGGTGCATCTTTACTACAACTCCCTCTCAATATGCTAGATCATGATGCCCATAACACTACCACTGCTAACTATTGCACTGCAACTCAGTTGCTGAGAAGTAACCAACTAAAAATCCACCCAAAAGCTGACATGCTAGTCAATCTGAATGCCCCTTGACGTTGGAGCTACCTCTGGTACTAATCTATGTTGACCCTCTGATGCTATTGCACTGTTGTTGTATCTGTTCTGTACCTTCTGCACTTCTGCAACACTCCACTGCGCTTGGTGAGCACTAGTATTGCAACAATAATGCTGCAACTCCTGGGCTGCCTACTTTACTCTTATCAACCTAGTAGTTCGTAACAAACTTGGAAGTGTCGGTGCTATATGCACAAGTACTAGTTCTTACTGTGGGTTGTCACTTGGTCAGTCAGCACAAGATCACTAGGAGCTCAAGCCAACTTCTATGGATTCCAGAAGAAGCTCTATATGCGATGAAAGGAAGATTACTTTACACATGCTACTCTAACTGCCAAAAGGAGAAAGACTGAAATGTAAAGCAAACCTGGTAAACCCTAATTAACCAACTAATCCTACTTTTCCATAAAGCACTATGAAAACCATCAAAGAAATGCCATTACCTACTCAAGGAATTAAACAACATCTAACTAAGCTATTTCTAGAAGTAAATAAGCAAAAATCATCTTTTTGGATTTTTATGTATTTTTACGTGAATTTGACATGCATGTAATTTATTGTGTGTGAATGTGGCAGTGGATAGGTGGCTTTGGGACTTGGGAGGATGTAGGATGGTGTGGATGGGTCCTAGGAGTTCTCAAGTGGCCTTCTGGAGACTTTTCCCACACTCGGCCTTCAAAAGAAAGCCTACACGAAAATCTATAGGAGGACACAAGAAATCTACAGGAGGCCTACAAGAGGAGGCCGAGAGCAGTTTTCACTGTTTTTAGAGTGTGAGAGTGGGTGGAAAAGGTTGATGAAGGTTGGAATGACGTGTTAGGGCACCTAAGGTCTACCATCAATCACCGAGAGAGAGGAAGATGATTGAGTTTGCTCAAGGAGAGAGGAAGAAGTTCTATGGAAAATGCAGGAAACTAAGGCAGAATTAAGGTGAGGTTTGGGCGACCTATAGGGCATGGATCATATGGAGGATGTGATGGCTGATAAGCTATACTACTGCAAGAAGAGATCTGTTGCAAAGGAACTGACAGTCAACCAATAAGATCAAACAAGCTATGAAATGAGTGCATCTTAAAAAACAGAGTTTTGCATCAAAATAGTCTAAACTATGATCTATGAAAGAAAAAGCTGAGAAATGTTGCAAGAAAGGAAAGCATAAAAGAATACTATTGCAAATTAGGAAGTGACCATGATGAAGAAGATCTGAAGCAAAGCAAAACTGGACTATTAACCTACTAAAAAGCTGTAAACACTAGAAGTCCTATGAATGAGGAAAATCTTTGTTTTTGGGGCAGCAAGAGGATCTTTGCTTCCAATCATGGTCCCAAAGGGAGGAAGAGAGGCCAAGGCACTGTTGCTAGCCTTTTGAGTTTTTTCTGATCACTATTTAACCTACTATAGATAGCACAAATGGAGGAAAACTACTAAATCATCAAAAACAACCTATTCTTAATCATAAAAGAAATACATCTAACAACAACCTAATCTTCAAACTGAAATAAAACATACAAATACAAGTAAAGAGGAGCTTGGCTACTTGGATTGGGCCCTAACCCAAGAGCTTTAGCCCTCTAAGATAACTCAGTGCTAGCTCAAAAAGGATTCCATCTTTATTTTCAAAACAATAGCAAGATTACATGAAACTGTCACAAAAATAAGCTCGAAATTTGAGCAGAGTTTACATAAGAAAAAATCCAACCAAAATCCGACCCTAGTGAGGCCCTAGGCCTCTCTACTTATACAAATGAAGCTACCAACAACTTCCTTAAAATCAGGGAGGCTTGGCTCCCAAAACTCGAGATAATCATCAGTCATCCTCCACTTGCTCAGCTTCCTTCTAGTGCATGATTCGGCTGCTTGTACTCCGAACTGAATGAAGGGGAATTCGAAGTGAGGAGTAATAAATGAGGGGGATTCCCTCCTATAAGTCCTCTGCTTTTTCCACTTCAAGTTATTGCTACCATTTGTCCACTGGATCCTTGACTTTGACCTTGAAATTCATTAATAATCTGCATTAAACACATGTTAGACCACATGGCATCATAACTAACTCAACTCACTCCATAAGCACAAATATAATCAGAAAATCATACAATAAGCTAAGAGAATGGTTGATTTGACTAGGTTAGGAGGTAAATGAGCCCATATAATTACCCATTTATGAGGCTCATCATCACCCCCCTACTGAAGGTGTTGCTCATCCTCTGAGCAACTTAGTTAATCTCCTCATCTTTTATGGCCCTGGTGACCTCCCTAGCATCCCAAGCTTCTGATGTGGTATACTCTTCTTTGTCATAGAATCCTGCCTTCCTTTCTATCTCTTCCCACTACTCCTCCTCTTCCTCTTCTCTTCTGCCTTCCAGCATGTGTAATAGCAGTGGGGGACTCAGTTTGAGGCCAATCCAGTTGACCTTCAGCCTTTGCATGGAGCACTTGTACATTGGCACTCTTCTTAATGCCTCCTTCAGCCTCATGGGGGAATGATATTCCCTGATCTGCAGACTGTGTGGTAAGGTGTTCCATCTCCTTATGCATGCATGCACACAGTCATCCCCAAGTAACCTTTGCATATCCTCAAAGTGTGCAATGGCTTGTGCCTGATCATTTATATATGTAGGGGCAATCTGAGGATTATTGGCAAGCAGGTTGTGTGTGCTGATGAGTGCCATGGGATCTGATGGCTCAACTCTTATCATTAATGGCTCATTCTGCTCTTTTATCATCAATCTTTTTATTTCTGTTGCCCTCAACTCTTCATGGTTCATCCATGAGGCCATCGCCACTAGTTGTAGGTCCCCTAGCCTGGCATTTGGGTCCCACACATTCATATCTATGAGGGTCATGTTATGTAGGTAGAATTCTACCATCTTTGCCTTATCCTCTGATGTGCTTTGGTCACACAAATCCATAAACTGCCTATAATCTTGGAAAGGCATTGTGCCTCTTCGTGCCAGAGTCTTTATCTAGAATTGTAACCATCGGTCCTTGAGATATAGGCCATAGGATTTTGTTGGTGTTCTACATTGCAATGCCTCCATGGATAAGTTGGCCATGCATGCCAGCTGAGTCCCTTTCTCTTACAGCTACCTCCTTAACAATTCATTTCAGTTTCAAGGTGGCTTCTTGTAATTGCTTCCATGTCTCTGAGAGCACTCAACTCTCTGCCCATTTCTTTGAGTTTGTTTTCCATATGGCCAATACCCTCAACTCCCTTGGATTTGGCTATTTGCATCCACCTATGTGTTCTTATTCTTTCTTTCTCTAATTCAAAGAATAGTGGAATTGCAAATTTTTGTGGGATTATCCTTCCTCCCTCAAGTAGATTGTAATAGGAGGCAAGACTAGGCTAGGGATGAGGTTCTTGTAGCTCTGTTGCTTCCTCCTTCCTCTGTGGCTATTCTTCTATCCTTTTCTCAAGTTGTTGGGTCTCCTGTAGTTTTGATAGTGTCTCCTATAAAACTATCTGAGCCTCCTGTAGGATTGTTTTTGGGTCTTGTAGTACTACCTTCTCCTTCCATGCAGAAGATCTAGGAGTCCCCCTTTCATATGTGACAGGTGTCTTGGAAGGGGATTCTTTCCCCTTGGCAGAGGGTGAATCTTCAACTGTAATTGGCATTTTTGAAGAGGGCTGAGGTTTGCCTGTTTTGATTCTTGTGCTCTTCCTAGCCCTGAAATACATGGAGGCCTGTCTTTTCCTCTTTTGCTTTGGCTTGATTGGTGTACTGAGGACAGTGAGGGTAGCTACTGCCTCCCTTTCCAGAGTCTCACGGGACCCTTCTCCTTGTTCTGCCTTTTCTACCTCTTCCTACTCTGTTTATTCAGCTCTCTCCTCCTCTATTTCAGTTTCTTCCTCCTTCCTTTCTTGTTCTACTAGGTCACCAGTGACTTCACCTTCTTCTCCTTGCTACTCTTCCTCCTCATTGCCAGTAGGACTGACATCATAGCTTAAGGCCTTTATGTCATCCTCAGCTGTCATGTTTCGAAAAATTTCCCATGCTATAGGGAGCGTAAATGTATGGAGGGCTTCCTCCACTAGGATTTTGATTAACCCATGGTGAGCTAGCTACTATGAATTTCTTGCTTGAACTTTAGTGCTGGAGTCAGTGAGGGAATGCAGGAGGAAGTAGGGGATGATGAGCTTCTGAGGTGTTGGAGTGTCCATACCATACCTTAATTCATGGAGGATTCTAAAGTGATAACCATAGACAATGCTTTACCTCCCCTCATAGGAAATGTATTTGATTATTTGGTAGCTAATCTCATCCCAAGGATATGGTATGCCAACCCTTCTAATGCCATTTTTATCCTCTACAGGGGTTTCATTGTTTTCGAAAAAGTTTTTCTTGGTAGCCTGGCCAATTGGTTTCTCATCCTTACTCCAAGGCACCCTACGAGGAAGGGTAGTGACCCTACTGATAAATTAAAGGGTTATCTCCATGGAAAGACCTCTAAAGGTGATAGTGGCATGTGTTCTTGAGTGAGGGACCAAAGAGAGGGAAAATTCTTGGGCAATCTCCTCATCAAACCCTCGGAATTTCTGAAAAAAGTTTATCCAATTTGCTCTTGTGAATATGTCCACTACTTGGGGATGTGCATGGAGCCTCGTAGAGTTAGTGGGCTCCTTTATCATAAACCCTCCAGTCATATTGTCTATACTCTTTTGGGAAAACCAAATGTGGAGATGGAGATAATCAATTTTGAAAAAAACAGAGAAACAGAGGAGACTGTGTTTTTTTAAATAAGCAGAAAAATATTTTATGTATTTTCTCCTCTCCTAAAGACTTATTTCCTCCTCAAATTGAAACCACTTCTTGCATGTATTGATATTCAATAGGGGGCATCCATGAAACCTACCTCCTTAGACTGAAAATCGTGCTAAAACTCGTGTTTTCTCCCTTCAAAACAACTCACTACCTCTCCTATAGAAGCCTGTTGTCCCTCCTGTAGAATTCCTGTAGATGCTCCTGTAGAACCTGTAGGTGCTCCTATAGAAAACGCCGAGAGTAGGAATATGGGATATATCGATGGAGGACGATGGTTACGAGGCTATGGGGTCACAAGGAGACTGTTGTAGCTGAGTTACGAGGAGAGAATGAAGGAAAAGGTGGTAAGAATGCTCAGGGAGGAGTACTTATTACCCTTTATGGATATTTCCAGTGATGGGGGGTGAGATGGAAAAGTATACGTTGGCCATATTCAAACCATTGGTCCCCACCTACCTTGTCATCATGGCCCTTCCTCGTAATCATCCTTCATTATTGCATCAGAGTTCACACTTCCTCCACTACCTTTCCTTGACATCTTTCTTAAGTTGATTGTGAGCACGTGTGGGTGACATCTCGGATGAGTGGAGTCAACTAGATGAAGGTGGCCAAGTTAACTGGCCACCTTTCCCTCATTCAACCTCAACCATCTTGTTGCTTTTGCATTACTTCTAATTACACAAATGCAAACAGACGCGTGATTTAATTACTTACCTGTGATCCGAATGTATTTGCTGTGAGGTGTTGTGGCTCTCTCTTTGTTGCATGCCTTTACTTCTTTTGATGCATGTTGTCTACTTGCTGATGTGTGGTTGTGTCTTGTGCAAGTTCTTCTCTATCTGGATCTGAGCTTCAGGTGTCTTCTCAACATTCATGGTTGCACTCTCTTGATGCTGGTGTTGGATTTTAATGGGATCAGTAGCTACAAGAATTCCTACAAGAGCTCCTGTAGCTACTTCTCCCCTTGAAATTTCAGCTTCTTCCTATGCTTGGAGCTTGAGGATGCTACCAGAGGTGTAAATAAATATGGAAAGGTAGTAGGTAAGCTTCAGGTGAGGTTTATGGTGCCACTTCCTCTCTTATTTTATTTTTTTTCTTTTTTTACTGAAAACTGTTTTTTTTGTGTTTTTCTTGGACAGGAAGAAAAATGATGCTTGGGGTGTGATGCAGGCTTGGAAATGATTTCAAGGAGGTTTTAATACTGTAGGATGGTTTATAGATTCTTCATGAAGCTTCTTTGTCCCTCAAACTGCCTTTTGTATCCATTTCTGGTTCTCTGTAATTCCTACAGGAGCCTCCTATAGAAAACACAGAGCCTCCTATAGAAAACACAGTTTTTGAAAAAGAGGTACAATGGGGTGAGAGAAATGCCAAATATGATGGAGGAAGGTGTGGAGAAGGTGAGATGGATGCTGGTGTGAATGTCAGGGTCCCCTTGGCACCTTCTTCTGCTCCTTGTAGTCCTCCTGTAAACCTGCAATGTAACAAAAATTCATTTCTTTTCTCTCTTTTGATGGCAAGGATATTTGAAGACTGTAGGAGGGTTTATAGGTTCTTCATGAAGCTTCTTTGTCCCTCAAACTTCCTTCTGTATCCATTTTTGGTTCTCTATAATTCCTACAGGAGCCTCCTGTAGAAAACACAGAGCCTTCTATAAAAAAAGGTACAGTGGGGTGAAAGAAATGCCAAATATGATGGAGGAAGGTGTGGAGAAGGTGAGATGGATTCTGGTGTGAATGTCAGGGTCCCCTTGGCACCTTCTTTTGTTCCCTGTAGTCCTCCTGTAAACCTGCAATGCAACGAAAATTCATTTCTTTTCTCTCCTTTTTTTTTTGAAAAAAACAACTAGGGTGCCTCAGAGAGGTTTTCACCCTAATTGTTTGCCCTGGGTGCCTCCAAGGGAGGTTTTTACCCAGGGATCTTATCCTTTTTCTCTTCATTTTTTTTTGACATCACTGGGCCACCTCAGAAGAGGTTTTCAACCCAATGATGGGACTCAAGCGCCTCATGGAGGTTTTCACTTGAGTCCTTATTATTATTATTATTATTATTATTATTATGATTATTATGATTATTATTATTATTATTATTATTATTATTTTCAGTGAGTGGGTGAAGTGGAAGCTAAGACATGCTCCACTACCATCATTTTTTTATTCAGACCTTCAATAAACTCTCACTAGGAGAGGGTTTTATTGTAGACTTTCAACTGATTTCCATTTACAAGCATGGGGATGGCTTCATCATCAATGGTTCTGATCAGAACTGAACCATTGTCATTACATTTCTCCATAGTGTAGGGTCCTAGCCATCTTGTCCTTAGCTTTCCTTTGAAATCTTTGTATCTTGAATCATAGAGTAGTGCCCAATCTCCCTCTTGGAATTGCTTCTCCTTGATATTTTTGTCATGCCATATCTTTCTCTGAAGCTGAACTACCTCTGTATGGAGAAGGGCCTGCAATCTGTGTTCATCCAATCCATTGAGCTGAAGTAATCTTTCTTTCTGTGCATGGTTGAGGTCTAGGTCCAGCTGAGCTGCCATCCTTAGGATATTGAATTGAAATTCTATTGATAGCAAAGCCTTCTTCCTATAGACTAGTTCATAGGGTTTGAACCCTGTGGTGGTCTTCCATGTTGTGTTGTAGGCCCAAATGGCCTCAACTAATCTATCCGTCTAGTATTTTCTGCTGGTGCTCACTACCTTGGTCAGGATCCCTTCCAATGCTCTATTAGTGACCTCCACCTGCTCATTTTCTTCTCGATGGTAAGGGGTGGAAGTCCTGTGCTTGATTCTATGATGTGTGAGTAGATCTTCAATCAAATTGGAAGTGAACTGACTGCCTTGATCTGTGACCAACTCTCTTGTATACCCAAACTTGTAGAATATGTTTTCTCTCAAAAAATCAGCTACTTTTTCCTCTATCGCTGCTTTGATTGCTTTTGTCTCCACCCACTTTGTCAGGTAATCGGTGCACACAATGATGTATTGTTTCTGCTTTGAAGGAGGGATGATAGGACCCACAAAGTCCATGCCCCACTTCTCAAATGGCTCAAAGGTTGCTTGAGGTTGCATGGGCATCTCATCCTTTGGAGTAGGTTTCCCCATCCTCTAACACTGATCACACTGGCTAATATATCTCCTCACATCTTGATGAAGAGTGGGCCATTAGTAGTCTGCTTGCAATATCTTGAAGGTAGTTCTTTTTGCTGCAAAATGACCTCCACAAGGCCCATCATGACAGGTTAGGAGTATGTCAAATACTTCCTCCTCCCTGACACATCTTCTCAAGATCTGATCTGGGCCAAGTTTGAAGAGATTGCCCCCAATCCAGGTGAAAGGGGCACTTTTCCTTACTATCTTGCTCTTCTCTTTTGAGGACAGGTGTGGTGGGAACTGTGCTAAAACCAAGTAGTTTGCTATATCAACAAACCATGGAGAGAGTACTGAGATAGAAAACAAATTTTCATCTGGAATTTGGTCATCCACCATAACTTCTTCACCTGCAAGCAAATTTACTCTAGAGAAAAAGTCGGCAACAACATTTTCTTTACCAGACTTATCAATAATGGTCAAATCAAATTGCTATAGTAAAAGCAACCATCTAATAATGTGAGCATTTACATCTAGTTTGTTCATTAAATATCTAATTGTACCATGATCAGTGTGCACAAAGGTTTGATAGCCTGTGATATAATGTCTGAATTTGTTTAAGGAATGCACGATAGCTAGGAGTTCCTTCGCGGTCACTCTATAGTTTAACTCTGCCTTTGACAAGTTTTTTCTTATAAAGTATATGGCATAAGGTAAATTTTCATCAATTTGTCCTAACACTGCCCCTATTGCTTTGTTCGAGGCATCTGTGTGAAAGTGGAAAGGTAGGGCCCGGTTTGGGCCTCTCATAATTGGGGCAGTCACGAGCTTGTTCTTTAAGGTATCTAGGGCTTCTTGACGGTTTTCCGACCATATGAACTCGACATCTTTGCCTAAGAGGCCAAACAAAGGAGAGGCTAGCTTGCTGAAATCTTTAATGAATCTCCTGTAATACCCAGCTAAGCCTAGGAAACTTCTGACATCTCTCACCTTTTTAGGAGGTGGGACCCTTTGGATGATGGCGATTTTGTTGGGGTCCACTTGCAGTCCCTACTGAGATATTGCATGACCTAACATTGTCCCTTCAGTCATCAAAAATTCACATTTTTCTGGACTGAGGGATAGGTTCATCTCAATACACTTGTCTAGAACTTTTCCTAGGTTAGATAAAGCTTCTTGAAATTCAGAGCCATAAGGAGTAAATTCATCCATGGATATCTCTACTGCATCATGAACTAATTCAGAAAATATACTCAACACCGCTCTTTGGAAAGTGGTTGGAGCATTACACAAACCAAAATGAAGGATCTGGTATACAAAGGTACCCCAAGGACAAGTGAAAGTGGTCTTATCTTGGTCTTCCAAGCTGATTTGAATCTGATTGTACCCGCTAAACCCATCTAGGAAAGAGAAAAACTTTTTCCTTGCCAGACCGTCTAACACTTGATCTATGAAAGGTAAAGGAAAATGGTCCTTTTTAGTGGCTTTGTTCAATTCCCGATAGTCGACACAGATTCTCCACTTACCATTTTTCTTTGGCACTAGCACCAAAGGAGAGACCCATTCATTGTCGGAGATGGGATAGATGAATCCTACATCAAGCAATTTCTACAGTTCTTCCTTAACAATATCTTTAAGTGCTGGATTCATCCTCCTTTGAGGCTGCTTGACTGGTTTGCAATCTTCCTTGATGTATATATGATGAGTACATACTGAAGGGTGCACTCCCTTCATCTCCTTATAACTCCAGGCGAAGGCATCTAGATGTTTTCTCAGTAGGTTGCACAGTTCCTTCTCCTGGGAAGTGGATAGGGATGGATTGATTTTCAAGGTTCTTTCTAGGTCGAACTCTATATTATTAACATGGAGAGAAGTAGGATCGGCCACACAGATATCAATTGAGGGGTTGTTTTGGGCTTCTATTACTATGTCCTCTAATGGTGATACACTGGGAGGTGGATTCTGAATCAAATTTTCAATCATACCATCCTCATCTTGAGGTTTTCCCCCCATGGCAATTTCTAATGCACAAAGTGGTGCAAAATAGACTTCATCCTCATATTCCTCCTCCAACCAAAGAGGTAGATCATGTTCTAGCAAGGGTTGGTTAGTAGGATATAGGATTAACTGCTTGGACATGTGCCCATTCTTTATGGTCATGTTCCCAGCTCGACAGCTAATGTAGGCATCGGCTGTAGCCAACTAGAGTCTTCCCAGAATGAGAGGATACCCTGTAAGCTTTTCCCTTGGCTGGAGAACTAAGAAATCAGCAAGGTACTCCCAAGAATCAATGGAGACCATCACATCTTCCACAATCCCCTCAGGGGTCACGATGGAGCGGTCTGCTAGCTGTAGCAGGGTCGTGGTCTTCCTCAAGGAGCCTCGGGGGCTAAGTTTGAGCATTGTGTCCTTTGTTATCACATTAATGGCAGCTCCCATATTAATCAAGGTATGTGGGATCATGGTGCCATTGATGTGGACATCGAATACCAGGCTTCCAGGGTCCAGATATTTTGGACAGATTACCTACCCTAACATTAGGTCGGACAGTTATCCTATGACATTGATGGTTGGGGCATCTCTCTTCTGCCTTCCTGGATGCCTAAAGCACTTCCTTTGATCAACCTATTATAGATAAGCACATATTTTATGGCTTGGAGAAGTGGTATCTTCACACATAAATTTTTCAATTCTCCAAGGAGTTCAGCTTCTTCAAGGGTAGGCTGGACTGTCACAGATAGTCTATCAGGAAAGGGTGGAATTGATTTAGGTTCACTTTCCTCTTTATCTTCCTCAACCTCCCTGGGTGGAGACTGGCTATTTGGGAGAGCTTTCCCATATCGCAAATTAATTTCTTGAATCTCCACAGCGTAAGTTGGGCATGATGGTTCCCCACTATACACTTGTTGAGCCTATTTGTTGTTTGGGTTTGGATTTGACTGGGCAGGCATTTGGGGTTGCCTTGGTGGAGCAGGAGGTAACGATTGTGGTTGGGTAGGTGGTGGAGGAAAAAGAGCAGGAGGAGAGTTGTATTGGGGCCTCCACCCCTGATGAGATGCATTCCACTGAGGTTGTGACTGAGCATAGGGTTGAAATGAATGAGCGGTTGGTTGGGCATGATATTGAGATGTGAAGGACCAAGGAGGTGGTGTGGACCAGGAAGGATGAGCAAGGGGACCCCAAGAAGGTATGGAGGGCACTTGGTTGGGGTTGTAGTATGCCTGAGATGTCCCTTGCATCCCCTACTGGTATGGTCTAGGTCCATGTGGCCTTCTTTGCTTTATGTAATAGAGCTGTTCAGTGACTCCCTCAACCCCTTGATATACAATTTTATGTCCAGGCAAGGAAGGGCACTTATCTGTAGAATGATTTTATTCACAGACTGAACAAACCTCTATAGATTTCAATGGGCATTCGTTCCTAGGATGCCTCCTAATGCATCTAGGGAAAAAAATGGCCAAAGCCCTCTTTGCTTCCTCTTGTTTCCTTTTAATATGTAAGCTATCCATTTACATGGCAAGGGTCTGCAGCATCTAACTCTTGAAGTCTTCCAGCATGTTTCCAATTTCTCCTTTAATGAATGAGTTAGAGGAAGAGGTACTAGCTATGGGTTGACTCCCCCTACCTTTCTTTCTAGGTGCTCTAGAATGGTTTCTAAAAACAGTCTTTATGTCTTCATAGGATAGTTGGTAGATGTCTCCCTCAGCCAGTAGATGGAGGGTGTCTAAAAGATCTTCCCGAATTCCCCTGAGCAGGACCAGCTTCAGAGACTCAGGGTCAAGTGTACACCTGGCCCTTTTGTAACTGAGCTGGAACCTCTCTTCATAGTCTTCTAGGGACTCATCACTTCCTATGGTCATTTGAAAAATTTCTTCTTTAGTATCTTTTGACCTACAATAGTCTCGATACTTGTTGTTAAAGGCTTGCTGCATCTAAGCCCAAGTTGTGATGCTATTGCTAGGTAATCCCATGAACCAGCACAGTGTTGCATCCTTGAGAGTAGAAGGGAACAGTTTCAACTTTTTCTCATCTTCTGCATAGTCATAGGTTCGACAGATGATAGAAAACTCAAACAAAAAGGTGTCAGGATCTTCTGTAGTCAGACCATGGAAATGAAGTAGGGTGGAAGGGCTTATATTCTTCATTTTTGTGTCCCAATTGGTCTCCCAAATGGGAAAGGTACCCTCTATTCTCTCTCCATTCCCCCGAGCATTTAGGTTTTCAGCCATTGGCTCCAAAGGAATTTTTTCTTCTTCTTCTTCCCATATAGTTTCTTCAAATATGCTTGGCTATTCACCTAAAGGTTCTTCTTGATCGCAGCCATCGAAGAAGAGAGAACGTTGCCTATGTGAAGCAGTGGGGGTGTTGGGCAAAATTTTTCCTGAGTTATCTCTATTCCTATGAGGCATGAAAGGAAATATTTTTTGGTTGGTTTTTGTTTCTTTTTCCCCACACTGATATTACCTGCAAAACTAAAATTGATTGAACAAAACAAATTGCAACTAACTAAAATGAACTTGCTGAAATGACATTTGTAGAGTTGAAAACGAAAGCAAGGAAATGCAGAACTTGAAAGGAAAAGAAATGACTAGTCTACTTTTGCTGAAATGAAATTTTCAAAATTGAAAAGGAAAGCAAAGAAATGCAGAACTGAAGGAAAATAAAGGACTAGTCTACTTTTACTGAAATAAACTATTAGCAGAATGTTGCAATAGAAAATAGAAGAAGGTAGTAATCACATAATACTCTGACACTTCCCCGGTAATGGCACCAAAAATTGGTGAGCACCAATATTGCAACAATAATGCTACAACTCCTGTGCTGCCTACTTTACTCTTATTAACCCAGTATTTCGTAACAAACTTGGAAGCGTTAGTGTTGTATGCACAAGTACTAGTTCTTATTGCAGGTTGTCACTTGTTCAGTCGACACAAGATCACTAGGAGCTCAAGCCAACTTCTATGGATTCCAAAAGAAGCTCTATATGTGATGAAAGGAGAGAAATATTACTCTAGAGATGCCACTCTAACTGCAGAAAGGAGAAACACTGAAATGTAAAGCAAACCTGGTAAACCCTAATTAACCAACTAATCCTACTTTTGTAGAAAGAACTATGAAAACCATGAAAGGAATTCCATTACCTACTCAAGGAAGTAAACAACATCTAATTAAGCTTTTTCTGGAAGTAAATGAGCAAAAAACATCTTTTTGGATTTTTATGTATTTTTATGTGAATTTGACATGCTTGTAATTTATTGTGTGTGAATGTGGCAGCGGATAGGTGGCATTGGAGGGTGGATTTAGGACTTGAGAGGATGTAGGATGGTGTGGATGGTCCTAGTAGGTCTCAGGTGGCCTTTTGGAGGCTTTTCCCACACTCGGCCTTCGAAAGAAAGCCTACAGGAAAATCTACAGGAGGACACAGGAAATCTACAGGAGGAAAATAGTACCACTATAAGAGGCCTTCAAGAGGAGCCTGAGAGCATTTTTCACTATTTTTAGGGTGTGAGAGTGGGTGGAAAAGGTGGATTAAGGTTGGAATGAGGTGTTAGGCTACCTAAGGTCTACCATGAATCACCAGGAGAGAGGAAGATGATTGGGTTTGCTAAAGGAGAGAGGAAGAAGTTCTCTGGAAAATGCAGGAAACTAAGGTAGAATTGAAGTGAGGTTTGGGCGACCTGTAGGGCATGGATCAGATGGAGGATGTGATGGCTGATAATATGGCCTACCACAAGAAGAGATCTGTTGCAAAAGAACTAACAGTCAACCAATAAGATCAAACAAGCAACGAAATGAGTGCATCTAGAAAAACAAAGTTTTGCATCAAAATAGTCCAAACTATGATCTATGAAAGGAAATGTTGAGAAATGCTGCAAGAAAGGAAACCATAAAAGAAGACAATTGCAAATCAAGAAGTGAGCATGATGAAGAAGATCTGAAGCAAAGAAAATCTAGACTATTAACTTACTAAAAAGCTGCAAACACTAGAAGTCCTATGAATGAGGAAAATCTGTGTTTTTGGGGCAGCAAGAGGGTCTTTGCTTCAAATCATGGTCCCAAAGGGAGGAAGAGAGGCCAAGGCACTGTTGCTAGCCTTTTGATTCTTTGTTGATCACAGTTTAACCTACTATAGATAGCACAAATGGAGGCAAACTACTGAATCATCAAAAACAACCTATTCTTAATCATAAAAGAAATACATCTAACAACAACCTAATCTACAAACTGAAATAAATCATACAAATACAAGTAAAGAAGAGCTTGGCTACTTGGATTGGGCCCTAACCCAAGAGCTTTATCCCTCTGAGGTAACACAGTGCTAGCTTAAAAAGGATTCCATCTTTATTTACAAAACAATAGCAAGATTACATGAAACTATCACAAAAATAAGCTCGAAATTTGAGCAGAGTTTACATAAGAAAAAATCCAACCAAAATCTGACCCTAGTGAGGCCCTAGGCCTATCTACTTATACAAATGAAGCTACCAATAGCTTCCTTAAAATCAGGGAGGCTTGGCTCCCAAAACTCGAGATAATCATCAATCATCCTCCACTTGCTCGGCTGCCTTCTAGTGCATGATTCGGCTGCTTGTACTCCAAGATGAATGAAGAGGAATTCAAAGTGAGGAGTAATAAATGAGGGGGATTCCCTCCTATAAGTCCTCTCCTTTGTCCACTTTGAGTTTTTGCTGCCATTTGTCCACTGGATTCTTGACTTTGACCTCGAAATTCATTAATAATCTGCATTAAACACATGTTAGACCACATGGCATCATAACTAACTCAACTCATTCCATAAGAATAAATATAATCAGAAAATCATACAATGAGCTAAGAGAATGGTTGATTTGACTAGGTTAGGAGGTAAAATGAGCCCATATAACTACCCATATATGAGGCTCATTAGCGCTGCTTCAGACTTTGGCACTCTAGCTTTACCACTATTGCTCCATCATCCCTTGCACTAACTAACTCCCGTCATTCTGCTACTATCATTAAGGGCTCCCATATTCGTATGTGATCCAAGAGTTTGGGCACCTCAAATATCCTACCCTTCAAGTAGTCCTCCCGACTATAGCTCAATATCACCCCACCTTTTCTCTAGAGGTGCATGAGCACTCATGGCGCAATCCTCATCGTCCTCTTTGTCATCTTGTGCTGGAGTAGCCTTTGAGTCAAAATTCTCTTCTTTGTCCTTCTTACGAGGGCACTATGTGGTGAAATGACCCATTTCTCCACATCTAAAGAATATGACTTTGGATATGTCCTTCTTTTTTTTTTTCTGTTGCCCTTGTTGTCCCACTGATGCGAGAGAAACATCCTCATCTTCCTCCTCCTTGATTCTAATCCCTTTACTACTACTTACCGCCTTGGTCAATCATTTGATATCTTCCTATTGAAGAGATCCCCACATCTCCTCTCAACTGGGAAGAGAATCCCAGCCCAACATGCTTTGGAAAAAGGTTTCCCAATCTTCAGTGACTACATTCAGGGCAGTCCTGACCATGAATTTAGCATCTGGTGTAGACCCTATGGAAGTTAGCTAGTCACGAATCCTTTGCAACCTGATAAGGAAGGGATCGATTTCTTCTCCCTTTTGCATTTGAAACTGTCTCAGCTAACTCTCAAGCAACATCTTCTGCTAAATGAAAGTTCCCTCATATAATGTGGTTAAGGCCTCCCACATTTCCTTTGTTGTGTGTTTCTCAGCAATATGTGAGATCACATGATCCTTGACCCCGTTCAAGGTCATGCACTTTACTTTTGCCTAACCCTCCTCGTACTTCTTGAGAGGATCAACATCAATCGAAACAACAACCGTCTTCAAGGCATAATCCTTGATGCGATTTTTATCCAAAACTTCCAGGATCCTGTCCTTCTAGATGACAAAGTTGGATGCTCCATCCAACCTGTCTTGATCCCTCAGTCTGTTAATGGCCATCTCTGCTCAAATGAATATCGAACTAGTTCTCTTCTCCCTCTTTCACTGTTGTGCCAACAAAACTGGGATCTAGATTTCTTTGGTGCTAGAAATCCTCTAAGGAACAAGCTCCCTTTGAATTTCGATTTCCTTCACAGAAATCCTTCTTGCCAACCACTATCAAACCACCCTTCTCTGATCTCTCTTTACTGCTGCTCAACCCCTGATCTATATTTCTTGGAAAGAAATATTCTGATGAACTCATTCCCTCTACTTTTATTCTACCCCACTAGGTATTGTTATGCACCAATAGAATCAACAACCCACCAGCAACTCTAGATGAAATCTGCATTGCACCTATAACCATGAAAACTAGAAAAACGAGACTCAATAGTCACCACGCTAGCCTAGTAATGACTGCACTGCCCTCTCCAACAACAACATCACCCAATCAGGCTGACACGAGCTCTGTGTGAGCCTCCCTTGGTGATTGTGTCACCCCTCCTCTACATTCTCGGCCAGAGACTGCATTTTCTCTTGGGACAGTTGTCTTGACACATAGATTTACCTCTGTCCTTTCATCGATGGCTTCAATCCTCCTTGATCTACAATTCCTCTGATACCATGTGAAAATTTCTAAATCTAACAAACCAAAAATCCTACTCTAGTAAACTAATTTGCATTACCTACTTGTGTTCTTCATTTTAACAAGTTATTTTCAGAAATATTTAGAAAATATTAATGTAAATACATTGAAACCTACACCACTATACAGATCAAGTACTGAAAAATAAATGAGACAACCATACAAAGGACACACTTATTTTTGGACTAAACGTCCCCGAAAAACCCAGTGTAGGAAAACTGGTGCAACAGATATGAGGGTTTTATTATTAAGCAGGTTTCTGAATACAACTAGGGTGCCAAATCCAGCTCACCCAACAAAGAATAAACTTGATAGAAGTACCTCTATCTGGAGACATATATTTTGGTGAATCTAGCAACTAGATGAACAAACCCCACAGGTGCCTGCATTGTCCCTAGTGTTGTGCAGCGATGGCTGCCCAGCACTGTGTTGGAATTGCATCACCTCCTCTAGGAGTTCTGTCACCCTCCCAGTGAGCCTTCCTGACGCAAACATCGATCTGCTGAACTACTACTCGATTTGCCTCACAGAAACTCCAGTGCTGCCTCTTAGTGATTATGTCAGCTCCTCTAGCCTCTGCATCACCCTTCTGGAGCTGCGTTGTATCTCCCTAGCATTTTTATGCCTCTCTGCTATGTATTCTCGGCCTTGGACTGAAATCCCTCTGTCAAACTACCCCTCTCTGCACTAGAAGCTAACTCTGATATTCTCAGCAAACCACACCCCAGAATTTCGAATTAGCTCAAGTGATGCTCTTTCTGTGTGTGTTCTCCAACTGACCTCAAGCCTCATTTTATAATTTTCCTATTGAAAAATAAATTGTTGTGATCTAATCTCTACTCAACTACTAAGATTAAATTAGACTTGATCGTCGTCTCTCAGAAGATTTTGACCCATATTTTCATTAATACCCATTAATATTTTAATTTTCCTATGTTTAGACTTAGGAACCCCATTAAAAATATTAATTATTTTAATAAAATATAATCTCGGTTGAATTTCACCAAACAATTTCTAGGTCTTGGAGATCTCATGTGTTTTAGCCCTTCCACAAAATTTTGGAGCTAGAGCACATCCGATGCTACCCAAAAATCAACAGAAGGAGCACCAAGATGCTTCTAAGGAGGGGAAGAAGTGGAAAGGGGGGGAAGATAAAAAGGCAATAGCCATAATGCACCAATTAAAATATCCCAACAACCACTATAAACATCATAACATAGATGGTCATATAGAGAAGAACATAAAGAAAGACGCAAAGAAGAAGAACACAATTTCCATTGATTCAAGGAATTAGGTTGAAAGCAACTTGGAGGTGGATGAGAAGATCGTTTGTACATCAGTGAACATGGAGGTGAATCTGAGTAGCCTTCAACAATAGGAAGAGAATGAAAAGACTATGCTCTTCCATATAAATATACAGGTCAAGAAGACAAATATTGATGCTTTGTTCGACTCAGGATCACAGGAAATTATCATTGCAACAAAGCAAGTTGACAAATTGGGATTGGAAGTTTGTGATCATTCCATGTCCATTGGGATGGATAAATAAGGATACATTAGTGAAAGTAACCGAACCAAATATTTCTTTCAGTCAATCACCCCTGTGCC
Organism: Pinus tabuliformis; assembly: GCA_031772625.1. NCBI lineage: Eukaryota > Viridiplantae > Streptophyta > Pinopsida > Pinales > Pinaceae > Pinus > Pinus tabuliformis. Next base: position 1,374,249,612 of record CM062820.1, read on the forward strand.
ATATTCCAAAGGTGAAGGTGGGATCTCACGGAATAAAACAAGAAAACCAAACCCAACCTTCCAGAGGCAAAACCACCTCAACCCTTAACCACTGATTCCACCTCACAGCCGAACATCACTAACTATCAATGGATTAGTCTCTATCCAAGTTTTCTAGCACTCCAAAGTGTTTATTCCAACCCAACTTCTAGGACTAGTAACTCAACCCACAACAACCATCGGGCTCTCGAGCATTTTTCAAACCAAGGCTTCCAGGACTAGTAACGCAACCCACCAAGGGCTCCAAAGCTTTTGTCCAACCAAGGATTCCAGGACTAGTAACTCAACCCAAGTTGTTACAGGGTTTCCAGAGCGTTTATCCAACTAAGGCTCCAGGAACTAATAACTCAACCCACAAGCATAAGGAAAATTATCACCAACCAGAAACAAAAGGTAAAACCCAGAACACCATGGCTATCTAGGAAATGGAAAGGTTAGGAAATACCATTGTCAATCCAGACAATCCTCCATTCCAATGATAGATCATAACCGAATAACCACATCCATATTCCATGCATGTAAAAACTATCAAGGAAACTATACATGCAACTTGGCACCTATAAGTAAAATCCATTATAGTTGCTAATCCCGATGTTCCCTTGTGCTTTCCTACTATTCATTTTCCTTCTTGCTCCAAATCCAAATTATGTCGCAATGCTCCAAGAGTGTTCCAAGAAAATTATAAGTGTGGCATAGTGAGAGAGAGAGAGAGAATAGAGAAAGAGCTCCAAGCTAAAATTGACAAAAATCTATCAACAAGGCCTCTATTTTCTTCATTTTCCTCCTCACATGAAACCTGTGACCTTTCACCTTCATTTTCTCCTATTTTCCATTATTTCATAAATAAAATGCCAATAAATGCCTCATGCCTTTCCAAATATTTTTCCATTTCCATTTCCAATTTCCATAGCCATTAATTAATCACAAGTGATCCCCGTAACTATATTTTTTCCCAACATTCAGCTTGGAATACATGTCCCGTGACCTTGGTCCTTTTTCTTCCTTTATTAACTTTATTACATGGATTTTTAACCTGGGGCTATTACAAACCCCTCCACCTTAAAGGAACACCATCCTCAGTGTTCAATGACACCTGCAACTAGCAAGGCCGCTGAAACCCAAACATTCTTCCCATGGAGCTTTATAACTTAGTTTGTTGCAATATTTACAATGAACAACCTGCTGAAAAGCAAACCAATGTGACAACCATACTGCTTATTGGAGCTTTATAACATAACTCATTGCGGTATTTATAGCGGCAACCATGTATAAATATGTACATATACCAAAACTCATTTGCCTCCATCAAAAAACAATGAAGGATACATAGCCTGCATCTATTTAGTCATCTCCCATGTAGCTTCATCAGGCCCAAAGAGCTTCCACTTCACTTTAACTTGCTCGATTGCTCAGTTCTAGAGCATGAGCATCTTTCTCTACAAAATTCACTGAGGTTCTAGCTAAAATTCTCCTTCTGGTTCCACCTTCAATATAGACCGGTCAACCACATGATCAACATATTTAACATACTTCTTAATTAAGGCGTTAGAGGACATTTGAAGTGTTCGACAAATTCACCCGAAAATCGGTGAAATTGTCGCTCCATTAGCGCAAATTGGGGCGAATTTGTAGGATGGTGCCGGATTTTGGGGAATTTGTGATGCGATTAGCAGAAGATTGGGAAACCCATAACTTCTTTAGTTATTGACAGAATCAAGAGCAGAAAGAGGCTACATGGGAATTTTTGGACATTCTGGAGCCATTGGAATAGGTTTTAGAGCTTTATGAGCATTGTAAACTAATGTATTCACACTTTTGAGCATAATAGAGAAAGCCAAGCCATTGGAAGATGGACCAAGGAAACATAGCTCGAGAGGGGTGAACTCCTTCATCATGTGTTGTTGTGATATTTTTTATAGTGATGTTCATGTTTGTATATGTTGTTGTTTAGTCATTTGTTTATGTTGATTTACACATAAAATTTACATAAAAACACTCAAAACTCATGTTTAAAATTGCAATTAACTTCATCAATCCTCAAGAACATTTAACATAATCTTAAAAGGAATTTAGTACAACAAACTAATAATCCCAATAAGATCAAGTTTGGTATCAGAGCTCTTAGTTTTATTTGTGCAAGAAGGATTTAACTGTTTGCAAGTGAATGTCATGCTTACAAGGTTGAAGCTCAAGAGAGGAGAAGGGAAGCTGGTTGAAATCTCTGAAGTTGGGTGAAGGAGAAGAAGTGCAAGGTTGCCACAATATCCACCACCAATTCTACCTCAAGTTGTAGTTGAAGCTTCAGTGAGCATGTCACATGAAGGAGAGCCTACAAATATGACAGAGGAGGAGAAGATCTTTAGGAAGCCTTTCTTTGATATCACAAAGACGGTGAAGGTCCTCTATGAAGAGAGGAATACTAAACTACAGGATGAAAGCTCCAAGCCCCCCAAAGGAGAAGGTTCTTCAGGAGGAGGAGGTAATGGAAAGGGAGGTAAATCTCAACCCTCTCCACCATCTTCTTTATCTTCATATTCACAGGCATCTTCGCCCTCTTCCACTAATACAACCCTTACTCATAGTCATCAACATACCTCAAAAGGAATTGGTAAGTCACCCTTGTTAAAACTTGATGTTAAATTTGAACTTCCCATGTATAATGGTGGAGTGAATGCAGAGAATCTTAACAATTTAGTTCGTCAGTTGGAGTTCTATTGTAGAATTCAAAACCTTCAATATGATGACATAAATATTTAGCTAGCTTCCTTGACGATGGAGGGTGCAACACTGGTATGGTGGGAATCCAGGACACAAGAAGAGATAAAAATAATACGGTAAGATCTCAATTATTTGTCTAATTTCATTGTTGCAAATAAAATACAATTATACCCTCTAGAATATATGTAGAAAGCCATCATGAATTGGTACAACTTTAGAAACTTAAAGGTCAAAATGTGCAAGATTACACCCAAGAATTTAGAAAAAGGTCTCTAATGTTAGGTGTATATTTGCAATCACAAGACATAGTGTTGAAGTATATATGGGGTTTACATAGTTACATTAGGCATACTATCCTTATGTTTAATCCCAATAATCTAGATGAGGTGTGTGTGCAAGCCACTCATCTTGAGGCAAAAGGGAAAAATACTCCAGAATGGGGTAGTAAAAATCCATTTAAGGGTAACGAAAAAGAAAAGGGTTTCAAAGGAAAGAAAAATGCATCCATTAAAAAGGAAGGATAGAAAAAAATTATGTAAACATTATTCCAAAGAGGGTCACAATGAATCTCATTTTTAGAAGCTTCATCCCGAGATGAAACCAAAGAAATTCAACAACAAAGGAAAAGAAAAGACAACAGTAATCATTTAAGAGGATTTGGGATCTGATTCGGGTGATGAAACTAAAATTATAGCCATGGGTATAAAAGGAAAAGAATCCATTGTTAGCACTAGTATATCAAATTGTCACACTAGTACTCCAAATGAAGAAACAAGGATTGAGTTATTTCATGTGAGGGTAATCTCAAAACATACAAAAATCGACACACTATTTGATAGCAAGTCTCAAGCCAAGTTGATATCTAAAGACTAAGTCAAGAAACTTAATCTTGAAACCATTATACATCCCAATCCATATCCATTGGGTTGGATTTGCAAGGACACAAACTTACAGGTTACAATAAAATGTATTTTTCAGTTTCCAATCACAATAAACTTCATTGACGAAGTTGAATTAGATGTTGTACCATTTGATATTTCAGGAATTTTTTTGGGTAGTCCTTACCTCTATGATATAAAATCAATCTTCTATCGTCATGAAAATAAGTACCACTTGTTCAAAGATGGTGTGGAGTATATTGTGAGACCTCATCGCAAAAAACTAAATCTTTCATTAGTTAATGCAGGTCAAATGAAAAGACTAGGGAATTCAAGCAAGAATTTAGTGCTTCTTATGATCAAACCAGCATAACCCAATATTGATGTTGATTATGAAGCATTTGATGGTTTTAATTCAAAATTGAAAACTTATTTGGTTGATGTAGTTAACCATGATGATGAGGTGTTTCAGAAAGCAAAGGGATTTCCTCCCAAGAGGAGAATCCAACATGAAATACCATTGTAGCAAAACTACCTTCTTCCTAATATTGACATGCATTGTATGTCAAGAAGGGAAAGTACACAAATAACAAAGCAAATCCAAGGTTTGTTGAACAAAAGGATCATCCTACCATCTCCTTCACCATGTGGTTCACCTATTGTTTTGGTGCCCAAGAAGAATGGAAACCATTTCATTAAATGGGACTCAAGGAGTGGCTATCATCAAAGTAGAGTTGTTGAAGAAGACATCTGGAAGATGACATTAAGAAAAAGCAAGGTTTGTTTGAATGGCTTGCTATGCTTTTTGGTATTTTCCATGCTCCTACTACTTTCATGCATATGAAGAAAGATGTATTGAAGTCATTTCTAGACATGATAGTCTGCTTAGATGACATTTTCATTTTCAGAAACTTTCATTATGAACATTTCATGTATGAGAGAAAAGTACTTGATGTCGTAAGTCAAGAACATTTGTTATTTGATATGTCAAAGTATGAATTGGGTAAAACTTATTTGATGTACTTGGGCCATAATATTGGAGAAGGTGAGCTGAAATTAGACCTCTCCAAGATTGATGCCATTATGGATTGGTCAATGCTCAAGATAGTCATCTAGATAAGAGTTTTTTTGGGAGCAGCCCAATGTTGGAGGAGAATTTTGTTAATTTTTCTTCTATTGTAGCTCCTTTGCATTCATTGGCAATTGTGCAAAAGGTCTTCCACTGGGGAGGCGAACAACAAGACGCATTTGATGTTGTGAGACAAAAGACCAGTTCAGCCCTTATATTTACTCTTCTAGACATGAAAAAGTCATTTGAGTTTTAGGTTGATATATGTGACTATGCCATGAGCAAAGTTCTTATGCAACATGGTAAGCCCATTTCGTTTCATTCAGAAATTATCAATAGTGTAGTAATTAATTTTCAGCGACAAAGGAACTTTCATTAGATGGGTTTTCTTATACTATTCCACTTGATCAAAAGGAATAATAAAGGTATAAGCGACAAATTTGTTGATATGCTTTCTAGTCCTATTGTTTATGTAACTCCTTTCCTCAAGCATCATTTTATTTTACATGAAAGTTATGACCAACAAAATACATACTTATAAGATGTACATTCAAGCTTGAGTCAAACGAATCAATTAGGGGAATTTGTTTACCATTTGCATCAAAACATGTTAACAATGTAAACTTTGAAACGGGAACCCATACTGTTACTCGTTTTCTAGAGATAGCAAAAAAGTGACCTGATTTCGAAAAGGGGTTATGCAGAACACACATGTTTTTTAAAGCTTAGTTTTTGGCACTATAATTTTTTTTTATGTACATTGCATTTTATAATGGTAGTGTTTTTTATGCTGATTTAAAAACGTGGTAATTCTGCACCAGGCCCCCTTTTTAAAGGTTTTTTTTTTTTTACTTTTTTAATTTTCTAACGTATGAAATGTAAATAATTATTTTGTAAATTTAATCATTTTTGAAGTGGTCTTTTTCTTCATATTTTCTTATTTTTATTTTATTTTATTTTTTTTGTAGTGAGGTTTTTATTGTTTCGCATAATTAAAGAAGAAGGTTGATATTTTGAATTTTCGATATTCTACATATTTATATATTGTTAATTAATTTTTCAATCCACAAGAAATAATTGTTTCTAAAAAACAATATTTTCTAACAATTGACATAAAAATAGCCATTTTTAACATAAATATAATTAAAAAACTACACATTTTGATAATTTTTTGCTACAATTGACATGTGAAAATCACAGTTTTTATACGAAAATTTCACTAAAAATAGTTAAATAATAGTTTTTTTTATATAAATTTCATGTCAAAAAAATAATAATAATCACTTTTTTTTTTCAAAAAATAATGGTTAGCTTAAAAATTAATGCGGAAATCACATATTACAAATATTGAATGCATAACAACCTTAATTGAGTGTATATTTTTCTCATAAAATGTCAAAGTCAAAACATTGCAAGTATAACTACTTAATAATTACAAAAAATGAGCTTGATTTCCAAGCATTACTTAAATTTAATCAACAATGTTACGTAATCCAAACTCTTCGTCCTCTAGAGTTTCATCATTGTTTTCTTCCTCAATATTTTCTGCTTCCTTTTGCTCATTTTCGTCTTCTAATGGATCTTTCATGTTTGCCAATCTCCCAATGTATGTCTTTCCAAATATCCCATGTAATGGTGGTTGAGGTTCCTTTGCCTTTTTTTCCACACGTGATTCACTAAAGTCCCCTTTCTTCAACCCAATTTCTTGCATTGCATATGGAAGAAATTGAAGAGCATTAATTCTTTGCTGAATGAAATTGCATTATAATGGATCTTTTTCAATTGCAATGAAATTTCTTCCTTTTTGAAGGCAGCATGCTAGTGTTGTACCTAATTATCAAGCACAAAAGAAATAATGAAGTAAATTAGTACAATGACATATTAATTAAAAAAATAACATATTGAAATTCAATTCTATATAATAAAACTTACCTGAGCCGGAAAATAAATCCATAACTCAATCTCCTTCATTTGAACATATGTCTATAAGATAGTTAATCAATAATTGTGGTTTTTGATAAATGTTAACTATCTCTCCTTTTGCTTCTTTGTATTCATATGTTAGTTTTCTCACAACAGCATCATAACTCAGTATTTGGCTATGACTCTTTCCGTCCACCCGATTAAAAATCATAGACATATAGCTATCATCTTTTGCCCAACTATCAATATGAATGAACTCATAATCATTTATAAATACTTGATCGTTACGGTTAAGAAGATTTGACTTTTGCCTGTAACATGAAATAGTAAAAGTTCAATCAACTTGTACATAAATGAATTTTTCAACATTAATCAAATATACATTTTAAATGTCTTACCATGTAAACTGCATCCTTGAATTTGTTTTCCCTTTGAAGCTTGACAATATCATTGCCAATTGTGTGTCTGAATGAAATGTCACAAATCTCCATAATGGTGATGACATGACTTCTACAAATCCCGCAACCACTTTACTAAGAGCTTGATAAGTATAAGGGTCACTATCATAGTCAATATTTGGAATATTGAAACCATAGGGAATATCTGCAATAACTAGGGCATACTCCCTTTTAGGTATGAGTTTAGCAATGTCTTCACAGTCTCTTTGTATTACTTGATATTGAACAGTGTCTAGCCCATTCCAAATGAAATGAGTAAGAATTGGATCAAGTTCAACATTCTTAACACGTTGCTTCCTCAGTTTTTCGGTCTTTATTTTTTCAATAAAGGTTCTGAAGCTAGTTGGCACTCCATTATCATCCTTCTTCATCTTTTATAAAATAAACAAATATATGTGTAAGTTATAAATTAAAAATAGTACACAAATGAATAAAAATGAATGTGTAAATCAAGATACTTTTTTAAATGCAAGATAAAAATCTTTTAATGTCGATGTAGAACTTGAATCTGAATAGTTGCGTACGACATCATCCCAACTATCTTCATTCAACAATCTAACCATTTGTTCTTGAATTTTCATGTAAACTTTGTGACTACATAGATAAACTAACAAAAAGTCAATATAATGATATGTATAGCAAATACTACCAAGAACAACATGTTTTATTTAAAAGAAAATTATAATCTTGAAATAAATAAAAATAATTCAACAAACTTACTTTTGAAATTCCTCGGACATTTCCTCCAATGATAATTCCCCTGACTTCACACGAGATAATATTATTTTGACAATTTTATCATCTTTCACTCCTTGCATTGCTCTCCAAGGTGTGATAGTCATATCTTCTGGAAGCTGCTTCAAGTCAGGACCCAATTTACTGCCGCCACATATCAATGGCTTAGACTTTTTGACCTTCTGGTTTTTAATGCCAATGTTTTCCCACATGCTAAAAATCTCATCAATCAAGTTCCAAACATCTCCAGTTCTAAATGCCAATTGGAAAATGTTATCAACACCTTTGAATATATCACTAGGAAGGTTGTGTTTTCCACCTTTTGAATTGGGCTTCTCTTCAATTTGATAGCCTATTTCCATACAAAATTCCCTTCGGAAATCTGCAGTAACATTTATCCTATCCTCACCACATTTTTCTTGAAATTCACTATGAATAAATCTAACCCTTTGGATGAAAGTCATAGACATCCTATATTCATTATCTGAATTATGATCCCATGCCACTAACTTTGCTTCTGTATCCAATAAACCAACATAAATGATACATTTCATTGTTTCAAAACGTGGGTTATTGGGATATTCCTCCATCAATTGTCTTTGAGCTTCTATAGAATGGTTCCCCCCAAGCACATAATAATTGTATTCAAAACATTTTGACTTATCAAATGCTTCTTTGTTGGGAACTTGAACTGGATCAACAAGAAGCACATAATTAACCACATGAGCATATGGATTATACCTCATCAATGTCTTCAAGTTGTGAACATGCAGATGGTGTGGCTTTCTAACTTGATATTGACATTGTCCTTCACTTGCCTTATAGGTTTGTCTGACATTAAGCTGAAATGTACGACCACCATCAATTAAGTTTTTCTTTGTCAAATTCTGTCGAATGGCATTTTGTTTTGTTTTGATAATGCCATCCTCTAAATCAGCTCCTGGTGTAATGATTTCTCTTCTTTCTTTTGAAGTTTCACTAGGTTCTTGACTGTTGGTAATGACTACTTAAAAATCTTCAACTTTACTTTTCTTCGTCATAACATTCTCAACAGATTTATTTTTGGGCGTTGTTACTTTTGGTCTTTTATGGCTCTTCTCAGTTACAATGTCATCTTCAGTAACAGAAACATATGCTTCACTGTCAGTTTCAACTTCATTGCCCTCGAAAGTAACTTGTTTACCCTTGCTAGATTTATCCACTAGAGGCCTTTTTTTCTAATCCTTTGGATGTAGTTTTGTAACATCATCAATTACTACATTTTTCTTGTTTTCCATATCTTCTTCTGACACTGAGTAAAAATTGTTGACAACTTTCATGATATCATGCTCTATGAAATGAATGCCTCCTAACCTAATTGAACAACTTTCAACAAAATTCTGCCAAAGAGAATATCATATGTCAATTGTTAGCTAGCTATACCAATAGCTTTCATATTTCATGATTGGCAAAGAAAGTTCCAAATATGCTCTGCTTTGATGATGCAAAGATCCCATATTTTCAAGGAAAGGCAACATGTGTATATAGCTTAATGTGTATATAGCTTGATGTTGTCTCAATTTTGATGGATGGTCCAATAGCCTAATCTGGATCATGCCATGTTTCAATTTTTGTTGTAGAATAGAGAAAGAAGTCTGTCCAAATGATTTAATCTTGGCAGACCAGTAGCCAGGTAGAGAAGTAAGGTTCCCAACTGCTTAATCTGGGACTTTGGAAGCAATAAGGGTAGCCTTAGATAGAAAGTCAAAAGAAAAATCCAAAAGAAAAGAAAAGGCACATAAGGGTCTGCAAGTCTAAGTGCACCCTCCATGAAGAAACAAAAAAAGGTAGGCAAGTAGATGGGTAGGTAGATGGGGTTGCAGAAATGTCATTTATTTCAACTAAATCCTGTTGGTCTAGCATAAAGGAACATCAGTGGATAGAGAAGCTCCTCTTCTCCATCATGTTGCAGCAAAGCAAAGGAGCATGACTAACTCCCTTTCCTCCCCTTTCACATTCATTACTAACATCCCTTCATCAGTTTTGTTCATGAAAGAATTTAAGGTGTTATGTTGGTTCTTATTCCTTTAAAAGCCACATTTCTTGTCTAAAATTCTTTTCATTTTGATCTACTCCCTAAGCTAAGTTATTTTTTATAAACTTAGTGATATCACTCCTCATTCACCTCTTCCATTCATATTAACCCCTAACTTCTTATTATCTAAATCCCCTATGTTACCCTTTCCCTATTACTATAAACACTATGGTGTATAAACCCCAAGCATTCTATAAATATCCCTTCCCCCTTGGCATTATAGCCATATGTTCACAGTCAGGGATTAAATTGACATCTGGTCATTTTAAGAACCCAAACCCTACCCCTCTTCCCCCTTCAGAAGTTATCTAAACCATTAACCCCTTCATTTGCTAAAAGAACCTTGCAAAAAACCCATTTTCACCCCTAACCCGCTTCATTTGCAAAATATACATAAAAACCCTCTTTTCTCTTTTTTCCCAAAGTATTGGCGCAATGCGCATTTTGATAAAATACATTGGAAAGTCATACAAATTCGCCAAAGTCCAATAGTCCCGCTGGGCGCGCTTTTCAAACAAATATATTATTTTAATCCCCGCCCACGTCCGTATCAACCTGGCACCTTAACGATCCGTCGACCGTCAGATCTGGCCCTTTTCATCTGACGGCTCTCATGCATTTCGGACCAGGCCCGACGTCCGTAAGTTACCTTTCGAAATTTGTCAGAGGGTGACGTCAGGCCTCTGCCACGCGTCACCCCCAAATCGTATCGGAGCGCCCTCTGACAATTCCGCTTCCGTATAGAGAGCGGTGCGATATTATACCGCTTACCGTTTCCGGTTTCTGTGAACCCGCCCTGCCAACGTCACTACCACGTCATTACCGCGTCACTGCTACATCACTGCCGTGTCAGCGCCCCCGTCCGCCACTGCTCTGACCTGCCCGCCACCTCACCATCCCCGTGGACCACTCTCAAGCTGCCACGTCACTCGATGACGTCATGCTGACGTCATCCGACCTTGACCCCACCTGATGACGTCATGCAGACGTCATCCAAAAAAGCGCCAAATAACCCAAAAATCCATATTTTGGCCGAAAAGTCGTGTTTTTCATTACTTTTGCAAAAACGACTGTTGCACCTCTGCATGTATTTTACGACCAAACAAGCGTCAACCTGCTGAATTCGACCCGAGGACCATTGGTGCGCCAATTCCACCTGCATTTGTGACTATTGCCGACAGTTTACCAGGTATTTATCCCAGTCATTCCCTCTGCGCCTGGTTTTATCCTGCATTCTCCAACAATAGCTTAAAGAGTAAGAAAACACTATGTTTACCGCTAAATCCCCTGTGGCTAGCCTCCATTTTAAGTTGTAAAGTCGAAATTCGCCTGCAGAGCCTTGTTTACCCGAGTTTTCACAAAACATACAGTTAGTTCGCGCATTCGTGAACTGAGAACCCAAGCTGCGCCAATTCACTGTAAAGAGTGTTTTTTAAGGCCAAGAATTTGCCCTATGAGTGCTTTGTGCAGTGTTTCAATTGCTGCCATTGTCGTTTTATCCTCTGTTCCTCAGTAAATCACCTCTCTTTCGAAGAAATACTCCTTTGTGTTGCTCTGCACAGTAACACCAGTTCATACCAACATTATCCTAAAGTAACCATAGATGCACCAGTAGCTCCTGTAGCCTTGAATATTGCTCCATTAAATGCCCCTCAGAGAGAATTGGAATGGCAACCATTAGCAGACCTGGATTATCAAATATCAGAAGAAATGCTAATGCACAGCAAGTACCACATCCACTTGTTAAACAAATTGAAGATTAAACATGAGACTGGAACAGATGTATTGGGCATTTGGGATTCTTTTCTCCCTATCTTCAATCTCCCTCAGGTCAACCAGTTCCCTGACCTAATCCACCTATGTGCTGACTGCTACGACGCCACTCAGAGGGCTGTGATTGACCCTTCAGGCTCAGTTGTTTTCTATGTCACCCCTGAAGCCATCAGAGAGATGTTGCACTTCAAAACTGAGAAGAAATTAGTTCCTTTATCACTGACTGATCTGATAAAGCAAGGAGCTAAATTGACAGATGCTCAGGTCACCAAACTAAATCAATTGTACATTGACTCTGACACTGTGAAGTACCCTCCCATTTCTCATGTTTACCTCAACCAATTGGGCAGGGACCTTGTAGACATGATCAGTCCCATTCTGGGCTATAATTCAATCGAGTTTGTTGATGAAACTGTGCTGGTGATGATGCTCATGTTTTCCCCTGGCAAGTCTCCAATCTGCTATGACTATGCCACCTACATATCTGACAAAATACATGAGAAATTGATGAACTTGGCAAGAGAAAGGGTGTTCAGATACACCTCCTACATCTACCACTTAATTTTGTATTATCAACATGAGAAATTTCACTTTGCTATGAAGAGAGTGGATGCACAAGGCAATCCAAGGTCAGTAGTCTATTGGTCCTCTGCTATCCACTGCAGATCTTGTTCTCCATACACTTATTGTGAGTTTATAGACCTTTTCATCCACCCAGCCATGTCTCTGCTTCTAAGCTCACCTCCTCCTAGACTAACTGATGAGATGCAGAGGATTCTTCAGCTGTCCAAGGTATACAGCATTGGGGATTGGTACTATTACCAAAACCACACAGTCATCAGAATATATGGGTGTGAGTTGCCCCCATACAGATTGCCTAAATATGTGCCCATGAGATTGTTTGCCCTTGAATACTTCAGGCAGTTTGGGAATGCTGATGTGCTACATTTTTCAGGCAAAGGCAAGAAAGCACAACTCAAAGTAAGAAACCAATTAGGCCACTTCATTTACAACAAAAGGGAGGAAGGTGGGCAAGAAGCAGACAGAATGCTAGAATCCCTTGGCCTACAAACCAGTTTCCTTTGGAAACCTTATGACCCCAATCACTTCATAACTTTAAGAAGGGTCAAGTATAGGCTGGCCAGTTATGACCACGTAAGGTTGCCTCATATAGAAAAATATGCAAATCAAATAAAGTGGAGGAGAGGCACCTTAGAGGAATCTGTCACACAAGAAGAATTAAATCAAAGAGCAGTTAAAAATCTCCAAAAGATGGCTAACATAGAGCTTTGTGCACAGGTATTTGCTCTTCCAGGCACTCAAGTGGGAGCAGCTGTCTCATCCTCCACATCACATCAGCAAGCAGCCAAAGCTACTGATCAAACCTCTAGCAAAGGCAAAGAGAAAGAGATGGAGCCAGAGCAGCCACCTCATGAACAGGTATAGCAGCAGGAAGTGCACCAACAGCCACAGGTACAACAGCAACAAGGGGGGCAGCAAGAAAAGGAATAGCCAGTGCAACAAGAGCAAACATCACAGGCCCCAAAATCCACCAGGCAGCAAGCTCAGGACACTCTGCCCCCTAGGCAAGAGACAACAGTGGAGGCCTCAGTCCTCCAAACCCCACAAAAAGAAGACATAAGTAGAAAGAGGGACAGAGAGACTCCCCTCACAACATCAACAACTCATGGGGAGAAAAGACACAGAATGAATCCCCTCTCAGAGGAAGAAATGCCTATAGGGCAATCTTTGGGCATGGGCCCACCTAGCATGGAGGCATCTGCAAGTTCCTTCCAGCAGGAACAAGAGAGGACAGTGGGAGGAGAAGTCAGCTCCTCAAGCCAGCAAAGAGGAGGTGAACTGGGCATCAAGCAGCAGTTCATTGATATAAAGAAGAGGAATGAGCCCATAAGGATACAGCTATACAATCATTTGTTAAAAATGGCTCCCACCAACCAGCAGAGACTAATGTCTGCATATGATGTCCAGGAGGGCAAGATGATCATGAGCCATTTTACGCCAGCAGTGTTGCAGCCGCAGTCAGCTGCAGATTACATAAGGACCAACCTTGAGGTCCTTGCCAAGGACATCCACCCAATGGATAAAATCGAATTACATAAGCAAACGGGTGAGATGGTGTATGCCTCCTTGGCAGATAAGACATTGGAGAACTACAGGGTAGAAAATAGCCTAAATAATACAGCTGCCCAACTTGAGTTGGAGAGGGCATCCTCTCAAGCAAAGGACAACAGAATCAAAGCCTTAGAGGAGATAATCATAGAACTTGGGTATGATCCCAAGGACATCAAGGCTGTACAAGCATTATTGAAGTTAAGAGATGCAGATATGGCAGCACTAAGGAAAATGGTAAAAGTCCCAGTAACTATTCACCCACAAACTGGAGAAGTTGCCCAGCTGAGACATGACCAAGATGCAGCAGCTATGCTAGTGTCATTATACAAACAGCTGATCCAGACACAGGAGAAACTGGGAGAATCAGAGGCTGCACAGGCTGCACTGTAGGCAGCATTACAACAAAAAGAAGGAGGACAAACATCTCAGCCTCCTCCAGAGATAATTAACCTTGAGGAACCTCCTCAAACTACTGCTCCTCCCACTGAACGGACAGAACAGGCAGTGCCTTCCACATCAGCACCATCGCCAACAACAGAGCAGGCTCCAAGCCTGGACATGCAGAAACTGAGAAATGAAATCCAAGCCCTGGAAGCCCAAATGGCAGAATTAAATGAGGCCAGGGAAAATTTGGTCAAGTTGAATGAAAGATATGATAAATCAAAACAAAGTGTTGCTGAGAAAGGAAGAGAGATAAAGGCTCTCAAAGAGAAGATAAAGGAGCTGGAGAAGGAGCTCACACTTGATAAAGTAGTGGCTGAAATCAAGACAGTCCTATGGGCCAACATTCGCCAATCCATAACTGATCAATGGCAATACATTGAGACCATTCATGAGCAAATAGAGCTCATAGGAAAAGCACACAGAGAAATCCAGAGATCAAGGGCATCTCTAGGCAATATGCCTGAGGTTGCCAATAGAATGATTAATGTGCTTAATAACAGAACAAGTGCTCAGCTGGCAACAATGGGAATCACCAGTGGAACTGAAACCATCCAACTAATAAAAAGAGTCTTAACACTAAGAAGCCTGGTGCAAACACTAGAAAGAAGAAGCTAGGATATGCAAACAGAGGTTAATAAATTCATGGACAAATTTGTAGCATTGCAGAACAGAGGTCTTCCTAGCTTACTGAACAGCGCAAGAAGACTACTTTCCCATGAAAATTATGCCAAAAGGGTCAACACATTTGCTACAAATCAGATTACAGAAAGACCCAGCACTTCAGAAGAATCAGGGCCAGCATCAGGGCAGAGTCTCTACAACAGGGTTGAGAACCTATTTTTCATCATGAATGAGATCCAACATTTGTTTGAAGTGCCTCCAAATTTCTATAAATACACAGAGGCAGATGAGACTCTAGAGGCAATCCTGAGACATCAATTGCCCACACAGGAGGTCTGGACCAAAATGATACAGTTAATACTGTAAACCAGAGCCTGTATTCAAGTTTTTTCATTTAAATATATAAGTTATTATGCACAGGAAAATTTTGATAAAATCAGCATGCATGGAGAAGAATGGGCTGAGCCAACTCAGCAAAACTATTCGGCCACTAAAGCAGCACTGACAGTCACAGGTGACAGGGCCGAAAAGCTACAGGAGGACAGAGCTACAAAGACATGTCATCCAGCATTTATAACAGAACATTCAACCGACTCAGTGGCCTCCAAAGGTCAAAAAGTCTTCTGACAGAATTGAAGAGCATTTATGTTGTATTCAAAGCTGTAATAACTTCTTATCTGTTGTTTTGTACAAGTTGGTGAACATATTTATTTCTCAGATGACTCAACGCTTCAGATATTTTGTATCACCATTTGTATATATTCCCCCCTCGCATAAGCTTGCAGGGGTTGTTGTTGATTGCTCTTCTAGAGTTTCTTATGCTGTAAATTTTCAGAGTATTAATACAAAGGCTGATGGAATTTCCAAAGCTCTGTGTGATCTGAGTCATTGTGGTGTTTTGATGAATGTTACAGGATTCCTGCGTACTTCATGGCACAATAAGTTTTCCTTAAAAACTCTTCGTTATGTGTCTTTTTTGTTATCCTTTCATACCTCATTCATGTTTCTGTGTTTCATAAGTTAATGGCAGAGAAAAATAATAGTTCCAGGATTTATTCACAAAGTACCCTGAACTCAATTTATGCTATTATAAATGTCTTTCTTCAGTTATAGTCATAAGGTGTAATTCTTAACTGCTGCACCTCCAAACTATATCTTTCACAAGTGATTGTTGTTTCAGGAATTCAAGTTTGCTCTTGTGCAATATATCTCTTTCTTACACCCTCAGCTTAGTGGAGAATTCTTAATTACTTTTCACTGGTTAAACACACCTCATAATCACAATTTCAATTTTGTTTCATGGTGTATTGAATGGCCCTGCAGTTTCAGCAACTCAACTTAATATCTCAGACAACCGGTAGCCATAGACTCCATTGCCCAATGGACTAGAACTATCTGAAGATTTCCACCTTAGGTACAGAAGACATCCCTCAACCAAAACATAAAACCAAACCCTGAACTCATAACTAGCCTAAAATCTTCACAAAACAGAGACAAACCTTTAAAAAGAGAGCCCTCACTGATTACAGTTTGGCTAGAAGCTGTAATCCAAAGATTGGTTAGTGGTTACCCCGGCCGTATTCCCTTGGGAGTCAAAGGGAACAACCTGGGTGTTAACATCAATAAAAAAAAAATTTTAAAAATATAGCAAGACACTTTCAAGAAAACAAAATACGAATATAAATAACAATACTTACGATGTTTTGTCTCATCTCATTTACGATTTGTTTACACAACTTTGTAAATACCTCTCTCATGTCATACAATGAATATGTTATTCGGTATTTAATCCTTTCATGTGACTTGGGAGCTTTTGTAAGCATGTAAACAACTTCAGTGTCCAGTATCGAACACATATCTATGACTCTTCCCATCAGCTCAAAAATTCCATTTTCATTCGGTATATCAATATATAGATATATGTTCACATTTTGGCTTTCTCTTTCTTTCACATACCAGATTCTTGATGGGAATTTCACCTCTTTTGAATTCTTCTAGTCTGAAATCATCTTCTTATCATTTGAGGCACTTGAAAGATTTGTAGCCATGAGCTCAGGTGGAGTTCGTTCACCAATGTTTTTTGAAGATGCACCTTTAAGTGTCTTTGGTCCAGACATATTCACAGAAATCTTCTTTGATGCCATTTTCCTAAAAAATAGAAACACATAAATTAGTAAACAACGAAAACATATTAACTTAAATCCACAATGAAAATATATCCTAAATTTTTAATTTCTATAATCAGATAATTGAAATTAAAAAAATATTAACACTAGGAAATGGCAAAAGCCCACTGACACCACCCCATCCATCCGCGGAGTGGCGGGCAATTTCCCCACCCCTTATCCCGCACGCCCCCTACCCTCTTCCCCCTCAATCGACCCACACCACCCCACCCCGCAATCGGATGGCCATCCAACCGCACCCTTACCCCCATTCCACACCTTCCCCCTACCCCCACGCCACCCCACACCCAACCACTTGTAGGAATTTACAGGGTAAGTTCCTCAGAAAGAACACCAAAAGGACACCGCTCACAACCAGATCACAGATCAATACACCAGTATTTTTGACGTGGTTAAAACCCTCAAAGAGGGAAACAGTCCACGTCCTGCGCCAACGTGGCTACTACAGGCAATTTATTAATCAAAGAATGAAAATTTACATAAGCTTCTCTCATGCACGGATTACCCGAACAATGACCCTCCATGCGCTTTAAATAGAACTCATGGACCAATCGGGTGTCAAGCCACAGATCAAGTGTCGGTAATACCGAGGAGAGAGTGAACCGTCGAATCACTACATATTGTGACCGTTGGATTGTAAGTTACAAAATGTACAACGGTAAAGAAACACACTTTACCTAACTCTATACCTAACTCTACACTAGACCAAGTTGAACTTAACTATATCCTATGTGTCGGAATATCCTAACATCCCCCCTTAAGAACAACTTGGGATAGGATTGAAGGATTTACAAATATGACACAATAGGAGAAGGAAGGAGGCACTAGAGCCTATCCCCCCTTAGTGACAACTTCCTGAACTCCAAGCATATATCGAAGTTTAGTGAACTTTGCCTCTGTGAGAGCCTTTGTGAAGATGTCTGCAACCTGATCATCTGTTGAACAATATTGCACTTCAAGAACATGGTCATGAATGAGCTTTCTGATGAAGTGCATGTGTAGTTCAATGTGTTTGCTGCGCTGATGCTGGACTGGATCTTTGCATAGCTGAATGGCACTTTGATTATCACACCAAAGTGTGGTTGGATGCTGCTGCTCAAAGCCAAACTCTGATAGGATCTGACGAAGCCACAAGGCTTCCTTACTAGCTTCCACGGCACCACGATACTCTGCTTCTGCTGACGAAAGAGAAATGGCAGCCTGTTTCTTACAAGCCCATGTAATAGGTCCTGAACCAAGAGTGAAGACATAACCGGCAGTAGACTTCCGATCATCAGGGTCACCAGCCCAATCAGAATCAGTGAAACCAACTAATAGAGGAGCTGCTTTGACACTGTAATGAATCCCAAACTGTACTGTACCTCGAACATAACGAAGTATTCTCTTAGCTACTTTCCAATGACTTTCACGGGGTTTTTGCATAAAACGACCAACAAGGCCAACAACAAAGGAAAGGTCAGGACGAGTATGGGTTAAATACAAGAGTTTTCCTACAAGTTGACGGTATAAGGTAGCATCAACTTCAGGAGAAGTACAAGAGACTGAAAGTTTGACTCTAGACTGAAAGGGAGAAGGGGCTGGCTTACAGTCTTCCATGTGAAAATGACGAAGAATATCACAAGCATACTTGGACTGGGAAAGGAAAATACCCTCCTTGGATTGCAAGACTTGAAGACCGAGAAAATAGTGTAAGTGTCCTAAGTCTGTCATTTCAAATTTATTTTTAAGGCTGGACTTCACATGGTTTATAAGGTTGGGATCACTACCAGTAAGAATAAGATCATCAACATAAAGAACAAGGATGATAAGAGAGTTGCCCACTTTCTTGGTGTAGACAGTATTGTCAGAATAACACCTAGAAAAGCCAGATTCTAAAAGAAAGCTATCCATTTTGGCATACCAAGCCCGAGGAGCTTGCTTGAGACCATAAAGGGATTTCTTAAGTCGACAAACAAGGCTGGAGTCTGTTTGTATGAAGCCAATGGGTTGTTCCATATAGATTTCTTCCTGCAAGTCCCCATGCAAGAAGGCAGATTTAACATCCATCTGATGGACTTCCCATTTTAAAGAGGCAGCAAGGGAAAGAACAAGGCGAATAGAGTTTATTTTGGCAACAGGGGAGAAGGTTTCAGTGTAGTCAATGCCTTCAACCTGTGAAAAGCCCTTAGCAACAAGACGAGCTTTATGTTTATCAACTTTCCCATCTGGTCCATACTTGGTTCTGTAAACCCATTTACATCTAACAAGTTTGTGTCCCTTTGGTAGAGGAACAAGATCCCATGTATCATTTGCCAACAATGAATGATATTCTTCATTCATAGCTGCTTCCCAATGTGGATGGCCTGAAGCTTCTGCAAAAGTGTCAGGATCATGATTTACTGGAGCTTGAGCCAGTAAAGAAGAGGCTCTTTCAAACTGAGAACGTGTACGTCGCTGATCTGTAGGATCACCGGCAAGATCACCTGCTACATCCCGAGTAGCACGGACCCATCTTGGAAGTTGAGGATCCTGAGAAGGTGGGGGGGGATTATCATCCTCACTTTCATCATCTGAAGAAGAAATGTTTTCAAAAGTAGAAGAGATAGGAAGAGGTGGCACATCCGCCGGACTAGGATCGCAGGCCGATTTATTTTCATCAATTTTTACATCTCTTCTAATGATAACATTTTTGGACTTAAATGGAATAAGTCTATAACCTTTTACATCTTCAGAATATCCAACAAAAGTACATTTCTCACTCTTAGGTTCTAAAGCTTTGTGCTTTTCATCTGGAATATGGGCCCATGCTTCACTTCCAAAAACACGAAAGTGACTTACATCTGGTTTAATGGAACTCCAAGCTTCTTCTGGAGTGATATTCTGTAGAACCTTGGTAGGAGTGTGATTTATTATATAGTTTGCACAATTAATTGCTTCGGCCCAAAAACTAAGACTGAGTCCTTTAGATTGCAGCATACAATTAGCCATTTCCTTTAAGGTGTGATTTTTCCTTTCAGCTACACCATTTTGTTGTGGAGTGTATGGAACAGTATGTTGCATTTGAATTCCATTTTCGGTGCAAAAGTTGATGAATGTGTTTTTAACATATTCTCCACCATTATCAGTTCTTAGCTTAAGAATTTGACGTCCAGATTGTTTTTCAACAAAGGCTTTGAAGGCCAAAAATGTGTTAAATACTTCACTCTTGAGTTTTAAGAAGTATACCCAACTGCGTCTGGAGAAATCATCAATGAAAGTTAAGAAATACTTGCAGCCAGAGAATGAAGCAACAGGAAGTGGACCACATAAATCACTGTGTACAAGCTGTAAAGGGGCTGAGGCGTGCCAAGAGGCACGTTTTTCAAAACTGTGCCGATGATGTTTTCCGAGTACACATCCGGAACAAACACCATCTCTGCAAGATACCATAGGAAGACTTGTCACCATATTTTCTTTACATAGATGCTGAAGGGAGCGATAGTTTAAGTGACCAAATCGCTCATGCCAAAGTTTGCTCACTTCATCATTATGAGCAACAAATACTGAGGGAAGATTTGATGACCCAAAGTTGTGAAACTTATACAACCTTGTGGAATCATCAGCAAGACCAGTAGCTAGAATCTGTTTAGGATCTTTTAGATCCTTGATTACAACATCATGAGGTGAAAATTCAACAATTTTACCTTCACCTGAATGAGTTATCTGATATACAGATAGAAGGTTGCAGGATAAGGTTGGAACACATAATACATCATTAAACTGACCATTTTCTAGATGAACAGTTCCAGTCCCTACAACATTAAGAGATCTATCATCACCAACATATATATTTTTGGTGTTACAATCATTTAAATAAGAAAACATGGCTTGGTTTTTGGCCATGTGATAAGAGGCTCCAGAATTAATGAGCCACTCATGAGAAGGAGAGGAAGAAGATACATTTAATGCATAACCAGACTGAGATGATTGACAACGACATGCAGAAAGTGCCATTCTGGAAGTTGAATTTGAAGTATGCTCCACATGGATGTTATGTTTCTTCATTGCGGCTTCCAAGGCTTCCATCTTCTTAAAGCATTTAGATTCTAAGTGGCCATCTCGATTACAAAAGTTACAATGTCTATCAGTCTTCTTCCATTTGTTTTTATTGGTCTTATCATTTTGCTGAAATGATCTTTCATTTTGAGGCTGAGTTGGTTTAGGACCATTCTTTTGAGGATATGACTTCTTAGGATTCTTTGAATTTGGTTGCTGCTGGGCGGCTAACGCTTTCGTGGAAGAGTTTCCAAGATTAAGAAGACCAAGGTGTAAGAGTTTTTCTTGTTCTCTTATTAAAGAATCACAAAAAGAGTCAAAGGAAGGGGCCTTGTAGTCTTTTCCTTGACAAATGAAAGCTTCCCTTGTAGAATGGAAGGTGGAAACAAATACAGAGTAGGCTGGTCCCAACTTAGTAAGGATGGAATAAATAAGGTTACTATCTTCTTTCTTAACCTTAACACCTTCCAAAAGATATCTAAGGGTCTTGAATTTGGACAAGAAATCTTCAATGCAAGAAAAATTATTAGGATCCAATGTAAGCAACTCATTTTCAAGTTGATGGGCTCTAATTTCATTTTTAATCCCAAAAACTTTAGTGAGTTTTTCCAATGCTTCATGAGGAGTCTCAAGTTCTGCAATATGGAATCTAAGATCAGGAGAAATAGACATCCCTATCAAACCACGTGCTTGATCTTGTCTATTTTCCCATTTTGCAGCCTTGTCTTCATCTTTTGGTTTCTTCTCTTGGTCTGTGGCTATTCTGTAGAGACCTTTACTTCTAAGTAAATCTTCCATGTAGGCTATCCATTGGAAGTAGTTAGTGCTGTCAAGAATGACTTGGCATGAACTTTCCATTTTTTTTTTTAAAAACTGAAGCTGAAGATGCTGAAAGTAAGTGTTCCAATGGATAGATCTCGAAAAATTAGGCTATTTTAAAAAAAAACGGCTCTGAAAAAGGCTTCCGGATGAAGAAGTTATGGCTTTTTGAAAAAAAATTGTTGAAGTTGCCGGCAAAGTGCGCGAATGTGCGGGAATGAAAAAATCCGCCCCCACAAAATGGAGACTTGAACCCAAGACCTCTACTCTCTTAAAATAGCTTTGAACCAATTGATCTATACAAAAAATTTGAGAGAGAGAGAGAGGGGGGGGGCCTTGGTTTGCGTGCTTGCCTTGAGAAAGCTCTTTTTCCCTACAAAACACAAAACACAAAACCCAACACGAATATGCAAAGAAAAACGAATCTTGCAACTCGAAGTTAGCCTTAGCCAAAAAACTAGATATTTAAAAAAAAAAAAATCTCAAAGTTAGCTTTAGCCGAAAAACTAAATATTTTTCTCAATGTTTCTGATTTTCCGAGATCACACTAAGGTGCAAGGAAAAGAGCATACGCATGAGAAAAATCCTTCCTTTCTGTTTCTGATTTGCCCAGATTGCACAGAGTCGCAGGGCAAAGAGCATACGCAGAGATGAAAGGTATAGATCCGGTTAAAAAAAGGCTAAATAAACCGAAACTGAAATAAGCAGAGAGAAAATAACAGTAAACTGCAAAACACTGTATACCTCCCGATCTGAAAAATGACGCAGCAAGGGCTACCGGAAACCTTTTCGCGTGAAACGAAAGGGGTTCCTCACTGGAACAGATGCTCCGAACGCAACAGAGCAGTCCTCTCGGCCCGAAAGCAGTCAGAAACAGCAGATCTAGGAAACGACAGCCGCATGCAGTTCTACCGGCTTCAGATTTGGATCACCAACGGACGCGGCCCTCAAATAGCTCTGATTCCATGTAGGAATTTACAGGGTAAGTTCCTCAGAAAGAACACCAAAAGGAAACCGCTCACAACTAGATCACAGATCAATACACCAGTATTTTTGACGTGGTTAAAACCCTCAAAGAGGGAAACAGTCCACGGCCTGCGCCAACGTGGCTACTACAGGCAATTTATTAATCAAAGAATGAAAATTTACATAAGCTTCTCTCATGCACGAATTACCCGAACAATGACCCTCCATGCGCTTTAAATAGAACTCATGGACCAATCGGGTGTCAAGCCACGGATCAAGTTTCGGTAATACCGAGGAGAGAGTGAACCATCGGATCACTACATATTGTGACCGTCGGATTGTAAGTTACAAAATGTACAACGGTAAAGAAACACACTTTACCTAACTCTATACCTAACTCTACACTAGACCAAATTGAACTTAACTATATCCTATGTGTCGGAATATCCTAACGCCACTTCCCCTCCATGGCCCCCTCCACCCCCTACCCCCCCTACCGGCCCACAACCCCCACGCCACTTCACCCCCTTTCCCCCCTCCCCAACCCCCAACAGCCTACCCCCTCCCCCCCCAACCGAGCCACCCCACCCCGCAATCAGACGCCGACCCTAGCCCACCCTTAACCCCCTTCCACCTATTCCCCCTAACCTCCTCGCCCCCAACTGAACCACCCCTCTCGGCAATCGGACAGCCACCCCACTCCACCCTTACCCGCCTTCCCTCTACCCCTTAACCCCCCCTTTAACTCGCCTCTCCCATCAACCTCGCCTCCCCTACCCCCTACCTCAACCCCCCCAAACCCACCCACCTGCCATCCTACCCGACTCCTCTTCCCCACCTCTACCCGGCGCTTCCCCTCACCCCTCCCTCCCCCTCCCCGGACCCACCCACCCGATTCCCCTTCCCCCCCCACCCGGTCCTCCCCCTCACCCGTCGTTCACCACCCCCACTCCTCCCCCTCACCCCCCCACCCTCTGTCCCCCTCACTCCCCTTTCCCCCCCTCTACCTAGCCCTCCCCCTCACCCCTCGTACCCCCCTCTCCCTACCCCTCCCCCTCACTTCCCTTTCCCCCCTCTACCCGTCCCTCCCCTCACCCCTTGTTCCCCCCCACCACGACCCCGGCTCCCTCACCCTACCCCTCCCCCCACCTACCTCACCCCTCGTTTCCCTCCCCACCCCTCCTCCTCACCCCCCACGCTACCCTCCCTACCCCTCAACCCTCCCCCTCACCCCCCCACCCCTCATCCCCCCCTCTCCCTACACCTCCCCCTTGCCCCATCCCCCCCTCCCCCTCCCCCTCACCCCTCATCCCCCCACTCCCTCCCCTTCCCTTCCCCACCCATCCCTCCCTCACCCGCCCCTCGGCCTCCTCCTCCCCCTCTCCCTCCCCCACTTCCCGCTCCCTCCCTCCCTCCCCCTCCCCTTCCCCCACCTCTTCCCCCCCGCCTCCTCCTCCCTCACCCTCCCCCTCCCCCTCCCCCACCTCCCACTTCCTAACCTCTGCCCCCTCGGACGGCCACCTGGGTGGGCCGGCGGACCATCAGGGTGGTGCGCAGATGCCCACCCCGCGCCACCCCAGCGGCCCGCTAGCCAGCTCGGGGTGGCCGTCCGATTCCAGCAATCAGACGACCATCCCGGGTGGACCAGCGGGCTGCCGGGGTGGCGCGAGGTGGGGCGCGGTCGCCCACCTCACGCTACCCCGGCGGCCTGCTAGCTAGCTCATGATGGCCATCCGATTCCAAAAATCAGACGGCCACCCCGGGTGGGCCGGCAGACTGTCAGGGTGGCGTGGGGTGGGGCGTGGCAGCCCACCCCGCACCACCCCGGTGGCCCGCCGACCTGCCCGGGGTGGCCGTTCGATTTTGGGAATCAGACGGCCACCCCAAGCGGGCCACCGAGGCACCCGAGTGGCTGTCCAAGGGGGCAGAGGTCGGGAGGCAGGAGGCAGGGGAGGGGGGGGAGGGAGGGAGCAGGAAGCGGGGGAGGGAGGGGGAGGTGGAGGTGGAGGGGCAGGGGAGGGAGCAGGAGGTGGAGGGGCGGGGGAGGGAGCGGGAGGTGGTGGAGGGGGAGGGTGGGAGCAGGAGGCGAAGGGGTGGGGGAGGGAGAGGGCGAGGGTGGGGCGGGACGAGGGGAGAGGGGGAGGGGAAGGGGAGGAAGGGCGGGGACGAGGGGGGAGGGGTAGGGAGAGGGGGGGGGACAAGGGGGTAGAGGGGGAGGATGGGGGGTAGGGAGGGTAGGGTGAGGGGCGGGGGGTAGCGAGGGTAGGTTGAGGGGTGAGAGGTAGGGAGGGATGAGGGGTGATGGGGAGGCGTAGGGGTAGGGGTAGGGAGGGTAGGGTGGAGTAGAGGGGTGAGGGAGAGGGGTGGCATGAGGGGGCGAGGGAGGAGCGGGGGAGGGGGTGAGGGAGGGAAAGGGGAGTCGGGTAGGGGGGGCAGGTGGGTGGGTCCGGGGGGGTGAGGTAGGGGGGCCGGGTAGGGTTGAGGGGGTCGTGGGGGGTAGGGAGGTGGGGTGGGATAGGGGTTGTGGGGAAAGAGGGGGGTTGAGGGGTGAGGGGGAAAGGGGTGGCTGAGTTTGGGAAGGGGGCCGGAAGGGTGTGCAGATGGAGTGGGTGGTCGGTCGATTGCAGGATGGGGTTTCCCTGGGCCCACCATGCTCACGGCGGAAATATTTGTTAATTTGGTTGACAAAAAATTTTAAGTTTAGAAAAAAAATCTGGTGGCCGGCTGATTATAGGATGGGGTTGTCCTGGGCCCACCATGCTCATGGCAGAAATATTTGTTAATTTGGTTGACAAAAAATTTTAAGTTTAGAAAAAAAAATCTACTTCGTTAAACTAATTTAATATGAGAAATTTCAAGGAAAAAAATTAACTGACCTTTCAATTGCGAGAATTCTTCGTTGAATATGTTGTTGATCCCAATGTAGCTGCTCCACAAATTAGCTCCAAGTATTTCAACGAACCTCAGAAAACCTTGATGTAACATGAGTAATAGTGATAATGGAATATATAGGTGAAACTATGGAGATGTTTTATCGTACGGTGAATGCGGGATTAATTAGTTTTAATAAATTTTAACATGTTATTTTTTTATGGTGATGAATGAAAATATGATAAAGCAAACAGTATGGAATTGTTTTATAGTGGGGTGAATGTGGGATTAACTTGTTTTAGAAGGTATTATAAAAATTAAAAAAAACATTCAATTGTTTAGTAAATATTATATACTCTGACTATTAAAATAATTTAGGTAGAAGTTGTAGTATACAATTTTAAAATTAATGATTTATTTCATAAAAAAAATTAAGTTTACATTTTTCATTAAATTGCAGAGTAAAATAATGAAGTGAAATAAATCTCACAAACTTTTAGGAGGGAAATATTTTCACGAAATTTTTTGTTAGGAAAATTTTTGGAGGGAAATATTTTCGTGAAATTTTTTGGGGGGGGAATTTTTAGAGGGAAAATTTCATTCTCTAAGATATATAATATCTTTAGGAGACTCTCCATTTGTATCATTCAACATCTTATATTTAAAAGGGATGGATTCTCCTGATAGTAAAGTTTCGATTTATACAGCAACAACATCTTCATTGCGTAACAACTCTATTCATATGGATGAATATATCGGGAATTCTTCCACTATGAATAGAAAGTCAATTCTTCCTCTTAGTCCTGATCCTAAGGACTATGAGAGTAGCACTGATGAAAGAGGGGATGGAGAATTTCAAATAAATAAAGAGTCATAGATTCCACTTAGTCTGAATTCGAAGGACTATGAAAGTAGTAGTGATGATGAGCTTGATGACAAATTTCAAAAGAATGGAGTCTCACAGTGTCCACTTAGTCCTAATTCTATGGACTATGAAAGCAGTAGTGATGAAGAGCAAGATGGTGAAGTTCAAAAGAATGGATTGTCACGGTGTCCACTTAGTCCTAATTCTGAGTACTATGAGAGCAGCAGTGATGAAGAGCGTGATAACGAATTTGAAAAGAATGGAGTGTCAAAGTGTCCACTTAGTCCTAATTCTAAGGACTATGAGAGTAGCAGCGATGAAGTGCATGATGATGAATTTCAAAAGTATGGAGTGTCACGGTGTCCAGTTAGTCCTAATTCTAAGGACTATGAGAGCATCTTTGATGAACAGCAGGATGATGAATTCCAAAAGTATGGAGTGCCACGGCGTCCAGTTGGTCCTAATTCTAAGGACTATGACAGCATCAGTGATGAAGAGAGGGATGATGAATTTCAAAAGAATTGAGTGTCACGGTGTCCACTTAGTCCTAATTCTAAGGACTATGAGAGAAAAATTGATGAAGAGCGCGATGATGAATTTCAAAAGAATGGAGTGTCAGAATGTCCTCTTAGTCCTGATTCTAAGGACTATGAGAGCAGCAGTGATGAAGGACATGATGATGCACTTAGTCCTAATTCTAATGAGTATAAAGGTAGCAGTGATGAAGGACAGGATGATACACTTAGTCCTAATTCTATGGACTGTGAGAGCAGCACTGAAAATGCACATGAGGAAGAATATCCAATAAACATCGAGTCAAATTTTCCATTGAGTCCGAATTCTATGGACTATGACAAAGCACTGAAGAAGGGGAAGATTAAGAATATCCTCCAAGTTAGTATTTGAAAAGCACAGTTGATCATAGTGTGGATAACATTCCTCTTAATGATGATGAAAATCCTTATACAAATGATGATCTAATGATGGAGATGTTGCCAAGAAATATTGTATCGAGGAGTAGGAGCAGAACTTTTCGTATCAATGCAAGATGTTCTAGTTATACAAGGGGTAGAGCAGAATATCTGATGAGAAGAAGTTCTATCAGCGCACTCATTTCAGGTGAATGTTGCCAAAAAGATTGCTTGAAACATATGGATTTCAAATTTGCATTAGAGAGCGGGAAGAGATATTTGTCAATGAATAAAAGCATGCAAAATTCATATTTAGTTGGGTGCATGCAATCTATATTGTCAGGTTATGATTATCATATTAAGACTTTATTTATCTGTAGAAAAGCTTTCAAAATGTTTCATTCGATTGGGAATTTTCGTCTCTCGAGAATTCAAAAAAAATGTGGAAAAGGATCCCACATTTTATTCTGAACTACATCATAAAAGACAGTTTGGGCCATTATCAAACACTGCAATGTCATGGATGAAAGATTTCTTTTCAAAGCATGGAGAGTGTATGCCAAATAGAGAGACAATACATATTCCAGATAATTTTTCGAGACGCGAAATCTACAACTTATACAAAGAATATGTAGAAGTTGTTAAGGGACATGGCCGGTTTATTACATATCAATATTTTGTGAATCTATGGAAGAAATAATTCAACAATGTCCGTATTCCTAAGAAGACAAGGATGGGGATTTGCAGTACATGTGCTTCTCTTAAATCAAAAAGGGACAAATGTGAAGGGTCAGAAAGAGGTAGGCATTCATAACTTTAACTTTTAAAATTGTATATTAATCAAGTATGAAAACATATTTTCTTAATGACTTTCTTTTATGTTGTGTAGATTCAATTGTTAAAGAACTTCAGGAGCATCACGAACAAGAAACAAATAACAGAAAAAGTTGTACAAGCATCGAAAGAAGTGTTATGATAATCTGAATAAATATTTGGGTTTGATAATTGATGGTATGGACCAGAAGAAAACACTTTTACCACATTTTGTTCGCACACCCAAAAATTTACAAGAGGAAAATTTTATTCAGTATCACTTGGTCGGTTGTATGGTCTTCAATGGGAAAATGTTGCCAAAGGTGTACTTCATAGCTCCAAATATTCATAATCATGCAAATCTAACCATAACCATAATTCATGATGTGCTTTCTCATTGGTCTGGTAATCTTCCTGAAGTTTTGTATCTACAATTGGACAACACTTGCCGTGAAAACAAAAATCAAGTTGTTTTTGGATATCTAAACATGCTTGTTGAATTGAGAATTTTTCAAAAGGAAAAGGTTGGTTTCCTTATTGTTGGGCACACTCATGACCATATTAATCAGATGTTCAGTCATTTTTTAGTCACATTGAGGAGGAAGGAAGCTAGGAGCTTGCCATCATTAATTGAATGTATTAAAAAATCATACATGCCATAGCCTACTTTTGATGTGTTGGAAGAAACTGTTGACATGCGAAGGTTTATTATGGGATCATATGGTGAGGGGAAATGCATTGAACAACTTAATGACATTACCTTCCAACATCAATTTCGTATCAAAAGAATTGATGGGAAAACACTAGTATGGTGCAAGAAGTATTCAACTACTACAGAATGGGCACCGTCATCAGGTTTGCAATTTTTGAAGTTCATTCCAGATCATCCAATATTTGCATCAAAAATATTGTTATTACAATCAGTTGGTGAAGTTCATAATGCACACAAACAAAACAAAGATATAAATTATTCTGATTGCCTAGAAGAAATTAAAAAATTTATTAGATATACATATGAGTACTTTGACATTGTTGATTCAGTTTGGTGGGTGTCATTTTTCAATAATCAAAGTGATATCATTTCAACAAGAACAAATGAAGATATTCCTTTGAAAAATCCATTTATTTGGACACAAAATGTGTGGAATGCACATGAGGAAATAAACATTGTTGAACAACAACAATCTCAAGGTATCATTAATTCTTCACAAGCAGAGGAAAGAGAGTTGTATATTGGTTCCAGAAGATCTCATGCACAACGTGAAGCCATGGAAGACCTTTACAAGGGTTCAGTACAGGATATTAAGGAGGGTTGCATGATCGCAGTGCTAGCAGATGGAGATCTCAATGGCTATCCATTCTAGGTTGCTAAAGTTATAAAGGTCTTTACAGAAAATGAGGATGTTACAAGTGTTTAAGTACATTGGTATGCCACAAATACACACCCATTCAATGGTGTATAGAAGCCAGAGATGGTAGTTGAAAAAAAAAATGGCAGAAAGAGAAAAATAAAGAGTACGAATATAAATCGTCGCCGCATAGACATATTGAAATTGGAGGATGTTGACATACTTGTTTATGACTTCAATTTAACAAAGAGGGGAACTCTTCACTTCAAGACGATAGAGATTCTGAAAAGGTTGTTACCAGAAGGAACAGTGTTGAGATGGGAGTCTGCTGAAACCAATCGTAGATCTAGAAGAATTTTGAAACCTGAAATGATGGGCATGCATGTGGACTCAGATGGGGCACTAGCTAATGAAAGAGAAGAATATGGAACATCTTCGTCAGCATCCAGTCACTCATCTGAAGATGTGAATTATGATGGTGTGCAAGAAAATATGAATGATTTTGAATAATTGTTTAAGACAGTTTATCTAACTGATGTATGCATCGTATCTTGAAATAAAATTTTTTATTTCCATATGGTGCTAAATGAGAAGTTATGAGTTATTTTTATGTTGTTGGATCATTTTACTAGCATTTTTTAAATTTTGAAGATTGACCCTAAAAAAAAAATCATCTTTCCAGTATAATCACCTTTTCATTTTCAAGCTATATTTTGCACGAAAATCTTGTTTTCACTACCATTTTTAAAAAATGTTCAAAATTGTCCCTAAAAAAAAAACCATCATTCCAGTATACACACTTTTCGTTTTTAGCACTGTTTTTGATGTTTTTTTGGCATTTTTTGCCCAGAGTTCCCATTTTGAGTTTATAGTTCCCGTTTCAAAGTTTACATTGTTTGTTGTATCATCTTGGTAAGAAGGATGTTTCTATTGATGGTAACATGGACAAATCCAAGGAGTTAATTAGGCGACTCCAAATGGTACATCAAACAATGCAAGATCAACTTGAAAGGAGCAAAGGAAAGTATAAAACAAGGCCCGACAAGCATCGTGTAGATCACAAGTTCCAAGTAGGTTATGAATGGATCAAGATTGGAATGGTGAGGGAACTGTACCCTCACCTATTAGACAATTGAAAGTGATCTTTTGGATTCCAAAAGGCTTCCAGAGGGGAGGAAAGATCAGGTGCTCAAAAAATAGCTCAAAATTCAAAATTTTCGGATCGGGGTGGAACCTAAACGACCAAATAGTGCTCGTAATCTTTAATCTAGCACAACTTGTTTCATGCGAAACAGACATTGTATGCTCCCAGAAACATGTTCTGTTCATTTTCCCAAATAGAGGAATTTTTGCAAAATGTGACAGCCCAGTTAGCAGTCCGTACTGCTAATGTGGTGCTGACTGTGTAGGTCGATTTGGTAGGTTGGTCAACATCCTCCTGTGAATCACGTTGTCCCAAGTGGCACATTCTCATTGGGTGAAATTTGGCAGTTTTGGTTGGTTGGTTGGTGGCCAACCACGGACTGACATGTGGCCCAGCTAGAGGCCGCCATGTGGTAGCCTGGGGGCCACCAAAATTTTAGATAGAGGTCCGAGAAACAACAGTGGGGTTTGGACCCGTGATCACCAAGCAACAAGACTAGCCAACTACCAGCACACCATCACAAAGGTCTTAACCATATTGGTCTACGACGTTTATTTGAATACAATGAGCATGCCAATCCAAGGAAAGGGCCAGTGTGTGGGGGTTAGCCCTTGGGCATACGCCACAATGTGACCACTAATGGAGAGGAGTGAGGGCCCGGCCAGCGGGGGTGGGCCATTTGCCTTAGCCTCGAGCACATGGCCCCCATATGGCCACAATTTGCGGAATTAAGGAATTAGAGGACATTTAAAGTGTCCGATAAATTCGCTCGAAAATCGACAAAATTATCGCTCGGTTAGTGCGATTTGGGGCGAATTGTAGGATGGTTCTAGATTTTGGGAAATTTGCGGTGCAATTAGCATAAAATTAGGAAAATCCATAACTTTTTTAGTTTTTGACCAAATCATGAGCAGAAAGAGGCTACACAATCATTTTTGGGCATTCTAGAGCCATTGGAATAGGTTTCAGAACTTTCTGAGCATTGTAAGCTGATGTATTCACACTTTTGAGCATAATAGAGAGGGTCAAGCCATTGGAAGCTAGACCAAGGAGACGTAGCCCAGGAGGGGTGAAATCCTTCATCATGTGATATTGTGATACTATTTATGGTGATGTTCATGTCTGTTATATTTTGTTGTTCAGTCATTTGTTTATGTTAATTTTCACATAAAATTTACATAAAAACACTCAAAACTCATGTTTAAACTTGCAATTAACCTCATGAATCCTTAAGCACATTTAACATAATATAAAAATAAATTTAGTACAACAAACTAATTATGCCAATCAGATCATCTATACCCAGACCTACAAATAACTCTTTCCAAAATATGGGTGGACTTGGCATCCATGTCCAACACAATCTTTTTCAGAACACCATGTAACCTCACTATCTCCCTGATGAAAACATGTGCTACATTGTTAGCTGAATAATTAGACTTCACTGGAATGAAGTGTTCTACCTTAGTTAACCTATCAACCACAACCATAATAGAATCATGCTATCTAGATGTCCTTAGAAAACCTGTAATGAAATCCATGGAAATGACTTCCCATTTCCACTCTGGAATTAGAATCAGTTGTAGTAAACCACCTGAATGCTTACACTTTGCATTTACGTGTTGAAAATCCAAACATCTAGCCACAAACTCTACCATTTCCCTCTTCAAATTCAACCAATAATAGAACTTCTTTACTACTATCAATGTTTTCTGATATCCTGGGTGACTTGAATACAGCTTAGCATGACATTCTCTGAAGATAAGCTTCTTGAGCTCACTATTATCCAACACATAGATCTTATCCCTAAATATGACGAATCCATCTACTATGAGATGATAGTCCACATCCTGATCACCTATATCCCATTTTAACTTGTACCCAAGCTCCCTATACCTATCATCTTGTTGTCCTATGTGCAAGATCTGATCTCGCAAATCTACCTCATATGAACTCATAGCTATAATGTGATTTACCTGTACTCTTATACTATGAGCATATGCAACCTTGTTCTCTTTAATATACCTGATCCCAATTTCAAACTCATTGATCATGGCCAACCATATAGCTTTCTTGGAATTCAGATTCGGTTGGTCAAACAAGTATCTCAATCCACTATGATCACTCATCAATACAAACTACTACCAAGACGATAGTGCCTCCACATTTTCAATGCATGAATGATTGCTGTCAACTCAAGATCATGTGTCACATAATTCTTCTCATGCTCATTCAGTTTTCTTAATTCATAACACACTACCTGTCCTTCCTACATCGGGACTCCACCAAGTATCCTCTTGCAATAATTTTTTTACACGCCACAAAATCTTTTTTCAGATCTGTGATCCTTAGAACTGGAGAATTTTTAGGCAACTACTTCAATTGCTCAAAACTAGTTGTATATTCTTCTGTCCATCCAAAATTATTTCCTTTCCTATGTAAGAATGTAATAGGATAGGAAATCCATGAGAAGTTCCTAATGAACCTCCTATAATAACTTGTTAACCTTGTTGAGCCCCAAACTTGCATCTTTCCTATACACTTTCCTAGACCCTTTCCATTCACCTGGACCTCCTAAGCTATCAACATCATTGCATATTAATCATAAAAGAGCATTTAAAGTGGTTTTTAACTATGTTTTGTGTCTACTGTTTGAATTAGATTTTTGCTTATTGAGCTGCGGAATCTTGTCACTTTCCATAGCTGCTTCAACTTTCCGCAGCCATTTTTGTTAAAGTCTATATTGCAGGTGTCTTCAGGAAAATCAAGCCACATGGGCAAGTTGGAAATGATGTGGACATGGACCAAGTCCTATTGGCTCAGTCGGATTCATCAGAAGAGGCCGTGGTCAATGGTGGTCAAGCGATGGTCAACAGAAGAGTCCTACGGCAATAGGACTCTGTTTCCAAGCATGTAAAAGATTTTCGTGGCCGTTTCTAGATTTCTGGAGGCACACTGACACTTGTAGGCTACCCACGATGTAAATCCAACAAAGCCTCTTTCATTAGATTTTATCATCTCGGCAGCAATGGTGCTAGATCCGTGGACGTTGTCGTTCACGTGTTCTCTGTTAGCGTAGTTTATAGGAAACAGTTATGTAAACCTTTGCTATAAATAATGCGTTTCCGTACGCATAGTAGTTAGTCTTTTGAAATGTAATTTTGTTGTTAAAAAGCCCATTGTGCCGGACATTGTTTCGTTGTTGTGACTGCGTTCTGAATATATGAGAAGACTCTGTTTCTGAGCATAATTCTTGGTTGATAGCTGTTGCCCGAGGTTGTGCACAGGGCCCCTACACATGCCGAGGTTTTGTTTCTTGTTACTGTACAGTTTCATGTTGTGTTTCTTTATATTTATTATGCCATAGTTATTCACTTATGTATATTGCATTTCCTATGGTACTAACATTTCATCTTTGTTCATAATTTTACATGCTTTACATTGTTGTTAACGCTGATCAGTGTGTATGTTCCAGATTACAGTAGGCAGCCCGGGCATTTGCATATAGTTTTCACGATGACTAATGACATGGAATCAGTTTTTCTGCTGACTTACTTTTCTTAGCTTTTAATTTCAGTTATGTTCTGTTTATTTCAGCTTTGTTCATTGGCTTTATTAGTTAGCTTAGATATTAAATTGCTCATATCATTGTCAATTACCTCCGAAAGCCATAGCGAGACTAATGGCGAGGGATTGAAGTATGAGTGTGTAATTTGATATTAGTTTTATTTCTCTGCAATTAGATATCAGATTGCTCAAGTTGTTGATGATTACCTCCGAAAGCCATAGCAAGACTAACTGGCGAGGGGTCAGACTATGAATTGATGTGATTTGATTTTAAATTTACTTTTCTTCAATTAGATATCAGATTGCTCAAGTTGTTGATGATTACCTCCGAAAGCCATAGTGAGACTAACTGGCGAGGGGTCAAAATATGAATTGATGTAATTTGATTTTAGCTTTACTTTGCTTGCAATTTTTTGATTTCTTTGAGTACAGTTTCTTTTGTATTTAGAGAGCAGCAGGGATAATGGTTTCATGATCAATAGTTCATTGTTTGTTTGATTAGAATAGTGGCACATTTTCATTTTCTTTTAGGAATTAATTTGATCATTAGCATGTTCTAAGACTTTCTGAAGTTTGAAGTTTAGAAACCATTATAAAGGACATAATTGCTTGAAAATTTATATCCATACTTGTCTTTTAGAATTTCCATTTCACATTAAGAGATCAATGGAGATAAAAACCCCCAAAACAAAATAAAAATAAAAAACAACAAAAAGTAAGAAATAGGTTATCTTGCACATATAGTGCACCACACTTCAACAGTTTACGACTCCCGGATTGACAAATAATATAGCAATTTAGGACACTCTAAATTGACCACACTTGTATCACCATGGCCTTGAGAAAAGCTTGATAGAAAAACAATTGAAAGAAAAGAAGGATACATGGGAGCAGTTTCTAATCAGAAATTTCTTTCAAGATCCACAAGAATCCCCTAAAAGCAGTACATCAAGAAGAAGCAGAAGAAAGAGAACAAGTGATAAAATTCAAAGTACTCCTACTAACACAGTTGAAGAAACTAGTATAGAAGAAAGACTGTCTAAAAGGAGGAAGGAAAAGACTAAGGGTAAAAAGCCAACAAAATCAAAAGAGAAAAGAAGCATTGAGGCTGTGCATCAAACCCCAGAACCTTCCTCAGAGGAAGACCATCAAGTACTGTCTCAAAGACTAGTTCACCTTCAGGAACAGTCAGCTGCAGCCAAGAAGAAAGGAAAAGAAAAACAGAGTAGGGAGTAAAAAGACACTAGTCCACAGTATGTAAGAAGAAGCTCCAGGCTAAGAGGGAAATTAAGGATAGTGCAAACCAAAGGACCCCACTTTATTGACTTGGGAGGGGAAACACCAGAGTAGCCTCCAGCAACCTCTCCTAACCGTAGCCCACACCATACTTCCATTCCACAGCCAAATTTTGACATGAGTCCTTCTCAACCTGATTTGGAAATCAGTCCTTCTCAAGAGGATTTTGGGGTCAGCCAAAGGAAAACTACACCCGAGATTGACCTGAATCAACAAGATATGTATGATTGTCTAGAATCCTTGGAAAAGACAGCCACAGGCCCAAGCACCTCATCCACTCAGGCTCACACAGCACAAGAAGCTCTAGTCCAATCGTTGAAACAAGAAGTTTTTGAATTGGAGGTTTTAAATAGAAATATTAAAAATGAAAATGAAGCATTAAAGGAGCAAAGAAGATTGGACAAGATCATTCATGACAACACTATGTTACATCTGGGGCTGTGGCAAAAAAAGAACAAGAAATTGAAGAAGAAATGCAAGAGGTTGAGTAAAGCACTTATCAACCTCAAATTCAGATGCTTGATGAGGAAGCCTAGGATGGTAGTAGTACCAAGGAAGAGGAGAAGAGGGCTGGATGTGCTGGCAGAGGTGTCAGAGCATATGGATTGAAGAGAGGATGGTTAAAATTTTGGTTGCATGGGGACATGCAACACCTTCACAGTGGGGGTATGTTGAGCCCCAAACTTGCATATTTCCTATACACTTACCTAGACCCTTTCCATTCACCTGGACCTCCTAAGCTATCAACATCATTGCATATTAATCATAAAAGAGCATTTAAAGTGGTTTTTAACTATGTTTTGTGTCTGTTGTTTGAATTAGATTTTTGCTCATTGAGCTGCGGAATCCTGTCACTTTCCACAGCTGCTTCAACTTTCCACAGCCGTTTTTGTTAAATTCTATATTGCAGGTGTCTTCACGAAAATCGAGCCACATGGGCAAGTTGGAAATGATGTGGACATGGACCGAGTCCTATTGGCTCAGTCGGATTCATCAGAAGAGGCCGTGGTCAATGGTGGTCAAGCGGTGGTCAATAGAAGAGTCCTACGGCAACAGGACTCTGTTTCCAAGCACGTGAAAGATTTTCGTGGTCGTTTCTAGATTTCTGGAGGCACGTTGACACCTGTAGCCTGCCCACGATGTAAATCCAACAAGCCGCTTTCATTAGATTGCATCATCTCAGCAGCCATGATGCTAGATCTGTGGACGTCATCGTTCACGTGTCCTCTGTCAGCGTAGTTTATAGGAAACAGTTATGTAAACCATTGCTATAAATAATGTGTTTCTATACGCATAGTAGTTAGTCTTTTGAAATGTAATTTTGTTGTTAAAAAGCCCATTGTGCCATGACATTGTTTCGTTGTTGTGACTGCGTTCTGAATATATGAGAAGACTTTGTTTCTGAGCATAATTCTTGGTTGATAGCTGTTGCCCGAGGTTGTGCAGAGGGTCCCTGCACACGCTGAGGTTTTGTTTCTTATTACTGTACAATTTCATGCTGTGTTTCTTTATATTTATTATGCCATAGTTATTCACTTATGTATATTTAATTTCCTATGGTACTAACAATTCATCTTTGTTCATAATTTTACATGCTTTACATTGTTGTTAACGCTGATCAGTGTGTATGTTCCAGATTACAGTAGGCAACACGGGCATTTGCATATATTTTCACAATGACTAATGACATGGAATCAGTCTTTCTGCTGACTTACTTTTCTTAGCCTTTAATTTCAGTTATGTTCTGTTTATTTCAGCTTTGTTCATTGGCTTTATTAGTTAGCCTAGATATTAAATTGCTCATATCATTGTCAGTTACCTCTGAAAGCCATAGCGAGACTAATGGCGAGGGATTGAAGTATGAGTGTGTAATTTGATATTAGTTTTATTTCTTTGCATTTAGATATCAGATTGCTCAAGTTGTTGATGATTACCTTCGAAAGCCATAGTGAGACTAACTGGCGAGGGGTCAGACTATGAATTGATGTGATTTGATTTTAAGTTTACTTTTCTGCAATTAGATATCATATTGCTCAAGTTGTTTATGATTACCTCCGAAAGCCATAGCGAGACTAACTGGCGAGGGGTCAGAATATGAATTGATGTAATTTGATTTTAGCTTTACTTTGCTTGCAATTTTTGGATTTCTTTGAGTACAGTTTCTTTTGTATTTAGATAGCACCAGGTATAATGGTTTCATGATCAATAGTTCACTGTTTGTTTGATTAGAATAGTGGCACATTTTCATTTTCTTTTAGGAATTAATTTTATCATTAGCATGTTCTAAGTCTTTTTGAAGTTTGAAGTTTGGAAACCATTATAAAGGACATAATTGCCTTGAAAATTTATATCCATACTTGTCTTTTAGAATTTCCATTTCACATTAGGAGATCAACGAAGATAAAAACCCCCAAAACAAAATAAAAATCAAAAACAACAAAAAGTAAGAATAGGTTATCTTGCACATATAGTGCACCACAATTCAACAGTTTATGACTCCCGGATTGACAAATAATATAGCAATTTAGGACACTCTAAATTGACCAAACATTTTGGCACCGTTGCCGGGGAAGTGTAACTAGGTAGCCAATTTCTTAAAAAAAAATATATATATATATATATATATATATACATTCAAAGAAGGGAAAAATTGATAACTTCTCAAAGTATGCTCTCCTCTTGCACCTAGTGTGATCTGGAGGATCAGAAAAGAGAGTTATTAGTTCAATAATTTCTTGAGTATGCTCTCTTCTTGCACCTAGTGTGATCTGGAAGATCAGAAAGAGAATTATTAGCCCGACTTGAAGATAAAAAAAGTAAAAAAAAAATGGCATGCATAGAGCAAGAGATTCTAGGGGAAGGTTTATAGCTAGGGCCAAGAGTTTGATTTTTACAACTCCATCTACTTCAAGGCATAGACAAGATACACCTCCATCATCTCCAACTCACACTCCCAACCTTAGGATTCCTAGAATTCAAGGGGCAGCAGCTGAATTAGGAGACTCTCCCACACTATCCATCAAATCTGACCTAGGGAAACAACCTTTCTTCACTTCTATAAGGGAACATATTGTAATCAAAGAATTAGAATCACCTGAAGAAGAAGAGGGATAAATTCCTCCTCATTTGCCATTAATAGAAGAACCAGAGGATTCTGAAAACTCTAGGGAAACTATCATGACAGAGGAAGTAGTAAACGGATTTGGAGGAGGAGGTAGAGGTAGAGGTAGAGGAGGAGGAAACAATGGAGGAGGTAGAGGTAACAATGGGGAAAATAGGGATGCAGATAACTCATTTGGATTTCCTATAGTTGATGAGGAATCTCATACAATAATGAAAACCATCTCACCATCTGGCCTCCCAAACTTTTATGGGTTGCGAAGTGAAGATCCCGAAACATTTCTATTTGAGTTTGAAGTCGTGTGCCGAACTTATGACTATATGGAAGACTCTCAAAAACTCAAATTGTTTCCTTCAACATTGAAGGGAGCTGCTTTGAAATGGTTCATGGGATTAGTCACTCAATCTATTAGGACTTTGAATGATATGAAACAAACATTTCTGGATAGATACCTAGACTATTGCATGCCCACAAACCATAAGGATGAGGTATTCAAAATGGTGCAAAAAGAAGATGAAAACTTGGAGGATTTACTTGAAAGATTTCAATACAACTTAAAAAGAGAAAAAATGAGTAACTTAGATGAGGAGACCTTGAAATCCCTTCTATTAAAAGCCATTAGAGATGAATGGATAGATATTTTAAACATGATGGGAAAGGGAGATATTTCTCAACTTCCATTTCGTGACATAGCAGAACTATGTGTCCATCTCTCAAGGGGAAAATCTAAAATAGGAAAAGGGCCTAGAGATCCTTCTCTTATTAGAGCAAACAAATCTGCAACTAGATTAGTAAGTAGGGCAGAGATTGGCAATATGCTTGATGAGTTCAAAACTGATATTCTAAGGAGCCTTAGTGAACAACTAGACACCCTTAAAATACAAAACAAGCAGAAAGAAGAAGTTGAAGCCTTGGCCATCTTTTGTCCAAAATGTAGAAAGAAACATTCTCTAAGGGAATGCCCCCTGGATGCAAAAGTTGTAGAAACTTGTATGATTTGCTCGGAAAGCCATGAGACCACGGATTGTCCTTCAATTCCTGGGCTCAAAGCTATCTTTCAAGAAGATCCAAATTCAATAGAGTCTCTCTGTTTTGTTTCAAGGAGACCTTGGTAGGGGAAACAAAATCAAGGGTTTAACAACCCTATGAACTTTCAACCCCCACCAAATTGGAATCCTTGGCAACAACCTTGGTCCCAACCTCAAAATCCATATCAATCATGGGTACAAGGTATGTAAAATCCTTATGGGAGATTTGCTCAATTTTATCAATATCCTCCATCTTTTCAAAATCAACAAGCTCCACAACTTCCAAATCAAACCCCACAACTTTCATTTCCATTTCCACAACAACATCAACCTTCTCAACAAAATCCAAATTCCCAACTCTTGCTTCCGTTCCAACAAAAGACAAATCAACTACCAGCCCAGCCGTTGCCAAATCCTAATAACAAAAATCCTCAGAATGCTTATATGGTAGAAGGACAACAATTTCCTACCTATATGATTGTTCCTCTTAATGATGTACAACTCAGGTCAAGTAGAGTTTTAGAAAAACCTTCTATAGATGCCCAAAAGCAAGGTACTTCTGACGAAGATTCTCTCAAAGTCAATAAAGGTTCTGAAGCATCTCTTCAAAACCAAAACACTCAAAAAGAAAAAGAAAAAGAGTCAATCCCCACAACTCTTATAGTTGAGCAACCTGCATCTTCATCCACACCTCCTTTCCCTGAAAAGATTACAAATCGACAGAGGGGTGGAAAAAAAATCTTGTTGCTTGACTATGATTTCCTAGATAAATTAAAGAATGTCTGTATCAATATTCCCTTGCTACAAGCCATTAGAGAGATTCCTATTCTAGCGAAAATAATAAAGGAGTTGAGTCTCAAAAGACCAGGAAGGAAACCAAGAGATACAAGAAGAATCCACCTGGTAGGAAAAATTGCATATATCATGATGGGAAAAATTACCATGTAGAAATATGTAGATCCAGGTAGTCCAATCGTCAAGACACATATAAATGGGATAGAAATTCCAAACACTTTGATTGACTTAGGGGCTACTATCAACATTATGAGTAGACAGACTATGGAACAGCTAAAACTTCCTAATCTTGTTTTTACACCTACCTTACTGCAACTTGCAGATAGATCAATAATCAAACTAGATGGTGTATTAGAAGATATTTTAGTCTCTTTAGATTCTTGGGAATATCCAGTAGATTTTATGATTTTGACTCCCAAGAGTAATTTAGGAGGGCACCCACTCATCTTAGGAAGACCTTGGCTAGCCACAGCTGATGCTTTCATTAGTTGTAGATCTGGGGATATGTACATTTCTGATAGTATTTTGACAAAGAAATTCAATTTGTATCCTCTAGCAAAAGCAATTACAGAAGTAGGAGATAATGAATAGGTCAATGATGAGGACACTATACAACCTATCTTTACCATTTCTGAAATTAGTGAAGATAGTCAAATTCTGAACACATTAGAAAACTTTGAAACATCTTCAGAATATGACCACACACAATTTCAG
Source organism: Pinus tabuliformis (assembly GCA_031772625.1). Classification (NCBI taxonomy): domain Eukaryota; kingdom Viridiplantae; phylum Streptophyta; class Pinopsida; order Pinales; family Pinaceae; genus Pinus; species Pinus tabuliformis. The sequence goes on from CM062820.1 coordinate 1,374,290,936, forward strand.
TTAGATTCTGATATTGAGTATTTATCATCAAGAAAAATGTCTCTTTACTCTATGGAAGAGTTCGGTAGTTCCGCCATTGAGATTTTTCCAGGTAAAACATTGAATATCAATAAAAATTTGGAAAAGTCACAATAGGAAGAGCTAACCAAAATCTTGCAAAAAAATTCTACTGCATTTGCATGGGAGTATACTGATATGAAAGGTATTGACCCTAAGACTAGCATTCATCACATCTACATTGAGGAAAACAGTAGACCAATTAGACAACCTCAGAGAAGGATGAATCCAAACCTTAGGGAGATAGTGAAAGAAGAGCTCCAAAAACTACTCAATGTAAACTTCATTTATCCAATTTCAGATAGCCGGTGGGTTTCTCCTTTGGTTATAGTACCTAAAAAGAATGGTAAATGGAGGGTATGCATTGATTACAAGGAATTGAATAAAGCAACTTTTAAGGATCACTTTCCTTTGCCCTTTATCGATCAAGTATTAGATACATTAGCAGGAAAAAAGTACTTTTCATTTCTAGATGGTTTTAGTGGCTATAATCAAATGCAGGTAGCACCTGAAGATCGAGATAAGACCACATTTACCTGTCCATGGGGAACTTTTGCTTATCGAGTGCTTCCTTTTGGATTATGTAATGCACCTGCAACATTCCAAAGAGCAGTACTAGGAATCTTTTCTAATCTAATCCATAATTGTGTAGAGGTTTATATGGATGATTTTACAGTTTATGGTAATTCATTTGAAAAGGCATTAGAGAATTTGGAAAAAGTCCTTATAAGATGTAAAGAAACAAACCTTTCATTAAGTCATGAAAAATGCTTTATGATGTTTACTGAAGGTATTGTTTTGGGACATCACATTTCAGGGGATGGGATTAAAGTTGATAGATCAAAAGTTGAAGTCATCTCCAAGTTGCCTATTCCAAATTGTCAAAAAGATGTTAGAAGTTTTCTGGGATTTACTGGGTACTATAGAAGATTTATAGAGAACTTCACTAAAATAGCATCTCCACTCTTCAAATTTCTTACAAAATACTGTGAATTCAAATGGGATCCTGATTGTCAATCAACATTTAAAACTTTGAAAACAAGAATATCTAAAGCACCCATCTTGAGAGGGCCAAATTGGAAACTTCCTTTCCATATTTCTACAGATGCTTCAGATACAGCTCTAGGGGCTGTGTTGGGTCAAAAGGATTTAGTTCCTTATGCCATTTACTATACCAGTAAAAATTTGACTCCCACTGAGTTGAACTATACTGTAACTGAAAAAGAGTTCTTAGCTATTGTTCATGCAATCAATAAGTTTAGACATTATATAACAGGCTATGAAACTTTTATTCATACTGATCATTCTGCAATTAGATATCTAATGAACAAACCTGTTACTAATGGCAGAGTTACAAGGTGGCTCTTACTTTTACAAGAATTCAATATTATTGTGTTGGATAGACCAGGGAAACAAAATACAGTAGCTGATTTCTTGTCTAGGATTCAGAATACTAAAGAAGATTCTCCTATAGAGGACAAGTTTCCTGATGAATACTTATTTGCAGTAACTACTAAGACCCTTTGGTATGCAGATATAGCTAACTATTTGGTTACAGGGAAAATGCCTCCACATCTATTTCCTGGTGAAAGAAGAAAGATTATTCAAGACAGTTCAAAATATTCATGGATTTCTAACGAATTGTTTAAAACAAGGCCAGATATTGTGATCAGAAGATGTGTTAGGGAAGATGAAATGCCTGACATCCTCAAGGCATGTCATGATGAACCATGTGGCGGACACTTTGCTGACAGAAGGACAGCCTATAAAATCCTCTTTTTAGGATATTATTGGCCATCCCTTTTCAAAGATGCAAAACAGTATGTCAAAAGGTGTGATAGCTGCCAAAGAGTAGGGAAATCTACCCTTTCAAATGAAATGCCATTGCAGCCATAGGTACTCATTGAACCTTTTGAAAAATGGGCTTTAGATTTCATTGGACCTATTAACCCACCATCTAAACAAAAAAAGCATATATTGGTATGTACTGATTATGTCACTAAATGGGTAGAAGCCAAAGCATTATTTTTTGCTACTGAAAATTCAGTTGTTAATTTTCTTTATGAGGATATTTTTACTCGCTTTGGTGTTCCAAGAGAAATTGTGACAGATCAGGGAAGTCAATTCACATCCAACCTGGTGGAGAAGCTGATGGAAGAATACAAAATCAAGCACAGAAAATCTACTCCTTACTATCCGCAAGCAAATGGCCAAGTGGAGTCTATAAACAAAGTCATTGAAGGCATCATCACCAAAACTGTTCATCTACACAGAAGAGATTGGGCAAAATGGCTTCCTGAAGCCTTATGGGCCTACAGAACCACATGGAGAAATACAACAGGGCATTCTCCCTATGAACTAGTTTATGGGAAAGAAGTCCTGCTCCCCATTGAGTTCCAAGTCAAAACTTTCAAGATGGCAGTTCATTTCGGGATGGATCTATCAGAAACCCAAAAGCACATAATGGAGCAGTTGAATGAGCTAGATGAGATCAAACAAGAGGCAATTCTAAGAACTGATCTAGTTCAATATCAAAGAGCTAAATGGCATGTCAAATACATCAAAGAGAAAAAGTTTCAAGAAGGAGATTGGGCATTGCTATTTGATTCCAAGTTTAAAGATTTTAAAGGAAAATTTCAGACTCATTGGCTTGGGCCATATGAGATTGACAAAATCTTTAGCAATGGAGTGGTAAGAATCAAAACCATTGATGAATATCAAACTCCTCTTATTGTAAATGGCCACAGATTGAAGATATATCATAAGCCACTCTCAAAAGAGGAATTTGTCAAAATGTTTCAAGATAGTTCTGCAATAAGGTTGGTGAAGAAGAATCCTTCTTCTCCACCAGCCTAGCCCTTGTTCCTTTCTGTTTTCAAAAAAAAAAAAAAATTGTATAAGCCTGAAAACCAATCACTGATTGGCAATCTTATACAAAAAATATAGGGCGAAAATGAGGAACTCCTGACGCCCTATATTTTCCAAAAAAAAAATTCTCTCTCTCATTTCACAATTTTCTGACACTCCACTCCATTTCATTCCACTTCATTCCACTCCACTTCATTTCATTCCACTCCATTTCATCCATTTCATTTCATTTTGCCAATAAAAGTTTCTTTCATGACCATTTTCATTCAGTTAGTTATCATCTATCCTTCTCCATTCAGTCAAATGATTATTGTGTCAGTTTCCACAGCTGAAACCAGTTTCCGCAGCCAGAAGCAGTTTCTGCAGCTATCACTCTATTTTTCAAAACTGACAGTCAGATGTTAGTTCAATAATCATGAAATCAAATGAAGGTATGACTGAGGACATGTTATGAAGACATGAGGCACTTAAAGCATCAACAAGGAGCAACTGATCAAAGATTAATAAAAAAATGGCAAGAATTCCAAGGTATGAGTAGAAATTTATTTCAAATAGAGTTCAAAGCACATTTCTACATAGTTATAAAACCATAGCTCCATTATATGCAATTATTAGCATTGATAACTCCATAACCGTTCCATGATCTCTATACAATTCCCCCACAATCCTTGCATTTATTGGCAAACGGCCTCATGATCAAGCCTCCGGTTTTAACTCATGTTCGGCTGTACTTTGGTACTCCACCTGTAATCATGGGATGTGGTTGATTTGATCACAGCTTCTCTCCGCCGCACAAATTCCACAGCCATTTCATAAACGTGTTTACATCCACTCCGCAACCATTCAGTTTAAAATTTTGACGGGTTCACTTTACTCCCCTACTATTTTATTGAAGCCACGGTTGCATTTCCACCTTGTTCATATCATTCTCCACTCAATTCCGTGAATTCACTTCCGCTACCTGTTCTCTATTTTCCATTTACAGTCACTGTTTTTTTTCTCCATAAACCCTGTTCATCACCGTAACCCAGCCGTCTACCTCCGTTAAAACCCTTACTCACGCAGACAAATTTTAAATGCAGAAGGAAGGATGGGTCTGTTGTTGAGGGCAGAACCGGAAGGGCCCAAGTTTTTGGAAGGATACCCGCAAGTGAAAAACATATTGAAAAAGGCAAGGTGGCTACGGTTTATTCAAAAATTCAAGGGCTACAACAAGGAGATTACAAAGACTTTTGCGAGGTCTTTTAACGGCCTGGACGTGGAAGTGGGAGACCTCAAGTTTACAATCACCGAGGCATTCATAGTAGCTGCTACAAAACTTCTGCAGGAGGGTGAACACTGGTTCAAGAACAAGAGCTTTGACGAGAAGGCTTGGAGGGTTATCCTATGAAATCCAGGTATGGATGTAACTATTTCTAAACGAGGAATCCCAGTCCATGCTTTAGAAGAGAAGTGGGCCAGTCTACTATTGATTATTCAAAAGTTCATTACCTGTGAGGGACATTTTGGATCAATGTATATGTATCACAACCGGCTGTTGATGAATTTCCTAGAAAAACAAACCCTCAATCTGCCATACTTTTTACTGAACAGCTTGAAAAAGATGTCTGTAACCATCCAAAATAATTTGGGGGACGTAGAACCACACTTGTATCACCATGGCCTTGTGAAAATCTTGATAGAAAAACAATTGAAAGAAAAGAAGGATACATGGGAGCAGTTTCTCATTAGAAATTTCTTTCAAGATCCACAAGAAGCCCCTGAAAGCAGTACATCAAGAAGAAGCAGAAGAAAGAGAACAAGTGATAAAATTCAAAGTACTCCTACTAACACAGTTGAAGAAACTAGTAGAGAAGAAAGATTGTCTAAAAGGAGGAAGGAAAATATTGAGGCTAAAAAGCCAACAAAATCAAAAGAGAAAAGAGGCATTAAGGTTGTGCATCAAACCCCATAACCTTCCTCACAGGAAGACCATCAAGTACTGTCTGAAAGACTAGTTCACCTTCAGGAACAGTCAGCTGCAGCCAAGAAGAAAGGAAAAGAAAAACAGAGTAGGGAGGAAAAAGACACTAGTCCACAGTATGTAAGAAGAAGCTCCAGGCTAAAAGGGAAATTAAGGACAGTGCAAAACAAAGGACCCCACTTTATTGACTTGGGAAGGGAAACACCGGAGCAGCCTCCAAAAACCTCTCCTGACCATAGCCCACACCATATTTCCATTCCACAGCCAAATTTTGACATGAGTCCTTCTCGGCCAGATTTGGAAATCAGTCCTTCTCAATAGGATTTTGCGGTCAACCAAAGGAAAACTACACCCGAGATAGACCCGAATCAGCAAGAGATGTATGATTATCTAGAATCCTTGGAAAAGACAGCCACAGGCCCAAGCACCTCATCCACTCAACCTCACACAGCACAAGAAGCTCTAGTCTAATTGTTGAAACAAGAAGTTTTTGAATTGGAGGTTTTAAATAGACATATTAAAAATGAAATTGAAGCATTAAAGGAGCAAAGCAGATTGGAAAAGATCATTCATGGCAAAACAATGTTACATCTAGGGCTATGGTAGAAAAAGAACAGGAAATTGAAGAAGAAATGCAAGAGGTTGAGTAAATCACTTATCAACCTCAAATTCAAATGCTTGATGAGGAAGCCTAGGATGGTATTAGTACCAAGGAAGAGGAGAAGAGGGTTGGATGTGCTGGCAGAGGTGTCAGAGAATATGGATTGAAGAGAGGATGGTTAAAACTTTGGTTGCATGGGGACATGCAACACCTTCACAGTGGGGGTATGTTGAGCCCCAAACTTGCATCTTTCCTATACACTTTCCTAGACCCTTTCCATTCACCTAGACCTCCTAAGCTATCAACATCATTGCATATTAATCATAAAAGAGCATTTAAAGTGGTTTTTAACTATGTTTTGTGTCGGCTGTTTGAATTAGATTTTTGGTCATTAAGCTGCGGAATCCTGTCACTTTCCGCAGTTGCTTCAACTTTCCGTAGCTGTTTTTGTTAAAGTCTATATTGCAAGTGTCTTCAGGAAAATCGAGCCACATGGGAAAGTTGGAAATGATGTGGACATGTACTGAGTCCTATTGGCTCAGTCGGATTCATCAGAAGAGGCCGTGGTCAATGGTGGTCAAGCGGTGGTGAAAAGAAGAGTCCTACAGCAACAGGACTCTATTTACAAGCACGTAAAAGATTTTCATGGCCGTTTCTAGATTTCTGGAGGCACGCTGACACTTGTAGGCTACCCACGATGTAAATACAACAAGCCGCTTTCATTAGATTGCATCATCTCGGTAGCCATGATGCTAGATCCGTGGACACTGTCGTTCACGTGTCCTCTGTCAGCATAGTTTATAGGAAACAGTTATGTAAAGCTTTGCTATAAATTATACGTTTCTATACGCATAGTAGTTAGTCTTTTGAAATGTAATTTTGTTGTTAAAAAGCCCACTGTGTCATGACATTGTTTTGTTGTTGTGACTGCGTTCTGAATATATGAGAAGACTCTGTTTCTAAGCATAATTCTTGGTTGATAGCTGTTGCCCGAGGTTGTGCAGAGGGCCCCTACACACGCCGAGGTTTTGTTTCTTATTACTGTACAGTTTCATGCTGTGTTTCTTTATATTTATTATGCCATAGTTATTCACTTATGTATATTGCATTTCCTATGGTACTAGTGTTTCATCTTTGTTCATAATTTTACATGCTTTACATTGCTATTAACGTTGATCAGTGTGTATGTTCCAGATTACAGTAGGCAGCCCAGGCATTTGCATATAGTTTTCACAATGACTAATGACATGGAATCAGTCTTTCTACTGACTTACTTTTCTTAGCTTTTAATTTCAGTTCTGTTCTGTTTATTTCAATTTTGTTCATTGGCTTTATTAGTTAGCTTAGATATTAGATTGCTCATATCATAGTTACCTCTGAAAGCCATAGCAAGACTAATGGCGAGGGATTGAAGTATGAGTGTGTAATTTGATATTAGTTTTATTTCTCTGCAATTAGATATCAGATTGCTCAAGTTGTTGATGATTACCACCGAAAGCCATAGCGAGACTAACTGGCGAGGGGTCAAACTATGAATTGATGTGATTTGATTTTAAGTTTACTTTTTTGCAATTAGATATCAGATTGCTCAAGTTGTTGATGATTACCTCCGAAAGCCATAGCGATACTAACTGGCGAGGGGTCAGAATATGAATTGATTTAATTTGATTTTAGCTTTACTTTGCTTGCAATTTTTGGATATCTTTGAGTACAATTTCTTTTGTATTTAGACAACAGCAGGGATAATGGTTTCATGATCAATAGTTCACTATCTGTTTGATTAGAATAGTGGCACATTTTCATTTTCTTTTAGGAATTAATTTTATCATTAGCATGTTCTAAGACTTTCTGAAGTTTGAAGTTTGGAAACCATTATAAAGGACATAATTTCCTTGAAAATTTATATCCATACTTGTCTTTTAGAATTTCCATTTCACATTAGGAGATCAACGGAGATAAAAACCCCCAAAACAAAATAAAAATCAAAAACGACAAAAAGTAAGAAATAGGTTATCTTGCACATATAGTGCACCACACTTCAACAGTTTACGACTACCGGATTGACAAATAATATAGCAATTTAGGACACTCTAAATTGACCAAACAAACCCCATGAATGATCTAACCTCATCCAAATTCCTAGGAGCTGCCCATTCCATGATAGAACTTACCTTTTCTGAATCCATTGCTATGCCTTCCTTGGAAACCACATGTCCTTAGTAATGTACCTTTGTATGAAAGAAACTGTGCTTACTAATCTTGGCATAAAATTGATGCTCTCTTAGCAGTCTCAATACTACAACGAAATGCTTATCACACTCTTCGTCATTCTTAGAATATATCAAGATGTCATTAATGAATTAAATCACAAAGTTGTCCAAATAAGGACGCAACACACTATTCATCAAGCACATAAAATTTTCTAGAGCATTAGTCAAACCAGATGGAACTACAACAAACTCATAATGCCCATACTTAGTCCAGAAAGAAATATCCAATCAATCTTCGAGAATATTGTTGCTCCTTTCAACTGATCAAACAAATCATCAATCCTCAGAGAAAAACACCTTCTCTTGATGGTTACCTTGTTCAACTGCCTATAAACAATACATAACCTGAGAGTACCACCCTTCTTCTTTACAAACAATATCAGTGCACTCCAAGGCAATACACTTGGCCTAATGTATCCCTTGTCAAGGATTTCCTTCAGCTAAAGCTTCAATTCCACTAGCTCTGGAGTGCTTATCCTGTAAAGTGCTCTTGATGTTGGTGTTGCCCATGGTACCAAGTCATTAAAAGGTCCACTTCCCTGTGAGGTGGAAAATTTGAAATATCTACCATAAACACATCCTAGAACTACTGCAAAATTGAATACGTTTTCAAGACATCTACATCCTCAACTTCCTTACCTTTGTCACTAGAAATATGTGCTGCAAATAATACATACCCTTTCCTACAATTGTTCTTTTCCTGCATATTTGTAACCATTCTAACTGATGTAGCTTTCTTCTTTCCCTATAAGAGTCTTTGTTCTCCATTTCCATCCAATCATTAAATGACCTTCTCATAACAATCCACCTTGGTCCTATGAAGATACAACCAGTCCATACCCAACAACATATTGTATGATCCTAGTGGAAGTACATTCAAATGTGTTGATGTAGGCATACCATTTGACTCAAATGCACAAGATCTTACCCAGTGATGAACTCTTTTCTTAGTACCTGTATCCAGTTGCACTAACCAAGACTCTGCATGCACTTTTTTATTCAAACCACACTTATCCACTAGGTCAGGGTTCACATAACTATAATTAGATCCAGGTTCCATTAAAATATAAATAACTTGATCACAAAGCTTACCGTCCATCTCGATAATGTATGCATGATGATCGACCTACCTATTATCCAATGCTGCATAGATCCGTGGAATAATCTATCCAACATCCCCCATCATCTATGCCTCCTGAGCATTGTAAATTTTTGGTCTACCACCCTAATGCTGTCGAAAATATCTCCTACGATGCTCTCCTCCACAAGTCCAACCACTGCAAGGGCTTCCTACCATCATCCTTGTTTTACTAAAACTGAAATCCCTATCCCTTGTTAGATGCATTGGACTTATTAGGCGGTGTTGTATTCTCTTTGCTACCTATCTCCCGAGGTCTGGTTCACATCTTATCCCATTTTCCTTTATTCTCCTCATTACCTTTCCAATCCTACTTAGTCTCAAATCTGTGCTTCAATTTCTCATAGCAATTCTCTAGCTTTCTGATGGCTTCCTCCAATTATCTAGGCTCATCAAACTTGATTATGTCTTTGAATGCTACCGACAACCCACTGATGAATCTTTGAATCTTCTCTTTCTCCTCCTTAAAATAAGGCACATACCTCAATAACTCCAATAATCTTCTAGTGTACTCCTCATCGGTCATGGATCTCATATTCAGCTTATAGAATCCTTTTTCAATGTCATTATAGTATCTCTCCAATAGAAACTTCTTCCTGAAAATTCTCTCGAACTCACTCCAAGTGAACTCCTCTTCCCGAATGCCCCTGATATTATTTACATCTTCCCACCAAATGTCTGCTTTATCTTTAACACTGAAGGTAGCTATCCTAACTTTTATGTTATCTAAATAGTCATGTAACCTGAAGAACTTATTCATTCCAAGGAACCACTCTTTTTCATCTTATGACTTCTTCATTTCTCCATCAAATGTAGGTGGCTTTGCTTTCTTGAACTCATCCAAAAAATATCCTTTGTCACTCCTCCTATAAGGATGATAGCGATGTTGACCATGATACATGTCTGAACAAGAACTTGAGTAAAGTCCATGTCCACTGCCTCATCTATCACATGTATCCAAGAAGTTGTCTCTGACCATGTTATCTCTATCCAACCTGTAACCACCTTGAGACCTGCTTCCATAGGCTCCATTAGTCATGTCCTCTTGTCCATGACTGATCCTAAATTGTCCCTATATTTGTAAGTCTGAAAAACTCTGAAGGATGATTGCATTGACCTCTACTTGCTTCTCCTACATCCTAGAAATTATCTCTTGTGACTGAATGATTCGATCACTATTTTCTTTACAACTTATTTCTTCCTTCAAAATTCTCAAACTATTCGCTATGTCAAGAGAGTACCCATCACCATGCTGCTCATTTGATCTATAGGGAGAGACTCGTGAACTACAGTCTACCATTTTTATTTTTATTTTTGCTCTTCTACTTGCAATGATATAATGTCAAATAAACCGAACATAAACATACCAACATACCCCAGTTTAGTTCAGGGGAGGATATCTCGTTTGCAACTATTAGCACGATACATGTGTGTGTGTGTGTGTGTGTGTGTGTGTGTGTGTGTGTGTGTGTGTGTGTGTGTGTGTGTGTGTATAATCACATCAATAAACCAACATCATCTCAATCATTATCCAAAATACCATAAATTATGTCACAACTATAACACCGACTAGGTACAATGCATGCATGACAAAGATATAGAGAACATGCATGCATAAACAATACATATACAACCAAAAAATTCTCTTATGTGATTTCTACCGAAATACTTTGCTTAATACATATACAACTGACATGTATTCATGACAACAGACCTCAACAACAATGTCATCAACTTATATATGACAACACAACTGCAATAATAAATAAGTCCATGCATACATAAAAAACACATAGACCATAAGAATAACGAAAACATATATGCAACCGACATGTATGTACGACAAACACATTCTGCCCATCTAGTCAAAGGCTTGAACAATGCTCATATACCACTCTATAACACCCCCCTCCTACATTTATCCAAGCTAACCAGCCTATTGGGATAAACATGTGATGAAGAGTTACTATGATATGATTCAATTTCCCAAGTATAGTTAGGAAGAGAAATTGAGAAACAAAAACCAAACTGACCTTCCTCAGGAGCTATAGGACCCCTATGGGCTAACCAACCACTCCTACTACCCAACCCCTGAGTTAACTTTCTTTATAACTGAACTAAACACCCAGTCGTTCCCATGAAAAAGACTCCGTGTCACTGTAACCCTCCAGTTGCTCCCACAACAAGGACTCCATGTGACTACAAACTTTTTCACCCAATTCTATGCTAACAACTACAAGATTTAAGAAAAATTTCTAGGTTAGTCTCCACACCACTTCCCATAACTTCACAAAAATTCCCATAACAAAGAAAGACACTAGGATAAAGCCTTTCACACAAAACTTAGACAAGAACTTGACCTAACCAGGCCTATCCATGACATACATTTCATCAAACACATCATGAACATGTAATCTATAGGTCATAATTACACATCTGAACATAGGGGTATCATACTTATCTAAAAATCATCAATAATGTTTGATTCCCTCTCACAATAACTTAATTATCATATATTAGGTCATAGATTGATTAAAATTTCATCTACTAACAAAAACATGATGAGATCCATAACTCAAGACTATCATAAAAACATGCCCATAACCAGCATATAACCAAATAAATAATAATAATAGAACAACCGTCATAGTCGCATAATAACAAGTGCATTTACACATATAACATAAGAGTGAAAGAGCTCTTATTAACATATGAAAATCCAACCAAGTAAGGGACTTCTATGTACCACCCAACCATAGATTGGGATGAACCAAATCTTTCTTTCAGCTAATCACCCCTATGCTATATTCCAAGCATGAATGTGGCATCTCATGGAATAAACCAAGAAAACAAAACCAGAGATTCCAAAGGCCAACCACCTCAACCCTCAACCAGTTATTCCACCTCATACTTGGACATCACTAACATCACCAAATCAATCTCTATCCAAGTTGTCTAGGGCTCTAGAGAGTTTGTTCCAACCCAGATTTTAGGACTAGTAATTCAACCCACAGTTGTCGTCGAGCTCCAGAGAGTTTGTCTGACCAAGGCTTCCCGGACTAGTAACTGAACCCATGAAGGGCTCTAGAGAATTTTTCCAACCAAGACTTCCAGGACTACTAACTCCACCTAAGTTATTACAAGGTTTCCAGAGCGTTTGTCCAACCAAGGCTCCAGGAACTAATAACTCAACCCACAACTATAAGGAACATGAGAACCACCTAGAAACAAAAGGTAAAACCCACAACACCATGGCTATCTAGTAAATGGAAAGGCTAGGAAATACCACTTTAAATCCAGGAAATCCTCCATGTCAATGATAGATCATAACCGAATAACCACATGCATTTTCCATGCATATCAAAACTAGAAAGGAAATCATACATGCAACTTGGTACTTGCCAGAAAAATATGTTGTACTTGTTGATACGGATGTTCCCTTATGCTTTCCTGCTCTTCCTTTTCCTTCTTGCCCCAAATCCAAAGTATGTCACAATGCTCCAAGAGAGCTCCAAGTTAAAACTGATAAAAATCTATGAACTAATCCTCAGAAGCATTTTTATCATTGGGACCTCTATTTTCTTCATTTTCCATTGTTTTCCTTCATTTTCCTCCTCACATGCAACCCATGACCTTTCACCTTCCTTTTCTCCTATTTTCCATTATTTCATAAATAAAATGAAAATAAATGCCTCATGCCTTTCTAAACCATTTACCATTACCTTTTCCAATTTCCATAGCCATTAATTAATGACAAGTGATCCTCATCACTATGTTTTTTCCCAACATTCAATTTGGAATACGTGTCCCATGACCTTGGTCTTATTTTTTCTTTCATTAACTTTATTAAATGGATTTTTATCTGGGGGCTATTACAATATGAACTCAATGGAAGAAAATTTAGATGTGTTGATGTAGACATACCATTCAGCTCAAATACACAAACTCTCAACCAATGATGAACTCTTTTCTTGGTCCATATAGCCAAATGTACCAACCAAGACTTTGCATGCACTTCTTTACTTGAGCCACACTTGTCCATCAACTCAGAATTATTATAACTATAACTAGATCCAAGATTGATCAAAATGGAAAAAAATCGATGATCCAAGTGTCTCTAGAGACAGTGAAAGTTCCAAGCGGGCTTAGGAAAAGCTCAAAAGTAAATTTTTCTGGATTGTATTGAAACCAAAGTCAAATCGAAGATCACGTTGAAATATTTCCAATGATGCAAACAACACATCAATCCAAGTTCATGTGTGAAAGTTATGGCGAGTCAATTTTTTGGTCAAGCTAGGCCCATTGGAAGCCACTAATGAGGCAACAACTCGGCACTTATCGGTGACAGAATTTGGCAACGAAAAAGGTGAAATTGTCGCCTACTTAAAAAAATGGTGAACCTTAAAAATCAACAAATTGTTTTTGAATACTTTATTTTTAATATAAATAATATACCTTATTTTTAATAAAAATATATATATATATATCTATATATATAGAAGGGTTGATTGGTCGGTGGTCAAACCTGACCAACCGGGACCAACCTCCATGTCTCATATATATATATATATATATATTCCATTTCGACGACTACCAAAAAGGGAACCAGTGGGGGTCGAACCCGCCCGACCTAGGTGGGACAGCTCGCCAACGGGCAGCCCCATATATATAACCAATGAAGAAACTACATGCCATATAAAATAATGCCACTACCAATCAAATAACAACAACTGACTAAAATTTCCATTCACCAATTTTGAACTTGGATCTCCTAGGTAGTATTTTGGGGTTGCTACAAACATTCCAAGTGGTTGGCTTTGGGAGGTTTGCCCCTACACATACTTAAAAACCAAGTTATGCCATTCACTGGAGGAGGGAGTAGAAGAGCGCGTGAAGAACCCAAAGCCGAGGAGGAATTGTGCCCATGTTGGGCACATTTTTTTAGACAATATATTCTATGGGAATATTCCACAGAATATTCCATGCAAAATCAGTGAGGAATCTAAACTATTCCCTAGAGGGAAAAGTTTCACAGTGTTAGTTTCACACCAAGTTTATACTCAAATGAACTTGGATTTGCAGGGAACGTGATGGTGTGATCCATTTCCTCAGCTAAGTAATAGAATTCCAGTCAAACAACAAGAAGAAATCTTTGTGGGAATCTATGAGATTCTCAAGGGTCCACATTTTGACCGGACTAAAACAGGGTCAAGTTTATATTCATTTGATATGATTTCACACTAGGAATTCAATGGGGCCATCCATTTCTTCAGCAGAGGTGTGCATTTTCAGACCATCCGCAGAAATGGAGGTATAAGGTTCCTTTTGTACATGCATGTAATTTAATTTTACTGAAGATTAATGAAAGAAACCTCCCCACTTTGAGCATAGCCCGGAGACATAGCCCACACTAGGTGAACTCCATTACCAATCTGTTGTGTCTTTGCTTCTCATGGTTTCATTTTATTTCTTCTCCTTTCATGTGATATGCTTTCATGGTTACATGATCTTTTATATGCAATTATGTATGCATCTTTGAAGTAAAAAGATCTAGATCAAGTTTGGTATCAGAGCGGGTCTTTTGTTGATGTGAATTGCAAGTGTATGATAAAGCTCCAAATAGGTGAAGGAAAACTTAAGTCCTTTGATCCAAAAGTGGGGCGTACAACACAAAGAAGGAAAATGGTGGACGGATATGCTCAGATGGAGGAAGAATGAAATTATCGCAAGGCCTTCTACACCATGGCAGAAAAAGTGGACAAATATTTTGCAGAATATGAGAAGAAAATGAAGCAAGAGAATAGAGAATCAGTTGATCATGCCTCAGTGAATCATGAAGGAGAAGGGAAAGAACCTCCTAAACCTCCCTCTCCATCTTCCAGCAAATGTTCTTTTTCTTCCCCTTCTCGTCATTCTAGAGGTAGAAGAACTCATAAAAATCAAATTTTCAAGTTGGATGTCAAGTTTGATCTACATGTGTTTAGTGGAGAATCTATTTCAGAAAAGATAGATAATTGGATTTGTTGAAATTGGTAACGAGGGAAAAATTCCACCTTATGACAGCTCATATAATGCATATGATTATGTCATTGGATTCCTATTGACGAGAGGTCCAATTTTGATATAAAGATCATCTTATTCTGACAAGCAAAAATGGAATTTTGAATTTATTCTTTCTCATGGACAAATTGTCAAGGTCAAGCTCAATAAAATCATAAATGTAGGCTCATCAAGCTCAATGGATGTGCCAGTCCTCACCCTCAACAAAGTGTATAAATATAAGTGACTATATATTCGATCACACCCCTTCACTACCATAACAAAAATCCTTTATCAATGGCTCCCATACCATTCCACCTTTTCACTTTATAGCACAGTGCACAAGACTATACTTTGGTCCATCAAAGTTCCTTTCTTGGATGGCAATCAATAGGGTTATGCTCATAGAAAACCTTTCTTCCTAGTTGGATTTCCCTGATAAAGGTGAATAATAGGAAATGAATCAAATAGAGGTAGTTTCCTATCTAATCAAAATGGAAATATAAAGAATATATTATTGCACCATCTTGATTAGTGAGAATCCATGTAACCCACTATGACCCATGTCTCACAGTGTTTTCTTACCTATACAAGTGGAAGATAATTGCAATTGGTTCTGCTTGTGACTACTATAACTTGGATGGATCTTATTATTTGGGTTTGCTTTCATCCTGGGAAATATGCAGGTATAACTAATGCATGACTTTGACATATCTTTATTTTTATGTCTATATTATTGTTTTGATACTTTCTGGTTATCTTATATTTAGGGCAACCTCTCATAGTTGTTTCATGCTCTACCTATTTTTGCAAGGGTGTGTTTGATCTTCCATCTTAATTTTTTATATTTATCATGAAAAACCCATTCATTGGTTATGATGTTCTCAACAAAATTGTAATTCCATAGTCTAAACAATACTTACAGGTAATAATTCTTTATTATATTTTTTCTTTGATCAATGCAATTGTTGGCTATTTTGAAGATATCGGTGAGTATGTTGGAGTATCATCAGACAATAATCTAAATGGTGCGCCTCTTTTTTTGGATCTTAGTCCAAATATACATAAGGTATATCTTTGGAGAAAATTTTCATGCATCCTTCAATGGTTGGCATGTTCGATGCTTTTGTAGATGATACTATTGAACTTGGTGGATGGTAAGGGCCAAAACATGTAACACTTTATAAAATTTTATAATACGTATTTAAATGCATCTGAGCCTTTAATATATATTTTTTATTTTCTAGTTGAAACTTAAAGTGCTTCCTTAATTCAAATAATATTTGTGGTACTAATGGGACAAATTTTCACATACATTTGTATTTTAATATTCTTTTTGTTTCTTACAAAATTATATGCATATGTCTGACATTATTATAATGTTATTTATGATGTATCAACCCTATTTTAAGGGGTCATTGTGTGGAGAGGCCTCTATAATGGCACAAATGTTAAGGAAAATTTATATTTTAGTGGAGCATTCAGTATTGGAGCATTGGAAAGAGCTCATTATGGAGAAACTTGTATTTGGGGCTGAAGATAAAATCGTAGTTTTGAAGCTTGATTCTGGAAAAAAAGAATTAGGGTTGATTTGAACCGAAGGTCATCATCATTTCATTTCATATTTAGTACTTCTTGGTTGGGCATCATATTGTACTCTTATAGTGGGCTAATGCTAGTTGTTGAGTAGTTGAAAGAGAGGTTCATTGACCTTGTTCCTAACTGTTTATGTTATCAAATTTAAAAAGTATTATTCAAGGTAGATTATTCAATAAAAATATGTTTTCTTTTGTTGCCTATGCCTAAATTTATATCTTAGGATTCACTTGGATGATTGATTATGACTTTATATGCATCGAGAATGGAAAGAATAAGCAATATATATTAAGACTAGTGGGTTGATTGTAAGATAGTATTAATTCCTATGGTTTGTGGCAAATATGGATGAGTGTTAGGATCCAAAGATATTGTGGTTTTCTTGGTTTTTGAAACATATGTTTTTCAAGTGGGTGTATTTGGCCAGATACATTGGAAGGGGGTGTAAATGATAGTTTTAGAAACAATTCAAAAATTCCATTTATTTGGCATATCTGAGATTTTTGGTGGGTATGTGGAGATAGCATGGGAAAAGGATACTATAGAGCACAACTAGTTAAAGATGGACTCATTTTTATTTTTTGGTCTCACAAAGGAGAGGTGAGGCTAAGATGC
This sequence comes from Pinus tabuliformis, assembly GCA_031772625.1. Taxonomy (NCBI): domain Eukaryota; kingdom Viridiplantae; phylum Streptophyta; class Pinopsida; order Pinales; family Pinaceae; genus Pinus; species Pinus tabuliformis. Next base: position 1,374,308,083 of record CM062820.1, read on the forward strand.
AACCAATCAATCAATAGGAGATTTACTTGATCTGGACCCTAAGAATCATGGCATATTGGGGCATGTTACCCACACACATGTATGGGTAATCATAGGAGAATTTTTTCCTTCTATGATGCAATTACATTATTTATTATATGTTGTCTTTTTATTTCCATTTGTTTTCAGAAGTTATCTACACCCTGAGCTTTTTAGCATTTAACTTAGTTAGCATGATTGTGCCTAAGATTTTCCTAAAGGTTGAATGCTAAGTTTCTAAGGTGTTATTTTCTATGGTGACATTTTATTTGCCTTGTTTATAAAGGTCATCTAGTCACATGGTGACCACTATCACCCCACTGAAGAAATGTGTTCGAGTTTCTTGATTTTCTGGAGAAAAATGGTAGACATTTCTGATGTTGAGGTATATGTTGTATAAATATTTTATAGTTTACTTTAGTTTATATTCTAGTGTTCATCGTATTTCATGCCTTATACTTTGTATTGTTTCTTCTTTCATTTTCAGAATAGGAAATCAATATTGTTGGTAAGAAGCAAAAATTGAAGAAAGAGGAGAACAACAACACTGGAGTGACAAATTTAAAAAGACAAAGAGAAGAGAATCAGCCTAGCTATACCATCAAAGACAATATCCCGCATGAGACACACACATACAAACTGATGGTCAAATATTTAGAGTTGGTGAATTCACCTACAATGCCTTGGCAATGCAATGATAATGTTTTGAAGTGATGAAACAATATTTGATGTGTAAATTGTAATCCAACCAATATTAAGTTGGAAACTAATATTGTAATACTTGGCATTTTATATAATATAATTTATGTTGTTGAAATTATTTATAGTTGCACTTTATATTATTTAGTATTCTAATAAACATATGTAACTTTATATTTTCATATTAGATGAACATGCACATTATATGACATTTTTTTTAATATAATCGCACAATCATAATAATTAATTTATGTTGATAAATAATGAACACATCAAGTTAATCTAAAACTACTACATTAGTAGTTTATATTAATTAATGGTGAACACACATAAAATGAATATACGACTAAATTAGTCATTTATAATGATTATTAATAAAAATAAATGAAATGAATATAAACTACTAAATCAATCATTTATATAATGAGTATGAAACTACAAAAAAAAAAGAAATGACTTGCAAATGATAAATTTGTGATTACAAATAACAACTAAATTTTGCATATATACGACTATTAGTAGCTAATTTACAGTATCTTATAACACGAATGAAATTTAGTCATCTTTCTTTGGTAATTAATTGGTTTCAAACGATGACTAAAATTTGCATATATATGACTATTGGTAGCTAATTTACAGTATCTTATAATAGAACCAACATTTTGGTCATATTTCTTTGGAAATTAATTGGTGTTTTGGGTGATCAAATAGTAATATATTTTGTTGTATATTTGGTCATTAATTGAGGCAATTAATGACTAAATCAATGACTAAATTAATAACCAAATTTATGACTAAATATACTACTAAACAATAAAATTGTGACAACCAATTAATAGCTATGCTTAAAACAACTAAAAGTTGGCCATGTTATAAGATACTGTAAATTAGTTACTATTGGTCATCGACTAAAAATGGTCATTTATATGCAAATTTGGTCATTTTATTAGTAACTAATTAGCCATTTTGTACTAGTGATTACCAACTTGTGATAAAGAACTACTATTTTTGTAGTCATTCCTAATTGGTGAATTTGGACATAGTGGAAATTGAATAGGTGGTTGATTCAGCGATTCTTTGTATCCTTCCTCTTTGATATTTTCTCTTAATGTAACCTTCTCTCGATTTGACATTGTAGTGGGGTGCTCTGAAAGATGGTGGTCGCCCATTATCACTAGAATCCTAATTTCAAACAATATTGAACATTAGTACATGAATGATATTAGTAAGCACAATGCAATTAGTTTATTGAAATTACATTATACAAAACAATTATTACCATCGTTGACCCAAGGTTGCGGTTGGAAGATGCCATGTTCCAATTGGCAGGGTGAAGCAGTTTTCCATTTTCATCTACCAACTAATTGCGATATACTACTCTTGATAAAAGCTTTCGACGTTTTTGAAACGGGGGAATATTTTTTGCATTTGAACTTGATTCTAAATCAAGACCCTGCAAATTTAAATACATTTTAATTCAAATTAACATGGATTAAAAAAAATTAATTAGATAATCAAAATATAAATAAAATATGAACTTACATGAGATGGAAAGGGAGAAATTTGTGAAGGACTTTGAGCAATATGGAATGAGCTAGAATCTGAAGAATTGGCCATTTGATATTATGATATTTTTTCCCTGCATTTGGGAAAAATCAACAATAAATTTTTGTGTACGTATCTCAAATTAATTTCAAGAACAATATAACAACAATCTAAATTTCAATATAGTTTTCAAACCATTTTTCAAGAATAAGTCAACTTTAAGTGAAAAATATATACTATGAATTACTGTAACTCATGCGGAAGCATCCTAAAGGATAATTTGAGATGAATATGCCATTTCATGTGAAAATAAAAATTTAGATAACTTTTAAAGCACATCAGGCTCTTGTAAACTTCAACACACTTATGCATTCAATAATAACAACATCGATGCGTTAACGTAATAACCGCACCTATTTTTGGGATTTCAAAATAAATAAATAAATAAATAAAATCATCATATCAATTCTCTTCTAACACTAATCGCACTGATGCATTTCTATAAAAACTACACCAGTATGCTAAAATAATAAAATAATAATCGCATCAGTTTCTGGGATTTCGAAAATAAAAAAGGAATTATATCATGTCAATGCTCTTATAAAACTCATCGCAACAATGTGTTTCACTAATAATTGCACCAGTGTGTTAAAATAATAAATGCACTGGTTTCTGGGTTTTCAAAAAGAATAATTCTATCATATCAGTGCATTATAAAAATTTAGTGCGTTGATAAGTTATTTTAATCGGTGCATGTTACACAAAAATGCACCAGTGTGTTTTCCTTTGAAAAGCACCAATGTTGGGAAAAAAAGTGAAAAAGAAAGTGTGCATTTGTCTCTCTTTCAAATTGAAAAATGAACACTAAATGATTTTTTGAAATCTAATTTCATAAACTCTTTTAAATAGTAAGAATTTATTTACCATTTCATTATTTTTCCCAAAAATTCAAAGGAGAGATTTGCTAAAGAGACAAATTGGGAGCACTGTGAAGTAGAAGAATGCTTTCAAACAATAGAACTATTTAGAAGATCAGAAGTGGAAAGGTATGGTGATTTACTTAAAACCCTGCATAGTAAAATTGTTATATTTTGTTGTTGATTTTGTTGACACCTAATCCTCAACGGTTGGGTGTACCCGGAATGTGAACAGTCATCAAGAAGATGAACTAATCAGTCACATTCATGTATATAAACAATAGTTACCTAATGAAATATACCAATCAGTTTTTTGCCTAGTCTGGAGTTACTCCTGGTCTGACATGGTATCAGAGCTAGTCTTAACAATAGTCGTAACTCCTCTCATTGATTCTCTGCGCATGAATACCTAAGCGCTGCCTCTATCCTGCATCTCATTAATTCTCTGCGCATCGGTTTCGCTGCCTCTCCACCCCTGACAAAGGCTCAGATCCTAGCATCCGTTTCACTGCCTCTCCACCGCTGCCTCTCATTGATTGTCCTGCGCATCTGCGGGGTAAACGTTTCCAAGCAAGTCTTTCTTGTTGTCCGAAGAAACCCGCTACCAGAAAGAAAAAAAAAAGGCCTCTGTCATTTTCCCTGAGGCCGAGGCCGGACTGTATTTTCCTCACTGGTCCTTAGCTGTCTCTGGCTGTGGAGGCTCGTCCAAGTACCTGAATACATCGTTTAAAACAAAGTAGTCCTTGTCCTGAGGAGCAAGGAAGAAAGACTGTGTGAAATTCCGTTTTAGACCATCTTTTCCATTCAATACGCCCGAGAGTCCACGGTCTTTATCTCTGCTATATAGTCACTATAGTCTAGTAAGATAATCTTATCATTTATCACCGCCATGGTTGTTGTACAGCTCATCTCTCCATTTGGTTCTGGGCGGCCCAGCTTGCTCGAATCCTGATAAAACCTGAATACCATTTGGGGCGACTGGTGGAGAACATGGTAATATTGATGCACAAAGGCGTTTCCTACCACTGAGTTAGGAGGGACAGCGACAACTGCTGCAGGGTTCACTTGCTGGGTCGTCATGTTTCTGAACCGATCTGTTGAAGCATCTTTTGGACGCACTTAGTCTTCAGTTTGGAGATCTTTGAAACCATCTTTTTGCATGCACTCTTGGCGTTGTTGGAGCCGACTTGTCACGGAGACTTGATACCATCTTTGGCACTGTATTGAGAGAGCACGTTGGAGCATTTCTTGAATCATTGTTGGAGTATTGAGAGAGCACGTTGAAGCATTTTTTTTTTGAATCATTGTTTGGGAGAAGATGACATGTTGCGAACAACATTGTAGAGAGAAAGCGGGGGTGCCGAGGTATTTAATCCAATATGTTTTTTTATAGATTGCCTAAGCAGGCTTCCAAGTCTACTTACAAAAGCCATTGTGCCCCTTCAACATGCAAAACCCAGAAGTGCTAATCGGCCCTCAGCACGATTACTTCACTTAGAAATCACCGAACTGAGACCAGGACGAAACCCTGCTTAAACACTCGTAATCGGAATCTATTTCTCCCGTCTTGTATCGGGCATACACTCCCTCCACGAGCCCCTTGCCGGATTCCAGGCCGTCCTGCTAGTTCTCTACACCAGTGAAGTCAAAACGTTTAAAGTATTTATATATTGCGCTGCTTTCAAAATAGTGATATATTAATACAGTGAAATGATATAGTCATATACTGCGCTGCTTTCAAAATAGTATTGCATATATATTGAAGTGATATATTGATATATATTGAAGTGATCCCTTGAGCGTTTTTTTTTCAAAACATAGTAGTATTGCAGTGATATAAGAAATGCTGATGCTTCTATCAAACGTTAGAAGAAAATAAAGTGCATAAGGCTGTGGCATAAGGTTTTTTTTTTCAGCAAAAGAATTTTTACAAAATGCATTCAATCATCTCTATGGTACGGATAGTTCTCACTGGCAAGGAGAACTATCCTGAATGGTCCTGGATGATCAAACACACCCTCATCTTCAATGAGTTGTGGAAGGGAGTGTGTGTCGGAGAAGGAGACAATGACCCAGTATAGCCTACATCAGACAAAGAGCTCGTCATTTGGGATAACAATAATAGCAAAGCATATGCATTAATCGCAGCATCTGTAAATGAAGAAGTAAGTCGCCATATTTCATCATATTCAACTGCCTTTGAAGCTTTACAAAAGCTCAAAGAACTCTATGACTCACATTCTGCACTTGAAGTTGTTCAGCTCATGATTAAACTCTTCACTCTTGAACTGAAAAATAATGATCCTCTTGCTCTTGCATCTGAAGTTAAATCCATAATGCATGATATCAAATAAACTAAAGTTGAGCTGGATATCCCTCTTATTGCTTTTCTCAAGGCAATCTATCCTACTTACTCCAATTATCTTGAGTCTTTACAAGCAAATGGAAATCTTAAAGATATAACCTTTGACTCTCTTGTGAAAAAGTTTGTTGAAAGAGAGAAAGCCTTTGGAAAGAAAATAGTCCCTGAATCTTCTGAAGAGACTATTTGCCTTACTCATAAAGAAAAGCATCCTGCTCAAGATTCTACAAGAGGAAGAGGTGGACGAAGAGGAAGAGGAAGATACTTCAGAGGCAGGGGGGGCAGACACTCTCAAGCAGAAAAAGCAGATCTGCATTGCATTCGCTGCAAACGAAATGGATCACATGATGCTTCTACATTCTAGCTACCATGGGACAAAATTGAGCAGAAAAGAAACCAGCAGAAAGGTAAAACTGATGATACAGACAAAGGTAAAGCACCTGAATCCGCTCACTATATTTAGGCACAATGTAACATTGGAGTAAATGAAGATTTGTTTAATGCTTCACTTGCTTCTTCGAAAAATGATTGGTTGCTTGATTCAGGAGCAACCTGTCATATGACTCATAGGAAAGATTTTTTTGAATATTTCACTGACAATGTTGATGGAGCAGTATACTTTGCAGATCAGTCAAAAATCAAGCCATCAGGGCTTGGCACAATCAGGCTTAAACTACCTGGTCTTCCAGACTTTCTTCTGGATCATGTTCTATATCTCCCATAGCTCAAGAGAAACTTGTTGTCCTTGGTCCACATCCGCCAGCAAGGTCACTCCATTCATATGTTTTATGGCAAGCTTGAGGTAAGAAAAACTTCTGACCACTCACTTGTCATGAGGGGAATAGAAGAAGAAAGGCTTCTCAAACTGCAAGGAACCTCTGCTCATGCACAACATTTCTCATATATTTCTCATCATGAAGAAGGTACACTTCCATCAAGTTTATTATGGCATGCTAGATTTGGACATTTAAACTATGACAGTCTCCGCTTATTGAAGAAAAATGTTGTTTCTCGTTTGCCTACAATTCCTAGGAAACATAAGCAATGTGATGCTTGCATTCTAGGAAAGCATAGCAAACAGTCTTTTCATGATTCACATTCAAGAGCACATAGAAAGCTTGAACTCATTCATTCAGATTTATGTGGTCCAATGCCTGTTCCTTCTGCAAATGGAAATAAATATATCATGACATTTATTGATGATTACACCAGAATGTGTTGGGTTTATTTATTGAAGAACAAATCTGATGCTTTTCAAACATTCAAGAATTTTCATAAATGGATTGAAAATGATGCACAATCTCATATTGGGTCTATTCGCACTGATAATGGAAAAATATACATCAAATTAATTTGAACACTATCTTCGCAAACATGGGATTAAACATCAAACAACTGTACCTTATAATCCCCAACAGAATGGTGTAGCAGAAAGAATGAATAGAACAATTTTGAATATGGTACGATCCATGCTTTTCTTCAAAAATGCAAAGACAATGTTTTGGGCTGATGCTGTTCTATGTGCTGCATATATAAAGAATAGATGTCCATCTAATGCTATAAGAAACAAGACTCCTTATGAATTGTGGTATGGACATCTTCCTTCGGTAAAACATCTAAGGATCTTTGGTTCCACCTGTTATGCTTTGATACCAAAGGTACATAGAAACAAACTTGGTGCTAGAAGTCGTAAGTGTATCTTCCTCGAGTATTCAAACACATCTAAAGCATACCGCCTCTATGATGAAGTAAATAAAAAGTTTGTTTTATCTAGAGATGTCATTTTTCTCGAATCATCCAAATCTGACAATGTTGTTGAGCGGCAACTTGATCGCTTGGATAGATTCGCAAAAACAAAAACATTTCAAGAATTGGATAATCAGATTCCACATCTTGAAGGGGGATTCCTATACTAGAACAACATGTGGAATCTTCTTTTGAAGAACAATCTCCCCTGCATGAAACTCCAACAATGGATGATGCTTTAAGTGATGTAATTGATAGAATTGGGAGACTCAATCTTGATTCAGTCCCAACTCAATCAACAGAGCAGCCTGGACCATCTCAGAAAGGTCCCCCAAAGTGGCTGACAAAGACACTTGAAAGTGTTCATCCTGATGAAATTGGAAAAACAGGAACCAGAAATTCAAACCGACAAAATGGAGGTGATGTAGATGACTCTAATTCACCTGTTGATATGGATGTTACTTATGATTGTGAATTGAACTTGTCTACAGATTTTGAACCAACTTCCTTCAAAGAAGCTGCTTCTCATGATGAATGGAAAGAAGCGATGAAAAAGGAGTACGATGCCCTCATAAAGAATGGCACTTGGAAGCTGGTTGATCCTCCATTTGGAACCAAACCAATTGGCTGCAAGTGGGTCTACAAGAACAAATACAAAGCCGATGGCTCACTTGACAAGCACAAAGCTAGGCTTGTGGCAAAAGGTTTTGCACAGAAGAAAGGGGTCGATTATGAAGAAACTTTTGCCCCCACATCAAAATGGGCCACCATCTGGACACTCTTTGCACTAGCTGCTCAGAACGGTTGGAAAGTCCATCAAATGGATGTAAAAACTGCATTCTTGAATGGAGATCTAAAAGAGAATGTTTTTATGTCCCAGCCTGAAGGATTTGCTGTGAAAGGACATGAACATAAAGTATGCAAACTTGTGAAGTCCTTGTATGGCCTCAAACAAGCACCACGAGCCTGGTATGAAAAACTAACAGAGCATCTTCTGAAACTCAACTTCAATCATTTTGATCTTGATGATGCAACTTTATTTGTCAAGAAAGTTGGCAAAACAGTTTTATATCTTGTGGTATATGTAGATGATCTTTTAATGACAGGGAACAATGAAAGCTATATTGCATCCATAAAGAAAGAATTAGGAAAAAGTTTTTAAATGACTGATTTGGGCTATGTTCATTATTATCTTGGCATTGAAGTAACCCAACATCCAAAATCCATATTTCTTTCTCAAAAGAAATACATTGGAGATTTGTTAAATAGATTTGGCATGACAGAGTGCAATCCTCTTTCTACTCCAATGGAACAAAACTTAAAGCTCACATCTATTGAAGGAAAGGAATTTGAGGATGCAACAAAGTATAGACAGCTTGTAGGAAGTCTCATCTACCTCACTACTACCAGACCAGACATTTCATTTGCTGTTGGAATCCTCTCCAGGTTTATGCAAAAGCCTTGTGAAGGACATTGGTCTGCTGCAAAAAGAGTTCTAAGGTACTTGAAGGGAACTCAAGACCTTGGAATCAAGTATACACAGGTGGACGACTTCAGCTTGATTGGATACTCTGATTCAGACTTCGATGGAGACAAAGAAACTGGGGTATCTACTTCAGGATATGCTATGAGTCTTGGATCAGGAGCTGTCTCCTGGAGATCACGCAAACAATCAGTTCCAGCAGATTCCACAACAGAAGCAGAATACGTGGCAGTAGCTGAAGCAACGAAAGAAATTGTGTGGCTCAGGAAAATTCTTGAAGATTTGCAAGTAAAACAAGTACAATCAACTCCACTCATGATTGATAACACCTCTGCAATAAAGTTGGCCAAGAACCCAAAGTTCCATGATCGTACTAAGCACATCAATACTAAATATCATCTGATCCGACATCATGTTGAGGCCAAAACAATCCATCTCCGTCATTGTTCCACAAATGAGCAAATTGCAGACATCTTCACCAAAGCGCTTAGAAGAGAAAAGCTTGAAAGATTCAAAACGATGCTTGGACTCACCAACATCCCTTCAGATTAAGGGGGGGAATTGTTGACAGCTAATCCTCAACGGTTGGGTGTACCCGGAATGTGAACAATCATCAAGAAGATGAACTGATCAGTCACATTCATGTATATAAACAATAGTTACCTAATGAAATATACCAATCAGTTTTTTCCTAGTCTGGAGTTACTCCTGGTCTGACAGATTTTACTAATATTTTTTTGCATAATTTCTATTAGATTTAATTAAAAGAGAGATTTGCAAGAGAGACATATCGAGAGCATCATGGAGAAATTAAATACTTTGGAACAATACATAAGCTATTCATAATATTGGAATTTGAAAGGTATCATGATTCACTCAAACCCCTTCATTGTAAAAAAAAATAAATTTTACAGTTGATTTTACTAAAAACAAATTTTACAATTTCTCTTAGATTTAATTAAAATTCAAAAAAGAATAAAAACCCTGCAGAGTAAAAATTCTACTATTGATTTTACTAATGATTTTTTTTACAATCTTTATTCTTATTTAGATTTAATTAAAGTTCAGAAAAAAAAAAAAAAAAAAAAAAAAGAAGAAGAAGTTAAATAAATAAAATAAAATAAAAAATAAAAAATAAAAATAAAAAATAAAATAAAATAAAAATAAAAGATAAAAAAATAAAAAATAAAAATAAAAATACTTACCTTAAATTCTTGCTTCTTCTTGCTTATTTGACTACAAAATTTCACCTTAGGGTTTAATTCCCTCTACCACTTCACAATTAGGGCTTTTCATTTTAAGGGATTTTAGATTTAAAGAGTTTGTGTATTACTATATATAATGTGTTTCACAAGTAAAGCATGGGGGCAAGTTGTTGAATGGGATCCAAACCCTATGATTAGCCCTGCCCATTTTTCTTTAAATGGCTTTTGTTTACTAGTGCACTATGTTTTAAAAAATGCATTGGTGCTTCATGTTTGATATAATGCATCAGGACTCCTATGACAAATAGCATTGTTAAGTCAAAAAAATGTTTTTTTTTTTTTTTAATTTTTATTTTTTTAAATAATTTTCGTTGTCAGTGCTCAATAATTAAACCCCTAGATTTTTTATTAAAGTATAATGCATTGGTGCTCCATGTTTTATAAAATGCACCGGAAGGCCTCTGACAAATAAAACTATTAAATAAAAAAACATGTGTTTATTTTCTTATATTTGTTTTTTACTGTGATGGCGGTGTTTTTATCATTACATATCACACCGTCATAATTTAAATTTTTTTTTTTAATTCATTGTCGGTGCTTAATAATTAAACACTTGGTGCATTAACTAAATTAAAAGCATAGGTGCATTTTGTTCACACAAGTAAACTAGTTTCTACAGCTTTTTTTGGTTGAAAATTAGATGATTTATTTATAAAATATATTTAATGGCTTATATATTTAATGGTACGAGTTTTATATTCATAAAAAATGTCTGATAAGTTGTCAAGTAGCAAAAACATTGTTCAACACAATGATAGCACATCCAAAAAAGTAGAAAAGGTGATTTATTTGTAAATTCTTTACAAAATTAATATGTTTGAACTATATGTAAGTTTAACTAATATGTTTTGACTAGAATGTGTCATGTAGAGCCACAAAATGAGGAAGTTCGATAAGATTATTTATGATCTAAGTGCAGAAGAGTGTAAAATCCTAATGGAAAAATTGCAGAAGGATGAATCAAATGAATGGAAAAATACTATTCAATATGAACTTTTTTCTTTTGAATGTTCATTAACAACATACTTAATAATATTATAGAACATATTTCAAAGAATCTATTAATTCACATATGTTTAATGTTCTATGGGAGCAAAAAAAGAAGGCAAAGAATGTCGTTCTAATAAATAAAAAATATAGAACATGTAAATGATGATGAATTGGTCCATAGCTCATCTCAAGTGGTGTTGGAGGTTAATGAAAGGGGAAATTATTTTACATAACTATGAAGGATATAGTGGAACAAACGTATAGACATACTTTCCACTTACAATACAAAAACAATCCAATGATTCCAAGAACCAAGTTATATTAAAACTACAAGAAGTGTTTCCAGGGTAATGGTCAATGAGACTTGTCAGAGTTGCAATAGAAAAAACATACAAAAAAAATCATTCAAAAATTAATATTTCTATTTAAAACAATTTTCTAGAATTATATGTATATATTACTACGAAGCAATCATTTATTAATATCAATTTTGTTATATTTAGTTTTCATATATTAATACAATTATAGTTTATCACTTTTGCAGGACGATTATGAAAATCCCAAAGGATCGATGAGATGATATCCAAAACATGTAAGTAAGAATGTCCAAAAAAAGTGTACAAGGAGACAGTCAAAGAAATGGACATAATTGCATCACAGGAGGAGCCATCTCAACAACAACATGCTTCAAATGTATGTAATCATAGAAATTTTCTATTAGGTACATATAAACAAATAATTTAGCATTAAATATTAATTTTCAAGTATTTTCTTGCAGAAAAGAAAACAAAATGGAACCCATTTAGCACATAAAATAGGACGACAAGGAAGAAAATGGTTGATATCAAAGTTTGTGAGTAATTGTTAATATTTCCTTATAAGAACTTAAGATTTCATTTTTGTATATTTTAAGTTGTTTTATGATGCAAGAGCATGAGGCTTGAAGACAAAAGGCTTCAAAATTATTCCAAAAAATACAGAAAAAGTTTACAAGCAAAGTAGTGGGATCCTTTAGTTGTCACTTTACAAAGCCTTCTAGATAGGATTAGAGCTATAATTCAGGGATTTGAATGATTTTGTAATTAATTCAAGTAGTTTAGACTTAGTTGAGATTCTTGAGGAGAATATCATGCAGAGTAGGTATTATCTAGTATTACGCAGATTCGATCCATTGATTGAGGATTTGATTGTTGTATGTAATGGTATTTATGTAAGTTTGGAATTAGTGTAATGGGATTTGGCTAGATTTGTTTGTGGAAGATTAGACTAAGAAATTGAAATATCTCTACATCTCTGTGTATTCTGTGAATGAATGGTTAATCCTGGAGGGTCGAATTTCCTTTGATTTTTCTCTGAGTCCTGTTGATTTACAGTTTAGCCCTATAGAATTAGAGGTTGGTATAATCTTGTGTTATCGCGATTAAATATTTATTTCTATGTATTGAGATAGCCGAGACATGTTTAAAATAAATATAACTTAGACACAGTCTAAACTTGGCAAAAGCAAAATTCTTGGCGGAACAAGGAAAACCCCGACAAAAGTCGTGAAAAACATTAGGAAATGACTTGAACCGTCCGATCGATAGGCACAGATCTAACGATGATCGCATGCTCACAAACACGAATGTTAATTCTAAAACCGAACGCGAGAAATTATTTAACTGAGTTAATAACTCAGTTAATCTAGACTGTCCGCTTGAAGGAGGTTGATTCGATGACAATCACGTGGTTAACATGCACGGATGGCAATCACATGGTTAACATGCACGAGGTTTAATTTGGAAATCGAACGCAATATTTTATGAATTGTGATTTAATCCATTGAAGTCCGGATTGATCATAGCCGTTCACTATGAAGTGACGAGATCCGACAGATATCGTGTCAAAAAGTACACGGGCTTTAATCTAAATTTCAGATCTGAGAAGTTATAAATTGCAACTTTGTTTCCTTTCAGTTCTGTGGGAAATGTAAAGGTTGGTGGAAAAGGCGGCCGTGAGAGGTTTATGTGCTGGAGTCTTATTTATTTTTTATTCCGTGGTAATTGAATTTTTGGCCATATTTTAGGTAATTTAACAGTTTCGTCTATTTCTACAGAATAAGTAAAATTAGAGGCAGATGACTGAAACTCCAAAGGAAATCTGAGAAGAACTTCCACCAGCACTTGAAGAAATCATTACTAGATTTGAACGATTATCCCTTACACCTGCAACCAGACCACCATTAGTGGTATCAGAGTAGCTTATTGACATTGATCAAGATCTCAAAGATCAGAGAAAGAAGTCCAACATGGCTTTCAGAGCTGGAGGAAGACGTGGTCAATGAAGAGGAAGACCAGTTGCAAATGTTGAGGTGTTGGAAACTATGCAACAGATGCAAGCTAGATTTGAAGCAGCGGAAATGGGAAATCAAGAAGATGCAGATGTTGGAGATGTTAGTGAGCCTAAAGTTGAAGCTATAGAAGCAGAGGAACCTACAGAAATTACTCCTGAAATGAGATTCTTTAAATCAGTGTTAGAATCCACATCTAAACCCAGACCTGAGGGTTCAATTTATGCAGGAGGCTAAAACCCTGAGGAGTTGATAGACTGGATTAATAGCATGGATAAATTATTTGATTATGAAGAAATGGAAGAAGGAAAGAGAGTGAAATTTTCTGTCACAAAATTGAAAGGACATGTAGCACTTTGGTGGGATGGAGTGCAGGCAGAAAGAAAAAGACTTGGTAAGCATCCAATTAAAAATTGGAACAGGATGGTGGCAAAGTTGAGAGGTAAGTTTTTTCCAAGTGATTATCAACACACATTATTTAGATAGATGAATAATATTAGACAGAGGTCTTTGGAAGTGAAAGAATACATAGAGGAATTTTAGAAAGTGAGCATAAGAGCTAGATAAATTCAAGATACATAAATGGTCTTAGCATGGAGATTCAAGATGAGATAAGTTTGTTGTCTCCTAAAACAGTAGAAGAACCTTATCAGATAGTACTGAAAGCTGAAGAAAAACTCATAAGGAAGCAATCTTCCAGAAGTAGAGGTACTTTCCGAGGAAGGGGAAGTCAAGGTGGTAGAGGAAGATCTACAACACCTAGAGATGGAGCTAGCAACAACTCGAGTCAGCATTCACCCACAGAAGCTGATGAAAGTGGCAGAAGGATTTTTTCCAGAGGAAGAGGAGGTAGAGACAGAGGAAGAGAAATTAGATGTTACAGATGTAATAAGCTGGGACACAGAGCTTATGAGTGCCCAGAAAACATAGGAACAAATCAGAGAAATGTAATTGTTGCTAAGACTAAAGAGGAAGCAGCAAAGGTGTTAGAAGAAGAAGAAAATGTATTAGAAAAAGGGGAATCTTTGGTAGTTAACAAAGTTTTGTTAAATCTAGCAAAGGAAGTTGTTGAACCAGCATAGAGAAAGACTTTGTTCAGGACTGTGTGCAAAGTTCAAGGAAAATGATGTCAAATGATAATTGATAGTGGTAGTACTAATAATTTGGTCTCTTCGAAAGTGGTGGAGAAGTTGAAATTAAAGACGAAGAAACATCCAACACCTTACAAGGTGTTATGGCTTCAAAAAGGACATCAGTTGTTAGTGAATGAACAATGTGAAGTGGAGTTGCAGTTGGGAAAATATAAAGACAAAATTCTATGTGATGTGACACCTATGGATGTGTTATCACTGAAAATTTTGTTGCCAAAATTGCTCAGACTAGCTTAAGGACAAACTGTTCCCGCAGCGCATAGATTCTTTTAGCAGTTTTACATAGCAACATCTTTTAGGTGATTTTGCAGCGCATAATTCATATTTTTCATTGGCTGTGCTACGAAATGGGGGATTTTTTCGAATTCATAGCAGCTGTCATGCAAAATAGCTCTGGGGTGGATGCACTTTACAGGAGGCATGCTCTTAAGCTCCTGCGTGTATGCTTGTCATCAGTTCTGAATCTGAAGGTGACAGTTTTAGTGATTGCAAGGTACTACCTCAGGTTAAAGGCACCCTTGTTGTTTGTCCCATGGTAGCTGTTATTCAATGGAGGAACGACATTGCTCAGTTTATTGTTGAAGGAAGCACTAAAGTTTTAGTTTATCATGGCGCAAATGATGAAAGATTTACAAGATAAAAGCAGCTTGGAATATCAGCGTATGTCTTGGGATGCTCTTCGTAAAAGTATCATGGGCTTGTAAACAAAGTGAACGCATCAAACATTAAAAGCATTATTCTAGCTTAGATGCCTTTCCGCTAGCTGGCAGAAGCATTACAGCACGGTTGTCTAAGCTTGACATTATAGCAAAACAAGTGGAAGCAGGGGAAGGCCTAGTCATGTCTCTGGAAGTTAGTCTTGGAAAACGAGAAAATATTTTGGAAGTTGGACCAAAGAATGCTACTCAGGTAACTCTTGCAAGTCCCGTGCTGAATGAGGGAGAGCTAGAGCTACTGAAGAAAGATTCATATTTGAAGGCTCGCAGATTACCAATATTTTTGATATCAACAAAGGTCTTGATGGATCTTTGGAAAAAGCAATAAATAGACTCTGTGAAGCTGCAGATGAGGCTGTTCGAGGTGGTTCACATCTGTTAATCCTCAGTGATCGTGCCGATGAATTGGAACCAACTAGGCCAGCAATTCCCATTCTTTTGGCAGCTAGAGCTGTTCATCAACACCTCATTCAAAATGGCTTGCGTATGTCAGCATCGATAATTGCTGATACAGCTCAATGTTTTAGTACACATCATTTTGCTTGCCTAATTGGGTATGGTGTGAGTGCTGTTTGTCCATATCTGGCACTGGAGACATGTCGTTAATGGCGTGTGAGTGCCAAAGCTGAAAATATGATGAGGAATGGGAAAATGCCAACAGTTACAATCGAGCAAGCTCAGAAGAATTTTGGCAAGGCAATTAAGGCTGGCCTCTTGAAGATACTCTCAAAGATGGGTATCTCGTTGCTTTCTAGTTATTGTGGAGCACAAATTTTTGAGATATATAGGCTAGGTAAAGAAGTCGTTGACATAGCATTTTGTGGGAGTTTCTCCCGAGTTGGTGGTTTGAATATGGATGAGCTGGCACATGAATCATTGTCATTTTGGGTGAAAGCCTTCGCTGAGGATACTGCTAGGAGGCTTGAAAACTTCGGCTTTATACAGTTTAGACCTGGAGGTGAATATCACGGCAATGATCCAGAGATGTCAAAATTGCTACATAAAGTTGTTCGTGAGAAAAATGAAAACGCATTTTCAGTCTACCAACAACACCTTGCTAACCAGCCAGTAAATGTCCTTCGTGACTTCCTAGAATTTGCAAGTGATCGACCTTCTATTTCTGTTGGGAAGGTCGAACCAGCTTC
Source organism: Pinus tabuliformis (assembly GCA_031772625.1). Taxonomy (NCBI): domain Eukaryota; kingdom Viridiplantae; phylum Streptophyta; class Pinopsida; order Pinales; family Pinaceae; genus Pinus; species Pinus tabuliformis. The sequence goes on from CM062820.1 coordinate 1,374,324,449, forward strand.
AGAAATTGTGCAATGCTTTTGCACTGGGGGCATGTCACTTGGTGCTATTTCAAGGGAAACACATGAATCGATTGCCGTGGCAATAAACAGAATAAGAGGAAAATCAAATTCAAGGGAAGGTGGTGAGGATCCTGTGCGTTGGAGACCTCTATCAGATGTAGTTGATGGATATTCATCAACATTTCCACACCTTAAAGGTTTTCGAAATGGTGACACTGCCACTAGTGCAATTAAACAGGTTGCTTCAGGTCGGTTTGGTGTTACTCCAACTTTCCTAGTTAATGCAGATCAGTTGGAGATCAAGATTGCACAAGGAGCAAAGCCAGGCGAAGGAGGGCAACTGCCTGGAAAGAAAGTCAGCACTTACATAGCAAGATTGCGTAACTCTAAACCTGGTGTACCTCTGATATCACCTCCTCCACATCATGATATCTACCCTATCGAGGACCTTGCGCAATTGGAACTGTTGCCTCTGGAGTTGCAAAAGGCAATGCTGATATAATACAGATATCAGGACATGATGGGGGCACTGGAGCAAGTCAAATAAGTTCTATCAAACATGCAGGTGGTCCTTGGGAGCTTGGTCTTACAGAGACACATCAGACACTTATTGAGAATGGGCTGCGCGAAAGGTGTGTTCTAAGTTTTGTAAAATTTTGCTTAGTTCCTTATTTTGAAGGCATGTAGACCCTGCTATACATATCCAAGGTAAAAAGGAGTTTTGCAATCAGGTGGCAGAGCAGTAAAAATCTCAAGGGAAATGGAAATTGTTTAAAACAGTTTCGCAATTTCGTAGCGCGCTACGAAATTGCGAAACTGCTGTAGGTGTTGTTTTTAAAACGCAGGCAAACAGTTTGAAAGAAGAATCAGAAATTTGCAAAGGGAACACCTCAATGACATGAAAGGGATCAAAGGAAGCTGCTACAGCCATTCAACATATGCCAGGTGTACCTTTAACAAAAGGTGAAATCTTTTAACCTAAGTTTAAGATTTTTGGTTATAAAGCCACTTTATTCTCGGTGATTAGGGTTTTGAGGGAGCTGCATACGAGAAGTTGGTTGGCACACCTATTCATCAACTAAGCCTCCAGCGCATCTGGTATCATGATGGTGCTCTTCATTTTTGGGGTGTTAAAGAGTTGGAAACATGTTGCTACATTTTCGAATAGGTGATGGAAGACAGAGACCGGAAAAACAGGGGTTTGTCTCCTAACATGATTGAACCATCAATGCATCCAGCATCCAAAGCTAGCATGGAACATTGCATCCTCTTCTCAGCTATCTCGGCCAAACTGAAAGGAGACAGGTGTCAAAAAGCAGAGAAGAATCATTCTACGAGGAGGATAGAATTATAGTTTTAGTTTAGTTGGGACTCTTTGTAATTACAGCTCAGCACTTAATGTATTTAATGAGTTAGTTAAATGGTAGATAGGGGTAATTAGTAGCAGTCATCGAGCTCCCCTCATGCTGGAGGAGGAAGCTCAAGTTAGTTAAGGGTGTATCTCTATATATAGATCAAACTTTGATGTAATGGGGGTTGGATGTTTTGGAGAAGACTGTTTTGGTTTATGTATAAACAGATTTCAGTAATGCAAATGACTGTTTTTTCTTCTCAGGATTCACAAAGGATCTTCTTGTTCAAATGTGTGATGGTATATTTTCTTTAATGTTCTTTTACAGTTTTGTTAATGCATAATCACTCAGAACTCATGGATCATGCTCTGACTTCCTATATGCCTTTGCAAACTGTGGTTTCAAAGTTATGTTTGAACATTTAGATGTTAAGTGCCCTGATTTCTATGAAAAGATAGTGTTATTGTTTACTGAGATATGAGTGACTCCATAAGCCCAATGGGAATCAATTCAATGTTGTCCAGCCAGCATACTTGTTCATGTGTCTTGTAAGAGTTAGCCATCTTGTCATTAGTCAACATTCATAACCTTTGAGAGAGCCCTCTCAGACTAAGGAGGCTAAGCCTTAGTCAAAAGCCTGGTTTGAAATAGTTACACAGAGTCTTACTGATTGGCAGCCTTCAGTGCTTGATTTTGTGATAACAGGATGTGTGTCACATATTGTTGGGAAGACCTTGGCAGTATGATAGAGGAGTTATGCATGATGGGAATAAGAACACATACAAATTTGGTAAAGCTAGTGTTAATCATACATTGCTGCCTATGGAAGAGGAGGATGCATAAAAGAAATCTGATCCAAATACCTTATTGCTTAGTGGAAAAGAATATTTTTAGCAGATTGAAGAGGATGAGGTAAATTTTGCATTGATTTGCAAACCCAAGGTAATAATTACTTCCACTAAAATTTCTGATTTTCCAATTGAAATTCAAGAGATGCTGGAAAACTATTGTGATATCATTGTAGATGATTTGCCTAATGAGTTACCACCCAATAGAAAAATCAGTCATCATATAGATTTGATTCCATGAGAAAATCTACTAAATAAAGCAACTTACAGGATGACTCCCACAGAAAATTAAGACATCCGGAAACAGGTGTAGGAACTGTCAAATAAAGGACTGATTAGAGAGAGTTTGAGTCCTTGTGCAGTGCCAACAGTGTTGAGTCCAAAGAAAGATGGAGGTTGGAAAATGTGCATTGATTCAAGAGAAATCAACAAAATAACAATTAGGTACCGATTTCCTTTACCTAGAATTAAACATTTGATGGATTGTTTAAGTGGAGCAAGATATTTTACAAAGCTGGATTTAAAAAGTGGTTATCATCAAATAAGAATTAGAGAAGGAGATGAATGGAAAACTTCTTTTAAAACAAACGAAGGATTGTATGAATGGATGGTAATGCCTTTAGGGTTATCAAATGCTCCTAGTACATTTATAAGTCTTATGAATGAAGTGTTGAAAGAATTTATTGGTAAATTTGTAATAGTATATCTGGATGATATATTAGTTTCAGTAGATCTAAAGAGGAACATATGAGACACCTGAATTATGTCTTACGAAAGCTACAACAAGAAAAGTTACTGTTGAATTTAAAGAAATGTTCATTCATGAAGGAAGACTTGGTATATTTGGGCTTTGTTGTTTCTATTGATGGGTTAAAGATGGATCCAGAGAAGATCAAGGCAATCATGTTTGGCCTTCACCGAAAAGTGTTTTTGAGGTAAGAAGTTTTCATGGTCTTGCTAGTTTTTATAGAAAATTCATAAGGAATTTTAGTAAGATCAATGCTTCTATTATTGACACTATAAAGAAGGATAGACATCCATTTAAGTGGATTGTTGAAGCAAAAAGGAACTTCCAGCTGTTGAAAAGGAAAATCACTGAGAAACCTATTTTGATTTTGCCTGATTTTAATAAACCTTTTCAAGTGAAATGTGATGCTAGTGGAGAAGCTATTGGCGGTGTTTTAAGTCAGGAGGACAGACCTGTAGCTTATTTCAGTGAAAAACTAAATGAATCAAAGAAGAAATATTCTTCTTATGATAAGGAGTTTTATGCAGTTGTGCAGTCATTGAAGAAGTGGAGACATTACTTGATGTCTAAGGAGTTTATACTTTATTCAGACAACCATGCATTGCAGTACATTATGCAATAGCCAAAGCTTAGTCAGAAACATGCAAAATGGGTAGAATATCTTCAAAGTTTTAATTTTGTATTGAAGCATATAACTGGCCAATCAAACAAGGTAGCAGATGCCTTAAGCAGAAAAAGTATTTTAGTTCAGGAAAGTCAAATTCAAGTGTTGGGTTTTGATTTTCTTAAGGAATTGTATGAGAAATATTTAGATTTTAAGAGGCATTTGAAGATTGTAAAAATCCTGTTTTGTTAGACAAAAGTAAGTGGTTGGATTTTTTCTTGCAAGAAGGATTATTGTTTAAAAGAAGTCAGTTGTGCATACGAAATTGTTCTATGAGAGAAAATTTAATCAAGGAGAAACATAGTGGTGGACTTGGAGGACATTCTGGGGCAGACAAGTCTTATGAGAGGTTGAACCAGTTTTATTTCTGGCCGAAGATGAGATCTGAAGTGGAGAAGTATGTGAGAAATTGTAAATTCTATCAGTATGCAAAGGGAAGGAGCCAAAACACAAGTTTGTATGTTCCATTACCTATTCTAGATAGACCTTGGGATATGGTAAGTATGGATTATGTTTTGGGTTTACCAAAAACTCAAAGAGGAAATGATTCAATTTATGTTGTGGTAGATATATTTTCTAAAATGGTACATTTTATTCCATGTTATAAAACCAGGGATGCTACTCACATTGCTAATTTGTTTTTTAAGGAGATTGTAAGGTTGCATGGGTTACCTAAGAGCATTGTTTCAGACAAGGACACCAGATTTGTTGGTCATTTCTAGAGGACATTGTGGAAGAAGCTTGGTACTAAACTGAGTTTTAGTTCAGCTTATCATCCTTAGACTGAAGTTGTAAACAAAAGATTGGGTAATCTTCTGAGAAGTCTTGCAGGTGAACATCCAAAATAGTGGGATCAAATTTTTGCACAGGCTGAATATGCTTATAGCGATTCTCCTAACAGAAGTACAGGGCAAGGTCCATTCCATATAGTTTATGGAATGCACCCAAGAGAAGTGTCTGAATTAAGAGACTTGGGAAAAGTTGAAATGAGAAGTGCTAAAGGAGAAGATTTTGCTTCAGAGATTCAAGCAATACATGAACAGTTAAAACAATAGTTACAGGATAGCAACATGAAGTACAAGAGCAGAGCAAATTTGAAGAAGAGAGAAGTTAATTTTGATGTTGGAAATTTGGTTCTAGCACACCCAAGGAAGGAAAGATTTCCAAAAAGGGAGTATAACAAGTTGAAATTTAAGAAAAATGGACCATGCAAAGTCTTGAGGAAATTTTCTTCAAATGCATATGAAATTGAATTACCCCCTGATATTGGAATATCTCCAATTTTCAATGTTGCTGATTTGTATAGGTATGAAAGTGGAAATGAAGAGGATACAACAGAAGACAAGGAAGAACAAGAGGTTGATTGGGTAAAACAGTTACCTACAGCAAAGGCATTGTAGCCAGAACAGATTTTGGATAAGAGAGTGTTTAAAAGGACAAGAGGACAGGAGTATTTTCAGTATTTGGTCAAGTGGAAAGATCAACCAATTGCTGATGCTACCTGGATGACAGATGCCATGCTACAAAAGTTGGGCAGTTCTGTAGAAGAGCTCATGGACAGGAGCCCATGAAGAATTTTGTCCTCAGGAGTCTGATGCAGGAGCATGAGGCTTGAAGACAAAAGGCTTCAATTTTATTCCAAAAAATACAAAAAAGTTTACAAGCAAAGGAGTGGGATCCTTTAGCTGTCACTTTACAAAGCTTTCTAGATAGGATTAGAGCTATAATTCAGGGATTTGGATGATTTTATAATTAATTCAAGTAGTTTAGAATTAGTTGAGATTCTCGAGGAGAATATCATGCAGAGTAGGTATTATCTATTATTTGGCAAATTTTATCCATTGATTGAGGATCTAATTGTTGTAAGTAATGGTATTTATGTAAGTTTTGAATTAGTGTAATGGGATTTGGCTGGATTTGGTTGTGGAAGATTAGACTAAGAAATTGAAATATCTTTGTGTCTCTGTGTATTCTGTGAATGAATGGTCAATCCCGGAGGGTTGAATTTCCTTCGAAATTTCTCTGAGTCCTGTTGATTTACAGTTTAGCCCTTTAGAATTAGAGGTTGGTATAATCTTGTGTTATCGCGATTAAATCTTTATTTCTGTGTATTGAGATAGCCGAGATATGTTTAAAAGAAATATAACTTAGACACAGTCTAAACTTGATGGAAGGCAAATTCTTGGCGGAACGAGGAAAACCTCGACAAAAGTCGTGAGAAACCTTAGGAAATGACTTGAACCATCCGATCGACAGGCACAGATCTAACGGTGATCGCGTGCTCACAAACACGAACGTTAATTCTAAAACCAGACGCGAGAAATTATTTAACTGAGTTAATAACTCAGTTAATCTAGACCATCTGCTTGAAGGAGGTTGATCCGACGACAATCGCATGGTTAACATGCACGGGGTTTAATTTGGAAATCGGACGTGATATTGTATGAATTGTGATTTAATCCGTTGAAGTCCGGATTGATCATAGCCGTTCACTATGAAGTGACGAGATTCGACAGATATCGCGTCAAAAAGTACATGGGATTTGATCTAAATTTCGGACCCAAGAAGTTATATATTATAGCTTTGTTTCCTTTTGGTTCCGTGGGAAAGTTAAAGGCTGGTGGAAAAGGCGGACCCAAGAAATTTATGTGCTGGAGTCTTAATTATTTTTTATTCCATGGTAATTGAATTTTTGGCCATATTTCAGGTAATTTAACAGTTTCAGCTATTTCCGCAAAATAACTAAAATTAGATGCAGATGATTGAAACTCCAAAGGAAATCCGAGAAGAACTTCCACCTATGCTTGAAGAAATCGTTACTAGATTTGAACGATTATCCCTTACACCTACAACCAGACCAACATTTTACAACAACCATCCTTGAATGTTTTCAAATAGGTGCTAACATACAAAGAAGAGCCATCGAAAGAATTGATTGATATTGAATTAAATATGGGTTGTGAGTATATGTTGGCATATTAAGAAATAATTGTAGATTTTGTAATTATCTATCTTTTTTTACTTCTCTAAGTTTATAATTAATAGAAAAAAAACCTTTATATTAAATCTATGATTTATTATGAGGTATAAAACTTGCAGGAAACAAAGTATAGAACTATGCCAATAGAAGAGTTATTGCAACAAGGCATGAGACTTGGTTTTGAAACCATGTGTACAGTTCATGAGTCACTTCTTGTTATTCAATTTACATTGATGTATTTTATTTATTTCGATTTTTTGTTTTCAAATCGCTAATGTAGATACACTGATTACACTTTATTTTTATGATTGCAGATGGAACAAGAAGAAGATGAAAATTGTCAATTCAATCAACAAAACATTTGTCTAAATAACCCAAGTCATGGAAGTAGCTCGAGCAGTACTGACAACAGTTCTAACGAACAAGGATGATCTATTTGGATATCAATGTAAGCTATTGTATTTTTTAAAATAACTCACTCTGAAAATCAAACATTTTGTTTAATGTAATGGACATAGTGTCCTAATTGAAAGACGAGGGGTTAACAATAACTATCCCATTTTGTATAAAAAAAAAGCCTCTTATTCATATATAACAAAATACATTTTAATTTATTCTATTGTGTTGTCCAATGTTGTTTTGAAATGTTACACCACTAATTAAATATAGATGATTAAATATTATAATGAAGAGATGTGAAACCTGATGAAGTAACAAATTAATCCAAACATCATATACAAATGCACTAATAAAAAAAATAAGTTTTATAAATATTTTTATAAGATATATGTTTATTTTTCAATGAATAATGGATTTAAAAAATCACAATAATTGCGCTGTCATAGGTCGATGTCTCTAAAAATGAGAAAATGGATATCGGGACATCATATCTTAATGTGCATCGCTCCGAATATGAACTTTTTAATAACGATATTTATAATAATAAAAAATTGTATCATCTGAAAAAAATGATATAGTAATAAAAAATCGTGGTGCATTTATAAAACAAATACGCACCAGTGCATTATATTATGTAAAATCACTAGTGGGGCAAGACTTTTTTTCACAGCTTGGTTTTTTTCCTTAATATTATAGCATCGAGGCATTATACTCTTCAAGCATTGAATGATTTGCATTTAACGTCTCGGTGTGTTGTAATTGTTAAAGCACGGTGCTCTCGTAGCACCAACGCCCCACTCCTCCAAAATATTTTTTTGATCCCCAGTGCATTATTCAAATTAACAACACTGATTATTTTATATTAGTAGTGCACTGGTACACTTTTGTAATATATAAGCACTGGCATTGTAAATTGAAATAAAAGCACCTGTTCTGCAATTGTTTTTTCCTGAACCAGTGCGGTTCCTGAAAAGTAATTCCCATGGAGTTTGTTTAATACATAAGCACCAAGGAGGTCTACTTTTCAAGCACTAGAGTTGTTTCCATTCAACACCGCAATCCTTTTATTTAAATTTACAACACATGTGCTTTTAAAGTTTTACCACACCGGTGTATTTTTTCCATTAAGCACGCTGCAAAAAAACATTTGCTAAAACAACGGGCCGCCCATATTCTTTTAGTTGTGATGAAGTTCTGTTATCAGCTCCACTAAAAATCCACTACTACAACAGATGTTGTAGCAGAGGTTTTTCTTGACAAATTTTTCCAATTTTATAACACTAAAAACCTCTGTTATTGTTGACACCTAATCCTCATGATTGGGTGAATATAATGTAAATAGATAAATAAGTAATATGAACAGTCATTGGGAGATGAAGTGAACAGTCTCTCCCTCATGTATATAATGAAGACCTACCTGAAGGAATAAATACAAATTAATTTTTGGTTGAGGAGTTACTACCTGGTCTGACATGGTTTGAATTTCTAGTTCCTGTCTTTCCAACCTCATCAGGATGAACACTTTCAAGTGTCTTTGTCAGCCACTTTGGGGGACCTTTCTCAAATGGTCCAGGCTACTCCGTTGATTGAGTTGGGACTGAATCAATATTGAGTCTCCCAATTCTATCAATCACATCACTTAAAGCATCATCTGTTGTTGGAGTTTCATGTGGGGGAGAGTGTTCTTCAGAAGAAGATTCCACATGTTGATCTAGTATAGGAATCCCCCCTTCAAGATGTGGAATCTAATTATCAAATTCTTGAAATTATTTTGCTTTTGTGAATCTATCCAAGCGATCAAGTTGCTGCTCAACAACATTGTCAGTTTTGGATGATTCAACAAAAATTACATCTCTAGATACAAAAAAAAAATTATTTACTTCATCATAGAGACGGTATGCTTTGGAGGTGTTTGAATACCCCAGGAAGATACAATTACAACTTCCAGCACCATTTTTAGTTTCCCTCTGCTTTATAACTCCCTCCTGCATATTCTGCCTATATTATGCCCATGTTGTGCAGGCTGACATCTCTGTCATATCCTTGCAAAATCTCATTCATTGTTTAATGTATTCGTTGAAGTGCGTTACCTCTTGAAGGAGTCAATTCGTTGTGTATTTCATTTACTGTGAGTTCCATTTTGCTGTGTGTTATACGCATGTATTTACTGTGAGTTTCAACCCACGACTTGCGCTCTACAATTACTCCGCCTTACCAATGTGCCACTGTTGATTCTTCATCATGGACTCGTGGCTTTGTCCCCTTTTTGTGACAAGGTCATCTCCTCAATGCTTTTGTGGTAGATTTCTTTTGGCATAGCAAGTTCCAGGTCACGCTGTGTTTGATAGGAATGCCAATTTGTCCATTTCATAGATGGTGCAAAGTATTCAAGCCAATGTTGGTCGCCAAGAGCACTCTTACAGATTAATATGAGCAATTTCGCTTACCTTAGCATGGTTTATACTACCAATTGTTCCATTTCTTTGATTTTTCCCCTACGTTTGACCTGAAATTTGCAGTCGAATGGTAGAAACCGCGGTTCGAACCATAAGGCTTTCGATGTTACAATGGCCACACGTCTGGAATCTTGGTGCCAAATTAATGCAAAGACTATCTCACAATATCAGCCAGAGGACCACTTGAACGCATTCTCCAAGCGATGACAGCTTATTATTAGTTGTGCATGTGGATTGGAAGAACAGAGAAGCAAAGAACTCGTTCTGGCGCTGATTTGGAATAGTTCTAGGCACTCTTGGTTTGGGGGATTATTTGGAAGGAGGTACGATTGTCTTTTTGTTTACATTTTTTGAATGGCTGGAAGCAAGATCGAGTGAAAAGGTGCCTGAGTCTACTGCGTGAATGATGGTATATATGTTGAAGTTTTTTTTGCATACACGTTGAAGTTTTTCACATAACGTTGGCATATACTTTGAAAGTTTTTGGTATATACGATGAAGATTTTTTGGCATGTAAAATGTGTTAATAGCCATGCGTTGAATTTACTTTGAACGTTGTTGAATGTACTCTTAATGCTGTTTAACACATGGAATTGTATTGAAGTTTTATGGTATATATGTTGAGATTAGATTGGTGAAGACCAAATTCAGATAGCTTTGTTGCCTTTTCATGTAAAACAATTCAACAACATTGTGAAAAAAATGATGAGGAAGAGATTTGAAATCTTTTGAGAATGCATAGTTGATCTATGCTTTATATTTTCACTAAAGACAAAGACAGTACAAAGCCCTATATGGAGAGAACGCCCTTTTGAAATGTAATTTTTTTTATTTTTTATTTTTTTAAATTACCACCAGAAGTATTTTTCTATCAGCAGAAGTATTTTTATAGTACACAAATTTTTGCCAGCAGAAGTATTTTTTTTGTTACAATATGCATTCAAGAGGAAGAGGAAGATATTTCAGAGGCAGGGGGGGCAGACATTCTCAAGGAGAAAAGGAAGATTTGCATTACATTCGCTGCAAAAGAAATGGATCACATGATGCCTCTACATGCAAGCTACCATGGGACAAAATTGAGCAGAAAAGAAACCAACAGAAAGGTAAAACTAATGATACAAACAAAGGTAAAGCACCTGAATCCGCTCACTATGTTGTGGCACAATGTAATATTGGAGTAAATGAAGATTTATTTAATGCTTTACTTGCTTCTTAGAAAAATGATTGGTTGCTTGATTCAGGAGCAACCTACCACATGACTCATAGAAAAGATTTTTTTGAAAAATTTACTGACAATGTTGATGGAGCAGTATACTTTGCAGACCAATCAAAAATCAAGCCATCAGGGCTTGGCACAATCAGGCTTAAACTACCTGGTCTTCCAGACTTTCTTCTACATCATGTTCTATATCTCCCATAGCTCAAGAGAAACTTGTTGTCCTTGGTTCACATCTGCCAGCAAGGTCACTCCATTCATATGTTTGATGGCAAGCTTGAGGTAAGAAAAGCATCTGACCACTCACTTGTCATGAGGGGAATAGAAGAAGAAAGACTTCTCAAGCTGAAAGGAACCTCTGCTCGTGCACAACATTGCTCATACAATTCTCATCATGAAGAAGGTACACTTCCATCAAGTTTATTATGGCATGCTAGATTTGGAAATTTGAACTATGATAGCCTCTGCTTGTTGAAGAAAAATGGTGTTGCTGGTTTTCCTACAATTCCTAGGAAATTTAAGCAATGTGATGCTTGTATTCTAGGAAAGCATAGCAAACAGTCTTTTCATGATTCACATTCAAGAGCACATAGAAAACTTGAACTCATTCATTCAGATTTATGTGGTCCAATGCCTATTCCTTCTGCAAATTGAAATAAATATATGATGATATTTATTGATGACTACACCAAAATGTGTTGGGTTTATTTATTGAAGAACAAATCTGATGCTTTTCAAACATTCAAGAATTTTCATAAATGGATTGAAAATGATGCACAATCTCATATTAGATCTATTTGCACTGATAATGGAAAAGAATACACATCAAATGAATTTGAAAACTATCTTCGCCAACATGGGATCAAACATAAAAAAATTGTACCTTATAATCCCCAACAAAATGGTGTAGCTGAAAGAATGAATAGGACAATCTTAAATATGGTACAATCCATGCTCTTCTTCAAAAACGTAAAGATAATTTTTTGGGCCGATGTTGTTCTATGTGCTACATGTATAAAGAATAGATGTCCATCTAATGCTATTAGAAACAAGACTCCTTATGAAATGTGGTATGGACATGTTCCTTCGGTAAAGTATCTCAGGATCTTTCGTTCCACCTATTATGCCTTGATACCAAAGGTACTTAGAAACAAACTTGGTGCTAGAATTCATAAGTGTATCTTCCTGGGGTATTCAAACACCTCCAAAGCATACCGTCTCTATGATGAAGTAAATAAAAATTTGGTTGTATCTAGAGATGTAATTTTTCTTGAATCATCCAAAACTGATAATGTTGTTGAGCAGCAACTTGATCGCTTGGATAGATTCGCAAAAGCAAAATCATTTAAAGAATTTGATAATCAGATTCCACATATTGAAGGAGGGAATTCCTATACTAGATCAACATGTGGAATCTTCTTCTGAAGAACACTCTCCCCTGCATGAAACTCCAACAACAAATGATGCTTTAAGTGATGTGATTGATAGAATTGGGAGACTCAATCTTGATTCAGTCCCAACTCAATCAACGGAGCAGCTTGGACCATCTGCGAAAGGTCCCCCAAAGTGGCTGACAAAGACACTAAAAGTGTTCATCCTGATGAGGTTGGAAAGACAGGAACTAGAAATTCAAACCGGCAAAATGGAGGTGATGTGGATGACTCTAATTCACCTATTGATATGGATGTTTCTTATGATTGTGAATTGAACTTGTCTACAGATTTTGAACCAACTTCCTTCAAAGAAGCTACTTCTCATGATGAATGGAAATAAGCGATGCAAAAGGAGTATGATGCCCTCATAAAGAACGACACTTGGAAGCTGGTTGATCCTCCATTAGGAACCAAACTAATTGGCTGCAAGTGGGTCTACAAGAATAAGCATAAAGTTGATGGCTCACTTGACAAGCACAAAGCTAGGCTTGTGGAAAAAGGTCTTGCACAGAAGGAAGGGGTCGATTATGAGGAAACTTTTGCCCCCATAACAAAATGGGCTACCATCCGAACACTCTTTTCACTAGCAGCTCAGAACAGTTGGAAAGTCCATCAAATGGATGTAAAAACAGATTTCTTAAATGGAGATCTAAAAGAGAATGTTTTTATGTCTCAAACTGAAGTATTTGTTGTGAAAGGACATGAACATAAAGTATGCAAACTTGTGAAGTCCTTATATGGCCTCAAACAAGCATCACGAGCCTGGTATGAAAAACTAACTGAGCATCTTCTGAAACTCAATTTCAAACATTATGATCTTGATGATGCAAGTTTATTTGCCAAGAAATTTGGCAAAACAGTTGTATATATTGTGGTATATGTAGATGATCTTTTGATGACAGGGAACAATGAAAGCTACATTGCATCCATAAAGAAGGAATTGGGGAAAAGTTTTGAAATGATTGATTTGGGCTATGTTCATTACTATCTTGGCATTGAAGTAACCCAACATCCAAAGTCCATATTTCTTTCTCAAAATAAATACATTGGAGATCTGTTGAACAGGTTTGGCATGACAAAATGCAATCCTCTTACTACTCCAATGGAACAAAACTTAAAGCTCACATCTATTGAAGGAAAAGAATTTGAGGATGCAACAAAGTATAGACAGCTTGTAGGAAGTCTCAACTACCTAACTACTACCAGACCAGACATTTCGTTTGCTGTTGGAATCCTCTCCAGGTTTATGCAAAAGCCTTGTGAAGGACATTGGTCTGTTGCAAAAAGAGTTCTAAGGTACTTGAAGGGAACTCAAGACTTTGGAATCAAGTATACACAGGTGGATGACTTCAGCTTGATTGGATACTCTGATTCAGATTTCGATGGAGACAAAGAAGTTGGGGTATCTACTTCAGGATATGCTATGAGTCTTGGATCAGGAGTTGTCTCCTGGATATCACACAAACAATCAGTTCCAGCAGATTCCACAATAGAAGCAGAATACGTGGCAGCAGCTGAAGCAATAAAAGAAATTGTGTGGATCAGGAAAATTCTTGAAGATTTGCAAGTAAAACAAGTACAATCAACTCCACTGATGATTGACCATACCTCTGCAATAAAGTTGGCCAAGAACCCAAAGTTCCATGATCGAACGAAGCACATCAATACTAAATATCATCTGATTCGACATCATGTTGAGGCCAAAACAATCCATCTCCATCATTGTTCCACTAATGAGCAAATTGCATACATCTTCACCAAAGCGCTGCGAAGAGAAAAGCTTGAACGATTCAGAATGATGCTTGGACTCACCAAAATCCCTTCAGATTAAGGGAGGGAATGTTGACACCTAATCCTCATGATTGGGTGAATATAATGTAAATAGATAAATAAGTAATATGAACAGTCATCAGGAGATGAAGTGAATAGTCTCTCCCTCATGTATATAATGAAGACCTACCTGAAGGAATAAATATGAATCAATTTTTGGTTGAGGAGTTACTGCCTGGTCTGACAGTTATAACCTACACTAGAAGGTATTTTCCTTGTAGTGCAAGATTAGTTTTGAGGATGGGGTGGCCAAGGTTTCAAAGAAAATGGGGTATTCCAATTATTTTGTGACTATTGAGTACACGCTTGAAATCGTTCGGAAGGATATTGCACCATACCTGATTGACAAGGTTGCCAAAGTCTCCTTCGAGCCACATGTTTAGGTGTATGATTTGCTCCACTATCTTCTTGTTAAACTATTCTCAATCCTGGTAATGATGGACAATATTTTGTAGTGTGTGACTCTACACAAATGAAACAAATTTCAGAATTCTATTTTTGCTTATTTTTCATTCTTAACATATCTATTTGTTCACTTGTACTACTAAGAATTTATTTTTTGGATTTATCTAGGAAATCACCATGTTCAAATTGACTTATCGATATCAATTACACTGGTTTACTTACTCTTTCCCTTCCTCTTGATATGTGCTTACAATTTCACAAATTTCTTCACATGGTAATTGGTATACATCCCCTTTACCCATTAAATTAAGGGGATCAATCCACTCTTCTTTAATTGTTCTAAGTAAGAGATATTTTAGTGTGTCAAATCCTAAATTATGCAAATTTTCCCTCTTAACATTTTACATAAATATCTCTATTATATCCTTAAGGCTCTCATCTTCTTTTTGAATCATTTTAAAACTTTCCTCTTTAAGATCGTGATGTATAAAATTTTCTTTATATTCTTCTAGAAATATAATTTACATATCATTCCATGATCTTATTGAGTTAGTCCATAAACTCATGAACCATTTAAGAGCTCTATCCTTCAATGTTGCCAAAAACAATTTCAAATTTTAAGTGTCTGATAAGTAATTATAAGATTTGCAAATTATTTCAAATTCAAAAATAAATGTTTCTAGGTGTTTTGATCTCATACCATGGAAGTTGGGAAGAAAATATGAAGGGATGTTCTTCATATGAATTCTTATATCAATATCTTGAATGGGAAATCCAAGAAAGATCTTCTTCATTATCATCATCTCCATCCATTTATTCTACCTTCTTTTCCATGTCTTCCACTTCTACCTGCAAAAGTGGATGGTGATGTGGTTCTTACTACACCACATGATCAAGTGGGGGGTTATGGTATGGAAGAAATATTTTTTTGTAATTGTTTTGAATGAGAATGCAATGCAATTTCTATTTTGAAATGAATAATGCCTAATGTATATTTTTTGTTTTTACAGAAAATAAGAGAAGTGAATCAATTAGAGAAGAAAATAGTACATAATTTGACACCTCCTCGGTAATGGTTCGAAAGAGTGATGGCCCTTAGTATTACAACAAGAATGTTGAAACTCTCGAGGCTCTTAATTACTTTAATTACCAACCCGAAGTTCTATTAATGGTCCTGGATCTTGCCAACATATAGGGGATCTCCCTGATATGAGGTCCCAATTATACCTCACACCGTTTGGTGTAGGATTCCCATTCTAAAATATGCCAAAATTCCCAAACTTAAAATTTTTCTTTGGCTTAAGCAATTAGCATGAGAGAGTAGCACACATTTTCTTTTGAATTAGAAAGAGAGTGTGCATTGTGGAAAGTTAAATTCTAGATGTATCAAGGTTCTTTCACTACAAGCAAAAGAAAAGTGAGCCTCTAAAATAAAAGTAATAGTACTAATATAGTGGAGATGCATGCACGTAAAAATGAAAAATCGTTAAACATCAAGAGAAATAGTTCACATAGATGCAACGATCATTAAAATCATTGTAACTCATTTCCAACAGGTTGAGCACCAAAGTCACCGAAATAGTTTAATTACTTTAGTACATAAGGAAGCTAACATAAACCTCAAACATTAGAAGAGTAGTCTCAAAACATCTAGAATCTATGCATGAAAATGTGCTAGCCAAATGGATTCAAGTATTAAGAAAAAGTTCCAAGATACATAAGTACAATGAACATCACTAACTCCAATAGTGGAGCGTTAGAGCCACTACTTGCTTCCCAAAAGTACTACCTCTATCTCTCTAATGCCTTGTGGGAGAAGCCAAGGTTAAAAGTCCCTTGCTCTAGTAATGAGGCTCCCCTTATAACTTGAGGCATGACATTCCATATCCTCATGACTCTTGAGTTTCTCTTATGACTTTTCAACTTCTAATGACCTTTGGATTTCTATAACCCTTGAAATTTCAAATGACTTTTGGAATTGCATATGAATCTTGGAATTACATGTCTTTTGGACTTGTTCACATGCCTCTTTTTTCCATACATGACTCTTGGACTTTGACTTGTTTGTATTTACAATAATTACATAATTACATCACGATTTCCACATCATCATGTGGTGAGGACATGACGAGTCATTATCATTGATGACTTGGACTCATAATGATTGATGCCATGGACTTTCTTGGTAGGTGACAACTTATCCACATGCATGGAGCTTCCATGTTGTTGATTTCTTCACCCTCCAAAGGGTTTTTTATCTCATGGAGTCTTTTGGGCTGCTTCAATCATCGAGATTTCAATGTCTTCTTCGATTGTTACATAAAGTGTTATTCATTCTTGAATGCTTCCTTTCACTTCTTTGTTCACCCTATATCTTCATGCATCTTTGCCATGATGTTTTAGACTCCTTGCAAATGAAATAACTTATGGAAAGAAAACATCAGCTTGGAAAATATATTATTCTAACATGTTCCATGCAAATTTTATGTTCATGACTTAATAGTGCACACAGGAAACACAAGGGAAAATTTTGGGTAAAAGGGGGAAGGTGTGAGTACTTTGAGGCTTCGGGATGCACTCATGTGCTTAACAGGAGAGATGAAGCTCAAGGGAGCGCACAAGGCACAAGTCTGAAGGAGAAAGAAGGACCAATGAGGCTTCCCAAGTGTTTTGTACACTCAAGAGAACTAAGGAGGGCGCAAGGCGCACTAATGAAGGTTGAAGGGACAAAGATTCAGCCTTCCCAAGTGTGTTATGTGCTCAAGAGAAGACATGAGGGTGGAGGGCACAATTCCAAAGGATGAAGGGTTGAGTTTCAGCCTTCCCAAGTGCGTTGTGAACTCAAGGGGGCCAAGGAGACTGCAGGGCACACTACTAAAGGATGAAGGGATGATGATGATGCTTCGATGGTGTGCCATGTGCTTAACAAGAAATAATGTTTTCTTTAAGGGGGCAGTTCGGAACAAGGAAGGGGAAATGATGCTTGGGAATGCACTATCTGCTCATAGAGAGCGTTGGGTGCACTTCAGAACAAGGAAGGGGTCTTGATCAAGGCTTAATAGTGTTCCACGTGCTCCTAGCCTTAATGGGCAACTTGTGCAACCAAAATTTGTCTAAGTCTCGAAGATTGGACAAGGGCAAAACATAATGAGTCTAGAAATAAAATCAAGTATGACACATACCAACTCATCAATAAAACTTCGACAGGGTCAGAAAATTATAAATACACATCAAAACTCCAGCTTACAAACACTCCCCAAGTACAATAAACAAAGTGTATGTGGCTGCGACCAAAAGTGTCATTTTATAACAAACAAACACATTATAGCCATGAGGTGCACTAGAGATGTTCTAAACAATACAAAGACACTTAGGAATGATCAAGAAAACTTGAAACATGTGGAATGACTTGAGACAATACTTGATGACAAAAACAACACTTGATGCGACAGTTTGGTAGGCTACAAAATTTGAATGTAATGAATTTTTGGAGGGTGTTGTAGTAGCGACAATAGATTCATACAAAATCAAGATGTGTTCGAACTATGTGTGTAGCATGTAATGCATTCTTCCTTGGTTGATTTGATATAACTGAAGAGAAACTTAAATGCACAGATACCACTTTTGTTATCTAGGCTACAAGAAATGCTCAAAAAACTAGTGACCAAAAAATAGAACTAATCTAACTTACAGGAAAGGAAAAAACATAAAGCAATCCCTAATCTATCTATAAAAAATAAAATGATAGAAGCTAACCCTAATGTAATTGCACAAAGTTTAATAACAAGAAATAAACCTACTATGTTTTGTAGGAAATAAATTTATGCTAATTGCAGGAAAGTAAATGACAAGAAAGAAACCTATGTTAATTGCAAGAAATCAAAGCAAATCATTTCAATAATGTTGGAGACAAATTAAGCCTACTCTATGGTGCATGTTAAATCAACTTACAGCTAAAAGAAGACATAAAAACAATAAACCTTAATTTCAGAAAGAAAGCTACAACTACTAGGGTAAACTTTCTAAGGGGACTCTAAAACTCTAAACTCCATCTCTAAGTTTGAATGAACATTATAATGTGTTAGGAAATGAAAAGCAAGCTTTAGGTTCAAATCTAGAGGTGTTCTAATGCAATCTACATATTGTTATAGGATGCCCCTGTTTTGCTACATGAAACAACTAAGAACAGTTTTTATGCATTCTACTTGTGGTTTGAGGGATGAAGAAGGTGAAGGAAGGTTTTAGAAGGGAAAACAAATATTTTCCAAGATCAAGTGACTCTAATGGATCAATTCATGCAAGAAATAAGCATATCTAGGCCATCTTGTAGCTTTGCAAACCAGGAATTTATGTAACACGGAATACATAAATATGTGAACAAAAATTAAATAATAGCAATCTAAACAGGCAAGTGCATGAGAAATGACACCAAATTACATAAAGGACTATGGATAAATTCACTAAGACAATATGCATAAAAAGCTTATAAAAAATTATTTTATCAACCTAAAGAAAAAAATATTTATCAGTGAAATCCCATAAATGACAGGATGAAATTTTGCATGGAAAATAAAAGGTGCAAAGAGGGGACCTTAACACCTGGGTTTGGCCCTAACCCAAGGAGACTCGATTCCCTAAATAAAAATTAGTCTAGGAAACAAAAATACTTCTTACATTTGCAAGATTTACAATAAAGAGTGCCACTCATCTATTAGAGATTGCACAAGGTTTTCAATATTTTGAGTTGAAGAAAGCCAAGGGTATTTGAGGTTACAACTACCATTAGACTTTTAAGACTCATATGACAGTATCCAA
Source organism: Pinus tabuliformis (assembly GCA_031772625.1). Taxonomy (NCBI): domain Eukaryota; kingdom Viridiplantae; phylum Streptophyta; class Pinopsida; order Pinales; family Pinaceae; genus Pinus; species Pinus tabuliformis. The sequence goes on from CM062820.1 coordinate 1,374,343,595, forward strand.
GTATGGCTCATGCTTTCCAAAAGAAAATCAACAAGCTAAAGGGGTAGTGATAATGTAGACCTTAATGCAAAAATTAAAGAAGCATATATATCAAAAATATGTAACCATGGCCCCAAATGGCATGCATACAATGATTAGTTTGAATGCAATATCCAATAAGAAGTCTTTGCAAATCAAAAAAATCCAAAATATTACTTATAATCCTACGCGATCAATGAAGAGAAGAGGAAGGTCAAAGATAAATAAAAGAGGAGATTCTATAACACAAATAGTTAGAAAGGTTGTTTCTGCATCTAAGAACACTACCTTAAGTGCATTAAAAAAAAACTAAAAAAAATAGTTGAGAATAAAGGTGATGATGTTAATGATGATCCAAGAAAGTTCAAGCTTAAGAAGGAACATATATGTTCCTTGTATCCCCCGAAAGAGAAATGTCTCTTAAAAACCAATAAATGGGACCTACACATTGCAATGGAAATAGACAACCAAACTAGCAAACTATATAATTGCATAACATTGTAAGTGACAAGAAAACAAGCTTGTTATTGAGATGTGATGCAACCATGATGGCCCATCTTTAAGTACAATTCTATTACTTTGCATTGTGTAGACTTTCCCACAAGGGAACCATAGTTGCTTTCCACTTGGCCAATGGATATGCAACATTGGCCAAGTGGAAAGTAACTATGGTTTACTTGTTTTGTCAAATCAAAATTGTTATGCAATTAGGAAAATTTATTGTAACTTACTTCATAAAAAGGAAAACATGGTAAGAGATGTTAATTGGATTTTATTTTTTTTAAATTGGCCAAGTGGAAAGTAAGCATATCTAACTTACAAAGGTTCGAATGCACTTAAAAGAAACCAAATGATATTAGAGATGAAAAATATTACAATTATATGAATGGCTTAATGAATAAATTTAAAGTGTAATTGGTGGTTTTTGTTTAATTATTATTATTAGTATTATTTCAATTTTTAATAATAATAATAATAATAATAACAATTTAAGTTTAAGTTCACACCTAAGGTAGACACCAAATTAGTGTATGAAACCCCTTGATTATGGAACAAAGGACCTGCTTCCACCAAGAAATTTGAATACTAAAGTCTATGAAGGCATACATACTCTAACTCCTTTTGAATTTATTTTGTAATTGAATTTTTATAATTCTAATTTAATTATCAATTATTATTAAATGAATAGTAAAAATTCAGTTTTTAGAAATATTTGTAACAGTAAAAATGATAAAATATTTAAATTTATTTTAAAGACAATCATGCCTTTTTGATTTTCAATATAATTAAAAAATTGTTATGTTCACAATTGTTTATGACATCACTTTTTTTATAGCTTATGGTTACTTATTATGTTTTTCATATATATACTTTTTAATTAATAATAATAATTGAAAATAAAATTATAATTTATTTAATTTTGATATGTACATCAACAATATGATTACATGATGGAAATCTACAGTCGCAAGGTATTTTAATGTTTTTATATAACTATACTGGTTAAAATATACCTAATATTCATTTAATGTTTTTTTAATATATTTTTATTATTAATTTATTTTTAATAACCATGATTTCCTTTCATATCGTTTTTCAAATCAATCAAAAATTAATTATAATTATTTTAGATATACCCTTTTATTTAGAGAAAAACATTTTAATAATATATAAAAGCCCTGTGAGCTGAATCCTGCAAGGCAGCTGTTATTTCAAGTCATTTTAATAATATAAAAAAATCATTTAAAAAAAATAATAATATATAAACCTTCCCGCGGTCGGCAGAGACTAATAAAGTAAAGCGTGTCCCGCATGGCAGAGACTAATAAAGTAAAGCGTGTTTTTTTAGTCTGTATCCCGCAAGGCAGAGACTAATAAAGTAAAACGTGTTTTTTTAGTCTGTATCCCGCATGGCAGTGACTAATAAAGTAAAACGTGTTTTTTTTTTAAATTTTATAAAAGGGAAGAGACACCTCACCCCTTCCCAGGGCTTTACGTGTTTTTTTAAATTTCATAAAAGGGATGAGACACCTCACCCTTTCCAAAGGTTTTTCGTGGAAGATCGCCGGGACGCGCAGTGACAAGACGCCTATTTCTTTACCTCTTTGCCCTCCCTTCACATCGTTCTGCAAGCTTTCGCTTCCTTCTCAGTTATTACCTTCATTTTGTTTAGTTTTGAGGCGCTGGATAGATATGGGATCTGCTCTCCTTCCAACCCCGGGTTTTCTGGCTCATTATCAGAGCTATCCGAACGGTAATTTCAAGGGTTTGATTTATCCCAAGAAATCACACCAACATCCGCAGTCCAAGAGGAAATCTGGTCACGCTCATGGCTTTTCTCCTCAGAAGTCTAAGGTTAGGGGTGAAAATCCTGAGAAGAAACGGCCCTTGAAGACCAAACCCCAGGACGCATCTTTTCCCGAGGTAGGTAAAAGGGCTATCAACAGAATTCATAAAGCCAGTGACAGAAAATTCGGCCCTGTTGATGCCCAAACTTTGAAGAAAGAGCCGGCTAAAAATACTCTATTAATGGGGCAAGTTACAATTCTTAAGCGAGGGCAGACATTAAAGACTAGCAATAAAAGTTCAAGCCAGCGGGAAATTGCAAAGAAGATAACGGGCCAGTTAATTGTAAGCCCGACCGAGATCACGCGTCCAGATCCGAGACTTATTTCCAAGGATCGAATCGTGAAATCAAGATCCATTTCGTCAAAAGAATCCGAAGCGGCTACTCCGCCTGGACTGGAAACTGAGATCGCCGAGGAAGGCGACGGCATCAAAACCCCCAATTTTCCTGCTTTTATTTCGGAGAAATGGGCCGGTCCAGCGTTCGTGAATTCTCCAAGTCCAAGATCCTTGCCATTACCCAGGTTTTCGATCAAGAAATCCGGCCAAGAGTTGCCTGAAATCGATGGATTTGCAACATGGGATCTGAGGCGCCTGCTCGCTCTGGATTAAGCATGCTGCCTGTATTCTAGTCTCTAATATTTCCTGGATGTCGAGGTCATATGATAGGTTTTCAAGCGCTCTCCGGTTATAAGGTTCTTCCAATATTTTTGGAGCGAAGAATCTGGTCCCGTAAACTTCCAAGATTTTGGAGCGAAGAATCTGGTCCCGTAAACTTCCAAGATTTCTTGCTCCAAGATGTGGAGCACATTCTTACACCGTAGATAATGAACAAAATCAATAGCGGAAACATCATCCGCTCGGTCATAGTGAATAAAGATGGAAGTAAAGGATATCAATCTTACCTGTCCTTTAATTAATCATTCTGTATGAAGCAGCAGCAGTGGGATCGATACAGAAAGCGTTAATATCCCCTGAAGGGTAGGGATGGTTAGTTTCATAATTTGATCAATTATCATAAGAAACCATTTTTGGTGATGCATGTTATAAATTATTCATGAACACGGGTGTCAGGATACATGGAATTGCAAAGATTTCATTTAAACATAGATTAGAAATAATAAAATATATTTTAACTATAGATTAGAAATAATAAAATATTATAACTATAGATTGTATATTTTATTTTGCTTTAGTTAAGTTGGGTATATAAAATATATTTTAGAGTTTATTTATGAGGTGTAGATTAGTTGGTTTGTGTGGGGTTTAGTCTTTATCAAATCAATAGATCAAATTTTATGGGGATGAATTGAGAGTGGAAACCAATTATGGGGAATAAAAAGTATCTCGACTAAAAACATCTAAGTCCAATAATCCTTCATATATCTTGCTTTTCATAATGAAATGAATCTATGCAGGGAATCCTATTGTAATCCAAAATCCAATTACTAAATCCCAATAGAGTTGGTTGCCAGTAGCTAGATGATTAAATTGAGCTATAGAACTCTTGTATTGATATGCATTAGATCGTAATATTGTTTATCATCAATATTGAAGCTTTTAAGGAGGAAAAAGTGGAGGAATCAACTCACAAGACCATTTTTACTAGCGGGCTTCAATTTGACAAATTTGGATTTAAAACATTTCAGGAATAGTTTGAGGCATCAATTAATATTTTTTTGAGGCTAGAAATTGTTGTTTTATTTTTCATTATTTTACACAAATATTTTTTTAGTGGTGCAAGAATCACATCAATCAAAGTTCGTATGCAAAAGTTATGCCACTTGGAAGTTGATATTTTTATTTTGACCACCATAATTCACGATGATGGCACATTATGCCCCATTATTCATGGAAAATGGGCTAATCACATGATCGTGATGAACACTGTAAAAGAGTTGATATTGTAACTCTAATTAAGAGTTGAAAAGGTCAAGCCTAACCATTAGTAGGTGATGAAAATTGTAAAAGAGTAGATATTGTAACTCTAATTAAGAGTTGAAAAGGTCAAGCCTAACCATTAATAGGTTTTTTGGTTGTTATAACCGGGCTATTAGGAAGAAAAGGCGTTTCATTCTAATTGAAGCATTTTTGTTCTGTAGACAAAAAGAATAGTTGAGTGGATAGGGAGATTTGTGCACTATAGCAACGCATAGGCAATAATCCTCACTTCTTTGTCCTTACATCCATTTCCATTCAGAGAAAGATATCAAAATTGTTGGCATTATGACATAGGTTTGACGCTATGACATAGGTTTGGTGCTATGACACAGGTGTTGTCCTTGATGGCAAATCACTCAAATGACAGATCACAGTTCAGGCTCTCAGAATGAAGAAAAAAGAAATATACGCAGGTTTCTCTTAATCAAGTCGCATATACATGCGGGATCGACGATCAAAAGGCGCATATACGTATGCACGCACTTTCATGCAAGGAAAAGCGCGTACATGTGGGAAAACTTATTTTTTGGTCCATGGTATTTAGTCCTTAGTATTTAGACCTATGGTTTTGCACCATGGTATCTCGTCCAATGTGTTGAACCTAGGTATTGGGTCCATGGTATTGATTCTCTATGGTTTTGGACCATGGTATTGAGGAAGGCCTAAGACTATAAAAGGAGAAGAAGGTCACTAGGCAAATGCATTCACTCAAGCATTGAATATCTTATGAAGAGGAAGATCTAGAATTGGGTTATGGTGCATAGTTGGATCTGAACCAAAGAGGAACTTGAGCACTAGAAGAAGGATAAGTTCTATTGATGCGTCAAGATCTTAAGGCTTGAATGGTAGTATCTTTGTGTGATTTTGATTTGTTATATTTGGCGCATGACTTGATCTATTAATCTGATAATCTAGGTATAACTGATGTCTGAATAATTGAAAAGGGTAAATTATCTTTTATAGAGCTGTCCGCAGGTTCAGCAAAGCAGAGGTGTGTATACACGCTGGTTCAGTAAGTCAAAACAGCGTATACGCTGGTTGGCCTTAATACAGAAGCGTATGCATGCAGGTTCTACATATTGAAGTAGCGTACAACTCATGAGATATGTTTTATCCACTTCTGTTTATTGCTGCAATGTTCTGGGTTCAGGATTGGTTTCTGGTTACTGTTAATGTATTTTGGTTATAACATTCAGAGAAGTAATTATTTGATTCAATTTTGATTGAAGAAAAGGAGATTGGTTGATGCAGATGTATTTGATATTTGATTATTGTTATTGTTGGATCTAGTCTGAAAATTTACGAAACGTGGTCCCTGGAAGAAAAGAGAAGGTTGTAGTCTTCTGTAGGTCAGCACCTACATACTAGTACAAGAGCTAAGGGGGTTGTATCTCCCTTCTGGGAGAAGTTGGAGAATGAAAGAAGGTTGTAGCCTTCTGCAGGTAGAACTCTGCGTACTGGTATAAGACTGCACTAGTACAAACATTGTAAAAAGAAGTTTCTTATTAAAAGAAGATAGAGACGAATTACAGCAGGTGGTTTTCACCCACATTGGGTTTCCACCTTACATCATGGTGTTCATGTGTGCTTCTTGTGTGTGATGATATGTTCTATTTTACTGCACCTGTTTACTATTCATATGGTTAATAAAGTTCTAATGCACTAACTAAAGATCAACATTTAATGGATTAACTGAATCATAAGTTTACTGAATATACGATAGTTGCATTAGACACAGTTGTGTGTACACGCAAGTTCCCTTAACTGAAGTAGTGTATATGAATCTGAGTATGGAAATGAAAAAGTGTTTGATTTGATAATACTGATTCACCCGCCCTTTCAGTATTATTTCCAACAAAAACAACCTCACCTTCCAATTGGGTTTTCTCCTGAAATTTTTTTCGAGGTTAATTCCTATGTTAATTTTTGGTTTTTAAGTTTTATTTCATTATTCTCTATTTTTTATATAATTGTAATTTGCATGCATATGTAATAAAAAATAATTAATAGATCCATAAATCTAAGGAGAAATTGTTGATTTTTTAGTAGCTTGGGAGGTACTCCAAGCCCTAGGGTTAAGGGTTTGGAGGGTGAAGCACCACGAAAGTCATTTGTGGACTTGGAACCCAAGGTTGGGGTTTCGCACTCATTGACATTTGGGCCAAAACCATGAGGCATTTTGGACATGTGATGGATGGAGATGATAGAGGATTTCAAGGAGAATCTAACACTTCGAGAATCATCGAAATCTGAGATGTCCTTGATGAGATATGAATTTTTGAAGTTGACAACAATTTTTTGTGCATTCAAGTCATGTAAGCTTGAAGTGAGATGATCCAAAATACATGTCTCTTCATAAATTCATTGAGCCCTTCTAAGGTGTATAAATAGAAGGTGAATCTGATTCATTTGAAGACATCCAAAAGTGCAACATATAGCAAGAAGGGAGCTTTCATAAAGGGACTATATCTTTGTTTGGAGGCCACAGTTTAGAGCGCATCTTCAATGAAGATTAGAAGAGCACTTGAGTGTCTTCTTGTGACTATTGAAGTCCATGAGGGTATGCTGGCATATCTGAGTGAGATAACAGGTGTTTCTATGATTGTGACTGTGAACATGCCCTAACTAGGTCATCTATGACAACAGAGAGGTAGGTCATCTAGTTCATTGGTTTTAATGCAGCTTGTGTAAGCCAAGGAGGGAGGGCTAACATGTTGGTTAGAAACCCTAACTAGTGGGAAGTTTCCACAATGGTGATCAATGATTGGACAAAATCAAATGCATCCTATGGGAGCCATGTGTTGAGGTTGTCTTGGGTGTTAAGAAACCCTAACTAGGAGCATATTTCACAGAGGTAAATGTGTTGATGGCCTAAAGTATCCCTTGACAAGCAATCATAACGAGAGCTTGATAGCTAAAGGTTAGGTGAAGTTTTCGAGCCTAATGTACAACACATTTATGGACAAATGGATTGCTAGCTTGGCAGATTGGAGCTCGGGTGTCGTCCAACCTAGAAGAGCATATTGGATTAACCCGTGTTCATTGTAGCATAAGAGACTTGTAGCAGTGACAGGTGGCATCCCTCCTGGAGACTCTATGTGTTGTCTCTTGATGGACTAAGGGGTAGCTAGAGAGAAAAACGGGAGCAAATGACCGACGAGATGAGATACGACATAGAGACTATAGCAAGATTGTCATTGTATCTTGTATCCCTTGTATGGGAGTGCTAGATGTTGTATTATTCAGTTCGTTTATTATAATGAAGATTGGGTTGTTGTACATATTTGTACAATAGTTTTTAAAAAGTTGCCTGTTCTTGTGCATGTGTGATTTAATGCTTTATATTTTACACTGTCCAAAGTAGCTTTTGTTGAGATTCTTGGTTTGGTAGCATCAAAGATTCTAAGATCCTATTTTAGACCCAAGATTGTGAAAATTCAATAGAAATTAACCCTCATAGTGTAGATTTTGGAATTTCTAAGTATAATTTTATCAGATTTGTTGTGACAAATTGTCAAGTGGATTATCCACGATAGTTTATAGATCATATTGGTATAAGAGCAGGTTTCTTTGGGTATATTGTTGGGAGTTCCAAGGGATCCAAATCAATTAAGCCCAAAGTCACCAAATGTCAAGTTAGTTAGAGAAGATGGGGGTTTTCATATATAGGTCGAATTCAAGAGGAAATTGGCAGATTGGGAAGAAACAAAGAGGTTATTAGAGAAAGGACCAAAAAAGGATCAATCCAATTCGAGTACTGTGAACCAGGCATAGTCCCTATTCAAAATGGAAGTAATGGTTGACATCAATCCATATCAAGATGAGATTGATGCTTTGAATAAAAATCATGAATTGTAGTAATTAGAAATTTATTTTAGTGTTCAACATATAGAGGAAGAAAAAAAGTTTTTTTTTTCTCAGTTGAAATAAGTGAGCCATGCCTTGACATAGTGGGAAAGCCACATGAACAACTTGAGGTTGGAGGGAGATCCTCTAATGACTAAGTGGGAGGATTTCGAAACCCTCATAAAGTTACAATTTTATCCCATCATGTATGTAGATGACCAGTGGATTAATTCAGGTATAAGCAAGGGCAGAGTGTACATAAGTACACAATAGAGTTTAGAAATATGGCCATAATATTCGGAATCTCCCCAAATAACCCAAATGTACTCCTCAAGTACCTGAGGTATATATGCAGACATCTACAAAAACAAATGTTGTTATTCAAACCCAGATTGGTGGATAAAGCTTGTGTATAAGAATAGTTGCTAGAGAATGTACGCCAAAAGAAAGGGAAATCAAATAGGTCGCAGCAAAATGAGCATCAAGGTGCTTCTAAGAAGTGGAAAGGGGAGGAGATAAAAAGACAATAGCCATAATGCACCAGTGAAAATATCCCAACAAACACTATAACCATCACAACTTAGGTGTTCATACAGAGAAGAAGTGATGGAAATTACATATAGAGCTTTACCCAAAGAACAGAAAGAAAGATGCAAAGAAGAAGAGCATCATTGTCATTGATTCAAGCAATTAGGTTGAAAGCAACTTGGAGGTGGATAAGAAGATTGCTTGGAGGTGAATCTGAGTAGCCTTCAACAATAGGAAGAGAATGAAAAGACTATGCTCTTTCATATAAAGATATAGGTCAAGAAGACAAATATTGATGCTTTGTTCGACTCAGGATCATAGGAAAATATCATTGCAACAAAGCAAGTTGACAAATTGGGATTGGGAGTTTGTGATCATTCCATGTCCATTGGGATGGATAAATAAAGATACATCAGTAAAAGTAACTGAACAGTGCAAAATTATATTTGTATAAATTATGATTTATTGATGAATTAGAACTAGATGTAGTTCCCCTTGATGTATGTGGAGTGGTGTTTGGAAGTTTTGCATGTACATGGAGGATGCAATCTTCATGTGAGGAGCCAACTCATACCACCTCATGAAGGATGGAAAATCCTTCACCATAAATGTGCACAAGGGCAAGTCCAAAATTTTTCTAATAAATGCCAACCAAGCCAAGAAACTAATTAGTTTTAGAAAGAAGTATGTTTTACTATTTTCAAGATAAAATTAGTTTGAAGAGTCTGTCAGAGAAAATTCACCTAGACGAGTGTGATAAGAAACATAAACAACAACAGGAATAGTTTCTACAGGTGTACATGAATGTGTTATAGGTGCCTAAAGGGATACCACCCAAGAGGGAAGTGGATCACAAGATCCATCTATTTCAGAACGCCTCATTGCCAAAATTTGGGTTGTGTAGGTAGTTTTTTATAGAGGCAAGTGAGGTGAAGAAGAAACTACAACAACTATTAGAACAGGGTTTCATTCGACCAAGTATCTCACCATGTGGATCACCCATCATCATTGTGCTAAACAAGGATGGGACTTCACAAATGTGTATTGATTATAAGGATTTAAACAAAATCACGCTCAAGAACAAGTACACATTTCCTAGGATAGTATTTTGCATCGAATGTAGAAATCAAAATACTTCACCAAACTAGGCTTAAATTTTGGATATCACTAGGTTCAAGTTAGAGAAAAATATGCCTAGAAGAATGCCTTCATAACCAAGAAAGGTTTGTATAAGTAGTTAGTCATTCTGTTTTTCTTGTGCAATGCACCAAATAGGTTTATGATGTTAATAAATGAGATATTATTCCATTTTATAAATTCATTTGTTATTGTCTATTTGGTTCAGATACTAGTATACAATGCTACCTAGGAGGAGCACATCTCACATTTGACGTAGGTGCTTAAGACATTAAATAATCACTAGCTACTGGAAAATCTCAAGAAATGTGGGTTTTCACAATAGTCATTGGTGTATCTAGGGTATGTGATAGGTGGAGGAGAGCTTAAGATAAATCCTGCCAATATGGAGGCCATCATAAAGTGGCTAGTGCATACTAATGTTTCTGAGGTCAAGAGTTTCATTAGGGAAGCATAGTACGTAAGGAAATTCATAGCCTCATTTTTAGCAGTGGCAACACCACTCCACAACATAACAATGAGTGGAAAGAGTTTCCAGTGAGGAAAGGTTTAATAGATGGCCTTTGACGAGTTTGAAAAAAGGATCATTCAAGCACCAATTCTGCCATTATTGAACTTGTAATAGTCCTTCAAAGAGAAGACAAATGTGAGTGGGTATGTTATGGGAGCAGTCTTGACGTAGGGAGGAATGCATATATGCTACCATTATAAAGTATTTCATGGGGTATTTCTTAACTCACCTACCCATGATAAGGGTCTACGTGCCTTGGTGCAAGTTGTGAAGAAGTGGAAACATTATTTGGTGGGAAAGGAGACAATAATCCACATAGATCACTAGCCACTATAGTATGTGTAGGACCAAAGTATGCTACAAAAAACTCGACATTACAAGTGTTTTTTACAACATTTCATTTAGTGATGAAGCATAAGAAGGGAAACACAAACAAGTTGGAAAACATTCTTTAAAGGATACCCACATTAAAGATCAAAACTTTGGGAACTCTGAAGCACATGGAGCCATTCACCCATGATGCATACAAAGAGACATATTTAGAGGTTGAGGACTTAAATGATGCATTTGAACAGTTGCAAAGCGAGATTCATGTGCATGACGGTGACATGACAACTGACTACATCCTCCAAGATAGTTTATTCTACATGATGGATAAATTATGTGTTCCTAAAGGTGAGTGAATGCAACTAATTAGAGAGGCTCATGCCTCTAAAGTTGCAAGGACCTTCAGTATATGAAAGATGACAGTCAACTTGTATAAGTATGTGTATTAACCCAAGATGCAAGAACAAGAAGCTAGGGACATAAGAGGATGCATTCTTTATTATACCAACAAGCCTAGTACCAATAAGTAGGGTCTATATCATCCCTTTTTTGTACCCACTCATCATTGGAGAAGCATTTCCATGGAATTTGTGGGATGTTTACTAACTGTAGAAATTTCACCGTAAATCACCTGATAATGCAATATACTAAAGCAAAATACTTGATCTACTTCTACTATCAAACTTTGCAGAAGCTTAATCAATTTGAGCTAGATCAATCAAAACACATATAACGGAGAAGAAGAAATCATACACATGAAACACAGAAGAATACTCTGGGGAAAGCCTCATCTAAAAACCTCGATCTCTGTATTATAATACAAGTGGAAATATCTCAGGATTACACAAAGCTTTAGCTCTCAAGCTATCCTACTCTCAATACAATCCCTCACTACTGCTCCTAGATAGAATAGACAACACATATTCCTTCCTTCAGTCCTCCAAGCCTCCTATTTCCTTGCGTAGTTTCTCCTAGGTCCTCCAACTACAACTTGTGTGATTCTCACCTCACACACAACACTGACCTCTAAAATAACTGTGCAATCCTAAAGGAGATAATTCCTTCTACATGGATGACTTTCCTATATAGGAAAAATCCTCCAACTGATAATACGCTATCCCTTCCTCTAATCTCAACTGGGTCTCTATCTGAACTGACATGCATGAGTTATTTATGAGAGAATATTCAGTTATCTAGAGAGCAATAGTTACATGCATGCATGCATTAACTAACTGAACTCACAATTAATTCTACAAACTGTTAGAACTAATATAACTAGACTTAACTCAATTAACTAAGCTAACTAATTACAACTCATCCTTATCTCTTTAACTGAAGGATAAATTCCTCAATCAATGGAGAAACTGTTGCATGTCCCCACATAGACTATATATTTTATTTTCTACAACTAATTAACTCAAGATGAACTAATTAATTATTTTACAAACAGCTGCTAAGGTCAAATTCAAATTTTTACTTCTCTATTTTAGTTCAGGGACCAACTAAAATAGGAATCCATCCTGAAATGCTATTTATAGCAAGCTATTTTTAGCACTTCCATTTTTCATTCCTTGTTGCTTTGTCCAACACTGGTACCCGAACTGCTATTTATAGCAATGCTATTTTTAGCATTTCTTGTTGCCACTTTCAACACTAACAATTAGGAAGGGACATGCCTACCTATTTGTGGTAGTTGACAAGTTTAGCAAGATGTGCGTTTTGATGCCTTATAAAAATACCATCAATGGAAAGAAACAATGAAATCATTATTTCGATAGGTTTGGGTGCATTTTGGGATAGCCAGGAGCATTGTTTTAGACAAGGACACAAGATTTCTTAGTGCTTTTTAGACTACAGTGTGGAAAAAGTTATATGTGAATGTGAGGAGGTCTATAACATTCCATCCATAGATAAATCGATAGACATAAGTAGTCAACAAGACTTTGGTGCAACTTTTGAGTGGTTAGAATCATAAGCATCTGAAGACTAAAGAGAAAAAATGGTATATATCCAACACTCCTATTACATATCAATACACACTTCTACTGGTAAGTCCCCATTTGAAACTTGTTTTGTATGTTTTCCACCTTCACCTTTTGATATTGCATATGGGTAGCAAGGAGAAGTGAGGGAGGATATTACAAGATATGACTTAAGGGTAGATAAATTTGTTGAGAAGATCAGGAAAATCCATATATAGGTACATGAGACACCACAAAAGTCATAAAAAAAATACAAGGCCAAACTGTAAGCCCCCTGCCCACATTTACAAACCCTCCGAGTAAAAGTGAAGTAAAGTGCTACTATGACACATGAAATATTCACTCAGTGAAACTATGACATATCACGTGTGTTCATGACATACTAAACAATACCCTTAATTTGACTACATATTGTAAAATATCTCTAAAAAGTCACATTATTTAACCCCCTACAATATGAATCCAATACACCTTCCCAATTTAAAAAACCCTAATTTCACTATATCTTGTAGGTATCCATTTTTTTATACCTATTTATATTTTTTCATTAACTTTGAGCTCCACTTTTTATACCTGCCAATATAACAACCTTTTACCGCTATTATATGCTCAATAGATTATGTCATTTCCTCCTCAATATATATCCTCCAATATGAACCCACGTGGTATGGTATTTCTCCCCAAGTGAAGCCCTTGTGGTAAGTGTTGTTGGGAAAAGTATCCAATACGAAATAACCCTATCCCACTCTAAGGGTGATAGTACCTCAGCAACAACTGAATTCAAAGCTATTCAAGATTACTTCTTTATGAGATGTAAGAGAGAGGAGAAAGGGATCCACTAACCGTTGTCTTCCGCTAATGGTTGATCCAATCTTCCCTCTTTGCTGCTTGCTCCCAGCTCCTTGCTCTTTCACTGGCCCAGCTACACAAAGATCCTGCAAAAGCACAAGAAATGGAAACTACAAGAAGCATACATCCATAACTGATTCAAGGATTAGAATAAATCAAATATACAAGCATCAATACGCCACAAAGATACATGCATATAGAAGAACCTCAAATACTTTATTAATGGAAGAAGTAAAGTTCTGAGAGTGTTACAACCATGAGAGGCCCAATCCAGCAACACCTCCCAGCAGAAAGAAATCTCCTCTTCACCTCCTTCAAAGCAATCACCCAATAGTTCTATGCACAAACCAACAGCACTTCCTTGCATTCACAAAATTCCAGCCTCCCTAGACCTCATGAGAGAGCTCTATATATAGGAGTTTTGGAGAAAGGATGAGTCAGCTTGAGGCTGGCATGAAGCTGACTAGTGTCCTCTCCCACTTCAGTTATACTTCAGTTCTTGAGTCCACTTGGAGTTTCTTGCTTCCACTTGGAGATCTAGATCCTCTTACTCATCACAAGGCGAATTCCCTGATCCAAGTGTCATTTTGGAAGCTTCCTGGGCATTTGACACCTTGCAGAATGACTGTGCCACTTGGCCAATCTCGCCCAGCGCAGGTAGCCTTCATTGCTTTTGACATTCAGCGCAGGTACAGAGTGGAGCAGTTGACATTCAGCGCAGATGCTCAGTGGAGCAGCTGACATGATCCAGAAATAGCTTATTTTTGAGTGTTTTCAGGTGGAGAACTGATTTTCAGTGCTGTGGTTTGCTGACCTTGTTCCTCTAGGGGTAGGAACAACATGTTTAGGGACTTTGGATCCCTCAAATTATTGACATTTCATGCTTCATGCTGTTAGGCACAAAAATGTCTATAACAGTTGCCCCCTAAAGTATGAGGTCGTTTATCGGGTGAAATGCTTTATCAGGAGGATCCGAAGTTCATTCAATCGCTGAGAGGTGCCCTATAATAAAATACAATACAATACATTATTTTTCATTCTGCTTTCATGATCTAGTTGAGGCGGGCATTCCCATGCTCAGCTTTATAAATTCATTTTGGTACATAGAACAGACGATCGTCTGGTGGTAGACTGATAATTCTCTGCTGAAATTATCATCCTTTGAGTAGGATGATCATCTGCTGCAATGATGTACATAACAAATGTCTTTATATCCTGAATATATATATCGCAGCCCGGATGGATGAAACTAGATCCGGGGTCTTCAAACTCGTTCGATCTTCACTCTAAGTACAAGTCGATCCATGTGAGAATTGCGCTGAAGTCGAACATGGAAAGACATCGCTTGATTACCGGTCAATAATGTAAACCGTTAACAAGCGCGAGAGGAATCACTGATAATGATAATGACCCTCAAGGTACTGCAGTACAATTCACGTGGTGTGAATAAAGGACTTGGCGTCGAACACCACGCAAAATCTTCTGGTCGAAGGTCATTGATGTATACCTGTCGCCGGAAGTGAGAAACTTGCCATTGAGGCATGCAAGCTTCAAAGTACTGGGGGGGGTTGTTCCTAGATCAACTTCTTGGATAATGAGCTGAAGTCGACAAGAAGCGATCCGTCAAAGGAGGGCCTTAATGAATCCCACATCAGTGACATGGAACGGAGCTAATGATTTTAGTGGAGGTGAAAACGATCTGTGAAATATGATTCAGGGTGGCGATCATGAGTGGATGAAAGATAATGTATGGCAGTGGATGGGACGCGGTTGACTCTTTCTGAACAACATCTCTTGAACATATAACGACACTGATGTGATGGATCGGTAGCATTACCCCAAATGTGGATGGTTTGGCGAGGACCATGGTGATGAGACCGGTGAATGAAACAACCCAACCCGATGTGATACGGAGGACAAAGTGTCATGTTCAAGATCGACTTGCTACCATTAAAGCTTTGAGGTTCTCCCAATTTTTCCCCAGTCATTTTTGACCAGTACCTCTTTATTTCTGTCAAGCTTGAGGAGGATAACATATGCTTGTTCTATAACCTGCCCTTCGGGAAAGCCCATCGCTATGTTTTAACGAACCTAGCGATAGGGAAACTCGTTCTCGTCTAAATACAAGTTTGTCGCTATTTAATCATTTTAACGAGTCTAACGACAAGGAAAACTCGGTCCTTTTCATTTTTAGAGAGTCTGAAAAGGTACAGAAAGTTAACTCTAAAATTCCTTTTTCGTCATCTAATCCCTTAAGTCCGAAAAAGTATAAAACAATACAGAAGGAATGAGTTTTCGATAATTTTAACGAGCCGAATAAAACAAGCGCTCGACCTTTTTGTGCAATAATCCCTCAGGTCCAAAAATATTAAAATCTAGAGGAGGGATAGCTCTTCCGGTCCTTTTAACGAGCTGGAAGGCCAAAACTCGGCAAACTTTTCATTTTTTACGAGTCAGATGAAAAGAGCTCAAAGAAGACTCATCTTTTGAGGAACGAGTGATAAACAGGGATAGCAGCAGATTCCAGGTACAGGTTGGAATTTTCCAATCACGGCAGTGTCACAAGGATGGCTAAGTGAAATCACTCTTCGCAGCTGTTCCTCAAAATGGGTAAACAATCATATGGAGGTGAACGATTGGCCAAATGAAATGGATGTGGTGGGTGTAAACACGACCAAGGCTTTTATGGCTAATAAATTTACGATCACAGTGGTTATTTACCGAGATGGGTTCATTTTTTAATGAGCTTGAATGCGCCAAAACACTGCTCAATGCTTATGTTTATTTTTTAACGAGCATGAATTCCGCGTTAAAACTGCTCGGAATCCACCGTGTTTACAGTATTTGTTAGGAATTCAAAAACTGAAGGGTGATAAAGGTCAATTCGAGTATCTTCTTCATATTCCGGAAGAAGGGAACGATGGTGGTGATCATTCCATGGTGCCCCCTCAATCATCATTGATTGTAAGATTCCTTCGTCGGTCCCATGTATTCTCGACCAAGGATCTAATGGGGTTCCATATTCTCTAGACCTATCTACCCAAACGCTTGACGAGCGTTGATTTGGGCTCGCCTCCCATGCTTGAAAGATTGATTGCTACAATATTTCTAAAGGGCTTGGGGGCAAAACCATTGAATGATCCATGTTGACCTTCGTGGAAGATATCATGTTGCAGGTTGCTACAAACGGTACATTTCCTGTATAAATAGGAGGTGGTAGCGCGAAAGTTCCCATCAATGTGGGGTCTTTCAATAATCCTACTCCAATATCTTGAATTGAATGGTTGCTCTCATGGATCATGGGAATGCTTCCTGTAACTTGTGAACCATTAGGGAGGAAATTCTGTTGGTCGACGATCGTAATCCCTCCTTCAAACGGGAATGCGATCTTCCTAAAATAAGTCGACACGACAGCTGCCATGGCATAAATCCATGGTCTACCCAGTAGGATGTTATAGTCAAGATTTCCATCAATGACTTCTACATCAATTTCTACTGTTTTTCCTCCTAATTCAACTTTCAAGTTGTTAAGGATACCGTAAGGGGTATAAGTCCTTCCGTCGAAAGCTTTTAATGTTGTCGAAGATCGCGACAAGGTTGGAGATCCTAAAGTTTTCCAGCAACTCATTGACATAATACATGTCGAGGCTCCCTCATCAATTATTGTTCTGTGAACAGTTTTGTTGAGCGCTTTCACTTGAATAAGGAAAGCTAGCTGAGCTGGTAACTGAAGATCATATCCCTTGTGATCAAAGGATACAATATTGGAATCCTTAGGATCAACCCCACCAATTTCCAATAACAATGCCTGCCTTTGGGTTGGACAATTTTGTAGTACTTCAAGAATCGACATAGCGGATGGCGATTGGGCCAAATCTTCCACTATGTTATAATGCTGCGCCGCTCTGGCACGAGGATTAAATGTCGACTTGTGTACTACACCCTTTGGCGGTTTTATTGTTAATTCAGGGACGGTGGGCGTTACAACTTCTGTCGAAGTTGTTGTCGAACTACTTGGTTGATCTTTACCTTTTTCGTTCGACAGCTGATGATTCCCGTAATCTTTGTTCCTTGTCAAAATCAAAGCATCATTCTGCTGTTTCAAAACCGACAACATAAGTACTTGCGACGGGGAAGCATTTCCACTATCAACCAGATTTTGACCTGGGTTGGGAAACGGATCAGTTAGCACAGCTGAGGTTTGGGAACTTTTAAAGAACCTTTTAAGCTCAGCTTTGTAAGGACAATCCCTTGTCCAGTGATCTTC
The DNA here is from genome assembly GCA_031772625.1 of Pinus tabuliformis. Classification (NCBI taxonomy): domain Eukaryota; kingdom Viridiplantae; phylum Streptophyta; class Pinopsida; order Pinales; family Pinaceae; genus Pinus; species Pinus tabuliformis. The sequence continues at coordinate 1,374,361,347 of CM062820.1, forward strand.
GTCACATATCATACATGGACTGTTTGGTTTCCCTTTTCCAGGAGGGTTTGAAGAATTTTTTCCAGGGGATGACTCACCCTGCTTCTTCTTCTTCCCTTTGTTTTGCTTTTTCTTGCTTCCTGGTTGATTGGTTTCTTTGCCTTTATCTTCCGATACGGCATTTACTTCCGAAGCAAGAATTTCTTCTTTTGCATTTTGATCCGAATTCTTACTGGCTTTCTTTGACGAAGCCTTTATCGATTTCGTGTTTTCCGTGCCAATCACGCCATCACCGGCATGAGAGTCACTATTTGATTTAGGAGGGGGAGGAATTGAAAATTCCGGTCTAGGGGCGTCAGGTATTTTGTCATAGAGCGTCCCGGACTGAGTATAAACTAAGTCCAAATACTGCGCACGAGCAATAACTTGCTCCTCTGTTACGACTCCCCCCTTAGCCACATCTTCCGTAATAGCCGGAAGTAATGACTTTATAAACCATTCAGCTAATAGCTGATCGGGAACATATGTTTTCACCATCCTACGACGACGACACCACTCATGTATATGATCAGATATATGGGTAGCAGTTGTCTGTTTGAAGTTGGTTAATATTTCTGTTCCCATTTCATACCTTATCGGTAATTGAAAATGGGTTAAGAAGGTCATGGCTAGGGAACTAAAATTGTCGAAAGAGGCTCTTGGCAATTCAATATACCATTTAGCCGCTGGACCTGTCAATGTCCTCTGAAAAAGGCGAAGTCTTATCGAATCGTCGTTAAGGGTGTTTGACGAACACCACAGATGAAAAGTCATCACGTGATTCGATGGGTCTTCACCTGGATTTCCATTGAATTTAGGAATGTCAGATGGAAGTTTATGAGGAATCGCTGGCCACCAAGGGGCATAAGCAATCGGATCGTTGGTTAAACGGTGTAAATCGGGTAACTCTAAAGTTGCCACGAATGGTAACTGTTGATTCAGGTTAGGCGAAGCGTAACCAGGGTACGATGGAATCGCTTGAGCGGTGGGCCTTTGCATACCAGCATAATGTAATTGATGTTGGTATGACTGATACGGTTGGTGGACTTGACCACTGTAAAGTGGTTGGTTTTGACCGTTTTGGATATACGGTTGTCCACTATTCGCAAAGATCTGCTGCTCAGAATCTTGGTACACTTGCTGGAACTGCGGTTGTTGGTATTGTACAAGCCATGGTTGTGACGCCATGTTCTGTTGCGCCATGCTAACCATTGGACCAAGGTGTGGGGTAATTGTACCCGTTTGTACTTGTGTCGTCCCACCAGTTGGCGATTGTGGTTGTGACCCATGGTCACGCGACTGTTGCATTACAACCTAAGAAATCTGAGGTTGACATGTAACAGGCATCGCTTGAACTTGCGACATGGTTACAATAGCCGGTGTGGTTGGGATGTTCGTCACAGGTACACACTGTTGCATAGAATATACAATCCTTGGTTGTTGAGGTAGCATAGGTACCCAACTACTTGATGCAATTCCAGTATAACCTGGATACTGTTGAGAACTGCCATATGGATATCCTCCCGGAGGAGGTAATGAAAGGGCATACTGCCCTCCATATGGTAGCAATCCGGAACTCAGAGGGATTGTTAGTCCTTGAGGACTAGATGGCCCAAATTGACCTCCATGAGGATCAATCTGTCGAGTTTCAACATAAGAATTACCGGGTATTACTCCGGATGAACAAACTGGAACAGACCATACTGTCGAAATAGTCCCTTGGTGGACTCCTTCTAGCTGTTGAGAGCTAGTTGGGATAGCTGGTATGCCAGCAAACATCGTTGGAGTGACGGCAGGGACTTCTGCTGTCGCTGTGTCATTTGACATAGTCCTAGACGATGACGGTTGTTCAGACATTTTAAGTCTATCCAAAAGATTGCCTAGCGATTCTACAGGGACTTCCACTTGTGGTGGATTAACTTCTGATGAAGGAAATAGAGTGACCCCGACTCCAAAATGAGTTGGAGTACTTGCTTGCGGATCCTCTGCAATTTCCTCTATCGCAATCAAACCCGGTGGAAGAGGAAGACCGTCAGGTCCGTAAAATATTTCTGGTGCCGAAGAAGTGGTTGCTTCGACAGCGACAGTTGTTTGGGGAACAAAACTTTCTGGACCGGTTACAGATGGAACTGGTTCAGTTACACAAGTATTTGCCCCCAGACTAGGATCAATATTACTGTCCTTCTGTGGCTGTTGAACTTCTTCTATAGAGGCAGGGTTTCCAGAAATGTAAGGAGTAACCAGAACCTCAGATGCAGTCGGAACACTTGTTCTAACTTTCAAAGGGGATTTTGAACCGGTTAAACGAGTTCGCTTTGCCCGTACTGTTTTCGATTCCGGGGACAAAGACGGTTGACTCGTAAGCCTCCGCGAACGACGAGGTTTCAATTGACTTTCTTCCACGATTGCGGATTACTCGATCAACTAAAATATTAAAAGGGGAAATTTGTGTTTCCGAATTGAATGAATTTTATTAGACGCTTTTAGAAACAACTTGCTTTTTCACTTTTTAAGAGTCGAGAAAAAGCTAAAGATGACTCTAGTCTCCTTCGATGTATTAACGAGCGCGAAGTGACAAATGCTCGATTGGACTTTTTCAGTTATAGAGTTTGAAAAAGGCCAAAAGAAACTGCTTTGGAGATCTAGGCAGAGGGTGTGCCAAACCTTTCGCAAAACCACAGAATACGTTTTACGGTACGAGTGGTCGATCTTCGTGAATGCTGTGTTCACTGCATTGCGATCAGTAGGGCGGCCGACACGGTTTCCTATGGATAAAGGCTTTATTCCTATAGGGGTCTCCCAATATATACGCGACGGTACGTGGGAGCACAAGTCCGTATTAGTGCCACCGACTCTCAGGAGGAATCACCCACCTTCGTCGAGATCGACAGTCACTACGTTTAACGACGCCGGAACACGTCTCTAGCTTAGACCTCTAGATGTTTGCGTTATGTTTCAAAGCGTTGTTAGGTTCATTCAATATATTTTAAGTTGATCTTTTTAAAGTTTGCCTTTCAAGGTTCACCACGAGATGTATTGATACAAATTCCTAAATGCAGTCTAAGATGAGAAGCAAGCTTTTTCAATCTTTTTGACTTATGAAAATCTTAACTACTGAGGGAAAAGAGTGACAAAATCTTTTCACACAGATCAAAGAGCACTCGCTAATGCACTTTTTCCCTAAATCAACATACAAACTTATATGCAAAATGCAAAGATGCAGGTATTTCTTTTCTCTTTCTTAATGTTTGTGCGATACAAAAAGAAAGCTGTTGTATAATTTCGAATTCAATTTCAAGTGAAAGCAAACAAGCTTGTCCAAAATCAAAAGACACCTTAAGATTTACTTGTTTCGACACTAGAAATATATAAACTCAAACCAAATGACGAAAGCAAAAGCTCAATCAGCTATGAACAGCAAACAAACTAACTCTTAAGATCAAAACGACACTTTATCACAGGTCTAGATCTAAGAGGTCACAACAAGACTAGTTCACTTTCGTTATGGGAAACTGTAAATGATACAAGAAATACACAAAGAACAAACACAGTTTCTTTATACAACCGAGGCGGAATAGTGACAAGGAAAGTTGGTTTCAGATAGGCACATTGACTGGTAACAAACAGCAAAAACAAGAGTGAAAACAGGGCAAGAAACAGCAGGAAACCCCAGTAGCACAAGGCAAGACTGGTCCAGCGCAGGTGGGACACTGTCTGTTTGACCTTTAGCGCAGGTAGCCCCTTCGGGAACTACGCTGAAATGCAAACAACCTTTGTACAGCCTGCACTGAAGAACGAAACTTTCGTTTCTCTTGGTTTCCGGGTCACAGATTGCTCAAAAATTCACAGTTTTGGCTCAAATCAGAAGCTATCAGTCAAGGACACACTAAGGGATGACAAGGAGGATGAAAATCTATCACTAAGACCTTATTAGATTCCTTGTGGATCAGCTCTTCAAATCATAAACTTGCCCAGAGACTGAGCTAGAGTAGCTGCCCTCTACTTTGTATTTGAAAGATCCAAATACAGTTCGATTCGGTACTCCCTTTGTTTATGAAATGAATAGCAAAAACACAAACAACCAACAAGATACGATCCCCAGCGGAGTCACCAATTTGTTGTTGGGAAAAGTATCCAGTACGGAATAACCCTATCCCACTCTAAGGGTGATAGTACCTCAGCAACAACTGAATTCAAAGCTATTCAAGATTACTTCTTTATGAGATGTAAGAGAGAGGAGAAAGGGATCCACTAACCGTTGTCTTCCGCTAATGGTTGATCCAATCTTCCCTCTTTGCTGCTTGCTCCCAGCTCCTTGCTCTTTCACTGGCCCAGCTACACAAAGATCCTGCAAAAGCACAAGAAATGGAAACTACAAGAAGCATACATCCATAACTGATTCAAGGATTAGAATAAATCAAATATACAAGCATCAATACGCCACAAAGATACATGCATATAGAAGAACCTCAAATACTTTATTAATGGAAGAAGTAAAGTTCTGAGAGTGTTACAACCATGAGAGGCCCAATCCAGCAACACCTCCCAGCAGAAAGAAATCTCCTCTTCACCTCCTTCAAAGCAATCACCCAATAGTTCTATGCACAAACCAACAGCACTTCCTTGCATTCACAAAATTCCAGCCTCCCTAGACCTCATGAGAGAGCTCTATATATAGGAGTTTTGGAGAAAGGATGAGTCAGCTTGAGGCTGGCATGAAGCTGACTAGTGTCCTCTCCCACTTCAGTTATACTTCAGTTCTTGAGTCCACTTGGAGTTTCTTGCTTCCACTTGGAGATCTAGATCCTCTTACTCATCACAAGGCGAATTCCCTGATCCAAGTGTCATTTTGGAAGCTTCCTGGGCATTTGACACCTTGCAGAATGACTGTGCCACTTGGCCAATCTCGCCCAGCGCAGGTAGCCTTCATTGCTTTTGACATTCAGCGCAAGTACAGAGTGGAGCAGTTGACATTCAGCGCAGATGCTCAGTGGAGCAGCTGACATGATCCAGAAATAGCTTGTTTTTGAGTTTTTTCAGGTGGAGAACTGATTTTCAGTGCTGTGGTTTGCTGACCTTGTTCCTCTAGGGGTAGGAACAACATGTTTAGGGACTTTGGATCCCTCAAATTATTGACATTTCATGCTTCATGTTGTTAGGCACAAAAATGTCTATAACAGTAAGACATGAACTAACCTCCAAGTTCATGCTATGGAAGTGGCGCCGACAAACCAACAACTTTACTCACACCCCTTAGAGACCACATACCACTTAGAAGGATACCACCCCAAGTGGTCAATCCCTGAGTTGGACCCTGTTTTCACTGACTTAACACCCCAGTCACATGCACAACAAGGCAAGAGTGCAATTATAGGCTTCCAAACACACACATAGGCCTTCCTCCATGCAGTTATGACCTAATTTCCCTTGTTTTGTGCCAACAATTTTGAGATATGAGCCACTTTTCTAGGCTAGCCTCCATACCACCATCAAAAAATTCTTGTAACTTTCCAAAATCACATTTTACATTACGACAATGCTAAACCTTCAAAGTGGAAGTAAGAAGTTGACATAGACTACCTAGAACATGATAAAAATTTTGTTAAACATGTAAGTTACATATCATGAGTTCATATATGATCATAAAAATCTGAACTTCATCTGAAAATCACCGAGAATGTATGATTCCCTCTCAAGTAGATGCAACCACACTTGTTAGCCTATGCATTCATCAACCATTCAATAACTTATCAAAGTAGAGCAAGATCCATAGCTAGAGCACATCATAGAACCATGCTTATGACCAACATATAACCATGAAAAACAACCATAGAATCCACATAATTACAAGTAAAATGCTCATAGATTACAATAGGAAAATAACTCCTATTAACTTGCAAAAGCCAACCAAGTCAGAGACTTCCACATACCACCTAACCATAGATTGAGTTGAACCAAATCTTTCTTTCAACCAATCACCCCCTGTGCCATATTCTAAGCATGAATGTGGGATCTCATGGGATAAACCAAGACATGAAAAACCAAGGGAATCTAGAGGGCAAACCACCTTCACCCTCAAACTATCATGATCTCACCTAAACTGGTCTCAATATCACAAAACCAAACCAAGTTTGGATGCCTCAGAATTTATTCACCATGCCTTGAGGAATTTTCCTATCTACACCCACCTGTCAAGGCCTTCATGAATAAAACCATCTCCACCCCAAACCCTGAGGAATTTTCCTGAGATCACCTCACCCAATTCAAAACCTTCCGGTAATACAAAGCTCAACTAGAAATGAATCCCATCACACCATGGATCTCCAAGAAATGGTAAGGCAAGTATAAATCACTGTCAAACTAGGAAAAGCCCATGCCATTTATAGAAAATGAACCAAATAAACAAATTCATGTACCATGCATTCACACCTTAGCTAGGAAATCACAATTTCATTTTCCTTCCTTGCTTTCTTTTCCTCTTGGAGCTCTGTCCCTCTCTTTCTCAATTGACCTAAACTAAAAATGACAAAATCTAAATCAACAAAAACCATGAATTGATTCTATGATGACATTTTATTATTGATGTCTCCCTTTTCTCCATTTTCCTTCATTTTTCCTGTAATTTCCTTAGCATGCAAATCTGTGTCTCTTCACCTTCCTTTTCTCCTATTTCCTTATTTTTGTAAACAGATGTCAATTATTGCCTCTTTTCCTTTTCCAATTCCTTTTCCAATTTTCATAGCCATAAATAAACCAAAAGTGATTCCCACTATAGTGTTTTCCCAACATTCAACTTGGAATACGTGTCCCATGACCTTGGTCTTATTTTGCATGTATGATCCTTTATTACATGAAAATTTAACTAGGGGCTATTACAAACCCTTGCCGCTTAAGGGAACACCACCCTCGGTGTTTCTTGACACCTATGACCAGAAAACCACTGAAAACAAAACTTAGTACTTATGGATCTTTATAACATAGCTCAATGTAGTATTTACAATGACATTCCGCTAAAAACAAATTATTGGAGCTTTATAACATAACTCATTGCTATATATATATATATATATATACACCAAAAACTCATTTTCTTGAACCAACAAATAATGAAGGATACAAAGCCCGCATCTAATCAACCATCTCCCATGTAGCTTTAGCAAGCCAAAGTGCTTCCTCTGCACTTTAGCTTGCTCTATTGCTCAGTTCTAGAAAACCACTGAAAACAAAACTTAATACTTATGGATCTTTATAACATAGCTCGATGCAGTATTTACAATGACATTCTGCTAAAAACAAATTATTGAAGCTTTATAACACAACTCATTGCTATATATATATATATATATATACACCAAAAAATCATTTTCTTGAACCAACAAATAATGAAGGATACAAAGCCCGCATCTAATCAACCATCTCCCATGTAGCTTCAGCAGGCCAAAGTGCTTCCTCTGAAATTTAGTTTGCTCTATTGCTCAGTTCTAGAACATGAGTAGTTTCTATTACAATATACATTGTGGTTTTGGCTGGAATTCTCCCTCTATTCCACTTGTAATACAAACCATTGAATCACCTTATCAACATACTGCACATATCTCTTAAGCAATGAAACATGGAAAACATCATGGATTTTCACTGTTGGAGCTAGTGCAAGTATGTAGGTCACTGTTCCAATCCTCTCGAGGATCCTAGAAGTCAAACAACACCAAGGTGCCAACATGGCACATGATCTAATCCTCAAAGAGCTCCTCTTGGGATTGATGTGCAAGTACACATGCTCCTCAACATGAAACTCCTTAAATGCCATGTGCTGATATGCATAACTCTTCTACCTATCATGTGCTTCCTTCAAACACCCTGTTCACTTGATCACTCCAGCTGATAGGAGTATTACAACTTCGCCTATAAAGAGCCTCAAATGGACTCATCCTCAAGGGTTCTTGATACCCATTATTATATGAAAACTCTAGCAATGAAATATACTCTTCCCACTTCCTCTAATAATGCATAACATACATCCTCAACATGTCCTCGAGAATCGTGTTGACCCTCTCAGTTTGTCCATCTGTATGTGGATGATAAGTTGTACTAAAGTCCAACTCTATCCCCAAACCTACAAACAACTTTTTCGAAAGCCTGGAACTGAACTTGGCATCTCTATTTGATATGATCTTCTTCGAAATATTATTCAATATCACTATCTCCTTGATAAAGATCTGAGCTACCTTGCTAGTTGAATTCTTAGACTTAACCAAAATGAAGTGAGCTACCTTACTCAACCTGTCAACCACAACCATGATGGAATCATGTTGTCTAGATGTTCTTGAAAAGCCTATAATTAATTCCACGAAATCAACCTCCCATTTCCATTTTGAAATCAAAATCAGTTGTAATAAACTAGATGGATGCTTACACTCTGCTTTTACTTGCTGATAGTGAAACATCTTGTAACAAACTCAGCCACATGTGTCTTCATATTTCAATTTCAAATGTACCTCTATATCAAAGAGATTGTTATTACTAAGCTTGGAATAAAACTAATGCTCTCTTAGTAGTCCCGATACTATGATGAAATGTTTTGCATGCTCTTTCTCATTATTAGAATATATCAAGATGTCATCAATGAATACTATCAAAAACTTATCCAAATAAGGGTGCAACACACTATTCAGGAAGCACATAAAATTTTCTAGAGCATTAGTCTAACCAAATGGAACTACAACAAACTCATAATTCCCATACCTGGTCCGGAAAGAAATATTATATATGTCCTCATCTTTGATGCATACCTAATGATATCCTGATCTCCAATCAATCTTCGAGAATATTGTTGCTCTCTTCAACTGATCAAACAAATCATCAATCCTCGGCAACAAATGCCTACTCTTGATGGTTACCTTGTTCAATTGCCTATAATCAATACATAACCTAAGAGTACCATCCTTATTCTTTACAAACAATATTGGTTCACCCCAAGGTGATACACTTAGCCTAATATATCCCTTGTCAATCATTTCCTTCAGCTACAACTTAAATTCCACTAGCTTTGGAGTACTCATCCTGTAAGGTGCTTTTGATGCTGGTGCTGCCCATGGTACCAACTCATTAAAAAATCCACTTCCCTGTGAGGTGGAAAATCTTAAATCTCTACCAGAAACACATCTTGGAACTGCTGCAAAACCGGATACATTTTCAAGACATCTGGATCCTCAACTTCCTTACCTTTGTCACTAGAAATATGTACTACAAATAATACACTCCCTTTCCTATGATTGTGCTTTTCCTGCATAGCTGTAACCATTTCTAACTGATGTAGGTTTCTTCTTGCCTACAAGACTCTTTGTTCTCCATTTCCATCCAATCATTAAATGGCATTCTCATAGCAATCCACCTTGGTCCTATGAAGATACAATCAGTCTATACCCAAAAACATATTGTATGATCCCAATGGAAGTACATTCAAATACACTGATGTAGGCATACCATTCAACTCAAACACACACGATCTTACCCACTAATGAACTCTTTTCTTAGTACTTGTAGCTAGTTGCACTAACCAAGACTCTGCATGCAATCTTTTATCCAAACCACACTTATCCACTAGGTCAGGGTTAACATATCTATAATTAGATCTAGGTTTCATCAAAATAGAAGCAACTTGATTACAAAGCTTACCATACATCTTGATAATGTATGTTTGGTGATCAACCTACCTATTATCTAATGTTGCATAGATCTGTGGAATACTCTGTCCAACATCCCCCATTGTCTATGCCTCCTGAGCATTGTAAATTTGTGGTCTACCACCCTAATGTTGTGGAAAATATCTCCTACGATGCTCTCCTCCACAAGTCTAGCCACTACAAGGGCTTCCTGCCATCATCCTTGTTCTGCTCCTCAAACTAAAATCCCTGTCCCTTGTCAGATGCATTGGACTTATTAGGTGGTGTTGTATTCTCTTTGTTGCCTATGTCATGAGGTATGGTTCACTTCTTATCCCATTTTCCTTTATTCTACTCATTACCTTCCCAATCTTTCTTAGTCTCAGATCTACGCTTCAATTAATCATAACAATTCTTTGGATTTCCGATGGCTTCCTCCAATGCACTAGGATCATCAAACTCGATTATGTATTTGAATGCTACCGACAACCCATTGATGAATCTTTGAATCTTCACTTTCTCCACCTTAATATAAGTCACACACCTTAATAACTCCAAATATCTACTAGTGTACTCCTCATCGGTCATGGATCCCTTATTCAGCTCATAGAATTATTTTTCCTTGTCATTATAGTATCTTTCCAATGGAAACTTCTTCCTGAAAATTATATTGAACTCACTCCAAGTGAGCTCCTCTTCCCGAATGCCCCTGACATTATTTACATCTCCCCACCAAATGTCTGATTTACTTTTGACATTAAAGGTAGCTATCCTGACTTTCATGTTCTTTGAATAGTCATGTAACCTGAGGAACTTATTATTTCCAAGGAACCATACTTTTTCATCTTATGACTTCTTCATTTCCCCATCAAATGTAGGTTGCTTTGCTTTCTTGAACTCATTCGGAAAATATCCTTTGTCACTTCTCTTGTAAGGATGATAACAATGTTGACCAAGATACCTATCTGAACAAGAACTTGAGCGAAGTCCATGTCCACTGCCTCATTTATCAGGTGTATCCAAGAATCTGTTGTCTCTGACTGTGTTATCTCTATCTAACCTATACCCACCATGAGACCTACTACCATAGGCTCCATTAGTCATGTCCTCATGTCCATGAATGATCCTAAGTTGTCCTTATATTTGTAAGTCTAACAAACTCTGAAGGATGACTGCATTGACCTCTACTTGCTTTTCATATGCCCTTGCAGGTATCTCTTGTGACTGAATGATTCGATCACTATTTGGTTTACAACTTATTTCTTCCTTCAAACTTCTCAAACTGTCCGCTATGTCAAGATAGTACCCATCACCATGCTCTTCATTTGATCTATAGGGAGAGACTCGTGAACTATAGTCTACCATTTTTCATTTTACCTTTGATCTTCTACTTGAAATGATATAAAGTCAAATAAACCAAACATAAACATACCAACATACTTGAGTGTAGTTCAGGGGAGCATATAATGTTGGAAACTATTAACACGATACATGTATTTATATATAATCACATCAATAAACCAAAATCATCTTAATCATGATCCTAATTACCATAAAAGTGTCACAACTATAACACCGAATTGGTACAATGCATGCATGAAAAACATATAGAAAACATGCATGCATAAGCAATACATATACAACTGACATGTATTCATGACAACAAACCTCAACAACAATGTCATCAACTTCTATATGACAACACAACTGCAATAATGAACAATTCCATGCATACATAAAAAGCACATAGACCATAAGAGTAATGAAAACATATATGCAACCGACATGTATGCATGAAAAACACATTCCACCCATCCAGTCCAAGGGTTGAATAATGCTCAAATACCACTCTGTAACACCTTCCTCCCACATTTACCCAAGCTAACTAGCCTATCGGGGTAAACATGTGATGAAGAGTTACTATGATATGATTCAACTTCCCAAGTATAGTTAAGGAAGTGGAATTGACAAACCAAAACCAAACTGACCTTCCTCAAGAGCTACAGGACCCCTATGGGCTAACCAACCACACCAGTGTTGAAAATAGCAACAAGAAATGCTAAAAATAACATTCAGAATATTCCAATTTTGATTTGTCCTTGAATTAGAATTGTGAATTAAAATTCGAATTTAGTCTCACCAGCTATTTGAAAAATAATTAATTAATTCTTCCTGAGTTAATTAGTTGGAGAAATTCAAACATGAAGTCTTTGTGAAGTCATGCAATAGTTATCCCTTTGATTGAGGAAGTTATCCCTTAATTAAGGAGATAAGGATGAGTTGTATTTGAGTTGTAATTAGTTAGCTTAGTTAACTGAGTTATGTGCAGTTAAATTAGTTCCAAATAGTTTGAGGAACTAATTGTGAGTTCAGTCAGTTAATGCATGCATGCATGCAACTTGTGTACTCTAGATCACTCAGGATTCTCTCATAAATAACTCATGCATGTCAGTTCAGACAAAGACCCAGTTGAAATTAAAGATAGGGACATTGTACTATCAGTTGCATGAGTTTTCCTATAAAGAAAACTCATCCATGTAGAAGGAATAAGGTTCCTTGAGGATTGTGCAATTTCACAGGGTGTGAGATCAGTATGAGTGATCAGTGTTACACTTGGTAACAGTAGGATCACCCAGGAGAAACATCACAAGGAAATAGGAGGCTTGGAGGGCAGAGGAGAAGGTTTGTGAGAAACCTTGTTTGCCTGTGAGCATCTAGGAGGATTGTACTGAGAGTTGGTTAGCTATGGGAGCTAAAGCTTTGTGTAATCTTGATGTATTTCAACCTCGTATGATAATACATATAGTTTGGTTTTTAGCTGAGGCTTTCCTCTGAGTATTTTCATGTGTTTAGTTCATTGATTCTTCTTCTTATGGTTATATGTGTTCAGCTCCGATTCAGCTCGATCTTGCTCAATTTTAAGTTCTGCAAGTTTGATAGTAGAAGTTGATTATAGTATTTTGCTTTGGTATATTGCGTTATCGAGTTAATCTACAGTCATATTTTCTACATAGATCTCAGAGGTATATTTGTAGAGAATTTGCAAGAAATTCTACATGGTATCAGAGCTGTTGACACCTAATCTTCATGATTGGGTGCATTTTATGTAAATAATTAAATTAGGAATGTGAACAGTAATCGGGAGATGAACTGAATAGTCACTCCCTATTGTATATAACAATGACCTACCTATGGAATAATATGAATCAGTTTTACTGCCTATTGGAGTTACTACCTGGCCTGACATGGTATCAGAGCCAACTCCTTGTTTTAGCTATTATGCTCCTGTAACTCCTCTGTCCTGGCCTCTGCCTCTGCCTCTGCCTTATTCCCCTCAGTCCTGAAATAACTTGCCTCTGCCAGCACTGCACATCTGTCCATACTGTCCAGACAGAAGCGTTGTACGTTAAATTTTTTATAGCGCTGTCATTACTTTGATTCCTTAGCAATCGATGTTTCCTTGAATCTGCGTTGAATGCTGAGTGGTGTATGTTGAATGAATCTGCGTTGAATGCGGTATTGAATCATAGTAACGCTGTCCATATCTGTTGAATCATATTAACACTGTCCCATATCAGTTGAATGCGGTATTGAATCATATTAACGCTATCCCATATTAACGTTGCGTTTCCATTTGAATGCGGTATTGAATGGTATTAACACTGCATTTCCTACCATGGTAACAGTTGAATGTGGTATTGAAGGGCGCACTTTCGAATCCTCACAGGCACCTTAGTAGGAGGAGCTCTGGGATTCTATATCAAGTATCACGTCGAACTTCGTTACAAGCAAAAAAAATGAGGGAGGAAATGCTTAAGTATGATATTGAGCAGCGACTGAAAAGTGAGAAAAGCACAGCAGATTCATCAGAGCTCTTATCTGATTCGTGAGAGATTTGAGAGTGACAAACTGTATCCATCCGAGTATTAGTTGTACCGTGTCATAGCCTTGTAGAGGCCAGTCTAGTATGTTTTAGGATTTGTTAGTAGTCTATTGTTAAATGTTTTAGTTCTAGGAGAGAACTTCCATGACAGAACGATGATGCTTCATTTTCAAGATGTTGCAAACTGAAAACCAAAAAGGTTGTTTATGAAGAAACCTTCTATGCACGAGATTCAGGGCAAAATTTTAACGCTGTCCCATATTTTAAACACTGTCGAGCACTTTAACGCTGCCATATTTTTTATTACTAGCTTCAAGGTCTAGAGAATCAAAGGGATTTATGGTGTTTTCCTTTCAGTGAGCTTTGAAATTGTGATGTCGTTGCTGCTCCAACTTTGTAGAGCTCGCGGTTGATGCCGTTGCTGCTCCAACTTTGTAGAGCTCGCGGTGAATGATTGATTATTGACTGTGATATGAATTAAACAACCAAAATTGTTTCCCACAGAAATTTTTGAGTACAATTTCACTGTATATCAGCAGAAGTATTTTTTCTATTAGCAGAAGTATTTTTTTTACAGAATGCATTCAATCATCTCTATGGTAGGAATAGTTATCACTGGCAAGGAGAACTATCCTGAATGGTCCCGGATGATAAAACACACCCTCATCTTCAATGAGTTGTGGAAAGGATTGTGTGTCGGAGAAGGTGATAATGATCCAGTACAGCCTACCTCAGACAAAGAGCCCGTCATTTGGGAAAACAAGAATAACAACGCTTATGCATTAATCGCAGCATCTGTAAATGAAGAGGTGAGTCGCCATATTTCATCATATTCAACTACCTTTGAAGCCCTACAAAAACTGAAAGAACTCTATGACTCACATTCTGCACTTGAAGTCGTCCAACTCATGATTAAACTCTTCACTCTTGAACTGCAAAATAATGATCCTCTTGCTCTTGCATCTGAAGTAAAGTCTATAACGCATGATATCAAATCCACTAAGGTTGAGCTGGATATCCCTCTTATTGCTTTTCTCAAGGCACTTTATCCTCCTTACTCCAATTATCTTGAGTCTTTACAAGCAAATGGAAATCTTAAAGATATAACCTTTGACTCTCTTGTGAAAAAGTTTGCTGAAAGAGAGAAAGCTTTCGAAAAGAAGACAGCCCCTGAATCTTCTGAAGAGACTGTGTGCCTTGCTCATAAAGAAAAGCATACTACTCAAGATTCTACAAGAGGAAGAGGTGGACGAAGAGGAAGAGGAAGATATTTCAGAGGCAGGGGGGCAGACATTCTCAAGGAGAAAAGGCAGACTTACACTGCATTCGCTGCAAAAGAAATGGATCACATGATGCCTCTACATGCAAGCTACCATGGGACAAAATTGAGCAGAAAAGAAACCAACAGAAAGGTAAAACTGATGACACAGACAAAGGTAAATCACCTGCATCCGCTCACTATGTTGAGGCACAATGTAACATTGGAGTAAATGAAGATTTGTTTAATGCTTCACTTTCTTCTTCCAAAAATGATTGGTTGCTTGATTCAGGAGCAACCTGTCACATGACTCATAGAAAAGTTTTTTTTGAAGATTTCACTGACAATGTTGATGGAGCAGTATACTTTGCAGATCAGTCAAAAATCAAGCCATCAGGGCTTGGCACAATCAGGCTTAAACTGCCTAGTCTTCTTGACTTTCTTTTGGATCATGTTCTATATCTCCCACAACTCAAGAGAAACTTGTTGTCATTGGTCCACATCTGCCAACAAGGTCACTCCATTCATATGTTTGATGGCAAGCTTGAGGCAAGAAAAGCATCTGACCACTCACTTGTCATGACGGGAATAGAAGAAGAAAGGCTTCTCAAACTGTAAGGAACCTCTACTCATGCACAACATTTCTCATATATTTCTCATCATGAAGAAGGTACACTTCCATCAAGTTTATTATGGCATGCTAGATTTGGACATTTAAACTATGACAATCTCCGCTTATTGAATAAAAATGGTGTTGTTGGTTTGCCTACAATTCCTAGAAAACTTAAGCGATGTGATGCTTGCATTCTAGGAAAGCACAACAAATAGCCTTTTCATGATTCACATTCAAGAGCACACAGGAAGCTTGAACTTATTCATTCAAATTTATGTGGTCCAATGCCTGTTCCTTCTGCAAATGGAAATAAATATATCATGACATTTATTGATGACTACACCAGAATGTGTTCGGTTTATTTATTGAAGAACAAATCTAATGCTTTTGAAACATTTAAGAATTTTCATAAATGGATTGAAAATTATGCACAATCTCATATTGGGTCTATTCGCACTGATAATGGAAAATAATATACATCAAATGAATTTGAAAACTATCTTCGCCAACATGGGATCAAACATTAAACAATTGTGCCTTATAATCCCCAACATAATGGTGTAGCTGAAAGAATGAATAGAACAATATTGAATATGGTACGATCCATGCTTTTCTTCAAAAATGTAAAGATAATGTTTTGGGCTGATGCAATTCTATGTGCTGCATATATAAAGAATAGATGTCCATCTAATGCTATAAGAAACAAGACTCCTTATGAATTATGGTATGGAAATGTTCCTTCGGTAAAACATCTCAGGGTATTTGGTTCCACCTGTTATGCTTTGATACCAAAGGTACATAGAAACAAACTTGGTGCTAGAAGTCGTAAGTGTATCTTCCTGGGGTATTCAAACACCTCCAAAGCATACCGCCTCTATGATGAAGTATATAAAAAGTTTTTTGTATCTAGAGATGTAATTTTCTTGAATCATCCAAATCTGACAATGTTGTTGAGCGGCAACTTGATCGCTTGGATAGATTCGCAAAAACAAAATCATTTCAAGAATTTGATAATCAGATTCCACATCTTGAAGGGGGGATTCCTATTCTAGATCAACATGTGGAATCTTCTTCTGAAGAACTCTCTCCCCCGAATGAAACTCCAACAACGGATGATGCTTTAAGTGATGTAACTGATAGAATTGGGAGACTCAATCTTGATTCAGTCCCAACTCAATCAACAGAACATCCTGGACCATCTCAGAAAGGTTCCCCAAAGTGGCTGACAAAGACACTTGAAAGTGTTCATCCTGATGAAATTGGAAAAACAGGAACCAGAAATTCAAACCGGCAAAATGGAGGTGATGTAGATGACTCTAATTCACCTGTTGATATGGATGTTTCTTATGATTGTGAATTGAACTTGTCTACAGATTTTGAACCAACTTCCTTCAAAGAAGCTGCTTCTCATGATGAATGGAAAGAAGCGATGCAAAAGGAGTATGATGCCCTCATAAAGAACGGCACTTGGAAGCCAGTTGATCCTCCATTTGGAACCAAAACAATTGGCTGCAAGTGGGTCTACAAGGACAAGTACAAAGCTGATGGCTCACTTGACAAGCACAAAGCTAGGCTTGTGGAAAAAGGTTTTGCACAGAAGGAAGGGGTCAATTATGAGGAAACTTTTCCCCCACAACAAAATGGGCCACCATCCGGATGCTCTTTGCACTAGCAGCTCAAAACGGTTGGAAAGTCCATCAAATGGATGTAAAAACTGCCTTCTTGAATGGAGATCTAAAAGAGAATGTTTTTATGTCCCAGCCTGAAGGATTTGTTGTGAAAGGACATGAACATAAAGTATGCAAACTTTTGAAGTCCTTGTATGGCCTCAAACAAGCACCTCGAGCCTGCTATGAAAAAGTAACTGAGCATCTTCTGAAACTCAACTTCAATCATTTTGATCTTGATGATGCAACTTTATTTGTCAAGAAAGTTGGCAAAACAGTTGTATATCTTGTGGTATATGAAGATGATCTTTTAATGACAGGGAACAATGAAAGCTACATTGCATCCATAAAGAAGGAAATGGGGAAAAGTTTTGAAATGACTGATTTGGGCTATGTTCATTACTATGTTGGCATTGAAGTAACCCAACATCCAAAGTCCATATTTCTTTCTCAAAAGAAATACATTGGAGATTTGTTAAACAGATTTGGCATGACAGAGTGCAATCCTCTTACTACTCCAATGGAACAAAACTTAAAGCTCACATCTATTGAAGGAAAGGAATTTGAGGATGCAACAAAGTATAGACAGCTTGTAGGAAGTCTCGTCTACCTCACTACTACCAGACTAGACATTTCATTTGCTGTTGGAATCCTCTCCAGGTTTATGCAAAAGCCTTGTGAGGGACATTGGTCTACTGCAAAAAGAGTTCTAAGGTACTTGAAGGGAACTCAAGACCTTGGGATCAAGTATACATAGGTGGACGACTTCAGCTTGATTGGATACTCTGATTCAGACTTCGATGGAGACAAAGAAAATAGGGTATCTACTTCAGGATATCTTATGAGTCTTGGATCAGGAGCTGTCTCCTGGAGATCACACAAACAATCAGTGCCAGCAGATTCCACAACAAAAGCAGAATACGTGGCAGCAGCTGAAGCAATGAAAGAAATTGTGTGGCTCAGGAAAATTCTTGAATATTTGCAGGTAAAACAAGTACAATCAACCCCACTCATGATTGACAATACCTCTGCAATAAAGTTGGCCAAGAACCCAAAGTTCCATGATCAAACGAAGCACATCAATACTAAATATCATCTGATTCGACATCATGTTGAGGCCAAAACAATTCATCTCTGTCATTGTTCCACAAATGAGCAAATTGCAGACATCTTCACCAAAGCACTTGGAAGGGAAAAGCTTGAACGATTCAGAATGATGCTTGGACTCACCAACATCCCTTCAGATTAAGGGGGGTAATGTTGACACCTAATCTTCATGATTGGGTGAATTTTATGTAAATAATTCAATTAGGAATGTGAACAGTCATCGAGAGATGAACTGAACAGTCACTCCCTATTGTATATAACAATGACCTACCTATGGAATAATATGAATCAGTTTTACTGCCTATTGGAGTTACTACCTGGCTTGACAAGAGCAAGGGTGATCAGCGCTGTGAACTACATACTGAGAAGGGAAAATTCGAAGTTTGAATTTCTTGATTGAAGGTACAAAATCAAATTCTTATCACAGCTCAAAGTTCACCAATGGCATTCAATGGCTTGAGACTCGAGTATGCACTGGATGGAAACTTGAATTACATATCATGGAAGGATCACATGGAAGCAGTATTAGAAGACAATGGTTTGAAGGATTACATTGATCAAGAAATTCCCAAGCCAGCAGCAGCTAATGCCCAAGAATTGGCAAAATGGAAGAAGTGTGTGGCAAAGGCGAGGAGGATTCTTCTTAAGGGAGTTCGAGACCATATTGTCTCGAGTCTCCATGGGAAGGAGACTCCATTTTCAATGTGGAAGACATTGAAGGACCTATATCAGAAAAGCAATGACCAGAGGAAGCTGGTGCTCAAGGACAAGCTTCGGAAAATCAAGTGTGATAAGGCCGACACTATTTCTACATATCTGAACAAGCTCACCACCAGCAGAGATGAGCTTGGAAGTGTAGGAATAACTACTGTCGATGATGATATGGTGTTCCTTGCTCTCCTAGGTCTTCCAAAGAGTTGGCATAGCTACTAGGACTCTGTGAATGGAAGGGAGAAACTCCTCGATTGGGAATGACTATGGTTGGATCTCATGTAGGAGGAGATCAGGAGGAGAACACGAGATGGTTCTTCATCCAAGGAGGATGAAGAAAATCTGGCCTTAGCGAGTAAGTTAAGGAATGGGAAGGAGAAGGATTCTCATCCCAAATTGAATTCTTCTCATGGAAGGAAGAAGGGTGACAAATCTAAAGTGAGATGCTTTAATTGTCACGATATGGGTCATTATGCGACTAATTGCCCATCAAAGAAGTCCAAGAAGGGATCGTCAGAAGGATTTGAAGGTGAGGCGTTGGCATCTCAATTCGAAATGGACTTCACCCTCATCACATGCATGGTGTCTTCGATGATGGGTTGTGGTTGGTTTCTTGATAGTGGAGCCTCATTCCACATGACCAGTGATAAAAGTTTATTTAGTACCTTGGAGGAGAAATACCTCAAGATACACATAGAGATGGGTTATGAAAGGTATAGTGTTTCAGGAGTGGACACGGTTGCTTTTCAGAGGGAGCATGGATCTCTTATCACCTTGACAGATGTGAAGTATGTGCCTAGACTGAAGAAGAACTTAGTATCGATCGCAATGTTGGAGGACAAAGGCTACGATGTTGTCTTCAGTAAGGGAAAGTTTTTCCTTAGACACATCACCATGGGACAGGTGAAACAAATTGGTTCACGGGTACAAAACCTGTATGAACTTGAGGTACAAGATGCATGCAAAGACTTGAGGAGCAAGGCAAATGTTAGAGACTTGGTGGTTAGAGGGAGAGTAAATTACCTCTTAACATTTAGTCCCAAAAGAAGTCTCATACAATTTTGGATGAACCACAATTGGAGAAGTGGGTAGATGGATCACATGCAGCGATACCTCTAGGTGTGAGGTGGTGCAATGTGAAGTGATAGTCTCAAGAAGGCTGAAATTGGGCAGAGTTCATTGAGAGCTTTTATCTCATGGATCGTACCTTGCTATGGGAGCCCAAAGTGCATAGTAGCAGGGGGAATCAGTGGGATTGATGTAGTCAGAGATCAAAGTGATAGAGGTTAAAGGAGTCAGATACTGAAGAGCACAGATAAGGATTGGCAACAGTGCAGAAAGGCAGAGTCAACAAAAGTGAAAAAATTTCAGTTGAAAGAGGCAATAGCAGTCAGAGACTTTGATGACAGATACATCATACTGATTCAGGTTGGATATTTTTTTCGTTTCTGGAGTTGCTGGAGCAACAACACTAGAGAGAAGTGTTGCATGCAGAACATTCCAAAGGTTCAGGATTGGGATCAAGTTGAATTCCTTTCTTGTTGAGAAGGAGTGTTGAAAATAGCAACAAGAAATGCTAAAAATAGAAATTCTAAAAATAACATTCAGAATATTCCAATTTTGATTCATCTTTGAATTAGAATTGTGAATTAAAATTCGAATTTAATCTCACCAAGTATTTGAAAAATAATTAATTAATTCTTCCTAAGTTAATTAGTTGGAGAAATTCAAACATGAAGTCTTTGTGAAGTCATCCAATTGTTATCCCTTTGATTGAAGAAGTTATCCCTTAATTAAGGAGATAGGGATGCGTTGTATTTGAGTTGTAATTAGTTAGCTCACTTAACTGAGTTATGTCCAATTAAATTAGTTCCAAACAGTTTGAGGAACTAATTGTGAGTTTAGTCAGTTAATATATGCATGCATGCAACTAGTGTACTCTAGATAACTAAGGATTCTCTCATAAATAACTCATGCATGTCAGTTCAGACAAAGACCTAGTTGAGATTAAAGACAGGGACATTGTACTATCAGTTGCATGACCTTTCCTATAAAGGAAACTCATCCATGTAGAAGGAACAAGGTTCCTTGAGGATTGCACAGTCTTACAAGGTGTGAGATTAGTGCGAGTGATCAATGTTACACTTGGTAACAGTAGGATCTCCCAAGACAAACATCACAAGGAAATAGGAGGCTTGGAGGGTAGAGGAGAAGGTTTGTGAGAAGCCTTGTTTGCATGTGAGCATCTAGGAGGATTGTATTGAGAGTTGGTTAGCTGTGGGAGCTAAATCTTTGTGTAATATTGATGTATTTCCACCTTGTATGATAATACAGATAGTGGGGTTCTTAGCTGAGGCTTTCCCCTGCGTAGTTTCATGTGTTTGGTTCATTGACTCTTCTTCTTATGGTTATATGTGTTCAGCTCTGATTCAGCTCGATCTTGCTCAGTTTTAAGCTTCCACAAGTTTGATAGTAGAAGTATATTATAGTATTTTGCTTTGGTATATTGCATTATTGAGTTAATCTATTGTCAGATTTTCTGCGTAGATCTTGGAGGTAGATTTGTAGAGAATTTGTAGGAAATTCTACAACCAGGTACCCAACCCCTGATTTAACTTTCTTTATAACTGAACTAAACCCCTAATCAATCCCTTGAAAATCCTCCATGTGACTATAACCATCCAATCGTTCCTGCAACAAGGACTCCATGTGCTTGTGGACATTTTCACCGAGTTCTCTGCCAACGACTTCAACATTTAAGCAAATTTTTAAGTGTAGTCTCCACACCACTGCCCATAACTTCATAAAACTTACAATAACAAGGAATGACACGAGGATAAAGCCTTTCACACAAAACTTAGACAAGAACTTGATCTAACCTGGCTTATCCATGACATACATTTCATCAAACGCAACATGAACATGTTATCTACAAGTCATAATTACATATCTGAACATACGGGTCTCATACTTATCTGAGAATCATCAATAAGGTTTTATTCCCTCTCACAATAACTTAATTATCATATATTAGGTCATATATTCATTAAAATTTCATCTACTAATAAAAACATGATGAGAGCCATAACTCAAGACTGTCATAAAAACATGCCCCTAACCAACATATAGCTAAATAAATAATAATAATAGAACAACCATCACAGTCACATAATAACAAGTACATTTACACATATAACATAAGAGGAAAAGAGCTCTTATTAACATATGAAAATACAACCAAGTAAGATATTTCCATGTACCACCCGACCATAGATTGGGCTGAACCAAATATTTCTTTTATCCAATCATCCCCGTGCCATATTCCAAGCATGAATGTGAGATCTCATGGAATAAACCAAGAAAAAAAACCAGGGCTTCCAGAGGCCAATCACCTCAACCCTCAACCAATTATTCCACCTCATAGTTGGACATAACTAACCATCACCCAATCATTCTCTATCCAAGTTGTTCAAGGCTCTAGAGAGTTTGTTCCAACCTGGATTCTAGGACTAGTAACTCAACCCACAGCTGTTGCTAGGCTCTAGATCGTTTGTCTAACCAAGGCTTCCAATACTAGTAACTCAACCCACAAAGGGCTCTGGAGCATTTTCCCAACCAAGGATTCTAGGACTACTAACTTAACCCAAGTTGTTACAAGGCTTCTAGAGGGTTTGTCCAACGAAGGTTCTACGAACTAATAACTCAACCCACATCCATAAGGAACATGAGAAACAACTAGAAACAAAAGGTAAAACCCACAACACCAAGGCTATCCAATAAATGGCAAGGCTAGGTAACACCACTTTCAATCCAGGAAATTCTCCATGCCAATGATAGATCATAATCGAATAACCACATGCATATGCCATGCATGTCAAAACTAGAAAGGAAATCATCCATGCAACTCAATACATGCAAGAAAAACCTATTATAGTTGTTGATCCCGATGCTCCCTTGCGATTTCCTGCCCTTCCTTTTCCTTCTTCCCCAAATCCAAAGTATGCCACAATGCTCCAAAAGTGCTCCAAGAAAACTCTAAGTGTGCAATAGTGAGAGAGAGAATAGAAAGAGAGCTCTAAGCTAAAACTCTCAAAAAGATATGAAGTGATCCTCAAAAGCCTTTTTATTATTGAGGCCTCTATTTTCTTCATTTTCCATTATTTTCCTTCATTTTCCTCCTCACATGCAACCTGTGACCTTTCACCTTCCTTTTCTCCTATTTTCCATTATTTCATAGATAAAATGCAAAAACTGCTTCATGCCTTTCTAAATCCTTTACCATTTCATTTTCCAATTTCTATAGCCATTAAATAATGGCAAGTGATCCTCGTCACTATGTTTTTTCCCAATGTTCAGCTTGGAATATGTGTCCCATAACCTTGATCTTATTTGTGCTTTTATTAACTTTATTACATGGATTTTAACCTAGGGCTGTTACAATATGAACTCTATGGAAGAAAATTTAGATGTGTTGATCTAGGCATACCATTCAACTCAAATACAGAAGCTCTCACCCAATGATGAACTCTTTTCTTGGTCCATATAGCCAAATGCACCAGCCAAGAATTTGCATGCACTTTTTTACTCGAGCCACACTTATCCACCAAGTTGGAATTATCATAACTATAATTAGATCGAGGATCAATCAAAATGGAAAAAAAATTGATGATCCAGGTGGCTCCAGAGATACTCAAAGTTCCAAGAGGGCTTAGGAAAATCTCAAAAATCAAAGTTGCTAGATTGCAGTGAAGCTAGAGTTAGATCGAAGATCGCGTCGAAATATTTCCAATGGCACAAACAACACCTCAATTCGATTTTGTATGTGAAATTTATGGCTAGTCAAATTTTTGGTCAAACTAGACCCATTGGTAGCCGCTAACAAGGCAACAAATTGGCACTTATTGGTGGCGGAATCTGGCAATGGAAAAGGTGAAATTGTCACCTACTTAAAAAACCTGTGAACCTTAAAAATCAACAAATTGTTTTTTAATACCTATATATATAAGGGTTGGTTGGCTGGTGGTCAAACTCGACCAACCAGGCCCAACCTCCATGTCTCATTATTTATATACATATATATATAAATTCCATTTCAACAACTACTGAAAAGGTAGCCGGTGGGGGTCAAACCCACTCGGCCCAAGTGGGACAACCCGCCAATGGGCAGCCCCATATATATAACCAACGACAAAACTACATGCCATACACAAAAATGCCACTGCTAATCAAACAAAAATAGCCAACTAAAATTTCCATCCACTAGTTTTGAGCTCGGATCTCCTAGGTAGTATTTTGGGGCTACTACCAACATTTCAAGTGGCTGGGTTTGGCAGGTTTGCCCCTGCACATATTTAAAAACCAGGTTATACCATTCAATGGAGGAGGAAGTAGAAGAGCGTGTGCAGAACCCGAAGCTGAGGAGGAACCGTGCCCATGTTGGGAACTTTTTTCTAGACAATATATTCTAGGGGAATATTCCCTAGAATATTCCACAAAATATTCCATGTAGAATCAGTGAGGAATCTAAAAGATTCCCTGAAGGGAAAATTTTTAGAGTGTCAGATTCACACAAAGTTTATACTCAAATGTACTACAATTTTACAGGGAATGTGATGGTGTGATCCATTTCCTCATCTAAGCAATAGAATTACAGTAAAATAGCAAGAAGGAATCTTTGGGGGAATCTTTGACATTCCCGAGGATCCACATGTTGACCGAGCGCGAATGGGGTCAAGTTTATAGTCATTTGACATGATTTAACACTAGGAATTCAGCGGTGCGGTCCATTTCTTCAAAAAAGGTGTGGATTTTTAGGGCATCCCCAGAAATGGAGTTATAAGGTTCCTTTTGTACATGCATGTAATTTGATTTTACTGAAGATTAATGAAATTGGCCTCCCCACATTGAGCATAGCCTGAATACATAGCCCACACTGGATGAACTCTGTTACCAATCTGTTGTGACTTTGCTTCTCATGGTTGCATTTTATTTTGACTCCTTTCATGTGATATGATTTCATGGTTACATGCTCTTTTATATGCAATTATGTATGCATATTTGAAGTAAAAAGATCCAGATCAAGTTTGGTATCAGATAAGGTCTTTTATTAATGTGAATTGCAAGTGTAACATAAAGCTCCAAAGAGGTGAAAGAAAACTTAAGTCCTTTGATCCAAAATTGGGGCGTGCAACACAAAGAAGGAAAATGGCAAACAAATATGCTCAGATGGAGGAAGAGTGAAATTATTGCAAGGCGTTCTACACCATGGCAAAAAAGGTGGACAATTTTTTTGTAGAATATGAGAAGACAATGAAGTCAGAGAATAGAGAACCAGATGATCATGCCTTAATAAATCATGAAGGAGGAGGGAAAGATCCTCCTAAACCTCCCTCTCCATCTTCCAGAATATGTTCTTTTTCGTCCCCTTCTCATCATTCTAGAGGCAGAAGAACTCATAAAAATCCATTTTTCAAGTTGGATTCCAAGTTTGATCTACATGTGTTTAGTGGAGAATCTATTGCAGAAAACATAGATAACTGGATTTGTTAAAATTGGTAACTAGGGACAAATTCCACCTTAGGGACAACTCATATGATGGAGATGATTATTTCATTTGATTCCTATTTTCGAGAGGTCCAATTTTGATATAAAGATCATCTCATTCTGACAAGCAGAAATGGATTTTTGAATTTATTCTTTGTCATTGACAAATTGTCAAGGTCGACCTCAGTAAAATCATAAATGTATGCTCATGATGCTCAATGGATGTCTCTCCTCACCCTCAATGAAGGGCATAAATAGAAGTGACCTTTCTGTCATTTGGACATCATCATCTCATCACATATCTCTCTCTCTCCTCTCTTGATTGGTTCTTACAACTTGGAGGCTTCTCTACTTCACACATGTGGAAGAGGATGAATTTCTGGACTGGTTTTGGAGGCCAAAAATTTCAGACATTAGGGTAGTGTTGACTTGGAATGTTTGACCATGCATTGACTTCATTTTGGAGGGTAAAATTCTGATTTCTTAAGACCACATTGATTGGCACGATTTTCAAGGTGATTGGGGATAGTTTGACCAAGTTGACTTCAATGTTGACTTTTGGATTTGCCTACAGAAATTACAACAAGCTTTGACTGGGTTGATCAAGCTATTTTTGGGTTGAATTTGACTTCCTTGGTAGGCCCAATTATTCTGCTACTAATTGAGCTATTTGGAGGGAATTTTGGGGTTGCTTTGACCACCATTGACTTTCTGGTTAGGGCTACATTGATTGTTGTTGACTTATGATTTGGAAGGACTATTTTGGGCATGTAGTTTTGATATTTTTACACTCTCTCTCTCTCTCTGCTTAACTATTGAAGGATAATAAGCATATTTGATCAAATGGTTTCCCCACATTTGGGTTTGTCCCTGGCATCTGCCATATCTTGTGTCCTCTTGTCTTGGCTTATCTTATGCACATGCTTTTATGTTTTATCTGCATTTACTATCAATGTGTTTAAGTTGATATGATTTCTTCTAGATATAAGTGGAAATTTTCAATGGGATGCTAAAGGAACATTGACATAAATTGTGCTAAAGCAAAGAACATACCATTGTTATCTAAAATTAACATGGTATTGAAGCTTAGGTGAAGACAAAGCCCAATCAAGAGTGAAGTAAAGCAATCACGAAGGGAAGCTATTGGAAAAGTACTTGGAACTAGTCCCAATGATGACTAAATATTTCTTCAAATCCGAGGATAATCTTAAGGACAAATACGACTATCATGCATGGAATATGACTCTAGATTTACATTGGAATAAAATGATGCCATGGACTATGTCAAAGGAAGAATAGCAAAGCCTCCTTCAAATGCATCCATAGCTGCATAAAAAAAGTACAACAAAGTTGACATTAAAGCTAAGAAAATTATTGTTGGTTCTATTCATAAGCCTTTGGTTATATATATTTCTATTTTGGAAACATTTAAGGAGATGTATGAAAATCTGGTTGGGATGTTCAAAGTAAATAATGCAAATCAAGTTCTCTTTCTCACGAACAAGTTGAAATATATCAAGATGGATAGAGGAGAATCCATCCGATCCTACTTCATGAGGATTACTGAGATCAAGTATGATCTCCTATCTATTGGAGAAGTCACTGGTGACAGAGAGCTATTTCTTATTGCACTTGGAGATCTTACAAGAGAATGGGATGTGTTCAACACTACAATCCTCAATAATGATAGGATTCCAGGATTTTATGAATTATTGGCTAGATGCACTCAAGAAATAAGGAAAGGAAGATGTTTCAATTGTAATAGGTTTGGTCACTGCACTAGAGAGTTCCCTCACAAGAAGGATACTCCAAGAGATGATGAAAACAATAACAACAACTTCAAAGGAAATGACAATCAAAGGAACAAGAAGTTCAACAAAGGAAAGAGGAATGCTCTCGTTGCTTGAAATGGAAATGGTTGCCCTCCCAAGAAGTTGAGAAACTCCAAGTATGAATAAGTTAATGCTGTAAAGAAAAAATAATTTTATTTTATTTCTTCCCTCACCACTGTCTCTCCTCTAGATACATTAAACCATTGGTTGATTGATAGTGGTGCCTCAAAGAACTTCACTAGGTACAAGGAGGCCCTCTCAAACTTGGTTGAAAAGAAGACAAAAATGGAGATTATACTTGGGGATAATGCCACTTATCCCATAAAAGGAATTGGGACTGTTACTCTTCACTTAATTCAAGGTCAAACTCTTCATTTACAAGAAGTGCTATATGTACCTGATTTGAAAAAAGAACTTGGTTTCCATTTATGCGATGGAAGATAAAGGTTTCAAGGTGATATTCATTGACGGGAAGGTTCGTGTTTGGAAAAGGAACCCGAAAGATGCATTTACACTTGGATTTAGAGTTGAAGGTCTCTATCAGGTTGGAGGAAGCTCTTTGGGAGCTATTACTTGCAATAATTCTCTTCAATTTGAATTATGGTAGTGAGGATTTTCTCACCTCCATTTCAAAGCCTTACTTGATTTAAGGAAGGTGGTCATAGGTATGGCCGAATTCAACTTAAATCTTGAAGGTGTTTCTCAGGGATGTGAAGATGGAAAACATAAAAGGGGACCATTCCCCTCAAGCGAAAATCAAACCAACAATATTCTTCACTTGGTCCATTTTGATCTATTAGGTATGTTTCCCATGACATCTTTGGGTGGATATTTTTACTTTGTTATTTTTGTGGATGACTTCTCTCGCAAAACATGGATCTATTTCTTAAAGAAGAAGGATGAAGTATTCAAATGGTTCTGCTCTTTCAAAACCTTGGACAAGAATCAAATAGGGAAGAATACAAAAATATTGAGGATCGATAATGGGACCGAATATGAGTTAAATGAATTCAAAGAATATTGTAGAGAAGCTGGCATTAAGAGGAAGATCACTACTGTATATACTCCTAAACAAAATGGTGTTGCCGAAAGGAATATTTGTACTATCTGTCTAGTCAATTTAACATCTTAAATTGCTCTACATAAATTATCAATTTGGGTATTGTAAACTGATGAAGTGTGGTGCACCATATGTGCTTAGTTAACCTTTTTCTTACTTCGTTGTTTTATAGTTTATGTTGTTTTTGGGGTTTTGTTCTTTTTGGTTTCCTAAATTGTTTAACGCAAATGGAAATCTTATTCTAAGGTCTTAAGAATACTTTTAAATGTCAAGTATGGATGTAGATTTCAAGACAAGGTTTATGTCCCTTATGGTAACTTCCAAAACTTAGCACTTCAAAAGATCTCAAAACATGCTATTAATACTTGAACAGGAATGTAAATATGCAGCTACTTAAATCAAACAAAAGATGAAATACCGATCATGAAATCACTGTCTTTGCTGCCCATCTAATTACATAAATAGAATCTAAACTATTGCACTCAAACAAACCAAAAATTGCAAACTAACGAAAGCAAGATCAATTTACTTCACTTATAATCCGATAGCTTACCAAGTAGCTTTTCCTGGTTAAGCCATGGCTCCGGAGATAACATCAATAACATGAAGAATTGATATCTAAATTACCTACTTGCAAATGAAAGTAAAATCAAGTCACTTCACTTATAATCCGATAGCCTGCCAAGTAGCTTTTCGGGGTTAAACCATGGCTCTGGAGATAATGTCAATAACATGAAGAACCTGATATCTAAATTACCTACTTGCAAATGAAAGTAAAATCAAGTCACTTCACTTATAATCTGATAGCTAGCCAAGTAGCTTTTTGGGGTTAAGCCATGGCTTTAGAGATAACGTCAATAACATGAAGAACCTGATACCTAATTGCAAAGATGAAAGTAAAATCAAATCACTTCACTCATAATCCGATATCTCGCCAAGTAGCTTTTCGGGGTTAAGCCATGGCTCTGGAGATAACGTCAAATGAAATGAAGAATTTGATATCTAAACTAACTAACAACAACAAATAAATAAGACTGAAATCAAAACATAACTTAAATTGAAAATCTTAAGAAAAAGTTCAGCAGAGAGGCAAATCTCATGTCACTATTTGATGCAAAAACATGTAAAGAAAAACTAATCTACAATCAACCGATTGAACACACTTGCATGAATGGAAAATCTAATCTATCAAACTTGAAAGCAATAAAATGACATACTTGAATGAAATCAAAGCAAAACTACAAAGCAAAATCTACTCTACCTTACATTCTAATGTTCTCCATGACATCTACTTCACATCTCCTTCCATGTTGAGAACATCAACGCTTTATTCAAATTCTTCAAAATTACCAAGTACAAAAAAGCTCTCCAAATCTTTCAAAAGCCATCAAGGAAGAACTATAAACTCCAAGCTAAGCTAAGACTAACAAGCTCCCAAATGAAGGAGAGAGATCTCCTATTTATACAAAAAGATGAGAAGCCATCTCATTAATGAGAGTCCATGAATCTCTCCCTCTACCTCTAGAGTCCTAATCAAAATAGGAACTGATAAGACACATGTCTTCTTAAAGTTCAATACAATTAGGAGATCTGACACATATCCTCATGATCCCATGATTCTTTCTACTCAAATTCGAATTTTGCCTTAGAGTGCCACATAAGGGTCTTCTAGAAGCCTCCTTTCGACCTACACATGTCAAAAATCTCAACCCACTTGTTAGGTATAAGCATATGCACATTATTTTCTAATTTTTAACCACAAATTCACTTAAAAAGGCTAAGAATTAATAAAGTTTGGAAAAACATAAATGTGGCCCATTGATAATGAAAGTGGGATGAATGTAGTGACATAGTAGTGAAATGGAGGTGATATAATGGACATAATAGTGAAAGTGTAATGGAAATGAATGACATTTTCAAGACCCAACATACCCCCCACTGAAGTTATTACATGTCCTCATGCAATATATATTACATTAACTCTTTTGGTCCTTGAGCTTTGGCTTAACTTTGCATGATATAATTTGATAACTTCATATTTTTGATAAGTTTTTTACTTGAATTGCAACATGGTTGGTTCTTATGTTACAACCAATTTTTTTTTGTTGTTGCATTCTATTTTGATCTTTGAACTTTTCATAATGATATTTTGATTATTGTTTGCAAAGTATATCTTTATTGGATTGCATGATAGTTGGTTCTTGTGTGACAACCATGATTTTGTTTATATCCAATTTATTCTTTAAGAACTTTTTGAAAAGCCATTGTATGCTCATAATAATAATGTAATAGTTAATATATGTTGGAAGTATGTGGGCTCCTGAATATGATATGGACATGGCAAGATATGAATATGAATGTATTCCCCCCCCACCCCGCCCTCAACTAATGGTATTGGCAATTTTATGAAATGAGGAAGAGAAATGTTTTTCTAACAATTATCATTCTAGCTTTTTATGGAATTCTATGGTCAAAATTTAGAAAATGATGTACCTTAACATACCCTTTGGAATGGATGAGTTGTATGTGTGGTGGCTGTAAAATTCTGACCATATTCTTCTTCAAGTGGCTGAACAAGAGGAGTCATGGATAAAGAATTATGATGACTTTTTATTGCTTCTACTAAAACTTGCTGAATCTGCTCCAAAATGCTGAAAATAATAGTCTTCATGTCTTCAAAACTCATTGGCACAATTCCTACTATGTGAAAAAATGTTATGATGTCGAACATAGTAGAAAATTGTTGACTTAGTGGCCATTAATGGATGCCACTAGTTAGCACGAGAACTCTCACCATTGATGACAATGAGAGTCAAGATGCCCAAACACATCTTGCTAGGTACGAATGAATTTGTCGATGTCGAGTCACCTAGAAGATCTAATGAACAAGGGACATTAATGTATTCCCATTGTTTGTCAGCATGAGAACTTGCCATTAAGGCATGCAAGCCTCAAGGTGTTTTTACAAAGAACTTAGACTCAAATGACTATGGACTCAATAATTTGCATTGAAGTAGGGCTTATTTGCGGAATGAAAATGACAAGAAATGGAAGATGAAAATGGAATATGGCAATAGGGAGTAGAAATGGCAATGGGCAATAAGCATGTGAATGAGCTTCTTGCTTTTATTTGTGGGTTATGAATGGACAAAAAGAGATGGAAAGTGTATGTGAATGTAAATGGAAAATATGGAGTGAAATGAGGTGAATGGTTTATTATGAGGTATGGATGTGATGGAGACAATAGTATCTGAAAGTTTTTCAAGTGTTTGGATCTGATTTTGCATCATCATATTTCCTTTTTGTTACTGATCATCCTCTTATGAAACAAATTGGACTCTTAGAGAGACACCATTCTTTTGTAGTCATTTGTCCTTTGTCCTGGAACCTGCAAGAAAAACTAATACTTCTTCTGCAATGGAATGTAAGATTATCAAAGGAGAGAGGTGATCAATCTCTCTAGTTATGATATTTACACACAAAACTAAGAATTTGTATTAATGAAACAAGTTCTCAAAAGAAAATCAAAAGAATTTATACATTCTTTGGAATTGGTGCCTGTTGAAACCCCGAAAATCGGGTCGACAACAAGGGGGATACCCACCCGGTCCGGACCTTGGTTGGCAGCTCCTTATCCGTTTGGTATAGCAGGTCTGACTGGGGATAATGGGACCAGTTTCCCAATCTAAGGGTGTGTGTGTGTGCAAGGTTGGATGATGCTGATCTACAAGTTCTAATCTAAGCTACTTTAGTCTAATTCTATGATATTGTAATCTAATGAAAACAGCACATCTAATCTATGCTAACCCGGGATGTATTTCTTCTATTATGCGATCTAAAGAGATTTTAGACAATAACTGGTAATAAAGATCATTCAACTATCATAAGAATAGAAATCAATTAAGATGAACCAATTTGCATAAAAAGTTAGGCAAAACAGTTGTGAACAACATATCACATAATAAGTTATTCATATATCAAACATAAATAAATGACTCCACCGTACAAAAGTGCCAAATGGTAACTCACACATTCATGCAATAACATATAAACAAATAAAAAAACTGTATATCACTTCAAGAATATAAGCAGAAATGGCCAAGAGATAAAAGTACCATTTATGACTGGTCCTACTCATAAGCTTCAAGTAATAATGATTTATCTCTCCTTATTCTGATATCTACCAAGAGTACAGAAGTGCAACATCAGTAGCAGATATCAAATGCAAAAATTAATAAACCTTGATCCATTCATTCATCAAAACCTCCTCTGAGGGTGCAGAAGTGCATGTTCTGAGGACAAGTTTTTGACAAATTTCCGGACCCTTCTCCATATGCATGAGAAGGGTTTAAATATTGCTAACTAAATAACTTAATTACATAAATTTCGGATACGGTTTAAAATGACCGCCCTTTATATAAGCAAACTTATTTCTAAAAATTGAATCTAATCTCTAACTATTTCTGCATTTGCTCCTTAGTGCTGTGAGCATGTACCATTTGCCTGGGAAGAGTCGGCTGGTCGTCTTCTGCTTTTGTTTGAGCTACGAAAATAGAAATGGAAAGCGCTGGCACCTCTTTTAGTAAACTAGAAGATATTTTTGAGAATCATCTTCTGGTTGGGCGAATTTACTGCGTGTATGCTTGGTAACAACCAAGATTCTTCTTAAACTGCCTCTGCTTTTGCTATCTCGGCTTCCGAACTCGTGGATGACTAAGCAAGTTAGGGACTTTGCTTTCTGAACAATTTTCTTAGCGATGCGCGATTAGCGCTAGGCGCTAATCGCGCATCAAAAACTGCCTCCGTTCTTTGATCCGGGCCTTTCTGGTGCGTTTTCCGCCTTTAGTGCTTTTTCCTTTACCGAGCATGAGCTTCAGAATTTTGTAAACATGCTGCTTTTGTGAGTTTCTTGACCTTGAGTGTCGAAACGCCTATTGATATCAGTATCTATTTAGTAACACTCTGAAATCTGCATTCCTGTTGCATGCGGCATCCGTGTATGAGGGCATCTCTTTTCTATTCTCCGAGCATTGACGCTTTCCCTTTTTCTTTAGATGTTTCCTGCACATTGCTTCATGTTGTTCCTTGTTTTTTATTCCTGCAGTTCACGCAAAGGAAAAGAGTAATGATAGTAAATTTTGACACGAAATCTTTGAGCTCTATGAATGCATAAAATCATGACACCCACAGTGAACTGACTCTTTGAAAAACACAAAACTGTCCTTCATGAATACCTTGACGTACATTCATTAATTTTCTTTAAGTCGTGCGCTCAATTTTTGGTTTAAGGGACAACTTTTCTTGGGTGCTGAGCCAAGGAAAATTTGCGATGGGTGATTTCTGCGATTCGCAGATTGCAGATCGCAGTTATCGCAGATCGCATTGATCGCAGATCGCATTGATCGCAGATCGCATTGATCGCAGATCACAGTTATCGCAGATCGCTTTTATCGCAGTATCGCGGCATCGCAGATCGCTGCAATTTGTCAAGTTATTCGTGTGTTGTTTATGCGATGTTGCGATATGTGATATCGCATATCGGCCATCGGAGATTTTCTTAAGATTATTCATTTATGGGCGCTTCTTAATGTATGCGATGTGATGAATTTCGCGTCGTTTCTTTGCAGTTGTTTTAATGTGCTCATAAAGGAATGCTTGACTCTTCTCCGCGCGATGCATTTTTTAGGAGTATAATACAAAAAAAAATATATATAAAATCTTTTTGGATTTTTTACTAAGGGTCCCCACTTCTTTAGCGTTATTGCTAATACTAAAGAAGGAGGGGGGTTGTTGGTGGTCACAACAGTGCCCCAAGTTGAATGTTGCTTCTTTTCATCAATTTATTTCATTATTTTCCATTTCAAACTCTAATGATGGATTTCTCATTGTGTATATCTTGTTGAGATATTTCCAACGATACTTGAATCATCAAAATCTGATTTTGTATGAGAAAGATAGGTTGATTTGAGCAATGAGGTTTTTCAGCTACGGAATTGGAGAATAGCTACGGAATCGGACTTTAGCTGCGAAATGTGCACAGTTTCTGTAGCTAAAAATCTTGAGTAAAAAGTTAGCCATTCATCTTTCATCATCAGTCCAAAATTAATCAATACCTTCAGAAAAGTGAGCAAATAACTTATTCATTTCATTGATTCAAAATTATATTCTTTTTCTTGACATGCGGCGACTTAGTGATAACACACACCTTGACTTCCCTTTGACCAGTGTCTTTTTCATCGACTTGGATCAAATGAATAGGACACCATCCATGTACTGACATTTTCCCAACTACCCATGTGGTTTGTTTCATCTCTTGACACCTATAACCTATAGAAGTATGAAAATGGTTGCAGAATTTCCAGTTAGCTGCAGAATCAGGGTGCATTCTGCAGCTAAAAGACAGTCTCAAGACTACTGATTAAAGGAATTCTAGAAATTGGATTCAGCTGTATACTAATTGTTGATTTATTCAAATTGCCTACAGTATACTGCCACCAAACAGCAGCAAAGCTCCCCACTTCCTTAAGGATATCTGATGTATATTTTTGTCATTTATTATGATGTCAAATATTTGCTGCCCAAGAGCTTTAATGGTTGGATCAATCAGAGAGGTGAAACCAAAGCATATAATCCAATCTAGCTGTAAGTGCAGTTTGATAAAGATGAAGTGGAAAATAGTCATGAGCTTGATCGACGCTTTTCATGGGATTATAGGTTGACAGAGGTCATTTTATTGTAGAGTTTTTGGCTGAAAGTATGGTCAGACTACCAAGCACATCATAATAAAGTTAAACACGTACACAAAACTTGTCAATGAAGACAAGATCCATGAGTACCAACACCTGTGCCGATATTTTAGCAAGTAAAATGCCGAGTCATAGGAATAGTTGTTAGATGGGTGCTTGGAGAAGTGTCGTATTTGATCATCTTACTGTTAAATGGGAAGTAATGGAACAGGTATAGACGGGTGGCAGAAGACGTGTTCAAACTATTCCTTGTTCATTTAATAAAAATCCTTTTTCCCTCACGCATTTAGTGACACGGTGGATGACCTGGCAGCCAGGGAAATTAGATCTAGGAAGATTTCTCAAAGAAATCGAAATATGGTCACAACTGTTCAGAAAAACAATTGTTTTTCCTCACACGGCATGCAAAAAAAGGCTTCAGAGAATCGAGAAATTCTCTCAAACCACCACGAATTTCTTAAAACCATTTTTGGATTATCTAATTGACCCTACTGGCGAAAAAACCCATGTTTTATTTTTCCCAAAATCATTTTCATTTGGCCGAATCATGCAGTTAAAGTTTTACATTTTTTATTGTTTTGCGTTTTAACAATGTAAACTTTGAAACGGGAACTATAAACTCAAAACGGGAACTCTGGCCAAAAAACCCCGAAAAACATCAAAAATAGTGCTAAAAATGAAAAGTGTGTATACTGGAACGATGATTTTATTTTTTAGGGGTCAATTTTGAACATGTTTTAAAAATTGCAGTGACTACGAAATTTTCATGCAAAATATAGCTTCAAAATGAAAAAGTGATATACTGGAACGATGATTTTTTTTAGGGTCAATTTTCAAATTTTTAAAAAATGCTAGTAAAACCAAATTTTTATGTGTCAAACAAAGTTATTTATGAGGAAAAAAAACACATTAATGTTTTTGGTAGAATATCATTTTTCTTTCCTAAGTATAAATTCAACATGTTTTCAAACATTACATGCCATGTTTATTTCACCTAAACATAGATGGAAAAATTTATCATATCACATCAAGCACATTTTCCTAATTATCCTTATTTTAATTTTGAGCATGAAAAATTCATAGGAGGCCAGGATTTCACCAAAAAGAGGAACTGAAGTCAGATTACAACGAATCTCCTCTAATGACCCTCGCTAAACTGATCACCCTCTCCATAAAATATGTTCACAAAAAGTTCACAAGGAATCCCAGAAGCATGTTTCATTTGTTCTAAAGCAACTCAGTTACACCTCAAGAACCTTGTTACTCCCTCATAAATGTGTTCCCGAGAAATGAAGGTAGCATAACTTCATTTGATATCAATAAATCCCAAACCTAGATGCCAGAGGATTTTCTCTTAAGAATGAAATAATTGGAAAAAAAACAAGCAAGTTACCAGAAGATAACTCTAGTGTCAATCACAATCCTAATAATGCATCATCAGTGAAATCATACCCCACATGTAGGGAGAATACGATGAGCTACCTACGACCACTTGATTTACTTTGATTAGAGTATCTAAGGCCATAATAATAATCTATTTTAATTTCTTTCCAAACCTTTAAAGGAAGGTCACTGTCACTGTCATCTTATGAACCACTATAATAACTTTGATGGCATTTTAAATATAGTTACATGGTATTTTGTGTTTTTCTTATTTTGTTGCAGGTGACTCATGAGGAGCACATGGACGCTAATACCACAATGGGAAACACAACCAAAATGAGCAAACTATGTTTGGACCTCCATTAACATCAATTACCACTGAGAAAGGATTACATTTATCAAATTCATTGTGAATATCTTAACAACAGCATAAAAACATCTCCCTTGGCAACAATTCTAAAAAGTCAATTAGGTCAAGAATTTACGCCCAATATAAGGAGACACCCCTATTAATATGGTTATTCAATGCGTTGCTTCCCCACTATTATCAATTAGATGTTACCCATCCTCATATCTAAATAAAAGAAAAGGGAGAAATAAAATAAATGAAAAGCACCCCAATGGGGGAAGTAACGAGGGATATAAAAACCTTTTATGGGGCTATGAACATCTAGTTGGTAGTAAATGCTTATTATTTCATTGTGGTGATTACATTGTAGACATAGAAACTCATTAATATTGGAAGAATACTTCTAGAAATCCTAGAGTCATATTTAAGGAGTCTATTACCTCGAGACCTATACAAACCCATTGGATCAAAAACCAAACCTAAAGTGAAAGTAATAAAATTAATTTTTAAAAAGTAAATGACCTTTATGGATAAATTAATATAATAAAGAAGTATTTCTTAATCCTCGATAAAAAGCTTTAAATGTTAAACTAATATATCTAATCTCTTGTGAATTCCTAATAAAATTAACTAAAATATATATTATTGTACCATAACTATAACCTTATTGTTAAAGCATTTCAAATTTTTAGACTCATCTATTGTCTTTCCATGAATTCACTAGAAAGATAACTTGGGTTTTGCTTTTAAAAACTACTCTTATTTCCATTCCTTTTTGCTTAACATGGTCATTTTAAAAGTCTTCTTAATCAAGGTGAATTACATTCTTCATTTCCAAATGGAACCTCTGCAATGTCATCAACACAGAATTCCTTAGCTCGTTTATCATCGCAATCATTCATTTATGGAGATCCATGTACTCTTCTGCACTAATCTGGCCTGACTCTGTTTTGGGTTGGGCCAGGTCATTAGCAAAACGACTTCATTTACATTTGGGCTCGCAAATTTTACTATGTTTCTCGTCTTCATCCTCCCACTAGTCTCTGTGACCTTTCGTTGGCAATGGTTGCTGCTGCTGACGCCGCCGTGTTAAAATGTAAATATGATATAATACCAATTCAATTCCCAACAGTGCCATCACCACAGATCTTTCGCAGGGCTAGGATTTCTCGTATTGCATGCCTAGTAAGCAATGTTTGGGGCGATTCGTAGCAGATGGGGCGATTCTGAGAATAGTCGGGTGGTGGGAATCGCCCCGCCATCGCCCCGCCACCGCCCCGCCACCAGTTTTTCTTATTATTTTATGTTTATTGATGTGTTCCATGTTAATCAAAGAGCTAGGTTTAATAATTTTCTTTTCCATGCCATCATATTTCAGGGATAATATTACGAGCTTCAATGTAGGGCTCTATAGAAAAATTTCCCACTGTACAATTCTGAAATACAAGTGAATAGCAACCCAATGTGTAAATATGTAAATCATAATTAAATATTGAAAAAGACAAATGGTTCATTTATAGTTTTTTCTCATAAACAACTTTGTTTGACACATAAAAATTTGGAACCAATCACCCTCGCAATCTCTCTGGAGAATATCTTTTCAAGTTTGGATATTTATTTCATCATCACCCTTCTCTAAAGAGAACATTCAGGGTTCCAACCACTTAAACAATGCAAATGCTAAGATGAAAAAAAAATCTAACACTAAGATGCTAAGATGGAAAATACCAGAAATTGGAACCCGCATGCACTTCAGCAACACTGAATTTTAATCGTTATGGTTTATTATTTTAAATACGTTCTAATTTCTATATAAAATACTTCAATTGCATTCCAGTTTATACAAGGAAAAAGTAATTTGTTTGTCTTTCACCATCGATAAAGTATTATTATCTTAAAACATTAAATGTTTTAAAATTTCTTACACAGCTCAATCTGAAACTTCGGACACCATGATTATATTCGACAAACATGGAATAAAAATAAAAAATATGATTATAGCCAAACCACGAGGATCTCGGCAAAGGAGAATCAAATCCAGAGTCATGCACAGAGATTCATGATTTCTTTAGAAAAATAGATGTTAAAAGGAAAGAAAATATGGTATCCTAAATTCAAATTGTAAGCATGCGAAGAATTACCTAAAATTAGAGTGAACACTATTGTTTCAGACCTGTTGTGCTTGAACAGCCTGTGGCACGCTTGAACAACTCCAACCTCACGCTAACTTTACTTGCAGATTACAAAGTCAAAAAATAACAATTTCCAAGAGATGTGGAGAGCATAAATGAAATTGGATGCCCAGTAAGCACTGTTTGGGGTGATTCTTAGAATCGCCGAGTGGTGGGGCGATTCTTAGAATTGCCCCGCCACCACCCCGCCACCACAAATGGTGGTGGGGCGGTGGCGGGGCGATTCTGAGAATCGCCCCACCATCCGGCAATTCTCATAATCGCCCCAAACAGTGCTACGAATTGCCCCAAATAGCGCAGAATGTGACTTCACACATGACTTTAAAATGTTTTCTTCCCCATCAATGGAAATTTATTTCAACCATTCGAAAGCGGCACAACAAACTCTTTGAACATCAAAGTCTCACCATGGAGAATTCTTAATTAGTTTCATAAGGAGAGTGAAATAAGGTGGTATTATGCTTCATTCGCCAAGAATTCAACGACACCATTT
Organism: Pinus tabuliformis; assembly: GCA_031772625.1. Taxonomy (NCBI): domain Eukaryota; kingdom Viridiplantae; phylum Streptophyta; class Pinopsida; order Pinales; family Pinaceae; genus Pinus; species Pinus tabuliformis. The sequence goes on from CM062820.1 coordinate 1,374,400,864, forward strand.
AAAAATAGTGATTTTGAGTCTCTTGCAGAGAGAAAATTGTCAAAATACAAATCAAATTCATCATAATTGAGTCATTTGTATGGCGTTTTTGCAAAAATCGAGATTGAAAGAACCTGCGAAATCTCTAAAACCATTCATAATTTCCATAAAATTGCCATGTGGAAGTCAATTTGGGTCCTTCAGAAAAACCCCATATGGCGGATTTTTAAAAAATTTCTCCGTTTTACTGCAATAACCAACTGAAATATGATTCCTGGGGCCACCTGCGAAAATTAGTTTTCAAAGAGTTTGTTGTGACGCTTTCGAATGGTTGAAATAAATTTCCATTGATGGGGAAGAAAACATTTTAAAATAATGTGTGAAGTCACATTTTGCACTGTTTGGGGTGATGCGTAGCAGATGGGGCGATTCTGAGAATCGCCGGGTGGTGGGGCAATTCTCAGAATCGCCCCGCCACAAATGGTGGCGGGAAGGTGGTCGGGTGGTGGCGGCCCGATTCTGAGAATCGCCCCACCACCCGGGGATTCTCAGAATTGCCCCATCTGCTACGCATCGCCCCAAACAGCGCAGAATGTGACTTCACACATGACTTTAAAATGTTTTCTTCCCCATCAATGGAAATTTATTTCAACCATTCGAAAGCATCACAACAAACTCTTTGAACATCAAAGTCTCACCCTGGAGCATTATTAATTAGTTGCATAAGAAGAGTGAAATAAGTTGGTATTATGCTTCATTCGCCAAGAATTCAATGACACCATTTAAAAATAGTGATTTTGAGTCTCTTGCGGAGAGGAAATTGTCAAAATACAAATGGAATTCATCATAATTGATTCAAATGGTGGCGGGGCGGTGGTGGGGCGATTCTCAGAATCGCCCCACCACCCGGCAATTCTCATAATCGCCCCATCTGCTACGCATCACCCCAAACAGCGCAGAATGTGACTTCACACATGACTTTAAAATGTTTTCTTCCCCATCAATGGAAATTTATTTCAACCATTCGAAAGCGTCACAACAAACTCTTTGAACATCAAAGTCTCACCCTGGAGCATTCTTAATTAGTTGCATAAGAAGAGTGAAATAAGTTGGTATTATGCTTCATTCGCCAAGAATTCAACGACACCATTTAAAAATAGTGATTTTGAGTCTCTTGCGGAGAGGAAATTGTCAAAATACAAATCGAATTCATCATAATTGAGTCATTTGTACGGCGTTTTTGCAAAAATCGAGATTGAAAGAACCTGCGAAATCTCTGAAACCATTCATAATTTCCATAAAATTGCCATGTGGAAGTCAATTTGGGTCCTTCTGAAAAACCCCATATCATGGATTTTTAAAAAATTTCTCCGTTTTACTGCAATAACCAACTGTAATATGATTCCTGGGGTCACCTGCGAAAATTAGTTTTCACAGTGAGTGATTTACATTTCAACATTTTCTCTAGGTATCAAATCCAAAAAGTATTCAAGAACCTTTTCGCGTGTATTGAATTCTTCAAAAGACTATTCAGAACATTATGGAGGCCCTTAGCGTTGAGAAGCTCCATAAATTGCTCACAGAGTCATAGCGAGACTCAAACTTCTTTCTTCCGCTACAACATTTAACATTGTGTTATTTGTATCACATACAATTCATGTAGCCAAAAGCAGACACCTTGTTGCATGCTTCTCCTATTCCAAAACGTTGAAAAAGAAAGAAAAAGTCCTCGAGTAACATTTTTGGTTTATTGGAATCCAACAATCTTTGCAATATATTTACAAGTCAATTAAATTCAGCTTCCATCAGACCCATCATATTACAAAAAGACTTTTACTTCCTTGGTTGGAGTGTTGAAAAATCTGTCTCAGAAAACCACTTCAACGACTAATCAAATTTGGATTTTCCATAAGGAATAATAATATCCCAAAATATATATTTCAACTTCCTTGCTTTAGTGACACCTTAAAATCTATGCTTTCCTTTAAAGATGGTTTTGCATCCTGTTTAATATTTTCTAATAGAGTCTGCAGTTGATCAAATGAATTTCACAAAGATAATGTTTCAATGGTTTTTAGGATAGAGAAGTAAAAACTATATTTGAGATCTCTCTTTTACAAATTTGCAATGGAAATTCTTGATTAATGTCCCGAAAAAGTCATACATATGCGTGTACCAATATAAATATGTTAGAAAAGAAAAAACTATTGTAATTAAATAAATAAATTTAACAATATCATATATAAACATTAAATAAACATGGATAGAACAGGCCAACTAAGTACAAAAATCGAGACATGGATAAAACAGACTAACTACGTACAAAAATCGAGATAATGAATCTCGATAATACAATATATGTCATCAAGTGACTAACTACGAACAAAAATCGAGACAATGAATCTTGATAATACAATATATATCATCAAGTTCGTTGCAAATAGATAGTACATTCATTTGTGAATAATCATGTTCCTCTTAAAATAGATATACTATTTAGTTTCTTAAGATAGATATACTATTTACTTTCTATTTGTACCTATATAGTTTCTTTCTTGCATAGAGATACACATAATTATATGAAGACACAAAAAGAGAGATAGATATTTACGTTGTTACAATAGATAAAAAAAAAATAAGACAAATTACATTAGCCTTGTGATGTGAACTTTTTATGAAAATAAGGCACAACACATTCATATTAACATTGCAAGAAATTGAAGAGGTTGAAAAACAAATCTAAAATAGCATCTATGCTCAACAATATGTCGGTTGAGCCCTATGATGTGAACTGCTTGTTTCTTGTCAATGCCCTGTAAAAGAGATGGATTAAAGATGTTTTAGAACTTCATTTCCAAAAAGGAAAAAAATTTATTGTAATTTTTTACTTCATTAAATAGATCGTATTTTGTCAACATTAAATGGATTGGATTTTGTCAACATTGTTAGCAAAATGTACGCCATGAAATCAAATGAAAAAAGCGCCAATCGATGTACAGTTGTACAATATGAAAAACTGATCTCAATAAGCCATTTATGTGAAAAATGATTTTATTCGTTTTGATTAGGTGTATTGAATCAAATTGGTTTTCAATATGTTTGTTTTGAGTATGTGAGGTTTCTATTGTCTTATTAATTCAAGTGGAAGAGATATTTCTTACATATCATTAGATTATGAAGTGACATTGGACATAATTAAGCTTTGGGCCATACCCTTTTAGAAACAACAATCCAAACTAAATGATTAGTTATAAAGAATTAGAAATTTCACAAATATAGTAAACCAATATTAAGTGTGATTTATGGCCTTAAATGAGTTTTGGAGGGTAAACTTTGAAATGCCACAAAATTGAAATTAGAGGTGAATAGAGTGTGTGAGGTCCAATTATTGGATAGAGTTCTTGAGAAAATGCTCCTATAACATTAGAGTTAAACATGAGGGATCTAAGATCAAGTGCCTAATGGTTAAGAACATGTGTTTCCTCCTAAGAGGTCATAGGTTCAAAAACCAGAAGGGGTTAGAGTAGGTATGCCTTCGTAGACAATAATCAAATCGTTGCGTGGAGGTGGGTCTCTTATCCCACAAACAAGGGGGTTTCATACACCAATTTGGTGTCTGGCTTGGCTATGACCTTAAAATTGGATAACAATAATAATTAGGATATAGATTGTTAGAAATTCATAATATATAAGGGTGAAAGCATGGAGTTGGGTTACACTTTTTGGCAAGAGATGGCACATTTGGGTGGAAAAAATGATTGCTCAATTGAGCCCTTTTTAAGCGCTCGATCAAGCTGTTTGAGCACTTAAACAATGTAACCCAATGTTATTTAGGAGCTCGATTTAGCCATGTCTTTGCGACAGTCAAATGAAGGAGATTGGGTTCTGGATTTATTTTTTGGCTCAGGTAAGTTTTGTTATATGGAATTGAATTTCAATATGTTCTTTTTTTTAATTAATATGTCATTGTACTAATTTACTTCATTATTTGTTTTGTTCTTGATAATTAGGTACAACACTAGCATGCTGCCTTCAAAAAGGAAGAAATTGCATTGCAATTGAGAAAGATCCATTACAGTGCAATTTCATTCAGCAAAGAATTAATGCTCTTCAATTTCTTCCAGATGCAATGAACGAAATTGGGCTGAAGAAAGAGGACTTTAGTGAATCACGTGTGAAAAAAAAGGCAAAGGAACCCCAACCACCATTACATGGAATGTTTGGAAAGACATACATTGGGAGATTCACAGACATCAAAGACCCATTAGAAGAGGAAAATGAGCAAAAGGAAACAGAAAATATTGTGGAAGAAGACAATGATGAAACTCTAGAGGACGAAGAGTTTGGATTACGTGACATTGTTGATTAAATTTAAGTTATGCTTGTAAATCAATCTTTGCAATGTTTTGACTTTGACATTTTATGAAAAGAATAAACACTCAATTTGGGTTGTTATACGTTCAATATTTGTAATATGTGATTTTCGCATTGATTTTTAAGTTAATCATTATTTTTTGAAAAAAAAATGATTATTATTATTTTTTTGACATGAAATTCATAAAAAAAAAAACAATTATTTAACCCATTTTAGTTAAAATTATTGTATAAAAATTGTGATTTTGACATGTCAATTTTAGCAAAAAAATATCAAAACGTGTAGTTTTTTAGTTATATTTATGTTAAAAATGGTTATTTTTATGTCCATTGTTAAAAAATATTGTTTTTTAGAAACAATTATTTCATGTGGATTGCAAAATTAATTAAGGATGTATAAATATGTAGAATATCTAAAATTCTAAATATCGACCTCCTAATTTAAAAATGCAAAACAATAAAAACCTCACTAACAAAAAAGTTAAAATTAAAATAAAAAACAAGAAAATGTGAAGAAAACGACCACTTCAAAAATGATCAAATTTACAAAATAATTATTTACATTTTATACATTAAAAAATTTAAAGCCAAAAAACAGGTCTTTTAAAAAAAGGGGGTGATGCAAAATACTCACTTTTTAAAATCAACATGAAAATCACTACCATTCTAAAACGTAATGCACATAAAACTATCCTTCCCATGACATTCCTTCCAAAAACTATGCTCTAAAAAAAACATGTTCGTTATACATCACCCCTTTTCAAAATCAGGTCACTTTTTTGCTATCTCTACGAAACGGGTAATAGTATCAGTTCCCGTTTCAAAGTTTACATTGTTTTTTTTCCTAAATTGCTGCATTCAGCTGTGAAATGAATTTCTTCTGTTGCATATGTTTGAATCATTTGTTGTTATTATGAATAGCAGAACCAACATATTGTAAAGTAATCGTATCACCCATTGTCTAGAGCTTCAACTAAACTACTATCCAAATCAATTTCTGGCACATCTATCAAGCCCAAAGCATTCAGCTGTCGACTTATTGCAACTAATCCATATGCATATTGGGCAAAATTTGTACCAGTCTAAATAGGCAATGCAGTTTGTAAATTTCTTCTTTGATATAGCCCTTTCACGTTATTTGTAGTAAAAGCATTTCTTCTGTTGTTGTTTCTTAGAATTGGCTTATTTGCAATAAATCTTGCAACTGATTTTTGTGCATGTTTGACAGAAGCTTTGAAGGTGATGATTTGATTGGTTTTGCTCTTCACAGTTCAGAATAGAACTATCAAATTTGAGGTTGAGGCCAAAAAATAGAGAATATTTCAAGCTGCAAAAAGATGGGAGAATTGTTTATATTGCAAGTTTATTTATTTTATATGATTTTTGTAGGTTTGTTTTAAGGCCAAAGCTTCAAACAGGAATGCAGATTTCTATTGAAGCCACAATGGAAACTAGAATTGGGGATAGCCATTGATTGTTTTTCTTTTTTTTCTCTGAAATTGTGAAATTTTATAAGAATGATTAATGATTTTCAATTTTAGGTAGCAAAGAATTCAATTAAAATATACTAAAAAAAAGACTTTGACTGAGGTATTAAGCTAATTTTTTATCAATCAAGGCTGGGTGACAAGGATAGGATCCATGTCGGGACAATTCTAGAGATGCCCATGTGGTCAGTTTCTTCATTGGACACCTATAACCTATTAAACCTTGAAACTAGTTATGGAATTCACAATTAGCTGCAGAATCAGGTTGCATTCCGCAGCTAATTTGCAAAATCTTATTAAAACATAACACAGTGTTTTGATGACCACTACAAACCATAACCAGTCAATCTTGGACAGTTTGAACCTATCAAAGCAGTTGGATTTCAATTTTTTTTTTTGAATTGATTGAAATGATGAAGTTTATTTTGTCTCTTTTTTTTTTTAACATAACAATTCTTTTTCTGATCCTCTAGATCACACAAAGTGTAGGAGGAGAGCATACTCAAGAAATATTAATTATTATTATCTTTTTTTTTATAACAATTCTTTTTTCTAATCCTCTAGATCACACAAAGTGCAGGAGGAGAGCATACTCAAGAAATTTTATTTTATTTTATTTTATTTTTTTATGTAAGAAATAAGGTCTCCTAATTACACTTCCCCGGCAATGGTGCCAAAATGTCTAGTCAATTTAACGTCTTAAATTTCTCTACATAAATTATCAATCCGGGTATTGTAAACTAATGAAGTGTGGTGCACCATATGTGCTTAGTTAACATTTTTCTTACTTCGTTGTTTTATAGTTTATGTTGTTTTTGGGGTTTTGTTCTTGTTGGTTTCCTAAAGTGTTTAACGCAAATGGAAATCCAATTCTAAGGTCTTAAGAATACTTTTAAAGGTCAAGTATGGATGTAGATTTCAAGACAAGGTTTATGTCCCTTATGGTAACTTCCAAAACTTAGCACTTCAAAAGATCTCAAAACATGCTATTAATACTTGAACAAGAATGTAAATATGAAGCTACTTAAATCAAACAAAAGATGAAATACCGATCATGAAATCATTGTCTTTGCTACCCATCTAATTACAGAAATAAAATCTAAACTATTGCACTCAAACAAAGAAAAAATTGCAGACTAACGAAAGCAAGATTAATTTACTTCACTTATAATCCGATAGCTCGCCAAGTAACTTTTCTGGGTTAAGCCATGGCTCCGAAGATAACGTCAATAACATGAAGAATTGATATCTAAATTACCTACTTGCAAAAGAAAGTAAAATCAAGTCACTTCACTTATAATCCGACAGCTCGCCAAGTAGCTTTTTGGGGTTAAGCCATGGCTCTGGAGATAATGTTAATAACATGAAGAACCTGATATCTAAATTACCTACTTGCAAATGAAAGTAAAATCAAGTCACTTCACTTTTAATTCGATAGTTCACCAAGTAGCTTTTCGGTGTTAAGCCATGGCTCTGGAGATAACGTCAATCACATGAAGAAACTGATATCTAATTGCAGAGATGAAAGTAAAATCAAATCATTTCACTCATAATATGATAGCTCACCAAGTAGCTTTTCGGGGTGAAGACATGGCTCTAGAGATAACGTCAAATGACATGAAGAATTTGATATCTAAACTAACTAACAACAACAAATAAATAAGATTGAAATCAAAGCATAACTGAAATTGAAAAGCTTAAGAAAAAGTTCAGCAAAGAGGCAAATCTCATGTCACTATTTGATGCAAAAACATGTAAAGAAAAACTAATCTACAATCAACCGGTTGAACACACTTGCATGAATTAAAATTGCATGAATAGAAAATCTAATCTATCAAACTTAAAAGCAATAAAATGACATACTCGAATGAAATCAAAGCAAAACTACAAAGCAAAATCTATTGTACCTTACATTCTAATGTGCTCCATGACATCTACTTCACATCTCCTTCCATATTGAGGACATCAAAGCTTTATTCGAATTCTTCAAAATTACAAAGTACAACAAAGTTCTCCAAAGCTTTCAAAAGCCATCAAGGAAGAACTATAAACTCCAAGCTAAGCTAAGGCTAATAAGCTCCCAAATGAAGGAGAGAGATCTCCTATTTATACAAAAAGATGAGAAGCCATCTCATTAGTGAGAGTCCATGAATCTCTCCCTCTACCTCTAGAGTCCTAATCAAAATAGGAACTGATAAGACACATCTTCTTAGAGTTTGAATACAATTAGGAGATCTGACACATATCCTCATGATCCCATGATTCTTTCCACTCAAATTCGAATTTGGCCTTAGAGTGCCACATAAGGGTCTTCTAGAAGCCTCCTTTTGACCTACACATGTCAAAAATCTCAACCCACTTTTTAGGTATAAGCATATGCACATTATTTTCTAATTTTTAACCACAAATTCACTTAAAAAGGCTAAGAATTAATAAAGTTTGGAAAAACATAAATGTGGCCCAATGATAATGAAAGTGGGATGAATGTAGTGACATAGTAGTGAAATGGAGGTGAAATGGAGGTGATATAATGGACATAATAGTGAAAGTTTAATGGAAATGAATGACATTTTCAAGACCCAACACTATCATTGAAGTCACTTGTGCTAACATCACTATGTATGTCCAAAACAAATGCCCACATGAGGATTTGGACATTAATACACTCGAAGAAGTATTCACCGGTAAGAAACCTGATGTTTCTCATTTTAGAGTTTTTGGTTGTCCCATATATTTTCATGTGCCCGAAGAGAAAAGAAACAAACTAAATGCATCTGGGAAGAAAGGAACATTTTTGGGCTACAATGAAACTTTGAAGGCATATAGAATCTATGTTTCTGGTTAAAGGGAAGTGGAATTAAGTCATGATGTCACTTTCGATGAAGATTCTAGTTATTAGAAAGATCTGAGATCTTCCTATTCCTAGGAAGGACAGTGATGATGCTGATACAAAAAAGCAGGATGAACCTCTATCCGATGAACTGATGCCCGATGTGGAAGGTCTGATGGATCCCATTGATCCACCTCCTAGTGAGCCTTCTTCTTCAAGAAAAATACCTTTGTGGCTCAAAGATACTCTTGAAGATGTTGAGAAACATATTGTACTAAGGGAGACATTTCGTGAAAGAAATAAGCCGAATAGGTATCAAGGGTAATTATCTACCATGAGTACCATTATATAGTCTGAGCCTTGCACATTTGAAGCAACAATTTTGGAAGGATGTGATGAATGAGGAGTATGAGTCAATCATGAAGAATGATGTCTGGAATGTGGTTCCTAGACCTAAGGACAAGTCAGTGGTCACTTTGAGATGGATCTACAAGATCAAACATGGAGCTTATGGGAATGATGAGAAATTCAAGGCCGTATTTGTAGCTCGAGGCTTATTTCAAAAGAAACGAATAGATTACAATGAGATATTTGCACAAGTTTCCTAATATACTACCATCCATTCAATTATAGCCCTTGCTACTTTGCAAGGATGTAACCTACACCATATTGATGTCAAATCTGCCTTATTGCATGGTTCGCTTAAGGAGGAAGTGTATGTGGAACAACCAAATGGGTTCAAGGTTCAATATCGTGAGACACATGTATGCAAGTTGAAGAAAACCTTTTATGTGTTGAAGCAAGCCCTTAGGGCTTGGAATGAGAGGATCGATAGCTATCTTATGAAGTTGAGATTTACAAGAAACGATGCTAACCTCGACCTATAATTCAAGGTTAAAAAGGACAAGCCTCTCATTCTAGTCCTTTATGTGGATGATCTCTTTATAACAGTTGATGACCCTCTCATTCATCGATGCAAGAGGGAGTTGGCTTCCGAGTTTGAGATGAAGGACCTAGGACTGGTGCACTACTTTCTAGTGCTAGAGGTATGCCAAAAGCCAGGTGACATTTTCCTTCCTAAAGGAAAATACATTGTGAAGCTACTTAAGAGATGTGGAATGGTGGTTCTAAAGTCCGTGACTACTTCGATGGAACTCAAATTTAAGAAGTTATGCGGAAGTTCTTATGGGCCCAGATTATCCAAACCTACCCTATTGAGTAATGTCAACTTATGGGGGCCCTGATATTCTTGGTCAAATCCCATCCTGACATATGCTTCGTTGTGAATACGCTGAGTCAATATATGGTCAACCTCATCACACTCATTAGATTACAACTAAGAATCTCTTGAGATACCTTCATGGCACAATCCACTATGGACTGAGATACACTTTCAGAACTTTGAGGCTTCATAGATATTCAGATGTTGATTGGGCAAGCAGTGTTGTGTATCATAAAAGAAAATTTGGGTTCTTCTTCTCTTTGGGGTCTAATTCTATATCTTGGATGAGCAGGAAGCAAAAATTATTTGCACTAAGCACGCTGAGGCCGAATAAGTTACTTCAAGTATGGCCTATTGTGAAGTTGTTTGGCTAAGGAAGCTCTTTAGTGAGATATTTGAGCATGTGCTAGATACCACCATGATCTTTCGTGACAACGAGAGTGGGATTCACCTATCAGATAATCTTGTGTTCCACGACCACTTGAATCACATTGATATCAGGTACCACTTTATCTAGGATATGGTACAATTGGGAAAAATAGGGCTCCAACACATTAGAACAGATGAATAGGTCGCTGACATTCTCATGAAGCCTTTGGGGAAGGTTAAATTCTTAACCTTCCAAGAGAGACTTGGAGTCATGGAACAACCCTCCTATGAGGGTCCTGAATGAGTTGTGCACAGATAAGGGAGCTCCTGGGGGCTTGGGGTACTTATTGGAGCTATGAGTGACCATAGGGTGAGTGGTTCAACTTCCCCCAGTGGTGCTCTGGATACAGCGTGAGTGGTTCACCTTCCCCTGTGATATCGCATTATGGTTGACATGTGTGTAGGGTGAGTGTTTCACCTTCCCCTACCTAAACATATGCATGTAGGGTGAGTGGTTCACCTTCCCCTATGATTGACATATGCATAGGATGAGTGGTTCACCTTCTCCCATGGCATATGATAAGGATGAGTGGTTCACCTTCTCTTGTCGATGCCCCAGCACACATCCTACCCATAGAGTCTGGGACTCATGTGAAGTATCTCTCTTCTAGCCAATGAGTTGGGAAAATATGTTTACAGACCATAAATCTATCGATGGACACATCAAGTACTACCATATTACCCATGGCTAGGATGCATCATCTTCAAAAAATTGATTTAGGATCAAGGAAAAACTTTAGTAAGTGGAGAGTGGCATGTTCTTATGAATCACTCGATCACTTCTTCTACATTATTACTTCATGGTTCAGCATAACAGAGAAAGGTAGGATGATAGGATGACATGATGATGACAGATGGATTGGCAGGTGGAATTCTCCCTAGTTGAGAGCAAGTGTTAATATTTGAAACTAGGGCCAAATTCCACCTTAGGATCGCTCATATGATGGAGAAGATTATTTCATTAGACTTTTCTTTTCGAGAGGTCCAATTTTGATATAAAGATCATCTCATTCTGACAAGCATAAATGGAATTTTGAATTTATTTTTTCTCATGGAGAAATTATCAAGCCCGACCTCAGTCAAATGTAGGTTCATGAAGCCCAATGGATGTGTCTCCTCACCCTCAACGAAGTGTATAAATAGAAATGCCATTTCTCTCATTTGGAAATCATCATCTCATCACATCTCTCTCTCTCTGTCCTCTCTTGATTGGTTCATACAACTTGGAGGCTTCTGTACTTCGCACCTGTGGAAGAGGAAAAATTTCTTGATTGGTTTCGGAGGCCAAAAATTTTAGATATTAGGGAAGCATTGACCAAAGTTGACTTGGATTGTTTGACCATGCATTGAATTCATTTTGGAGGGAAGAATTTTGATTTCTGAAGGCCACATTGATTGGCACGGTTTTCAAGGTGATTGGGGATAGTTTGACCAAGTTGACTTTAGTGTTGACTTTCTGATTTGATTGTATAAATTATATAAGACTTCGACTGGGTTGATCGAGCTATTTTTGGGTTGAATTTGACTTCCTTGGTAGGCCTAATTATTTTTCTACTGACTGAGCTACTTAAAGGGCATGTTGGGGTTGCTTTGAGCACTGTTAACTTTCTAGTTAGGGATGCATTGACTGTTGATTTGGCAGGATTCTTTTGGACATGTAATTCTGATATTTTTACACACTCTCTCTCTACTAAACTATTTAAGAATAATAAGAAGATTTGATCAAAGGGTTTCCCCACATTGGGGTTTGTCCCTGGCATCTGCCATATCTTATGTCCTCTTGTCTTGACTTGTCTTTTGCACATGTCTTTATGTTCTATATGCATTTATTATCAATTTTTTTAAGTTAATGTGATTATTATTGGATATAATTGAAAATTTTGATTGGGCCATTAAAGGAACTTAGAAGTAAATTGTGCTAAATCATAAAACATACCATTGTTATCTAAAATTACTAGGATCAAACAGGTTGAAGTATATTTCCGCATCTAATGGATCAAAGAGGATGAAGCCAAGATCCAAATAGCATACCTTCGATTGAGTGGCACGAATCTCATATGGTGGGAAGGAAAAATACAAAAAGGTTGTAAGAGTAGTCATAAACTTCTTCCATCTTGGTCTGAGTTTGTTTATGCTTTAAGAGAACAATTTTACCCATTGGGTTATAGGCAGAAGGCCATGATGGAATGGAAACATTTGAAACAAGGTAAAGGTCAAATTGTTCAAAATTTTACAAAGGAGTTTGGGAAACAAACATTAGCATTAAATGTTCCACTTAACACTTTTGAGAGTTTGATAAAATATATTGGCTCTTTGCATATTTATTTGCATCATTCATTGTTATTATTTGAACCTAAAACTCTTGATGGAGTGAGTATGAAGGCTTTACATCTTGAAAATAGGGGGAAGCATGAGCAATAACACTGCATAAAGAGTACATCAACGACTAAGAGAAATGAAGGAAATCCCTCTTGCACCCATTGTGAGAAAGAATGGAATGATGATGATCATTTCTAGAAATTGTATCCAGAATTGTGGCCAAAGAGGAATGACAGAAAAGAGAAGCATAATATAGTTGCAACTATGAAACAAGACCAAGAATCTGAATTAGAGGATGATGAGAAGATCAAAGCTACAATATTTGCAGGTGTTGGACCAATCAACCTAGCATCAGACTGAGGTGATGAAATAAAGATTGCAACTCTTAGGATTTTAGAAGGTGGATCCATTGACTTAGGTTCCAATTCAGGTGATGAGACAAAAATTTCAACATATATTTTTCCATAAATGAGAAAGACATCAAAAATGTCATGGCTCTAAGAAATTGAAGAAATCAACCAAAGAATCCAAGAAGATAATTTTGAACTAAAGAGACTACTACAAGAATCAAAGGAGGAGAAACAAAGGTTGCAACCTCAGTTACAAGCCAAGGAGGAGGCCTTGGAAAAGATGCAGCATAACAAGCCTGAGGTCAACTTGTAATCCTTCAATTTCATGTTCTTTTTATGATGAGGATTTCACTGCTTTTCAGAGACATACTACAAGGACTGGATCAAACTTTTTAAAGAAGATGGGGTATCATGTAGGAATTTACAAGGTAAGTTCCTCAGATAGAACACCAAAGGACACCGCTCACAAACAGATCATAGATCAATACACCAGTATTCTTGACGTGGTAAAAACCTTCAAAGAGGGAAACAGTCCATGGCTTGAGCCAATGCGGCCACTTTAGACAATTTATTAATGTAAAAGAAAGAAAATTTACATAAGCTTCTCTCATGAATGGTCACCTTACAAATGACCCTCCATGTTCTTTAAATAGAGATCATGGACCAATTAGGTGTTAAACCACAGATCAAGCATCGTTAATACCGAGGAGAGAATGAACCGTCAGATCACTTCATGTCTAGAACATGTTGTGACCATCGGATTTTAAGTTGCAAAAATTACATACTAAAGAAACACACTTTACCTAACTATAAACTAGACCAAGTTATACTTAAATATTTCCTATGTGTCGGAATATCCTAACATCCCCCCTTAAGAACGACTTGGGATAGGATCGAAGGATGTACGAATATGACACAATAGGAGAAGGAAGGATGCATTAGAGCCTATCCCCACTTAGTGACAACTTCCTGAACTCCAACCATAAATCGAAGTTTAGTAAACTTTGCCTCTATGAGAACCTTTGTAAAGATGTCTGTAACTTGATCATGGTTGAAAAATATTGCACTTCAAGACATGGCCATGAATGAGCTTTCTGATGAAGTGCATGTGTATTTAAATGTGTTGTTTGTGCTGATGTTTGACTCGATCTTTGCATAGCTGAATGGCACTTTGATTGTCACACCAAAGTGTAGTTGGATGCTGCTACTGAAAGCCAAACTTTGATACGATTTGACGAAGCCACAAGGCTTCCTTACTAGCTTCTATGGTGCCATGATACTCTTCTTTTGCTAAATAAAGATAAATGGAACTTTGTTTCTTGCAAGCCCATCTAATAGGTCCATAACCAAGAGTGAATACATAACCTGCAATAGACTTCCGATCATTAGGATCACCAGCCCAATCAGAATCACTGAAACCAACCAATATAGGAGATGCTTATGCACTGTAATGAATCCAAAACTAAATTGTACCTCAAACATAACGAAGTATTCTTGTAGCTTCTTTCCAATGACTTTCATGTGGGTTTTTCATAAACTGAGAAATAAGGCCAACAACAAAGGGAAGGTCAGGATGGGCATGGGTCAGATACAAAATTTTTCCTACAAGATGATGGTATAAGGTAGCATCAACATTAGGGGAAGTACAAGTTACTAAAAGTTTGGCTCCAGAATAAAAGGGAGAAGGGGCTGGATTACAGTCTTCCATGTGAAAGTGGCATAGAAGATCACAAGCATACTTGGACTGGGATAGGGAAATACCTTCCTTGGATTGCAAGACTTGAAGACCAAGAAAATAATGCAGGTGTCCTAAGTCTGTCATTTCAAACTGCTTTTTAAGGCTGGACTTCACATGGTTTATAAGGTTGGGATCACTACCAGTAAGGATAAGATCATCAACATAAATAATAAGAATGATAAGAGACTTACCCACTTTCTTGGTGTAGACAGTATTGTCAGAATGACACCTAGAAAAGCCAGTATCTAAAATTAAGCTATCCATTTTGGCATACCAAGCCTGAGGGGCTTACTTGAGACCATAAAGGGATTTCTTAAGCCAACATACAAGGCTGGAGTCTATTTGTATAAAGCTAGGAGGTTGTTCCATATAGATTTCTTCGTGCAAGTCCCCATGCAAGAAGACAAATTTAACATCCATTTGATGGACTTCCCATTTGAAAGAGGCAGCAAGGGAAAGAACAAGGCAGATAGAGTTCATTTTGGCAACAGGGGGGAAGGTTTCAGTATAGTCAATGCCTTCAACTTTTGAAAAACCCTTAGCAACAAGACAAGCTTTATGTTTATCAACTTTTCCATCTGGTCCAAACTTGGTTCTATAAACCCATTTGCATCTAGCAAGTTTTCGTCCCTTTGGAAGAGGAATAAGATCCCATATATAATTTCCAATAATGAATGATATTATTCATTCATAGCTATGTACCAATCTAGATGGCCTGAATCTTCTATAAAGGTGTCAGGATCATAATTTGTTGAAGCTTGAGCCAATAAAGAAGAGGCTCTACCGAACTGAGAACGTGTCTGTCGCTTATCTATAGGATCACCTGCAAGAGAACCTATTGCATCCAGAGTAGCACAAACCCATTTTGGAAGCTAATGAGATGAAGGAGGATCCCGAGAATGTGGGGGAGGATTGTCATCCTCACTGTCATCATTTGAAGAAGAAATATTTTCAGAAGTAGAAGCGATAGAGAGAGGTGGCACATCCACCGAACTAGGCTCATAGGCCGATATATTTTCAACAAAATTTACATCTCTTTGAATGATAACATTTTTGGATTTAGGTGGAAGAATCCTATATCCTTTGACATCTTCAGAATATACAACAGAAATGCAGTTTTCACTATTAGGTTCTAAGGCTTTATGTTTCTCATCAAGAATATGGGCCCATGCTTCACTTCCAAAAACACGAAAGTGACTTACATCTCGTTTAATTGAGATATGTGCTTCTTCCGGAGTGATATTACTTAAAACCTTAGTAGGAGTGTGATTTACTATGTAATTTGCACAGTTAATTTCTTCTGCCAAAAAATTAAGACTAAGTCCTTTAGATTGAAGCATACAATTATCCATTTCCTTTAAGGTACAATTCTTCCTTTCAGCTACACCATTTTGCAATGGATTATATGGAACAATATGTTGCATTTGAATTCCATGTTTAGTGAAAAAGTTGATGAATTCGTTGTTAACATATTCTCCACCGTTATCATATCTTAGCTTAATAATTTGATCTCCAAATTGTTTCTCAAAAAAGGCTTTAAAGGCCAAGAACATGTTAAAGAATTCACTCTTGAGTTTTAAGAAGTATACCCAAGTGTGTCTTGAGAAATTATCAATGAAATTTAAGAAATACTTGTAGCCAGAGAATGAAACAACTGGAAGTGGACCACATAAATCACCATGCACAAGCTGTAGAGGTGTCGAGGAGTGCCAAGAGGCACATTTTTTAAAACTATCCCGATGTTGTTTTCCGAGTACACATCTGGAACAAACACCATCTCTGCAAGATACCATAGGAAGACCTATCACCATATTTTCCTTACATAGATTTTGAAGGGAGCGATAGTGTAAGTGACCAAATCACTCATGCAAAGGTTTTATCACTTCATCATTATGAGCAACAAATACTGAGGGAAGAGTTGATGACCCAAAGTTATTGAACTTATACAACCTTGTAGAATCATCAGCAATTCCAGTAGCTAAAATCTATCTAGGATCTCTTAGGTCCTTAATTACAACATAGTGAGGTGATAATTCAACAGTCTTACCTTCACCTGAATGAGTTATCTGATATACAAATATAATGTTGTAGGATAAGGTTGGAACACATAATACATCATTAAATTGATCATTGTCTAGATGAATAGTTCCAGTCCCTACAACACTAAGATATCTATCATCACCAACATATATATTTTTGGTGTTGCAATCATTTAAAGAAGAAAACATGGCTTTGTTTTTGGCCATGTGATAAGAAGCTCCATAATCAATGAGGCACTGATGAGAATGAGAAGAAGAAGAGACATTTAGTGCATTACCAGATCGAGATGCTTGACAACCACATGTAGAAAGTGTTATTCCTGAAGATGAAGTTGAAGTTGAAGAGTGCTCCAAATGGATGTTATGCTTCTTCATTGCTACTTCCAAGACTTCCATATTTTTAAATCATTTGGATTCTAAGTGGCCATTATGATTACAAAAGTTGCAATGTCTATCAGCCTTCTTCCCTTTTTTTATTTGCCTTATCATTTTGTTGAATTGATTTTTCATTTTGAGATTGAAAGTGCCTAGGATCCTTGGTTGGTTTAGGACCATTCTTTTTAGGATGTTGCTTCTTAGGATTCATTGAACTTGGTTGTTGCTAGGCGACTAAGGCTTTCTTAGAAGAGTTTCCAAGATTAATAAGACAGATGTAAGAGTTTTTCTTGTTCTCTTATTAAAGAATAAAAAAAGGCATCAAAATAGGGGGACTTGTAGTCATGTCCTTGAGAAATAAAGGCTTCTCTAGTAGAATAGAAAGTGGAAACAAACACAGAGTAGGCTGGTCCCAACTTAGTAAGAATGGAATAGATAAGGCTACCATCTTCTTTCTTAACCTTAACAACTTCTAAGAGAAGTCTAAGGGTCTTGAACTTGGACAAAAAATCTTTAATGGAAAAAAAATTATTGGGGTTGAACGTAAGCAACTCATTTTCGAGTTGATGGGCTCTAATTTCATTTTTAATTCCAAAAACTTTATTGAGATATTTCATTGCTTCATCAGGGGTATCAAGTTCTACGATATGAAATCTAAGGTCTGGAGAATTAGACATCCCTATCAACCCACGTGTTTGATATTGCCTATTTTCCCATTTGGCTTACTTATCTTCATCTTTAGGTTTAGCCTCTTGGCCTAAGGCTATTCTATAAAGACCTTTACTTCTAAGTAAATCCTCAATGTAAGAAAACCATTGAAAGTAGTTGGTGTGGTCAAGAATAACCTGGCATGGACTTTCCATTTTAACAGAAAATGAAGCTGTAGATGCTGAAACTAAGTGTTCCAATGGAAATATCTTGAAAATTAGGTTGATTAAAAAAACGGCTTTGAAAATGGTGTTCGGATGAAGAATTTATGGCTTTTTGAAGAAAAGTTGTTGAAGATGCCGACGAAGTACATGAATGTGTGGAAGTGAATGATAATGCTATATTCCCTTCTCCCCCCCACCACCCCCTCCCCCACCCCTTCCAAACTTAATCTAATTAGCTCACTTTTAAAAAAGGATTTTATGTGACCCACTTTTATAAATAAGTGAAAGTCACTTTTACAATGGTACTTTATGACCTACCCACTACATTGTAACTTGAAGAAAAGATAAAGAGACTTTAGAATTATAAGTGACTCAATTTTTATAATGGGTGAGAACACTTTACATAAAGTAACTTTAAAACATAAATTACATGTGTTTTTGAAAAAGTAACTCAACAAAAAAAAGACTTGAACCCAAGACCTCTATTCTCATAAAGTAACTTGAACCAAGTGAGCTAGTTTAAAAGGTTAGTAATTTTTGGAAAAGAGGAAAAAAAAAAATTGTTTTTTTGTTTTTTTTTGTAGTCACTGAAGCTTTGGAGTGCATTATTACTTGAGAAAGCCCTTTTTGCCTACAAAACAAAAAACCACACAACCCAACATGGACATGCAAAAAAAAAACCAAACCTTATGGCTTGAAGTCAACTTTCACCAGAAACTATATATTCTCCTCAATGTTTCTAATTTTCTGAGATCACACTAAGGTGCAGTGGAAAAGAGCATACGCATGAGAAAAATCCTTCCTTTCTTTTTCTGGTTTGCCCAAATTGCACAGAGTCACAGGGCAAAGAGCATATGTAGAAATGAAAGGTATAGATCCGGTAATAAAAAACAGAGAGATAAATAAACCGAAATAAACAGAGAGATAAATAACTAAAACTACAAATAAAGGTTGTATACCTCTAGATCTTAAAAATGACTTAGTTAGGGATACCAGAAACCTTTTCGCCTGAGATGAAAGGGGTTCCTCACTGGAACAGATGCTCCTAACATAATAGAGGAGTCCTCTCGGCCCGAAAATAGTCAGAAACAATAGATCTAGGAAACGACAGTTGGATGCAGTTGTACCGACTTCATATTTGGATCACCAACGGATGTAGCCCTCAAATAGCTCTGATACCATGTAGGAATTTACAAGGTAAGTTCCTCAGATAGAACACCGAAGGAAACTGCTCAAAAACAGATCACAGATCAGTACACCAATATTCTTGACTTGGTTAAAACCCTCAAAGAGGGAAATAGTCCATGGCTTGAGCCAACATGGCCACTTCAGGAAATTTATTAATGTAAAAGAAAGAAAATTTACATAAGTTTCTCTCCATGCTCTTTAAGTAGATATCATGGACCAATCAGGGTTTAAACCACTGATCAAGTGTCAGTAATACCAAGGAGGAATGATCTAGGTGGCTCCATAGACACTCAAAGTTCCAAGAGGGTTTAGGAAAAGATAAAAAATAAAGGTTGTTGGATTGTAGTGAAACTAGGGTCAGATTTAAGATCACATCGTAAGCTTTCCAATGACGCAAATGGAACCTCAAACTGAGTTCATATGTGAATGTTATGGCTAGTCAAATTTTGGTCAAACTAGGCCCATTGGTAGCCACTAATGAGGAAAAAATTTGGCACTTATCGGTGATGGAATCCAGCGATGGAAAAGGTGAAATTGTCGCTTACTTAAAAAAACTAGTGACCCTTAAGAATCAACGAATTGATTTGGAATACCTTATTTTAAATAAATAATATATATATATATATATAGATATCATTTCAACGTCTACCAAAAAGGGAGTCATTGGGGTTTGAACCCACCCACCAACGGGCTGCCCCATATATATAACCAATGACAAAACCACATGCCATATAAAATAATGCCACCACCAATCTCAACTAAAATTTCCATCTGCCAGTTTTGAACTTGGATCTCCCCGGTAGTATTTTGGGGCTGCCACCAACACACCAAGTGGCTGACTTTGGGAGGTTTGCCCCTACACATATTTAGAAACCAAGTTATACCATTCGCTAGAAGAGGGAATGGAAGAGCACATGTGGAAACCAAAGTTGAGGAGGAACAATGCCTAGGTCGAGCATATTTTTCGACACAGTATATTCAAAGGGAATATTACCTAGAATATTCCATAGTGTATTCCATGCATAATCAGTGAGGAATCTAAAATATTCCCTGGAGGGAAAAATTTCACAGTGTCATATTCATGCCAAGTTTATATTCAAATGAATCAAAATTTCACCAGGAACGTAATGGTGTGATTTGTTTCCTCATCCGAACAACAAAATTCTAGTCAACCAACAAGAAGGAATCTTTGAGATTCCTAAGAGTCTAGATTTTGACCGAGCTAGAACGAGGTCAAGTTTATAGTCATTTGACAACATTTCACTCTAGGAATTCAACAGTGCAATCCATTTCTTCAACAAAGATGTGCATTTTTAGGCTATCCCCAGAAATGGAGTTAAAAGGTTTCTTTTGTACATGCATGTAATTTGATTTTATTGAAGATTAATGAAAGCATCCTCCCCACTTTGAGCAGAGCCCAAAGAATTTGTGTCTTTGATTCTCATGGTTGCAGTTTATTTCTGATCCTTTCATGTGATATAATTTCATGGTTACATGCTCTTTTATATGCAATTCTGTAAGCATATTTGATGTAAAAATATCTAGATCACTCGATCACAAAGATTACCTTCCATTCGTAGGAATTGTAGTGTTCGCATTGATGTCAACAGGGTCATGGTCATGGTCATACTTGTCATATGCATGTGTGATGCACGTTTCTCTTCGTATCCTATTGGTTGGCATTGATGTATTGACAGTGAGATGGCTGTGTTGGAATTGATGCCAACTCTTGAGGTCATGCACTTATGTCAACCTCATGATGATGTAGCTTGATGGTAACATGTTGATCATGGAGGAGTTGACAACTATTGCCATAAACATTGATGGACATGTCATGATGATTGTGGATGGTGCTGCTATAGGTAGAGAAAGGTTATACATGTTGATCATACATATCTACATGTGATAGAGATGGTTCATGGAACAATAGTTGAGTTGTCAACTAGGTCTTCATTAGGTATTCATGTCTATGCTTATGAGGATGACCTTTTTAGTGATGTAATGGCTTGATGATGGTGCTAAAGAGGTGTTTGTAGATATGTTAGAGGTATTGTAGCTTGTTTAGAGTTTTGATGGAGAGTGGAGGCCTTATTGGCACACTTTCTAACCTTGTTTATTGGCCCTTATAGGTCAACTTAGTAGTGACACTTGGGAGGCATGCTTGCTATTATTGTAGATGTGTTAGAGGCCAAGTTAGAGGTCTGGAGGATAGTAAATATACTCAAGAAGGTAATCCAATGGGTGGCAGTGGTTCTAAATTGAAGGCATGGTGTTTTCTCTCTCATTTAGCCATAGTCACATGTAGTTAAGCCTATGGGAGTGACTGGAAGGCTCCAGTCACATGGAGGCAAGCCTATGGGATTATTTGTAGGCCAATGTCACATGGACACAATGGCATGCATGCTACTGAGGGATTTGAACAGAATTTTTCTGCATTCCTCATGTTATTTGGAAGGAGATTAGCTTGGAAATTCCTAAGAGGTTTCTAGAAAAAGTGAAAAAGGCTGGAAATGGTTTGAAAATGTCCTCTCATGATGTGAATGCATTTAGTGCACAAGTAGTGGGCTTAGTGGATTGATTTGGTCCATTTTTTGCACCTTTGATCCTAGCCCCAATCTCAATTTCGCCCTACATGTTTTATATTCTTGTCCTGTGAGCTTTGTGGTTGTTGATTGTGAGTTGATGATGTTGTATGAGGGTGAGAAGGTATCAGAGAAGGAGATTATGCTTCATACCTTGAGTAGAGCCTAGATTCTTCAGTATATGAGTGTTATTGATTGAGTAATGAGCAGATCTGAAGCATGCTATAGAATGGGCTAGAATTGAAGTCGCTGCAATAGAGATCATTTGGATAAGTTTGGTATGTTGTTGGGTAGTGTTTATGTTGATGATTATCACACTTGTTTTAGGCAAGAGTTTCTGATGCATTTGGCACATAGCCATAGTGTCTCTTTGTTATGATTGTTTTATGCGACATTATTTTGTTGTGAGGGTCTGATTGTATTTAGATGGATGTGGCCACAATTTTACTTGTTTATCTTTTATTTGATGATGAGAGCTTGCTATTGAGAACATGTATGCAAAGCAGATTTCTTATTCAGCATAGTGTATTGGATATGGTTTGAAAATAGATGAAAGGAGGTCTACATAGTGATGAGGAGAAGTGACTTCATGGAGGTGGAGTAGTGATATCGAAGCTTTAGTGAAAGGAATAAATTTCTCAATTGAATGGTAGTTGGATAGTCCAAACAGAGTTGGGTGAGGATCAGATGATCGTGGTGGCTTTCAGTGGATGGTGGTCCATAGATCCATAGAGAAAAGTGTCTTTCGATATGATCATTAGTATGCATTTTATATATGATATTGAGTCTCCATTTTGATGGGAGTCAACTAGCTATGTAAAAGATCATTGCTTGACATAATAGAAATTCAGAGCAGGGTAGCAGTAGCAAGGGTTTTTTTTTTCTCCCGGAAGGGTTTCCACCAGAAATCTTGTGTCTCATGTGTGATTGATGTGATGTGCATGTTTATTGTTTTGTTGCTTCTTATGGTTTTCGATTATGTTTATATGATGGACAGGCTATTATGTTTATATGATGCACATGCTATGATGTTTATTAGCTCTTGGTTAACATATGTAATCTAATAATTGAAGTTTAAATTGGTAAAAATTATTTATAGATCACACTACCAATTCAACCCCCTCCCCCAATAGTGCTATAATATTTCCAACAATTCGTATCAGTGAAGGGCTCTTAGTTGCAACTTCATTACTCGAGAGTAGATCTGGGGTTTTTTGGCGGATTTTTTTTTTTTTTTTCCAGAATGGTCATCCTCACTACCACAAATTACTAGGTATGACACACAAATGTAAAATATCAATTATTAGCTTGTGGATCTAACATTTGGAGAGTAGTATGTGAAGGTTGTGGAAAATATCCAATTGCAAACGAAGTTTTACATCAAGACGCATAATCACAATGCATAATCTACATGAATCTTCATGACAATGACATGAAGGGACTAGTGGGTTTGAAACATGCAAAACACATGTGGGACAAGCTAGAATCCATATTTGGTGATCAATAAGGAAAATGAGAAGAAGAGAAATAAGAAGAATAACAAAAAGATGAGCCTCCAGAAACAACAATCTCAGCCACAAGAGTCTCATTCTTCCAGTGCACATGATTCAGTGGATGATGAGAAGAGATTAGAAAATGATGAATCCAAAGGTATAACTTTTAATGATTTTCTTTTGAGTTACAATTTTGAGGATTCAGATTTAGATCATGATGAAGCACATAATGAAGATGAGAATGTTGTTAAGGTTCTTAGAGCTGAGATTTCAAGACTAACAACTACATGCAAGGATCAAGAAAAAATATTGCATGTATGTGATGATAAGGAGACCAAACTCAAGGAAGAAATTTTCAACTTAAAGATTAAGTTGGCTGAATTAGAAAAAATTGAGGAAGGTATGTGGAAGAAATACCAAGTGAAATTAGAAGAGGTTGAGAAATTAGAAGCATAATTGGTTTCCTTGAGAAAGAACTGGAAGATGGAGAAGAGCATGATAGCCTTGGATAATTTGCTTGACATCAAGAGATCACCATTGAATAAATCTAGTATTGGATTTCAAAAGGGTGAGTCTAGTTTGCATGCACGTAAAAACACCAAAAGAACCCAAGAAACTTCTAGAAAACAATATCAACAACAAAAGTAAGATCTAAGGAAATAAGAAGTAGATCCAACATCCTTGCTGACCACTCCACATAAACTATCCCATCGCAGTGCACATTTTCCCAAGAATATTCCATCATGTTTGAGCAATGAGAACATTTAGATTTCATCACCACCATAAACCATCATTTTGTAAAATTGTAAATCCATTCTGCAAGTTTATAGTGGAAATGATCCTAGTAAGACCGCCTATGTATGTAACAACCTAGGTAAGCCTACTATTTTGATGATGATTTCTATCCTAGGAGGTTTTTCGTCTAACCAATTCATGTAAGTTTTTAAACATGGATGATTGGCAGATTTTTTCCCTTTAGCCTCACCCCAAAGCTAGGGTGAATTTTGTTGTCAAGACCTTAGGTAAGTCCTAGTGTTGTAGTCAAGTCTCTATAAAAGTAATTTGGGAGTAATTTAAGATAATTGGCTAAATTGCTTTATTACAAATTACTTGGTATACAAGATCATATTGAGTCGCAGAATGGGGTTTTATAAATGAGGGTCTATAACAAATGAGTTTTCCGTCTTCATGTATTAAATTGTAATATATTGATGTAAAAAAATATTTTCATGCATAGTCCCTCACATTTAGACACCATGGCTAAAATATTAGAGGGTTGGAAAAATTATTAATCCCCTCTTGATTCAATTAATTAAATTTTATAGCAAAAATAAGTTAAAATCCTAAGCCATAAATTTAATTAATCTTGTGTCTTAGGAAAAATTAATCTCCAAAAGGTAAAATTCGTGGGTCCTAGAGAAATTAATTTTTGGAGGTGCCCAACCAAGGGAATATTGAAAAGTTCAAGAGATTTTGGACCATTGGGCCTTAGTAGTTAAGTCAATCAATTTTTAGAGGAAATTAACTCAAAATAATTAATTTTGAGTTGATTAAAGATGAAAACTTTTAATTTTCCTCAAAAATAAAATAATTTGGACGAAGAATATTAAAAGATAATTAAATCATTATCAATGGTCAAGATTACTTTGACGTGGATTAATCCAACTAGCCGTTAGAGAATTAATCTATTAATTAGAGGTCATTTGTCTCACAAATGATCCAATCTTTTAGATCATGTACTAGCTCTCGAAGCTCTCTTGTAATATTTCTTGAATAATAACAACACAAAGTCTTTAGGGTTTTATTTATGGTGGTGTTCCTCTCTGGTATTTTATGGTAATATTATTTTTAATGTTTTGCTCAATATTTTTCCAAAGGAAAAAACGGTAACCTTTTATTAAAGAATTAATGAAAAGTTACACCAGCATATGCAATAGAGCATTCAGTGAGATGCCATATGGCCCGCAGCGTTAGGAAACTAACGTGCACAAAGAAATAAGAAGAGAAAAGAGAAGAGAAAAAAGGGGTAAAAGGCCTGACTTTCGGCTGTGAGTAAAACTCACGCTTCAGGTTTTTCTCCCCTTTTTCTTTTCAACCTTGCGCCACTCTCCCACAGTGGCCTCGGCTGAAGCAATGACTAACTGTGTTGTTACATTCGGATGCCCTGTTTCTTTATCTGAATCTGAAGTGTCTGAGTGATGTTGCCGTTTGATACCTCCCATGCTTTGATCCACGCTTGTCATCTCTGCCTGATTTTGCTGGGTCTCTGCCTGATTTGAGAGTGGCTGTGAATCCTTGTTGACTACTATATTTTCCTTCTGGTTCTCTATTTCAACTTCCTCGATGGTGGTATCATCCTCCTCTGCTTCTGTTTCTTCCTCTTCTGATACTGAGGGAGCTTTCTTTCCCGTGGTTCTCTTCTTTATGACATCATCTATGTTCTGCCATCCTTTGTGCTTCCTTTGTTGTGGCTTGCTCTTGTTAAGGCTTTTGCATGCATTGAACAGATGGCCTGTTTGTTGACATCCCCTGCACCTGAAAGCTGTATTCTCATAGTCCAAAGATTGTTTCCACTGAGTATTGTTGAAATGCAGAATGATGCTTTCCGGTAACCCTTGGCTGAGATCTACCTCAACACATATTCTAGCAAAGGTAAAGATTCCTTTTAAATGTCTCTCAGTATCAATCTTTAACATTTTCCCAAGGGTGTTTCCTATAACTGATAAGGTCTTGAAGTGCCAAAAATGTATCGGAAGGTTATGCAACCTTACCCATACCGGCATCCTTGATACCACCATGGTATTTGGATCAAACTCCGGGAACCAAGGGGTAACAAATAATCCCGCACTGCCCCAGAACCATGGTCCTTCAGTGAGTGCTTTTTCCTTTTCTTCTTCAACGCGAAAGATTACTATGAAGAAACCCTTCGAGCATAGATGGATCTGGCAGTTTGTTGTCCAGACCGTGTGGATCCATTGGTACAAAGCATCCGTTTTAGGCCAGAAGCCGTTAAATCTACAAATAACTGCTTTTTTTTGTAGATCTGAGAAAATGCCCTGTACCTCTGGGATATCCAGCGGAATGGAGGGGCTCTCTGGTACTTCATCCACAATATACTGCCCTGGAGGTGTATTAACAGCTGAATGTTCTTTCCCCTTTTGGGGTTCTTTCCCTTTTGCTACGTCGCGGTAGGATCCTGTAGGTTTTGATGTAGATCCCTTAGATCCACCTCGCAAACGGTGGTTGAGGATTATTGTTGAATCCTTTGCAACCTTGTAATACTGGAGAGTGTGTTGTTCCTGCATGCATACCCCAGAATATATTAGGATTTGGAGTGCCACTGGAATTCCCAATCTGTCCTGTACCTCTTTTTTTTAGCTCCCATATACTCATTCGTTCCCAGATCTGCACACAAATGTGTCTGCCTTCTGTAGATCTGATGAAGATTTGTTTCAAATCTGCTATATCTGCCTTGCTCAAATCCCGATTTTCAGATTTGTAATCTGGATCTGACAAAATATCATTTTGTTTCTGCCTATCTCTGTCCGGATCTGGTAGATCCATCCCGATCCTACCATGCGGAGCCCTGATCTGCTCTACCGAAAACGGATGGATCTCAATACTCTGGAAGGCCAGGTCCTTTTTCCCTGCCCATACTTGATCTGAGATCGGCCCTAGGTCGGCAAATCGGATCCGTGTTAAAGGCATCAACAGTGCGGCAGATCGGGCCCGCAGTATACCAAAAATGGGCATTCGCAGGCGGATCTGTTCCTCCTTAACGCAGACAAAGCAGTCGCTCCAAGATACATCGCCCACGTAGGAGGCTGTTTCATCTTCAAACAGAGTGAGGGTCAAAATATTTTTAACATAAAATCCTGAGCGATGAAGAGGAGTACCCATCGACGCCCTCATGGAAACGCATCGGGCCAAGAAAGGGGTTAAGAGACCCGTTACCTGAGTTCCCTGGTCCATCTTACCATCATACTTCCCTGCCAAAGCCTGTGGCCATCCTTGGGCGCTATGGATGTTGCGTCCCTTCTCCAAGCCGATCCTGCGTCGAACGAAACCGTGGGGGCGGCGGTGGCAACGAGCTTTCCTGCTGAAACCCTACGCTCACCAGCCATCGCCATCCTCCACCGAACTTCACCCTCAAGATTCTATGGTTATTTTTCTCTCTATTGTTTTGCTCAATATTATTAATGAATTGCTAATTAATATCTCTCATGGAATAATCTATTGCACAGGTATGTTGCTTAGTTTATTAGATGTAAGGCAGAAAATTTAATTTGATTGAATTAGTAAGTATCTCTAATTATTGAAGATTATATTGTTATTTTATATCTCTATAGATCTGACAATTTGATCTAGTGTTTGCAGAAATCATTCGTACTTAAAAATTTGGGCATTTGGGGAAGTTCTCATTTGGACCAGCAGACTCCTAAAGCATACGATTTGAAGATCCCACTTGATTGAAACCCTAGGATTTATCTAACAAAGCTTCTCTTGCAGGGTTTTTTGGGTTAGTACCTCTTTTAAAATTATTTATCTCTTAAAAATTGTGCTAAATAGATAGATATGGCTAGAAAGAGCCTTAGCTCTACAAATGTGGGAGTGGAGTTTGACTCATACTCCTCATATCTGATAGATGTATAAATTATTTGTATAGATCCGTAACTTACTTTTTTTTTTACGATGTGGTTCATGGACACTAGGTGGCCATTACATCCAAAGGAAAATTTGGGCAAATCAACCCCAAAGGGAATCTTTTAAAGCCCATCGGCTAGACTAGTAGGGCCTAACCCCAAGGGTGTCGAGGAGAATTGACTCGGTGACCTCCCGATTGGCGAGGCACTTCAAAACAGGGACTCGACTAGTTGAGATAACCCTTGGGACTGATCTATAACTTGTATAGATTTGTAATTTACTTGTATAGATCTGAATATTTTTAACATAATTTTGAATTTTAACACTTGGATTTTTCGGAATTTCTCTATTTTTGTACATATTGGGTATTGGGTTTTTATCTTTTCACTTGTGCAGGAATAGATATGAGAAATAAGCTAAGGAAATATTCATATCTGTGCCAGATCTAGACCTTGGAGGGCAATATCTAGGCACAAATATCGTTTGCAGGGATAAACAAACTCGAAAACTATTTTCAGTCAAGTAATTTCATTTTCAAGTCGGGGTTTTCCACCAATTTGTTTTTTGATAAAGTGTGGGTAATTTTTTTTAGAGCCTAAAGGCCCAATGTTGGTCCTGAGGGCTCTCCAAACGCACTGGCCTAGCTCCCTTCTTCCCTACCTATCCTTTTCTCCTACCTACAAGCCTTTCCTTCCTAGTAGCATTACCTTAGAAACTCAATGTTGCCCCTCCATCACCCTCTGTCTATTGGTTTAAAGTTGCTTTAACCCTTATACCTCCCTACTGTCATGGGCCTTCACCCACCATTTCCCAACCTTCCTTCTCTACACCCTAGCAGCTCAGCGAAGCTCCTCCTTTCTTGCCTTCGGCCTTGTCCAACCCTCAAATTCTCTTGTGTTTCCCTCAACTTCCATTGTGTTGTAGTCTCTTCTCCTTTGTAGGCTCACCGCAACCTTTATTCACCATTTCTCCTCCCTTGGTGTGGCCTATAGACCCTTCAAAGCCTTAACACTATCCCTAATTTCCTTAACACAACCTTCTCTCAAGGCTTCAAGCCATCATTTCCACTTCAATTTAGTCAGAAATCCAACTTTTTGGTTATTATTTAAATAATTCTTACATAGTTTGTAGTGGTTACAAGAGTGTTGAAGTTTGAAGAAGTTATGGGTAGATTTATGAGTTCTTTCCTTTTAAACTCTTCGTTTACTTACTTCCTACCCACAACAAGGTAATATTTCCATAACAGTAGTATTTTCTGAGTTTACAAGCTCATCTTTTGATTAGCAGTGGTTTTGAGATTGGGAGCTGAAGCTTAGAACAATCCATTTGTAAATAAAATATTTAATGCAGTGGAATAATAAGTAATAAAAAATACAACCTGCCTTACTAGGAAATCATTTTCATTTCTAGGTCTATGCATTACTAGTAATTTCATTGATTTGGAGGACTGTTGTCATCATTAATCTATAGACTTATTTGTTGTCTGCTTGCTTCCAATATAGCCTTAAAAGGAGTGATAATTTTAAGATTGTTTTGAAGATTAAAATCAATGTTATCATCATTTTTGCTTGTCACTACCTTATTCCTCCTTGTTGTTCTGAACATACTCGTTTGCTGAAACATAAGTGCTCTTTTGCTGTTTCAAATCTGAGTGTGCAAGTAAGTTTCAATATTAGTGTTGGCTAAGAAGTATAATGTTGGCAAATAGTGATTCTGGGCACTGATTTGGATCATTTACATCAAATTAAATTCATTGAAATATAAATAATTTGATGCATTCGTAAATTCTCAAGATCTAAATGAAAAAGTGATTTCAAGTACTCTAAATAATTTGTCTACATTGGGTAAGAAATATATTGACAGAAGTATATTGCTTTCATCATTTACCTTTTGGTTTTTACAAGAACGTTGTTATAACTCTAAATCTTTATTTCTTATGAGTTTTATAATCTGAAGATTACATTAAGTAATTCATTTGACGTTGATTGCATAACAGCTTGTTGAATTAGATATGAGCATATTGACAACTTTGTTGGAAATCAAAATTGTCCTCATTGGCAATCTCATAATTGACATTGGTATCTTACATTGCTCTATTGTCCCAAGTAAATAATTTTTCTTATCACCATTATTGTCATTAATTGGCCATCTATTTTGGATGGTAATCTTTCCTTTGGACATATTGACAGTTCACTCTTGAAAGCATATATCTTATAAGCAAGCAATTACATCTTGGTTATCTTGTATATCTTGTTAGCACTTTGCGTTGTATAAGATTGTATCTTTATTTAATTAAGTACTCTTGTCATAAATTTAATCAATACTAAGTACTTGAGCCTTAAAAGATCTTACCTCAAGACTACTCACTCTTCCCTTTACTAATCACATCTTGCATCTCATATCATAATAATATTTCCTTTGTACCAATTTCCCATCTTGTACTTGGTCCTACATTTCTTAGCAAGATAGTTGTATCCATAAGGCACTGATATCAATTGTCTAAATTGAATCATTTAAGTCTTGGTAGATCTAAAAAAGTATTTGGTTACTCAATTGTGTCTCCCTAACTGGTTGGTTCCCAACTAGTCCTCCTTCATTCCATTTATGTAGGGTCCACCTCCCTTAGATTGTTGTTGGGAGACAACTTAAATGAAGAGATTGGGAGTTGGTGGTAGCAATATTGTCCAATCAAATGAATTCAAAAAATTTAATTTGAAATCTTTTTATCTGTTGCGCTTTTTGCTATGTATTTTTTCAAATACACTCCAGTTGCACTCACACCCAAAGGTCTGCATGTTTGGCTGAGCAGTCGAATGGCAAGATTTTGGAGATGGGGTACTTTGGCACCATAGCTTGTCCACCAAGCATCTACAAGTTAAAAGAAATATGAGAAACATAAAAAAAAAACATTGAAATTATAAACTTGAAAGTTTGAAACAAACTGAAGCTTACCTAGCCTTTTGGTCATCCTATTCTTAATAGCCATGTTAAAACCAAATGTGCCACCTCCCATCCTATAAACCTCCATTTCTTTAGAAATATCTTCACATTATTGCTCAAATGGCACCATCCTCTTAACACAAGTGAAGAATCCATCCATCACCTCAGCATCAAATCTAAAACCACAGGCGTAAGAAAATGCAGGGTTGAGGTAGATACCTGTAGCATGAATGGGGTGATGGAGGGTATTGTTCCATCGCTGATCAATCACTCTCCATATGACATATTTTTTCTCTAACCCCTCGTCTCCATTATTGGCATAATAAGCACGAATGCCTTCTTTGGCCCTATCCATGGCCTCATACAAGTAGCCCATTGCGGGCTTATCTCCATCAACCAACCGAAGAACTCTTAACAAAGGTTTTGAAATGGCACACACCTCCTCTACTCCTACCCAAAAGCTTTGATCATATGAAACTAGTCTGCATATGCCCTCTCCCTCTGGTTTGCGGCTAATAGATAAAGAATGCCAATCCACTAAGAGAAACATGCTCTTTACATACCACATAGAATTCAACAGAGACTGAAGATATATGAAAGTAGTGGCAAATTGTGTAATGGTGTATTTTCTCATCAAGCTAAGTACAAATGCATGATTATATATAAATTTTGTTATGCTCTTGGATGATTCAACAATATCCCTCACAATAGGAATCTTACCTATATCCTCCAACATCAAGTCAATGCAATGAGCAGCACAAGGTGTCCAAAACAAGTTAGGATACCTCTCCATAAGCATCTTTCCAGCTGCAACATAACTTGCAGCGTTGTCCATTATGACTTGGACATCATTGCTTAGGCCTACTTCCTGAATGAAGATGTCGAAAAACTCACATAATGTACGTGCATCTTTAATGTGTGTAGATGCATCAACAGATTTCATAAACATTGTCCTCTTGGGACAACTAACCAAAAATTTAAGAAGGGTCCTACCCTTCTAGTCAGTCCAACCATATGACATTACTGTGCATCTAGTTTGTTCCCATGATGCCCTAAACTCTGCCAATATAGCAGTGCAATTAGTCTTTTCATCTTGAAGAAGAGGCCCTCTCAATTCTGCAAAGGTGGGGGCTTTGTACCTCGGTCCAACGATAGCAACAACATCAAACATAGGCTGGTAGAATGGGTTTGTCTTGGAAATTTTGAAAGGAACATCACTCCATAGAAGAAACTTACTGACCACCCTATCAACTTCTACCTTTTCCTTTTTTTCATTGTTGATTTGATCCCAAGTTGTGCACCAGTTGTGGTTCTAGGAACAAAAAAAGATGAGATAGATGAGGGGCTGGGACCTATGGGTGAGGAAGGTGATGCTTTTGAATAAGCACTGCCACTCTGAATTCCCCCCTCTTAAGGCCCCTACAATTTGGTTTTTTAGTGCTGCCCTAGTGTCCTTTCCGTCCTCTTTATCCATCAATGATTGAATGGCTTGTCGGATGATTTTTGGAGTTGTATTTGTGCAAAGGTCAACATTTTGCCCCAAATGGAATTTTAATCTGTTGATACCTCCTAAAATATGCTTTCCACACAACTTGCAAGTCAAATACATTCTATTGACCCCCCCAATTTCGAGTGTAGTATCAAGTTCACCAAACTCCCATGTAGCGTCCAAAATCCTTGGCATTTTGTTTTAAACTTTGAACTTGAATTTAAACCTGGGCACAAAAAAAAATTGAAACAAATTAAATTTCTTCAGCCTTCAAATCAGAAAAATATAATTTGTATTACAGTCAGAAACAAATTAGTAAATTTAAATTACAAATTTACAATACATAGTAGCTATTTTGAAGTCACATGAACACTACAGCTATCATCACATGAACACTGCCGTTATCAAGTCAATATACAGTCATTATAAGGTCAATGTTTTATCATTTATGATTATGTCACTATTTTATGATAAAACTTTTATCATTTATGATTATGAAATTATATGCTACAACCCATAGATTTTTAGGCTTTGTGCAGTGTGACTGTGTACTGTGTAGAGTCTAGACTGTAGACTCCTTGTACAACACAAAACTATCTCATGCCATCAATTCAAGAATCAAAGCACAGTGATTACACTTACAGCTATTAATTTTCTGTATGAGGTTCCCCAAAGAGAACGAAACTCGTTCTAATACCACTATGTGGTATCGTCAGTGACCTAAAGAGAGCGCAACCCACTCTGATACCACTTTGTAACACCCTCATCCCACTTCTACCCACGTAACCAGCCAACCGAGGTAAACATGTGATGATAAGTTACTATGATATGATTCCACTCCCTATGTGTCAGTTAAGGAAGTGGAACCGGTGGAACACGTCACATAGACCTTCCACATCAGAAACATAACTCCCAGGAGCTATCCGAACCACTCAGGTAACTAGCCCCTAAGACCAGTTGAAGTTTTAATGCATCAAACCCCTCGACACTCCCTTGATATGGACTAGGGTGAGTCTAGGAGGCTCCAGACGCTCCCACAACAAGGGAAAGGGAGCATTTGGGGACTTTTTTCCCTAGTACTGTGCTTGCGACTTTGGGATTTGTGCCACTTTTTTAGACCCAGAGCTTAGGTCACTACCCATAACTCAATGAAACCTTCAAAAATGAAATTTCACAACGAAACAAAGATACATATGAAAAAACGTCAAGAAGGACTAGACTAGACCCCTACTATCCATGACAGGAATTTCGTCAAACATGTCACAAACATGAAAACTACATGTATTAATAGCATAACTGAGAATAAGGGTCTCATAATTATCTGAGAATCGCTAAGAAGCGTTGATGCCTCAACACATTATCTTCAGTTTCATCTGTTAGGCCATAGATACATTGTCCATTCATTTACAAGTAAAAACATGATGAGAGCCATACATAGTCACTGTCATAATACATGTTCATAACCAACATAATAACAACAGAAATACCAAGGAAACAACAACCATATAATCCACATATCAACCAGTATAATACTCATGAACTAACAAGGAGAAATAACCTCATACTAATGGTGCAAAGGCCAACCAAGTTTGGGACTTCCACAAACCACTCGACCATAGACATGGCTGAGCCATTTCTCTCTTCAGCCAATCACCCCCTGTTGTCTAGGAAATCCTCTCTACAGACAGAGACGATCCCTCTAGCCCAATGAGTGGGACTAGCAAACTACGTGACAATCTATTGGATATTTTCCTTAGTTACAATTGAAATAAGAGATGAATAAGATGGCCTACCTCATTTTGATGCTATCACGTCCTCCCCTGTTGAAGACCTTGAATCACTTATGTCACGAGTTTGCTCTTGCTGCTCACAATGTTTAAACACCTATACAAGAGATCAAGACACAACAAAGCATGAAAATACAAATATCGTAATCAAGAGTAACCTACTTAACAGATCAAGGAGCGTTAAGATAAATGATACATAAGCATAAACATTTATGGAAAATGAACCAGTAGTTGTATATTAATAGAATAAAGGAGGAAGCATACAACCAAGCCTTGATGTCAATAGGCTCTCCTTGAATGAATGTCCAAGTCCAAGCTTAATCACCAATCACTCCTTCTCCAAGCCAAATTAGTAGCATGTAGGCACAATCTTAGCATAAGGGTGCAAATAGACAAAGACCAACCCTTTGGGAATGGGAAGAGATGAATATATAAGTAGGGAAAGGGGGTTAGGATCTCTCCAAAGATAGGAGTAGTCCCTCATCTCAAGGAGGTATCTCATAGGGACAAGACCAAAAGGCCAAGTTGAGAGAATTTGATGTCATCCGTGCTAAATAACCTCCAACTCATCACTCTGGAAGCTTCTATATCACGAAGCTTCTCATCCTCTTTCAGAAATTGCCTTTTAGGGATCATCGTGGGTATACAAGAAAACAAATCGATGGAATCGTGGGGCTAGTATAGTGCAACAGGCAACCACTGTGGTTTTTCAGTATCATAAGAGCGATGATTCTCAAATTAGGGTTTTAGAGCCATTTCCTTCAGGGAAAGCTCAAGGCGTTTTCCAATCAATGCTTTAGGAAGGATCTACGCTGCATATCTGAATGAGTACACCACATGATGGTCATGTTTCAGGCACTTCAGGGTATGTCACAGGGAAGTGCGAGAGTGTGCCAAAATAATATGTAATAGATGCCCCCTAAAGCATGAAGGCAGAACGGGGAGTGATGGCTGAGATTATTTACGAGCTTTTGAAAGGAAGAGAACAAACATTGCTAGGGGATTTACAAATCAAGGATGCATATACATATGCATATCTAATATCAAACATGAATCCACGGTATAGACGCAACCATCCGGATAATAAGGACTATATGAAAGGATCCATGGCATGGGCGTAGCCATCCAAATGAGAAGGATCATCTGTAAATATAAGATCCAAGGCATGGATGCAGCCATATGATATAGAATGACCATCATAAATATAAAGTCCCACAGTATGGTCACAACTATCTATATAGCAGAAACATGTGTACAATCATGAATAGCACATAACTCCACACATCCTGAGTCATATCAGACAAGACACAGGGTCTTGCGCTACATCTCAACACAATCAAAGTATGAATTCTAACATGCGAATGAATGTGTCGAAGTCAAACATGCTATAAAACCACCTATTTACCGTCTAATGATGTGGACCATTAACAGGCATGAAAGAAACCACCAATAATGAAAATGACTCTCAAGGTACGACGATACAATCCGTGAATTTGAAAATGAAGTTAAAGTCGAACACTCATAGAATCATCCAATCGAAGGCCGATGATAAAAAATTGTCATCAGATGTAAAGAGTTTTCCATTAAGGCGTGCAAGCTCTAAGGCACTAAAATGGATTTTCTAAGTCATCTTCCCGAATAATGAACTGAAGTCGATAGGAAGTGACCCATCGAAGGAGGGTCATGATGATTTCCCCATCATCGACATGAAACAAGGAATAAAGTGGAATTAAATGAATGAGATCCATGACTGTAATAATGGGTCAAACAATGTATAGGTAATAGACTGTAAATAGGACTTCTCTTGAATGTTGGTAACACGACTCCGAAGTGTGGCAACATTTGACTCAAGATAGGACTAAAGGTCATGATGATGAATTGGAATAGTCAGATGAGAGGTAAAAATGGATCATCCAAACCCGAGAGGACAAGTGACTGAGTGAGGATATCCCAAACTCGACACGAGAAGCAGAAGAGTGTCATGTTCAAGAGTGACATGCTGTCTATACAAAGGTTGTTTCATTTTCATTTTTGCCCGCTATTTATAGAGAGTACCCCAATTATTTTTATCACAATCTTGAATGGGATAACATATTCTTTTCTATAAGTTCATTCTTCGAATGAATCCATCCTAGTACATTTTACGATCCCTAAGAAGGAGAAACTCGATCTCATCACGGTGACGAGTCTTTCGTCGTAAAAAACTTTAATGAGTTTTCGTAAGAATAACTCGGTATCTTTTTCATGTTTAGAGAGTTTGAAAAATAGACGAAAAATAAAACTCCATCATGTCCCTTTTCGTAATTTGTCCCTCAAACCTAAAAAGGTAGAAAACAATATTCGAGAAAACCTCTTGATCATGTCGACCAAGGTGTACCTTCTTCGTAAATAATCAATCTCGGCTCGAAAAAGTGGTAAACATATACTAAGACGACGTCAATTCATTTAATTTAACGAGTTTGAAAAGACAAGTACTCGACGATCTTTTCATTTTTCAAGTCCTAAAAGATATAAAAGATGACTCCTCCTGAAGGAACAAGTGGTATAAAAAGGATAGCAACTGGTTCTGGTGATGATGGAACTGCTAAAACATGTAAAGATCAAGAGGCTAGCTAATAAGACCACTCATCGTAGATGTTCCTCAGGCAAGGGTAAAACAACCAAGTGAAAGCATATGATCGACCAAAGAGATGGTGATGATGGAACGAAAATCAAGGCTCATTTGGCAAAAATCGACTGATAGAAACGGCAATCACAAGATGTAAAATGGGAATGGTTTCCTTTTTACACAAGCTTGAAGCATGAGAAACTATGCTTGAGTATAAATGAAGGTGGTTTCATTTTTTCACAAGCTTGAAATAGAAACAAAATATGCTTGGGTTTGGTTTCATTTTGCAACAAGCTTGAAACAAAGATAAACTATGCTTGAGATAAGTTTTCATGCCCCCAACATAAAGAATCAATTCGAGGAACATGCCCCCCAAGCTTCATTTCAGTCACCTAAGTGGATGGAATGAACGTTCACTTACGATATCAAGTGAAAGAGTCGATTGGTATTTTACAAAATCTAATCAAAAACTCAAATTGGATGGGGATTTGTTTGATTTTTTAACGAGCTCGACACAGGTAAAGGAACTATGCTCATGGGATCTATTTCATTTTTAAGTGAGGTTGAAATAGTAAAAGAACTATCCTCATATACTTTGTTTCGTTTTTTAAGGAGCTTGACACAAGACAAGGAACTATGCTCCATGGTCCTTGTTTCATTTTTTAACGAGCTTGACACAAGAGAAGGAATTTTTCTCCATGGTCCTTGTTTCATTTTTTAACGAGCTTGACACAAGACAAGGAAATCTTATCCAAGACCCTTTATCACAACCGAAAAGAGGCCATGGCTTCCAAGAGGTTCTCATCATATGGGAGAACAACACTCTGGAAGGGATACATTTCCAAGGATCCAAATGAAAAATCATGCTCCAATGCCCCCTGTACATGATGTACTAGATCACCTACTAGATCATTATTAGATGTGGGGTAGGAACAAGTGGCCACATAATTAACCTATGGTATGGGTGATACCCCTTGCATATAAGAGCCACTAAGGGATGATGGTTGATTTAGAGTTGTTTCAAGACCAATGAACGTAAGTTGATCAATGATCACAATGCTTCCTTCATGCGGGAAACACATCACTCAAAAGAGGGAGGAAACAAGAGCTCCCATGACATAAACATAATCACAGCCAAGGAGTAGATTAAAATATAAAGGGCCTTGGATAACCATCACATCTATATAGAAAGTCTTTCCTCCCAAAGTAATAGGAAACTTATGAAGGATCCGTAATGGTTGACTAGTTCCTTTGTTGAAGGCTAACATATTCTGGCTGAAGGGGACAAGCTGCGGAGAACCTAAAGCTTGCCAAGTAGTTGAGGATAGAATGCTAATAGATGCTCCCTCATATATTATTGTGATAGGTACGTCCATATGGTAAGCTCGTACTATAAACTAGAAAGGCACATAAGATGGAAGCATCTGTTAGAATTCTATCCTCAACTCTAATCAAAAGAAGTGACTAAACTACTCGAAGGGGGTGTCATAGGAACGTGAGAACTTCCCTCTTTCTCTATGGGAACTAGATAACTACTCTCATGCACCTCAGGAATAGGAGTATTTCCCTCCAGTTCATTTGAAACTAAAGAAACCATAAGAACCTAAGCAATGTGAGGTTCACTCTCTACCGAAAAGGTACAGTTAACTGAAGGCGGAACTAAGTCTACCATTTTCTTGAACAATGGTTGGTCGAGAACGAAATCATGAGACTCACTTTCAAAGAGAGTGGGGTTGACCAAAGATAACTTTTGATCAACTAGTGAAGGATTTCGATACCCAATCGGAAGGTGAGGTTGATAAGTTGTAAGATTTTCCAACTCTTTGGAAGATTCATACATAAGAGGAAAAAGGTGAATGGGTTGATTACCTTCACACAACTTACAAGGAAATTTGACTTTTCCCTTTTTCCCATGAGCTTTATTGTTACTAGTTGAGGGTTTGTCACTGGCATGATTGCCAGAGGCTGATGACAAAGGTCAATGTGAATCTGTAGACCACACTTCTAAGACCTTGGGAATACTAGGACAATTCCGAAGCAGGTGGTCACCCTTACATAACATGCAAGGGAATTTTAATTTTTTGGGATGGTTGGAATATTTTTCTACATCAGTTGCATCTGTAGAAATAACTGCTTGGTTTCCCCCTTACATATTTTGCTTCTTCTTCTTCTTAGCTTCCTGGTTACTAGAATTGATACTTTCACCAAGCGAAGAGGAAGAACAAGGTGAAGAAATAGGCGAAGAAGGTGATGGGTCAACTTTAGGATCAACATGATCTAGTTGTTGTTCAAGTGGGGGAGAACTCGGTTGAAAAGTAGTTTGGACACTCAGAACCACCGAGGTCAAAAACAACCAAACTGGTAGACCAATGGTAAATCCAAGAAGGGACAACATTGTCATACAAGGAGCACCAACATTTCCAAAAGAAGGAAAAAGACTAGGATTCCCATCAGAGGGGTTTCCTTGATTGGTAAACTCAGGAAATGTCGCCATCAGTATCAACCTAAGATCTACTAATCAGTATTTTCACAAGAAGGATGTTGTTCTGCGGTCAATTAATTTATTTTATAACTTTAACAAAAATAAATTAAAAAGGGGTAATCTAGGAAAAATGGTTTACCAAGTATCTGTGAACCGAAATATACACCTTAGTTGAAGCCAAGGACTTAATGTACAGTGTCCAATCTCCCTGAATGTTTTGTTCGATGTATCATATTTACAAGGCAACTAACTCGGTTACCTATGGCTAAAGGATAGTAACCTAGTGGGGTCTCCAAATATATACGTGACAGTACAGGAAGCACAAGTCTATGTTAGGACTGTCTAATGTAGAACTGTTCAATGAGAGCATCCCTATATACTTATCATATTGAAGTTCCTCCTATATACCCAAAAGTATTGGAGAACCTTCTATATACTTCCATACTGGTACGAGATTTCACCCCCGGGATACACTACAGGTAGTTAACAACAACCGTTATGTTTAAACACGTCGGAACATGTCTCTAGCCTAAACCTATAGATATTTGTGTTAAGTTCCAAATGCTCCTTAGGTTAATTGAGGTAAGTTTTAATGTTTATCTTCAATTATGTTTCAGTTTTAAGGCTCAAAACGATCTCACCTGCACACCTATGATGCAACAATATGAGAAAAGGAAAACTTTTCATTTCAATGAAGGATAGACTAATAAAGGGAAGAAATTTCAATCAATAATGCATCATGCAAAAATTCCTTCCACTAACTTTCATTTTTGTTTTCCAAATGCAATGCCAAAAGTAAAAATGATTCTGACTTTTCACTATCCTAAATGCAACCTAAATGCAACTTTTCGAAAGCAAAACAGTTTTGACTTTAGTAAGATGCATTTATATGAATTATGATTTTCTTTTCATTTTGAATGATTTGATGCACCTAA
This sequence comes from Pinus tabuliformis, assembly GCA_031772625.1. NCBI lineage: Eukaryota > Viridiplantae > Streptophyta > Pinopsida > Pinales > Pinaceae > Pinus > Pinus tabuliformis. The sequence continues at coordinate 1,374,441,026 of CM062820.1, forward strand.
TACAAGTTTTATCTTTCAATCACTAAAAAATGTGATCTATTTTCAATGATGAATCTCAAAAAATAACTTTTCAATGCAACTAATCTAATTCTTTTTCACAAAAAAAAAAATTGAAATACAAGCCAAAACAAATGCAAAATGATGTTTCCAATGATTTCCAAGCTAAAACATCTCAATGACACCAACAAGCATTGAGTGGTGAGCAATTGACTAGAAACCCTAGAACTCAATCAGATTTCACTTCAAATCCAATGAGACAAATTTGGAAATTAATCGAAAAAATCAATCAAAAAGTGACAAATCCAAGCATACAGGATAGGAAAAGACCTTAGGGGCCAAGACACACTAGATTCTAAGGAATAAACCTTAAAAATTGTCACATTCAACGATCATCGCTACTTTATATACCCAAACCCGTGATGATTGGTTTATCATCGCTACTTTGCATAGCCAAACCCGCGATGTTCGGGGTCATCATCACTACTTTGGATAGCAAAGTACTGATGATTTTAGCACGACCAAAAAGTGAATAAAAAAATTTCCATCACGACTGTATAGGTAAAAACTCATAATGTCATTACAACTATGATAGCTAAACCTGCTATGGGGGAGGAATATGGAAAAAAAAAAAAAATTCCAAGAAACAATCCATACTTAGCACTCTAAGGTAGTGATCAGTGATGGTATAAACCCTAACTGATGCAGACAAGCCAAAAAATTGACGATTGTTCTAACTAGCCAAACGATATTATTGAAGGAATGGTTACAACTATCCCTAGTGAAGTCGCCATTTTTTTGTCTAGGAATCCTCTCTGTGGACATAGAAAATCCCTCTGGACCAATGAGTGGGACTAGAAACCTATGTGACAATCTACTGGACATTTTCCTAAGTTATAGTTGAAATAAGAGACAAAGAAGATGGCCTACCTCGTTCTAATGTTATCATGTCCTCATCTATTGAAGACCTTGAATCACTTGCGTCACAGCTTGGTCTTGCTGCTCACAGCATTTGAACACCTGCACAAGAGATCAAGACACAACAAAGCATGCAAATACAAATAGCATAATCAAAATTAACCTACTTAATAGATCAAGGAGCGTTAAGATAAATGATACATAAGCATACACATTTATGGAAAATGAACTAGCATTTGTATATTAATAGAAGAAAGGAGGAAGCATACAACCAAGCCTTGATGTTAATAGGATCTCCTTGAATGAATGTCCAAGTTAGAGCTTAATCTCTCCAAGCACTCCTTCTCCAAGCCAAATGAGTAGCATGCAGGCACAATCTTAGCATAAGGGTGCAAATAGACAAAGACCAACCCTTTGGGAATGGGAAAATATGAATATATAGGCAGGGAAGGGGAGTTAGGATCTCTCCAAAGATATGAGTAGGCCCTCATCTCAAGGAGGTAGCCCATAGGGATAAGACCAAAGGCCAAGTTGAGAGAATTCAACCTCATCCACACTGAACAACCTCCAACTCATCACTTTGGAAGATTTCAAGTCACAAAGTTTCTCATCCTCTTTTGGAAAATTGCCTTTTAGGGATCATCACAGGTATATAGAAAAACTGAGTGATGGCATCGTGAGGCTAGAATAATGTAATAGACAACCATCGTAGTTTTCAATATCATAAGAGAGATGATTCTCAAATTAGGTTTTTAGAGCCATTTCCTTCAGGGGAAGCTCAAGGCATTTTCCAATCAATGTTTTAGGGAGGATCTGAGTTGCATATCTAAAAGAGTACACTGCATGATGTTCATGTTTCGGGAACTTTGGGGTATGTCATAGGGAAGTGCGGGAGATGTGACAAAATATTGTGTAACAACCCCATGCCATATTCCAAGCATGAATGTGGGATCTCATGGAACAATCCATCAAAACTGAACCAGGGCTTCTAGAGGTCAAACCACCTCAACCCATAAAACTTTGGTTCCACCTCACGTTTTGGCATCAAAAACCATCTCCATATCGGTCTCTACCCAAGAATTCCAGGACTTTAGAGTGTATGTTCCAGCCTAGCTTACATGACTAGTAACTCAACCCACGACTGTTGTTGGGCTCCAAAGTGTTTGTCCAACCAAGGCTCTAGGACTAGTAACTCAACCCACAGTTGTTTTCGGGCTCCAATGCATTTTTCCAACCAAGGCTCTTGGACTAATAACTTAACCCATTTTGTTATAGATCTCCAGAGTTTTTGTCCATGTAAAACCCTCCTCCCACATCCATTCAAGTAACCATACCAACCGGGGTAAACATGAGACGAGAGGCTACTATGATTAGATTCGAACACCTATGTGACCTTAATGAATTGGAAATGATAAAACATCACACAGAATCATCCAACATCGTCAACAAAACCCTCAGGAGACAAGTCAGCCACTCAAAAAGCATGTCCCTGGATCCCACTATTGTTCTAGATCTCTTACACCATAGTCGCTCTCATGCTATGGGAAAGGGAGCGACCAATAATCCAAAGTTACTCTCACACGCTTGCCTGCTACTGAACAAAGACAAAATTTGCCATCTTTGTGCCAGTAACCCTAGGATTTAAGCCACTTTTTAAGGCCTAGAGCCTAGGCCACTGCCCAGAATGGAGTGATATCTTGAAATCATTAAAAATATAGGTAAACAATGATACAAAAGCAATAATCTAAACAAGATCATAACAAGACTCCTACTAGCCATGCCAAGCATTTCGTTAAACATATCATCAACATGTAACCTACAAATGTAAACAACAAAATTAAGTGTAGGGATCTCATAATTATCTGAGAATCGCTATGAACCATTGTTCCCTCATGTCATTTGTTGCATTATCATCTATTAGGCCATAGATACACTATCCATTCATTTACAAGTAAAAACATGTTGAGATGCATACCATACTATTGTCATAAAATATACATATAACCAACATAATAGGAACATAATTACCATAAAAATATCATCCATCAAAATCCACATATACATCAATACATTTGCGCATGGAAATCAAGGGAATGAATTTCTCATTAATGAATGCAATAACCAGAGATGGGACTACCACGTTCCACCTTTCCATAGAATGGTTGAGCCAAATCTCTCTTCAACCATTCACTCTATGTCATATTCCAAACCTAAATATGGGACTCAAACCAAAAGAAGCAACCAGGGCATACCGAGTCTAAACCACCTCCCCCTCATCAATAGAAAGTAGGATTTACCATAATCCATCCTGCATCACTAAGCCAACACAATGAACACATCATAATAGGATTTATCGTGATCTCCACCCGATCATTAGGCCAAACAAGCATGGTGCCACTAGATTTCTCCACCTACACCGCGAGGAATTTTCCTATCTCCTATTTGCTGGATTGATGGGCCCTGGCCCAGGTTCAAGGTTAAGCAACCAAGCAAATCCATACACTTCTGGCCCTTTCAGCATCAATCCACAGAGCACGGACTGAAGTCTCACTCGAAGCAGTATGGGGGAATGTAGGAACCAAGTTTCTGCACCCAGAGATGGTTGTGATGTCGATTATTTGCCCTAACCTTCCTTTGCACAGATCGATAAGCCCTTTAGGGCCTATCAAAGTACTTCTCTTATTTGTCCTCGAAGCCTTTGCGAAAGTGTTCGATCGTCCTTAGCAGGCCCTAAATAGATAGATCAGGCACTTACGTGCCTCTGTAATTACTATTACTTTTGTATCTACCTAGATTCACTTAAGTATTGGTTATTTTAACACGCATTACGATTATCTTCGCGTAATCAGATATTCCTACTTGCATTCATATGACAAAGTAAAATACATAGATTCACACATCAAGATAGCATTACTTCATACTCTAGTATTCAACATAACATAATCACAACATTCATAATAGAAGTAAAATAACGTATACATAGATAATTGCAGAATATTCCTCTTTATTGATAATCCAAATTTCCAGTACAGACTCTGACTACCCTGCACACACAACTGTAGGGGTCTGTGCACTCACCTGCAGACTTATACCCTAGGCCTCTGCGCACTCAGCTACAGAGCCTCTTCCTACGTTAAGACTCTTCACTCTTAGCTCTCATAGACCCATGCATAACACATAACAAGACTCAACTCCACTGAATTGCCTTAGACTCTTTTAAGACTCCCTTTTTATACAATCCCATGGTCCACAGACCATGGGTAGATCTCTAAAGCCGACATGACTGTTATCGGGAAATCTAGTGTCTATGTAGAGCTGTTAGTCCCAATAAGGCTGGTAGCTACCTTAGAAACAAACAAACTAAAACCACTTTCATTTTCCTTTATGAGAAGTAGATAAGAGGGGAACAAATGAGACCAACCTCTGTCTTGTGCTTGGTTCCTTTCTTGATTCCTCTCCCTTCTGATAGATCTTTGCCACTCGCTTCCTCCTTTACCCAGCTTCAAAGAGTACATGTAGAATCAAAGCAGCATAACACTATCCAAGAATAGAGATCTACTATCATAAACAATATAGGACCAGATATATATTGACCACACAAATGCATATATCATCAATCATACAAGAATGTGGAGGAAAACGCGAATAGCTTTATTAATAATCAAGAATAGCAAAGAGGATTACAACCCATTGTTCTGACCCAGCGTCATCCTCTCAGCAAGAAATCCCTTCTTCACCTCATGAAAAGCTTAGATCACCCAACACTATGATGTTACACCAAGAAACCAGCAACACTTCCTTACAAGATACAAAATTCCAGCCTCTGGATCTCTGGGATGAGGGATCCATATATAGATGTTTGCAAGGGGGGTGAGTCAGCTTTTGAGATTTGATTAGTGTCCTCTCTCTGATAGTTCTTGATTCCACTTAGAGATTGATGATCTCTTACTCATCCCTGGGCGAATGCAGAGAGGCAAGTGTCACAGGAGAAGTTTCTGGAAGATTCCATGATCTTCCACCTCACAGATTGACCCTGCCATTTGTCCACTCTCACCCATCGCACCCCATAGAAGGGTTTTTCAGTATGCATCACACCTCCTTTGTGCATTTAGGTGGGATGCAGTGCACTTTGACCATGGAGCAGGTGAGATGGTCCAATTTTGACCAGTTATGAGCAGTTTTTCATGGAGAACTTCTGGGAGATGATGTAATCAGCTGACCTTGTTATTTTAGCAGTTGGAACAACACTTTTAGGGACTTAGGAGCCTTGGTTTATGGACATTTATGATTGGTGTTGCAGTGCCAAAAAATGTCTATAACAATGACTTATACAAAAGAAGGGTGGAAAACCCTTAGTAACTCTTTACATCTTCGTGCTCCACAGCCACAAAATGTAGAGACTTCACATTATTTACACAAGACTTGGGCCTTTAGCCCCAAAACTTGGGCTTTTAACCCCAAAATTGACCCCAAGGGACTCATTCCCAACAAGCCCCCAACAAAAATCTAGTGACTCGCCCTCAAGTCACTCCGCTCACGCGGAGATCCTGTCGTGAATACCTCCCAGCTCCACTTGTACCACTACGACTTCGATAATGCACTATGTTGTTGTCTGCTTCATTTGCTCAACCAACTGCTCCGTCTTTGGCCCTACGTCATCTACTTGTACCTTCTGTTGTGTTTCCTGTAGACTAGCTAATTTTCCTTCAATGGTGACCATGAGCACATATGCTTCATCTAGCCAAGGCTTCAATCGAGCCTTCAATAATGCTTCCCTATGTTGTACTGCATCCACCTACTCTTTCAGCACCTTTGCTTCCTGTAGCTTTGCTAGCCTTTGGGTAATGGTGATGATGCGTGTCACCTCTTTAACCTCGTCATATCGTTGTTACGGCTCCTGTGCCTCTGTTTCTAGCCTCTACACATTGGGATCCTCCTGTAAGCTAGTGACTACTTCGAGCCACTGCTCAAAGAGTACAGTGCAAACTTTTATTGTGTTATCTATTGCTACAACGGTGTCCCTAACAGTGCCTCGCGCTACTCTCTGACTTCAAGTGAAGTTGAAGGCTGGACCTTCAGCACAAGTTTTGCAATCTTAAGGTTCAGTTCAAACTGAACCTTTGCCAATTCTGTCCTTGCTTCGTGCACTCTGGCAATGAGCTTCTGAATTCGCACATGCATTGGCTCATCTTTGAGAATGTCCAGTTCCAGAATAGACTTGCATGCCTCAGCCACTATCTTGGCAGTGCGCTCATTCTTGTTTGTGATTGCCTTAAAGAGATCAATAGCATAGTTCTTCTATGCAGCCATCTGAGCGTTATTCACCCTCTGCTCATTGATAATGTGTAGCATGCACTGTTCGTGGGCCCGTAGTTCTGCGATAACACCATCTTGCAAATTGTGAAGGGCCTCACTTGGAAGCATAGCCAAATTGAGTCCAAACCCCTTAAGGGTGCTGACAATGGCCTTGTCATCTTCGGTTTCAAATAGTCAACACTCCATTCAGCATCGTTATTTCCTAGGGATCGAGTGTGTGCACCATCCCTGCTACTTCTAAGGTGCCAAGCACTAAACTAGTTGATGTTGCATTACTCCATCCCACACTAGTATGTACTTATAATGCCTAGATCTGCAACTCACGCAGACCCATCTAAATGGCGCCCAAGGCCTGTTCCGCAGTCGCATTCCTCACCACATCACCAATGTCATTAAAATCACCTTCAGTCAAGGTGATTAGGTCGAGGGAAGTCTTTTGATCCTGGACTTCTTCTGCAACCCTACTTTCTCCAGTTCCCTAGTGTGCTTAATCTAGAACAGAGTAGTTTCTGGGTCTACCCCTCCCTGCTCTGATTTCTATTCATCCTCCTCTGTCTCTGAGGAAGGCGACTTCTGGCTCCTGTCAGAGCCATGCTCCTCCTCTTCCTCCTGTCCTCCTGTTTGCTTTACGGAAGTGCACTCCACCTTGGTTTTATCCTCAGCCTACTCCTTCCTTTTCTCGGCCAATTGTTCCACCTTCAGCCTAGCCTCTTCCTTTTTTAACTTCACTGCAGACTTGCTAGACCCAGTTGTCAAGTCTGAAGTTGTACGCCAATCTTCCAACCAGTAATCAAGGATCGTTGTGATCGCATCATCTGTGGATAGGTAAGGAAGGTCATACCACTTTTTTTTAGGATCCTTCCACGCACACATGAAGACATGGTGGAAATCTGCCTAGAACTCCACATACTCTGTCAGCTGATTATAAATTATTGGCAAAAACCACGGCTTGCGGTTGATGGTCATGTGAATACTCATCTCCATTAAGATCCAAAATACCTTGATGTCCTTGACCCTTTTGGGGTCCTTCGTAGCCTAGAGTGAAGCAAACTTCGCTGCTTCCGGTAGGTCCTGTGCAACTGGAGCAAAATGATTATCCCCTGGTAACTGCCATGTGACTAGCACTATGGACAGCAGCAGCCATGCATAGTGAAACGTTTTTCTTTGATCCTGTGCCACTGTGAAATTCGCGAGGAACTCACTACAGAGGTAGCGTGCCCAGTTGAATTGTACACCTTCCACGCACTGGGCCGCTAGTGACACTACTAGTGCCGAAACTTCATCTACGCGACACCTCCTCATAATATTTCCTTCCATAATCTGGGCGGCTACCTTGACCACAAGGTTGGTTATGCTAGTAATGGAGTAGCCGCACGGCTTCTTAGCGAGCTTAAATTTATCCTTCGTTTCTTTGGCAAGGTTGCACTCACATGTCTTTCTGCCAAATGCCATGGACAGATTTTTTGTTGCGTACAGTAGCCAGTTGTTTTGGAGAATTTAGCATCTACGGATAAACACTAATTCACTAGATAAGTAGCTATGCCTATAACAATAGTTTAAAGTGTTTTATACTTTTCCTATAAGAAATAGATAAGAAGAGAGGATAGAAGGCCTACCTGTAGTTCTGCTTTCCTCTCGTCTCCCTTGTATCGATTCCGTCACTCCTTCCCGTACTTAATCTGCTTGAGAAGTACCCTATAAACATGACAGAAGACAAAAACCGATCAAAGCATATGATCCATTGAATATAAATGAAAGGAATCAGAAGCAATTCATACATATAAGCATTATGAAAGAACACATCTTATGGAAAAAGATTCAAACACTTTATTAGATAGAAGAAGGAATTACAACCATCAATGTTTGATTCAAATTCATTCCTCCAGCTTCGATACCATCCACATCACATCAAAAGCAATAAAAGCTTGTGGCATCACATCATTTGCTCCAAAGTCAAGTCTCATAGCAGCGTTATCTCCTTACAATTCAACATAATCCATCCAGCCCTTGATCACTTGGATGAGTGGTCCATTTATAGGAAGATGAAGGAGGTTTTGTCATTAATGGTGACATTGAATGGCCTTCCATACTTAGAATTAGTTCCATGGAGGAAGGGATGAGAAGATAGGATGCTCCTTAACTCATTCCTCATCCATTTTCGAGCTCATAGGAGTTGATAAGGGAGGGAAACTTCTAGATGACTCCAAAAGATAAGAATATTCCCCAAACCCTATGTTAATTTCACTCATTCTCACCCAGCACAGGTGAAAGAAAGCCTAAGTGCTCTGTAGAGCACCCTGATAGTGGACTTAACTGCTCTAAAATGCACCTTCATAAGGGCTTACCTACGCTGGTCCCTCTAGAGGTAATTTCTGGATGTCTTCAAGTCATGAAACTGTCTAGGAAGGAGGCATTCAAAGGGTTGACTCGTTTAGGGTATGAAACAATTGAATTTAGGGTTTGATGAACCCTAAAACACTAATTTGAATGTTGGGATTTGATGTGCCCAAATGGATCTATAACAGTTCCCCCCTAAAGCATGAAGTTGGAAAAATGCCAATATCGAATGAAATTCTTTACGATGTGATGAGGAGGTATCGAAGTGGAAGGTGATCTGCATCAATTAAAATACATATATCATGATATTTGATTTAATATTTGATTTTACATGAATTTTTGAGGGAAGGCATACCCATGCTCAGCTTATAAACTTTCATTACATGTACATAAACAGTTGTATACAAATATACACCCATGATTGGAATGAATATCAATGTAAAGCCATTGTACATATGATTTAGTACTCCTGATATCGCAGCCCAGATGAATGAAACTAGATCTGAAGTCTTCAATCTCATTCAACTGTTCACTCAAGTACGAGTCTAACCATGTGAATATGTGATCTGAAGTCAAACACGGGAAGACACCATCTAATTACCAGCCGATGATGTAAGTTGTTAACAGATGCGAGAGAAATCACCGATAATGATAATGATCCCCAAGGTACTGCAGTACATTCTGCATGGTGTGAATGGATGATTTGATGTCGAACACCATACAAAGTCTTATGGTTGAAGGCAATTAATTTATGCCTATCGCCAAAAGCAAGAAACCTGCCAATGATGCATGCAAGCCTCAAGGTACTGAATGGGTGCTTTTAAGTCAACTTCTTGGATAAAGAGTTGATGTCAATAAGAAGTGACTAGTCACAAGAGGGCCTTGATGTATCCCTCATCAATGACACGAAACAAGTGTAGTTATTTTAGAGATGGAATTTGACTGAAGGCACAAGGTTCATGAATGGCAGTGATGAAAATGAAGGTTTATGGTATTGCAAAAATATGGATTTTGACTGGATGACTTCTCTTGAACATGTCGGCGACACTAAAATGAATTCCTAGCATTGACCAAAAACAAAGTGATAGATGGTATGATAGACCAATGGTATGATAAACATCAAGCTAATAACCCAACCTAAATAGTCACAGTGATGGAGTGAAAGTGACATGTTCAAGAGCGACCTGCTACCATAAAGTGATTTTCCCGTTTTTCCATTTTCCCTAGTCATTGTTGACCAGTACCTCTTTATTTTTATCAATCTTGAGTAGGACAACATATTCTTGTTGTATAATTTCACCCTTCAGGTGAATCCATCACTATTTGATGTTTTAATGAGTCTAGCGAAGGTGAAACTCAGTCTTGTCTACATGGACAAGTTTGTCACTATTTGATGTTTTTAACGAGTTTAACGACAAACATAACTCAGTCCTTTTCATGTATAAAGAGTTTGAAAAGGTACAAAAAGAAAACTCCACAAGTTATTTTTCATAAATTAATCTCTCAAGTTCGAAAAAGTGTAAAATAATACAAGAGAGATATCATTTCCAATCTGTTAACGAGCTGGAAAGGACAAGCGCTCGGCAATCTTTTCATATTTAAAGAGTCTAAAAAGAGCTTAAATAGGAATCCACTTTGAGAAACAAGTGGTTTCTAGGATAGCAACTGGTTCCGGTGATGTGGGAACTTCTCAAAACATGTTGATTTATGTGAAGAGGCTAGCTAATAAGACCACTCATTGCAACTGTACATCAAAAATGGTAAAACAACCAAGTGAAAGTGTATGATCGGCCAAAGGGATGGTGGCGGTGGGATGAAAACAACCAAGGCTCATCTAATGAAAGAGACTAAAAAATGGCAATCACGAGGGTTAAAAATGGAAATTGGTTCATTTTTAGACAAGCTTGAACCATAGGGAACTATGCTTGGATTCAGTTTCATGTTTACACAAGCTTGAAATGAAAAACTATGCTTGGATTCAATTTCATGTTTACACAAGCTCGAAATGAAAAACTATGCTTGGATTCAGTTTCATTTTTACACAAGCTAGAAATGAAAAACTATGCTTGAAATTGGTTTACATGCCCCCAACATGATGAAAGGGAGAGTCTCATGCACCCAGATGGAAGTCGCTGCGGTGAAGCAGGATGGTTATCCAACACATTTTTGGCTTCGTCCAGATAGAGACAAAAGTTGGGGTGATTCCCTTCACATACCCTATAGGGAAGCTTAACTTTACCACTAGGTGCATGCCCCCCCAAGCTTCATTACATTCACCTAAGTCTATAAGGTGGATGGAATGAAGGTTCTTTTACGAGATCAAGTGAAAGACTCAACTGAGATTTTATGAGACCTAATCAAAGACTCGACTTGGAACTTTGCTCGAGGGGACCTTGTTTCATTTTTTAATGAGCTTGACACAAGACAAGTAATTGTGCTCAGATTCCTTGTTTCATTTTTTAACGAGGTTGACACAAGACAAGGAACTCTCCTCATATTCCTTATTTCATTTTTTAATGAGCTTGACACAAGACAAGGAACTATGCTCATATCCACGGTTTCATTTTTTAACGAGGTTGACACAAGACAAGGAACTATCCTCATGGGAGCTGTTTCATTTTTTTTATGAGGTTGACACAGTAAAAGAACTATCCTCATTTCCTTGGATCACAACTCATAAGTGGTCATGAAGGAGAGATCTGGTTCCAATGCCCCCAGTACATGATGTACAACATCATTGAATTGATCGTCAATTGATGTAGGTATGGAATGAGTTGCCACATAATTAACCCATGGTGAGGATGATACCATTGGTACAAAATGATCATTTAGGGAATATGGTTGACTTGGAGCCATATTTGGACCAGGAAATGAAATCTGGTCAACGGTGACAATTCTGCCTTCATGCGGGAAACAAATCACTCGAAAGAGTGTTGAAACAATAGCTCCCATGTCATAAACATAGTCGTGCCCAAGAAGTAAATTGTAATCTAAAGGGCTTACAACTACCATCACATTCAAATAAATGATTTTTCCTCCCAAAGTAATAGGTAACTAAGGGAGGCTCCCTAGTGGTTAATTGGTTCCTCTGTTAAAAGCAACAGATTCTGGGTAACAAGCACAAGTGGCAACGAACTGAGAGCTTGCCAAGAAGTTAAGGAAAGGATACTCATTAAAGCACCTTCATCTATAATAGTTCCAGATATAATCATATTACAAACTTGTACTATGATCTGGAAAGGCACATAAGAAGGAAGGTGGAATCCTGCCAATCGATTCCAATCAAAGGAAGTGACTAGACTACTTGGAGCGGGTATTATGGAAACGGGAGACTTAACCCCTTGAGTTATGAGAATTGGAGGATTTTCCTCCTGTCTTGATGGAACAAGAGGACTACCCCCAAGCTCATTAGAATCTGAAGAAACATAAATAGCCTGAGTGGTATCATATTCACTCTCTTCAGGAAATGTATGATTAACTGAGGGTAAAATCGGGTCAACTGTTACCTCGACTTATTGTTTTGGGTTGGGTATAGACTCATTGGATTCACTTTCAAAGATATTTGGTTTGACCGACAGTTGATTTTGGTCAGTCAATTCATCAACTAGCTAAGGATTAAGGCATAGTCTCCTGTAACCAGATGGAAGTCACTGCGGTGAAGCAGGATGGTTATCCAACACTTTTTTGGCTTCATCCAGATAGGGACAAAGGTGAATGGAGTAATTCCATTCACAAAACCTATAGGGAAACTTAACTCTTCCCTTCTTTCCATGAACTTTACTACCACTAGTTGATGGTGTGTCACCAGCATGATCTCTAGAGGTTGATGACATAGGATGATGTGAATGAGAAGACCATTCTTCTAAGATCTGAGGAATATCAGGACAATTTCGAAGAAGATGGTCTCCCACACAAAGTTTGCATGGATATCAAACTTTGTGAAGCTTGACGGACAGTTTCTCATCAGATGTTGCATTCAAAGCAATGGTTTCTTGATTGCCCCTCTGTTGAATTTTCTTCTTCTTCTTCTTCTTCCCTTTCTTCTTCTTCTTAGCCACCTGGTTACTAGTACCAATACTTTCACCGGGCGAAGAGGAAGAAGGGGAGGAAGAAACAACCGAGGAAGAAGGAAAAGGGCCAACTTTAGGATCAACTAGAGGTTTATTTTATCTAGTTGGAGGTGTACTTAATTGCGGAGAAATCACGACATTTGAACCAAGGAGGTTGAAAACAACCATACTGGCAAGCCAATGGTCAATCCCGGTAGGGATAGTGTAGCCATATAAGGAGCACCAATATTTCTGAAAGCAGGAAAAGGATTAAGATTCCCATCAAAAGGAATTCCTTGATTGGTGGACTCTGGATTTGTCGCCATATGTTTCAACCTAAGATCAACTAAGGAGTGATCATGGAGGATGTTCTCTGTGGTAAATTAATTTTATTTTAATCAAGTAACATAACAAAACAAAAGAGGGATAAACTAGGCAAAAGGTTTACCAAGTAACTGTGAACTGCAAAATACCTCCCGGCGAACTGAGAAGTACGAGCAGGCAATCTCCCCGAATGATGTGTTCGGTGTATCATAGTGTACAACGCTGCTGACTCGGTTACTTAAGGATGGATAACAACCTATATTTTTCCTCCCATATATACTCGAAGGTACGTGGAGGCCCAGTCCGTATAAGCATTGTCTAGTGCAAAACCGCACAGTGAGAGAATTCCCATATACTTTACGTATTGTAACACCGCCCTATATACCAGAAGGTATGTGGAAGAGCTACGATATACTAACGTATGTGGAATGAGGTATCACACTCGGGATGTATTGCAGACAATTTAGTGACAACTGCTTTGTTTTACGACGCCGAAACACCTCTCTAGCCTAGACCTCTAAATGTTTTTCGTTAGGTGACAATGCTCCATTAGGTAAATTCAGATAAATTTTAAGTTGATCTTCTTTAGAATTTTCCTTTCAAGGTTCACCACATGATGTATGTTTTCAATCCATAAAATGCAACTAATATGATAAGCATTCTTTCCATTCAATTTAACAACGAAAATCCTTAGCTAGTAGGGATAGAGCAATCAGATTTTTAACAAAGAGAAAAGAGCACATCTAATGCAACCTCCCTAGTTATTCCTTTCAAGCATTCACAAACTACAATATGAATGATGCAAGTTTTTCTTTTCAAATTCCTTAATTTTATGATGAAAAAAAAGGAAACATGCACATACAATCAATCAATCTTTCATATGAACGAAGACTTTTACGACAGCTCAAATTCGAAGGAAGAGAAGACTTTATGACACTTTCTTTTGAATGAAAATTAATCAATTATATCCTAACTTTGACTATTGATCGATAATGACAAAGAAAACATGAATAAACATTAATCAATCCAATCAAAGTTGGGATAGACCGGGAGATAACAACTCATTTTCTGAGACATAGCATTCATTGATCAATCAACAAACAATCAAACAGAGAAAATTTGGCAAAAACTCTTTCCAAAGGTGGGAAACTGATCCCAAGAGGATCAGTGCAGCCAAAAGTGGGAGATAGTGTGCTTCAGAGCATTGTCCCTAAGCCAAGGATGCTCTGCAGCGCACTGTGTCCCTCACAAGCCTATGCTGGTGACAGTAAGCCATTTCAAAAGGCAATTTGACACAGTTTTGACCAATTTTTCAATGTAAACGGCTGAATTACAATCTATGAACACAAATAAAGTCTACAAGGATGTCTTAGGAGGTGGATAAGCTACTAGGAAAGAGGATTCTTCCCCAGGGGAGTCGCCAATTTGTTTTTGAGAATTTAGCATCTACGAATAAACACTAATTCACTAGACAAGTAGTTGTGCCTAGAACAACAATTTAAAGTGTTTTAGACTTTTCCTATAAGCAATGGATAAGAAGAGAGGATAGAAGGCCTACCTGTAATTCCACTTTCCTCTCATCTCCCTTGTATCTGTTCCGGCGCTCCTCCCCATACTTAATCCACTTAAGAAGTACCCTGTAAACACGATAGAAGATAAAAACCGATCAAAGCATACGATCCATTGAATATAAATGAAAGGAATCAAAAGCAATTCGTACATATAAGCATTATGAAAGAACACATCATATGGAAAAAGGTTCAAACACTTTATTAGATAGAAGAGGAATTACAACCATCAATTTCTGATTCAAAGTCGTTCCTCCAGCTTGGATCCCATCCACATCACATCAAAAGCAAGACAAACGTGTGGCATCACATCATTTGCTCCAAAGTCAAGTCTCATAGCAGCATTATCTCCTTACATTTCAACATAATCCAGCTAGCCCTTGATCACTTAGATGAGTGGTCCATTTATAGGAAGATGAAGGAGATTTTTTCATTAATGGTGACATTGAATGGCCTTCCATACTTCGACTTAGTTCCATGGAGGAAGGGATGAGAGGATAGGATGCTCCTTAACTCATTCCTCATCCATTTTCGAGCTCATAGGAGTTGATAAGATAGCGAAACTTCTAAATGACTCCAAAAGATAAGAATATTCCCCAAACCCTATGTGAATTTTGCTCATTTTCGCCTAGCGCAGGTGAAAGGAAGCCTAAGTGATCTACAAAGCACCCTAGCAGTGGACTTAATTGCTCTGCAGTGCACCTTCATAAGGGCTTACTTGCACTGGTCCCTCTAGAGGCAATTTCTGGATATCTTCAAGTCATGAAACTGTCTGGGAAGAAAGCATTCAAAGGGTTGACTTGTTTAGGACATGAAAAAACTAAATTTAGGGTTTGATGAACCCTAAAACACTGATCTGAATGTTGGGATTTGATGTGCCCAAATGGATCTGTAACACGGGTGATCCTATGTATCAGCATGTCAATGATCGGTATCAGCTCCTCTAGCCACAGGCACCCATCGTGTACCAAGCACAGTAGATGCTTGATTACTATCATGGTTATGGGTGTGTGGTTGTAATGAGGTACCCACAACATGTTTAATAGACCGGCCTTATCCACCCATTTTTCCCACTTTCTCGGCTCCAGTGTGGTCACAATAGAGTCTTTATAGTATATGTGGTGCATGAGTTGATTTGTCGCTAAGTGAGGAAAACGGTCCGTATCAGCCAAATCTCAAACCTCCAATTTTAAATTGGGGATGCACCCCAGGTGCAGTCCCTCAAAGATGATTTTGTCTAGCAACAAGTGTGTATGCAGTGTGACCTTGCTTTCATCAATGTCCTTCAGAACCTTTGCCTTGCCTCTACGCAGAGGAATGTACTCGGGCAGTTTAGAGATAGGGTCAGACCCCTCAACGTCAACATCCTCCACCCCCATATCAATGTCTTACTCATCCATAGGGATTTCTTCAACATCCTCATCAGGCTCTAGGTCAATTAGCTTACCCTTCTCCTACACGATGGGCTTTTCCTTTTGCGGGTGCTTCCTGGGTGATGCGTGCACCGGATTTGGCACTTTCTGCTTATCTTTCTTTGTTTTTGTACCCATTTTGGTTAGTGTAGGCCTTATCCTAGGTGACCTCAGTGATTTAGGCACTTCTTTCGGTACTTCGATGCTTGCAATCACCGGGGCAGCTCCCTCAACTGCTATTGCTACTTCTGGGGCAATTCCTTCAGCTACCATTACTTCTCCGGTGATCGCGGTTTTTGTGGGCACCGACATGATACTAGACAAAAAATCATGTGTTTCCTTTGGCACCTTCTCAAACATTGAACTTGCTATCAAAGCTTCAAATTACTCACGGTCCATACGCGCCTGAGAGCTCAACACCTCAATTCTCAAAATGCCAAGTGTTTTTCGCTAGGTAACCACTTGTAATTTATAAGCATTTTTTAATTCAAATACAACCATTCGCCCCAAAATTCATTCATAAATGTTAGATTGGCAGTAGATTTTCATATATCTTTCCCTTAAATTCTGAATTAAATGCCACCCCCTCCCCCGCCCCGCTCCATTTAGCCGATTTCCCACTGTCAAGTCATGAATAGTGGCCATAACATTCACTTTCGGCTACCCTGCGCAGTCCCTTCTTCGATAGAGCAGCTCCCCACACGTTTCTGCTAACACTATGACATGCCCTCATTCAGCACAGCTCCCCACGCGTTTCTGTTAACACTATGACATGCCCTCATTCAGCACAATTCCCCAATCGCGCAACTCCCCAACCCAGGCAGTGCAGTTTATAGTCCCACACCTCCTTTCAACTGCCTAGAGCACTAAGACTTTGCTTCCACCATGTATTCATCTAGATGGATCGCTAGTGTATGGCTTGAATTGGATACCATTCACTCACCCTGGAAATGGTTCTCCATTCAACTTTACCAATTGAATTGCTCCACCATCATCAATCTCCTTGATGACATATGGCCCCAGCCAATGCATCCAAAATTTTCCTGGAAATTTATCAAACTTGTTGTCATATAATAGAACTAAATCATTTACCTTGAAGGTGCGTAGTTGCATGTTTCGATCGTGCCATGCCTTTTCGTGCTCCTTTTGAACCTACTGATGGAATCTAGCTAGAAATCTATCTTCTTCAAGCTCTGCTATTTGCACGAGCCTTTCCTCTAGGACTCGTCAATCCGCCATTCCTGTGAATGTCGCGATGCGTAGACTAGGTACAATGCACTCCATCGGCATCATGGCTTCCATGCCATAAACCAGTCTGAATGTCGTTTGTCCAGTCAAGTTCTTGCAAGTTGTTCTGTAAGCCCATAGCACCATGGCCACACGAAAATCCCAGTCATCTCTTTGAGAATTGCAAGCCTTTGTGAGCGCGCTCTCTAATATTTTATTAAATGGTTCTACTGTCCCATTAGCCTATGGATGATATCGTGTGCTCTTCTGATGGTAAACCTGAAATTCCTCTGTCATCGCGCTAATTGTATCATTAAGAAAGTGTGTACTGCGATCGCTCATTAAAATTTTTGGACAACCAAACCTTGTCATCACGTACTCAAAGATGAATTTGGTTGTTTTCGTGCCTGTACAATCCTTCATAAGCTGTGCCTACACCCATTTGGTTAAGTACTTAGTCACAGTGATGATGTATTGCGCACCTATCTTTTTTCCTGGAGGCGGATTGGTCCTACAAAGTCAATCGCCCACTTCTCGAAGGACTGTAGCGATATCTGCAGATTTAGTAGTAGCTCATCCCTGCGTGAGGGTCTTCCAATCCTTTGGCATGTGTCGTATGCCCTACAATACACTTTTGAATCCTTATGCACAGTCGGCCACCACAACCCAATGCGTAGAATCTTCTGTGTTGTTTCTTTTCTTGCATAAGGACCTCTCGTGGCTCCGCCATGACCCTCGGTGAGGATGTTTTTTCGTTCAAACTCTAGCACATAACCTCGCAATATTTCATATGATCCCATTTTGTACAAGTGCCCTGCAATGACAGAAAACTTTGTCGCACATACCACCAGTTCCTTCTTCTATTGGCTTGTATATCCTTCCGGAGTCGTACCTGTCATTAGGAAGTGTATAATATCTTTGAAGTCACTATTTGTGACGTGTACTACAAAGAGCTACATGTCAAGTAGTCCTTCCTCCATATTCATAGGTTCCCCTCCTATTTCAATGCGCGATAGATGATCCGGTCCAACATTCAAGCATCCTGGTTTCACAATTACTTCAAAGTCATACTCCTGGAACAACAACAGCCTCCAGTGTATCTTCCCCCCCAACACAGGCTTGTTAACTAGGTATTTCAATGCTGAATGGTCTGTATACATCTTAAACTGTTCACCCAAAAAATAATTTTTGAACTTCTGGAGCGCGTACACCATAGCTAGTCCTTCATGCTCTGTCGTGGAATAATTTTTCTCAGCTTTGGACAGCTTCCTATTTGCGAATGCTATAGGGTGATCCAAGTCCCCTTCACTGGCCTATGTCAGTACTATTCCCAACGCAATACATGACATGTCTACATGCACATGAAATTCCTTCTTCCAATCCAGGAAGATTAAGATCTGCGCAGTGACCATTTTCTCCTTTAGCACATCTAAGCTCTTATGGCATTCTTCATTCCAATGGAATGTAACATCCTTCTTTAATAGTTTTTCCATCAACGTGGTGATCTGGGCATAGCTCTTGATGAATTTCCTATAGTATCCTGTATGCCCAACATTGCGGGCAACTATTACACACTCCTTAGCGCATCCAAATTGATTATGACCGCGATCTTCGTAGGGTCTACCATCAAGCCTTGTCTACATACCACATGACCTAGCAAGATCCCAAAAGGAACATAGAACATACATTTCTTCAGATTGAGCATGAAGTGGTATTTTCATAATGTATCTAGCATCAAGCGAAGACTTGCCACATGGTGCTTTACCAGTTCAAACACTGTCCAATCATCAAAGTATACTTCCAGAAATTTATGAATGAAATCCTTGAACACCGTGATGACTACACAAAAAAAGATCGTCTATGCGTTCTTTAGCCCAAAAGGCATCACTGTATACTGGAAGCATCCCCATTCAGTCGTGAAGGTCATCTTACTTCTATCCTCTAGCGCGATCTTGATCTGATGGTACCCAGAGAACCCATCAGTGAATGAATATACTTCCTGGCCGCCAACATTATCCAGGACCTCATCAGTGAACAAACTTGGGTAGGGATCATGCACGCAAGCATCATTCAACTTCCTAAGATCTATGCATATCCTTATTTCTTCCTTCTGCTTCTTTTCCTAAACCACTATTGGGCTTACCCAATCAAATTCTTCCACTAGTTCAATAATACTTACCACAAGCATATTGTCTAACTCTAAGTGGACCCTTTCTTTATACTTCGAATTGAGGCGGTATGGTATTTTCTTCACAGGTTTCGCGTCCGGTTTTAGGGTGATCTTCATGACACCCAGGTCCCCTATTATCCCTTTCAAATCTAAAAACTTCATGGGAAATAGATCCTGATATTTTCTTAGTAGTTCAGCGACCTTATCTACTGTCGAGTCATCCCAATAGTCTCCAATCTTTACAAACTTTGGCTCTGCCTCCATGCCAATGTTCACCTGCCTGGTTTTGAGCGGCTCGATTATTTCTAGGTTCTCTATATATGGTCCTTCAACTTCACGATGTCCTTCAGTCTCTGGAATATTAATCTTCCTTGGGTCTTCGTCTTCTTCTTCCACTGTTACATTGTAGCACTCCAATGCGTGGCTCAACTAGGTAGTCCAATCCGGTTGAATCAAATATAGAGGATCCTACGGTATCCTGAAAATTGTTGTCTTAACCTCCTACAACGCTTCATCAATAGATTCAAATCCATCCTCAAAACTGAATGTCATAAAAACTCCCTGGTGTAAAATGTCCCATTCTTCAGTGCCATGACGGAGTTCCATCTCCAAGTACCAATTCATTGGTATAACATCCAGGGTATGGAAAAACATATGGATCATTTCTCCCATCATATTTTTCGTTAGTTGCACCTTTGGATGACCAAAGCGTACCCTCATCATCCTCCTATATTTGCACCAATCATCAAAATTATCTTTGTGCGTACCCGACCATCTTGTGGGCATAGCGCACAACACTCAATCCAATGCTTGGAAGTGATGCTTCGCTGGTACTTCCATTTCAAATGCATCCAAAAAGTGATCAACATCAGTTAACCCATAATAGTGAGGCAGATTTCTTATCTCTGATGATACACAGTACAATGATTTGGTCATCATATTACAGTGCAACATAGATACTTCATGCAGTCGATTTGCTAGTGCTCTGATTCTTTGTCTGAATCTGATGTGTAGGAGCTCTCATGGTCCCATGCAATATGTTCGTCTACTATTGGATTCACCCAATCTTGATCCCACATCGTTATCTTGTAAATCTATTCCAAATTTTCATCACTGTCATAATCACATACTGGTTCAGTATAACGCGGTCCTTCCGCAGGGTCCAGTGGCACCACTACGCTGAGAAATTTCTTCTCAAATATCATCTTTCACTTCTGCAGATTGATTACCCCATTCATGTCAGTGGCCCAATCTATCCCAAGGAGCATGGGGTAGGGATTTCTATCATCCACAATCTCTATCACTTCAAAATCTGCTAGTGTGCTCGCACCTTCGATATCAACTGTTATACCCCTCGTAACCTCCCCATTGGGATGATTTTCTGCTGATTCGCCACCCTTAACTAAATCAGAGACCACTATAGCACTAGCCTCCCCATTCGCTCCCACGTATGTTTAGGAAAAACATTCACATCGGACTCTAGGTCCAAGATAACTTGGTCCATTTTGTATTCTCCTATCTATGCAATAAGTCTCATCTCACGTCAAATTCATGCCTTATGCTTACCAAGCTTCCTAAGTACGCGTGGTCCGTCAGTGGCGGTTTTCTTACCAGCACACCTATTGATCAACTCTTGCAGTCCCTTCACAACCTTACTTCGCAGAGTAGTTTCATGTAGGTCTCCAAGAATGTGATAATCATGGATGGGTCCATTTCTTCAGCCGTGTTCTCCTAACTCCCTAAGGTAGAGGCTTTAGCGAAACTTTTCTTCACTTCCATAAATGTTTTTTTGTGCGTTCTAGATCAAACCTAGTATCCTTTTCTGGTGCTTTGTAGACCCACTCACCTTCTTCGGGATGCATCCCCTTATCCTCACTAGTTGTCACTCCACTCCGCAGCACAGTATTTACCTTAGGGTCTTCCTTGCGAGGCTCAGCCCTCATCATCTACAGGTTCTGAGTTGGTTGCTGAGGTTGCGCCCCCTTCTCATATATCTTAGCTAACAATATAGGGTAATCCTTCGTCACATGGTGAAACTGAGTACAACAGTGGCATGACGGTCGCATCAGATTCGGGCAATCTCGCGCGTAGTGTCCTGGTCCTCCACAATTGTAACAAATAATTTTCCCTCAACCTCTACCAGGTCCTCCTCCACCTCGGCCTCATCCACGCCCCTGATAATTGCCTCACGTTCCTCTAGTGCCTTGGCTCGGGGACTACGTTTCTGCCTGCACCCTGTATGCGGTGTCCTATCCATCATCAATTCATAACTTCGGCAATTGCGCTCACCGTGACCCACATATTGGCAGAAGTTACAAAAGAGTCATTGCGGTGTTTGTATGAATTTCTGCAGCAAATGGAAATTGTATGTCGCATGTTTCCCAGCTACTTGATAGATAGAACACCATAGCACGGGCCCTGCACTTGGCCCTGATGCCGCTTCTGGCCTCAGAGGCATTGGTCCCCTTGCTACAACATAACTCGCGAAAACCAAGCAGTGATCTTTGTCATGCCCCTGGCTTCTGCACTTTAGGCACCATACCTCTTCGAGCGCCTTTAGCCGAGCTGTTCTATCTTTTTCAGACTTCGCATTTCGAGGCAAAGGTTCTGCAACTGCGCATGAATTTATTGAACCCCCAGATTAGCATCTTGCATCGGTGTCTCGTGTAATCTCATCATGATTTCCAGAGCTTCCGCCTGGGTCCCAATCTTCTGTTGTGATAGTGCAACCCTTAGATGAGGCAAGAGCGAGGCCACAAACCATTTGCGATGTTGCCCATCAATCAGATTCATGTTGGCTTCATGGATCATACACTTCAATATCTAATTCAAACCCTAGGGTGTCTCACCAAGCTTCATCATGATCTCTTTGAATCCTACAATTGATTGCACCTCAGACTCAGGTCTACTAAATTCCTTATTCAGCATAGTTTGGATATTTACCAATGCTGACATCGAATTATCAGTGCAGTAACTAATATAACAAGTTAGTGTGTAGTCTTGAAAAGCACTAACCAATGTTACTTTCTTCATTTGATCATCCGTGATACCCTGAGCTTCCCACACAGCCTTTGCGACAAACAAAAACTAGTCTGAATCTTCATTTCCTACACCCTTGAACACAGGTAGATTTACGGAGTTCGCCATGTTGAACGGTGGTGGAGGTGGCAACGGTGTGGGTGAGGGGGTAAGCGGTGGAGGTGAGAATGGAGATGGTGTGGATGGATGAGGTGAGGATGGAGGGTGTGTAGGTATTTTCAGGAATCCTTGTCTTATCAACTGAATAGCACTCAGCAGAGAAGCCTGTGCTACTCCTTCGTTGTCACTCAAAGGGGGATCAATCAGCGGGCTATATTCAGGGCCTTTTCTTCCTCTGTCCCTGAAATTCCTTCCACTTCACGTAGCCCAAAACATAAAGGTAACTACATAACCTACTTTTCACACAAGAGCATCTTAATCCAAGTATTTAATGATTTCAAATACTTACCTCACGGCCCTTTGAAGAAGCAGCGCTCTGCTTCGTTGTAACTGACCAAAGTATTGACCACAAACTCTGTTACAAACCCTCCTATGATACGGTCGAGCCAATGATCAACAGCATGCTCAATCTTACCTTCATAGGCTTCCAATTACCGTACTAACTCCAAGGTCCTAACAATCAAACCGTCAAGCCTCCACCTCCTTTGGTCGTTTGCCAATTTCGCGATCCACTCATATAATTCAACAAGGAAGGAACAGATGAATATTTCTTGTATCTCTGTGTACAGATATCTGTCCAACCACTATTCTTTCATCAATCGCATATTCTTGTTTTCTTGCGTTGGGAATTCGTGGATATTTCTATCCAACAAATCTTCAATCTCCTTCTTAGTTGGATTCCAATGATGCGACATCACACATCTCGTTATGTAGATATTGATCCCGACAACGAAACTATTTGTTGGCTTGATGGCCCATGGCCGAGGTTCAGCATTAATTAGCCAAGCAAATCCCTACACTATTGGCCATTTCGGCATCAACCCGCAGAGCACGGACTGAAGTCTCACCAAAAGTAGTATGGGGGGATGCAGGAACCAAGTTTTCGCACCCAGATATGGTTGTGATGTCAGTTATTTTCCCTAACCTTCCTTCACGCAGATCAATAAGCCCTTTAGGAGCTATCAAAGTACTTCTCTTATTCTTCCTCAAAGCCTCCGTGAAAGTCTCTGATTTTCCTTCACGAGCCCTAAATAGATAGCTCAGGCACTTACGTGCCTCTATAATTACTCTTACTTCTGTATCTACCCAGATTCAGTTAATTATTGGAACATGCATTACAATTATCTTCGCTTAAACATATATTCCTACTTGCATTCATATGACAAAGTAAAATACATAGATTCACATATCAATATAACATTACTTCATATTCCAGTATTCAACATAACATAATCATAACATTCATAACAGAAGTAAAATAATGTATACACAGATAATGGCATAATATTCATCTTTATTGATAATCCAAATTTCCAATACAGACTCTAACTACCTTGCGCACACAATTGCAAGGGTTCGCGCACTCAGTTGTGGACTTCTAACTTACGCCTCTGCACACTCTGTGTAGAGACTCTTCCTACGCTAAGACTCTTCACTCTTACCTCTCACAGACCCATGCAAAACACATAACAAAACTCAACTCCACTAAACTACCTTAGACTCTTCTAAGACTCCCTTTTTATACAATCCCATGGTCCACGGACCATGGGTAGATCTCTAAAGCTGACATGACATATACAAAAGAAGGGTTGAAAATCCTTGGTACTCTTTACATATTCGCGCTCCATGGCTACAAAATGCAAAGACTTCACATTCTTTACACAAAACTTGTGCCTTTAGCCCCAAAACTTGGGCTTTTAACCTCAAAATTGACCCTAGGGGACCCATTCCCAACACTAGTCTCTCGGGCTTTACCACAATCCAAACCTAGATCACTAGGACCTAAATTGAGACCCACTCTCCAAGCTTTACCACAAATCCCAAACCCAGGATTACTAGGCCCAATGGAGAGAAAACCACATCTTGGCTTTACCGTATATCCTGCCATTCACCCGCAAGGATTCTTAGGCCCAACGAGGAAACACAATCCTGGCTTTACTGCAACCCAATGTCTGGCTCAGGGGTTACTAGGCCAGTGGATTTACCATGATCCACAGTCCAGTTCAGAGACCACTAGGGCATTTTCTCTATCATTCGGAGATCCAACCCACTCAGCTTCGAATCCATCCAACAATCCAGCTCAACCAAACATGAGAACCCCATCACACCATGGCTATCCAGAAATGGCAATGCTAGGCTAAAAACATTATTACACTTGGAAAAACCCTTGCCACAACAACAAAATAACTATATGCAATACCATGCATGCCAAATCTAGCAAGGAAAATACACATGCAAATCGATACCTACAATGAATCCTATTGTGGCTTCTTGATCATGCCTTTCCCTGCTTGATCTTTTCTTCATATTTCCTTCTTTTCATTTCTTGATCCAATGCCAAAATTACTCCAAGAAACTCTAAGTGTCCAAGAGTGTGAGAGAGAGAGAATAACGAGAGATCTCCAAAGCTAAACTGACAAAAGGTTACAATGACTAAGCCTTCCCAATTGATGCTCAAAAGTTTTTTCATGAATGAGGCCTCTATTGTCTTCATTTTCCATTATTTTTATTCATTTTCCTCCTCACATGCAACTTGTGACCTTTCACCTCCCTTTTCTCCTAATTTCCATTATTTTCATAAATAATTGTGCCAAAAATTCCATTTTTCCTTTCCAAAGCCTTAGCCATTGCCTTCGCCAATTTCCTCAACCACAAACAACCAAATGAACACCCCCTAGGATGTCCTACCCAATATTCATCTTGAAATAAGTGTCCCATCAACCATGGTTATTGTTTTTAACTTTTATTACATGGAATTTTCATCAGGGTTGTTACATAACCCTCCCCCTTGTGGGACACCGTCCTCGGTGTTCAATGACACCTATAACCAACAAGACTGTTGAAAAAAAAAAACAAAACAAAAACAAAACAAAAAAAACAAAAAAAAACAAAAACAAAAACAAAAAACAAAAAACAAAAAAACAAAAAACAAAAAACAAAAAAACAAAAAACAAAAAACAAAAAAAAAAACAAATATTGCCCATGGAGCTTTATAACACATCTCATTGCAGTATTTACAATGAATGACCTTCTCAAAAGAAAACCATCATGACAACATGAACAGATAACAACCATACCACATACTAGAGCTTTATAACACAACTCATTACGATATTTATAATAACCACATATACACATATGCACATTTTCTAAACCAACAAATAAAGGATATGATGCCTACATCCACAAAAAGGGAACCTAGAGGCTTATACCTCCACCCTCAAAGTAATACCAGGATTCATCTCCTTCCCAGGAAGTCTAGAATCCACTGCCACAGTCAAAGATGCATCCAATGTCCAGTGCTACAATCCTGTGCCACTTATCCTCTCAAAGAATAATTACCGACTCATTGTTTTGGGGTGCACTCCCAATGTGCATATGATTCCATATGGAAATTCTCATGACCAAAACAAATATGTCTCTAACCTTCCCTTCTCTGCTACACAATCCCTCTAAAAATCTGGTCACCCCTTCCAAGTAATCCCTCACCTTCCAAGTTCCCTAGCATCCCCTATCTTGGGCGATCCATCCCTTGGCAAGGTTTCCTTGCATCATAAGATCAAACAACCAAGGCATATACTTGCCTCAACCATCATACCGATCATAACATGCTCATGGAAATCAATGGACACTATTGGGTACCAGTGTCCCACAATGGCCCTGCTCTTGAAGTTCTTTACCAGCATACTGCTGCTTGTTCCAATTTCTTTCACTGTTTCTTCTAATTCTTGCAGTCAATTTCAACCATCCAACTAATATTTTCCATGCTTCCTGTACCAAGCACATAACTTCCGTTAGATTCAAAATAAATTGAAATAACTTCAAATCATACCTCATTGGTAGCTTGTCAATAAGGTATACTTGCAATCTTGTTTACTCCATGTTACAACAAGTCAAACTATCATCTTTGACAAAATCATCATGTATAAACATATCAAATTAGGTTAGCTCAAACACAACCATCATATATCAAAATTCTAAATCACATGTAACCATCATAAACCAAAATCATAGAGCACATATAATCATCATAAACCATAATCATAAATCAGATGCATAATAAAACTAAATAAAATGTTGATACTTATCCTTTCATAAATCCTTAGCTTCTATTTTTGTCTTTATTCCGTACGCACTCCATATTGGTTTCCATACCAGACAAACACCTAGTGCCTTCTCCTCAACTAGGTGCACATATACATAGTGTGAATCACATACATACAACCACTGATGACATACAATTCCATGCAATACATGCACCTACATCTGACATACAACACATAAACCTACACTCAGTTTATACAATACAATACATACACCTACTCCAATGCATAACACAATACATACACCTACACTTGACATACAACACAAAACAATACATCTATACCCAATGTACAACACCACACAATACATGCACATACATAGTACCAAATGCCCTCAACATAGCATGTATGACATGCACACAATACCATACGTGCACCAATACCATATGTACAACATGTACACAGTACCACCTATACACCACACCACCGGCACAATGTGTGCACAACATCACATGTACATAGTGCCACTTGGATAACATGTACACAACACCACATGTACACTAAACCATTTGTACAATGTGTACACAATACCACATGTACGTAGTACCACATACACGACATGTACATGACACCACCTGTACACAGCGCCACATGCACGACATGTACATATCAACACTTTCACACAACGCCAATTGTACAACATGTACACAGCACCACATGCACGCAACACCACTTGTACAATCATGCAAACCACACCATATGTACATAGCACCACATGTACAACATGCACGCAACACCACATGTATATAGCATTGCATATCCAACATGTACATAACATCATATGTGCACAACACCGCATATCCAACACACACAGAGCACCATATGCATACAAGACTGCATATTCATCATGCACACAGTACAATATGTACACAACACCATATATCCAACATGTACATAACACCATCTATGCCCAGCACTGAATATGAAAAATTCATACAACATTATCTGTACTAGCACCTTGTACATAATATTGCATAGACAACATGTACACACTACATAAGCACAATACTGCATGCGCACAATCATCACAGATGCAACATGTACAACATATACAACATATGCATAAAAATAGTACCTCACATCCAAAAGCACACTGTCTCTACCAAGAAACCTTGCTTCCAGTGTCTTATCCATGCTTAATCTAGAATGCCGCGAACCACACTACTTTCACTTTGTTGATGTATCCCTCGATATAACCTGTCCATAACATAAACATAGGCATAATACAAGAATACAATATAAATTCATATTCACATGATACTGACCTCATATGTTTGTCATGACTACTCTTCCACTTGATTCCTCATAAGACCAGGAACCTTGTCATGTCATTTGCCTGCATAAGCAATCATTCCTCCATAAGGACAATTCCTGATGACCCTGTCAGACAGTGACATAGATACATGGACACATACATATATATACATAAACATTAGCATAACATAATCATGGTCTTGTCACACAACGACACACACACACACACACAAACACACACACACATATATATATATATCAAACAACCATGATCCTTGACAACCCTATCAAACATGAAATATGTACATACATACATGTATACATATATAAATGTCGGCATAATCATGATCATAACATAATTACCAGATATCAAGGTCAAAGTTAAGAGAAATTCCTTTACTCTTGCACAACATGCATAACATTAAGAACAGTCATTCTCAACATAGCCAAGGCATCCAACACTTCAGATCCATTTACTTTACCTTTTCTGGTTACCTTTCTCATGACTTTACTACCACCATCCATTTACCACAATGGACCCATCCAATCCAACCGACTGTCATAGTCTTACGTTCTGTTTCGTTTACTCATGCACCAAGCTTCATATGTGTCTTACATTGCCTATTGGGTACCACACGACTCTCCCCGAGATCCATTAATTTCCTCTTTTCCCAACAAATTCCGAAGACTCAAAACAATGAAAGGCAAGAGCAAAAACAAAAATAAGAATACCATGAAATCCAAAAGTAATATGACACCACAACAAAGTGGCATAGTTATGCACCAAACACAATCAAAATCGCAAATCAAGCGCAACAGTCACAAAATACCAAAAGAAAAGAGACTAACAATAGACACCAAGACTCAATCCCCATGGTTCCCAAGGAAAACTCGACCTGAGCCTTCTTCAAGATTTCATGGCAACCTATCTTGCCATGCAACTCCCTGCATCATGTTGTCATTAACACATAATCGTTAGTGAATAAATAAACATAGCAATACACCATTTACCTCATCTTGTTGTGTCAACCATGTTGCTTGCAACTGAACACATCCACGCCATCTCTCAAGGGACTCCAATCCTTTGACTGATCCACTTAGCTAATATCCATGTCAAGTACATGCTCATGAATATAGCATGTATCCACATAATGTCTGACAAGATTAAGGTTAAGAAGACTTCCTGTAGGCAAAGCACTCATTCATTTGGAATTAGGGTTTCCAAACATAGCCAAAGGAATTATTGCCCAATTCCTTTCTTTGACCTTTTCCTTGTTGCAATTGAGTGTTACTATGCACTGTCATGTCACCCGAATGTTAATGACATAGACACATAAACTCTTACCTTGTCACGCTAATACCAAGCATGTCAAATTCTCACACATGTCAACCACATGTTCCAAATATCAAGACAATCATATTTATCAATTTGAAATCAACTTTTACAAACAATCATGTCATAACCCATAGTCAACTCATAGTCATTAGACATAATGAAACAATTGTCACCTACTTACACGTAAGTACATATCAACTATCTCAACACATATGTATTAGTAAAATCATCTTAAAACAAGATCATTTGAATACATACTCATATTATGCAATTCATCAAACATTCAACCAACTTGCAACCATACCATGTTAAATAAATCAACTAGACAACATAATCAAACAATCAAGTACCAATTATACAACATAAGAAAATTAATACCTTAACATATCTCAGGGGACGCGATCTTGTCTACACAATCAATCCAAATTAGCACAGTACAACTTCACAACGTATCAACTCAAACATAAATCATGATATCCATAACAGTAACTAACTAACATGTTCACATCATAAGCTCATAAGCATTTGTCATTCATGCATAACAACCACATATGTACGATCAGTCTAGATTAGTAAAATACCATATCACAAATATGTCGACTCATACCTTAATATCATAACCATAACCATCTACATAGGTGAAACTAGGTTAACAATACATATAACATCAAGATCTTCAATTCAATGAACATTACCATCACGCATATGACCAATCCAAATTACAACATCAATATATCAATGAAATAAGCCTAATCATCAAGTTAATAGCATAGAAAAACAATAATCTGTATATCATGCTCATCAACAACATATAACCTAATCATCAAGTTATCTAACATAAAACAACAATAGCAATGCATACAACCACAGGTTACCATCATTCTTGACTATCTGACTCATGTGCATATGCTTATGCTAATTAACTATCATCTATCATGTATGTAACCATAAAATCAAAAGACATGTACATAAACCTAATGTTTATAACCCTAATGCATATAACAATCCTTAACCTACATACCTGCATGCCCAACATACAAACTTGTATGACGACATGCTCTTGCCTCAAGGTCCAATGTTGCAACTTCACTTTCATGATCTGCATCTCCTGCTCTATCTTAGCTTGCACATTGGCATCATAACATAACAATGTCACCCTATGACCTAAATTTCATGCCATGCCTTCACAAGGCATGTTTTACCTACTATTCACGCATAATCATAACCAAGACCATACATGCATAACAACTGCATATAGACATACAACACATGAGTACAAAACCATATACACATCCTTCTAGCTAGAGTCCAATCATTAATGCATGACCATATCAAATTCACAAACCATGACCTCATGCATGACAACAACCATTACTCCAATGTACACATTGCCACATGCAACCATCAACATGCATAAGAAATGCATAATCAACTACACATACGCATGAATGCATCTAGTCGAGCATAAGTAATCAATAATTGTAACCAACCTACAAGACTAATACATGTAATAAAACATACAAGAATGCAACCTAACATACAAGGATGTAATCAAGAAACATACAACATGTAAGCAACATATAAAAACATGTAACCAATCATATACTCATGATGATGCATTCCCCAAAATCAACATAAAATTCCTCTTGAAAACCTTACTACAACCATGATCAACATTATGAAATGCAAAAAGCACATGGAATGCAAGTGTAAGAGACACTCATGCAACTGGCATGCATGCATGACCAACACACACCACCCATCCAGTTCGAGAGTTGAACCATGCTCTGATACCACTTTATAACACCGTCCTCCCACATCCAATAATGTAACCATGCCAACTATGGTAAACATGAGACGAGAGGCTACTATGATCATATTTTACCTCTTATGTGAGCTTAAGGAAGTGGAATTAACGATACATCACACGTAGTCATCCAACATCATCAACAAAACCCTCAGGAGACAAGTCAACCACTCAGACAGCCTATCCTTAGGTCCCACTATTGTTCTGGATCTCTTAGGCCATAGTCACTCTCATGCTATGGGAAAGGGAGTGACCAGCAACCTAAAGTCACTCTCACAGGCTTGCCTGCCAGTGACCAGAGACCAAAATTTCCAATTCTGTGCCAGCAACCCTAGGATTTAAGCCACTTTTTCAGGCCTAGAGCCTAGGCCACTGCCCAGAATGGAGTGATAGCTTGAAATCATTAAAAATACAGGGAAACAATGATGCAAAAGCAATAAGATGAACAAGACCATAACCAAACCCCTACTAGCCATGCCAGACATTTCGTCAAACATATCATCAACATGTAACCTACAGGTGTAAACAACAGAATTAAGTGTAGGGATCTCATACTTATCTAAGAATCGCTATGAACCATTGCTCCCTCATGTCATTTGCTGCATTATCATCTATTAGGCCATCGATACACTATCCATTAATTTACAAGTAAAAACATGTTGAATGCCATACATAGTTGTTGTCATAAAATATAAATATAACTAGCATAATAGCAATGGAATTACCATAAACATATAAGCCATCAAAATCCACATATACATCAATACATTTTCCAATGGAAATCAAGGGAATCAATTTCTCATTAATGAATGCAATAAACCAACCGGAGATGGGACTACTACGTTCCACACAACCATAGAATGGCTTAGCCAAATCTCTCTTCAACCATTCACCCCCATGCCATATTCCAAGCCTAAATGTGGGACTCAAACCAAAAGAACCAACCAGCGCATACAGAGGCTAAACCACCTCACCCTCATCAACAAAAACCAGGCTTTACCATAATCCATCCCGGATCACTAGGCCAACACAATGAACACATAATAACATGCTTTAATGTGATCTCCACCTAATCACTAGGCCAAACAAGAATGCATGCCACTGGATTTCTCCACCTACACCATGAGGAATTTCCCCGTCTCCTAGTCTCTCAAGATTTACTGCAATCCAAACCCAGATCACTAAGCCCTAAACCAAGACCACTCTCTAGGATTTACCACATATCCCAAACCTAGGATTACAAGGCCCAACAGAGAGAAAACCACCTCTTTGATTTATCATATACCCTTCCATTCACCGATAAGCACTCCTAGGTCCACCGAGGCAAAACAGTCTTGACTTTACTGCAACCCACAGTCTGACTCAAGGGTCACTACGCGAGTGGTTTTACTATGATCCACATTCCAGTTCAAGGACCACTAAGCCATGTGCTCTATCTTTCAAAGACCACCCCACTTAGCTTTGAATCCATCTAAAAATCTAGTTCAACCAAACATGATAACCCCATCACACCATGGCTATCTGAAAATTACAAGGCTAGGCTGAAAACATTGTTACACCTGCCCAAACCCATGACACAACAACAAAAGAACCACATGCAATACCATGAATGCCAAGTCTAGCAAGGAAAATACACATGCAAATTGATACCTGCAATGAATCTTGTTGTAACTGCTTGATCCTTCCTTTCCCTACTTGACATTTGCTTCCTCTTGCCTTCTTTTCCTTTCTTGCTCCAATGCCAAAATTACTCCAAGAAACTCTAAGCGTCCAAGAGTGTGAGAGAGAGAGAGAGAATAATGAGAGAGCTCCAAAGCTAAACCGACAAAAGGTTACACTGACCAAGACTTCCCAACTGATCCTTAGAATCCTTTTTATGAATGAGCCCTCTATTTTCTTCCTTTTCCATTATTTTCCTTCATTTTTCTCCTCACATGCAACCTGTGACCTTTCAACTCCCTTTTCTCCTAATTTCCATTATTTTCATAAATAAATGTGCCAGAAATGTCATTTTTCCTTTCCAAAACCTTAGACATTACCTTCACCAATTTCCTTAGCCATAAACAACTAAATGAACACCCCCTAGGATGTCCTACTCAACATTCAGCTTGGAATAAGTGTACCATCAATCGTGGTTATTTTTTTTAACTTTTATTATATGGAATTTTCATTAGGGTTGTTACAGTCCAACCAAGGCTCCAGGACTAGTAACTCAACCCAATTCATTACAGGGCTTCTAAAGCATTTGTCCAACCAAGGCTACAGGAACTAATAAATCAACCCACAACCATAAGTAACATGAGCACTAACCAAAAAAAACAACAACAACACCATGGCTATCCTGGAAATGGAAAGGCTAGGAAATTCCAGTGTCAATCTAGGAAATCCTCCATGCTAATGACAAATCATGACCACTAAATTACATTCATATGCCATTCAAGCCAAAACTAGTGAGGAAAACATACATGAAACTTGATAGCTGCAAGAAAAACCCAATGTAGTTGTTGATCACAATGTCCTCTTGTGATTTATTATTCTCCCTTTGCCTTATTGCTCCAAGCATCCAAGTATGCCACACTCTCCAAGAGTGCTCCAAGAAAACAGTAAGTGTCCAAGAGTATGAGAGAGTGAGAATAGAATGAGAGCTCTAAACTAAATTGACAAAAGCTTACCCTGACCAGGCCTAAGCAAAAGCTTTCCAACTGATCCTCAAAATCCTTTTTTTATCAACGAGGCCTCTATTTTCTTCATTTTCCATTATTTTCCTTCATTTTCCTCCTCACATGCAACTTGTGACCTTTCACCTTCCTTTTCTCCTAATTTCCATTATTTTCATAAATAAAATTCCAATTAATGCCATTTTTCCTTTCCAAACCCTTTGCCATTACCTTTGCCAATTTCCTTAGCTATAATAACCGAAATGAACACCCACTAAGATGTTTTGCCCACCATTCATCTTGGAATATGTGTCCCATGACCTTGGTCTTATTTTTTCCTTTATTAACTTTTACATGGAATTTTGACCAGGGTTGTTACATCTAACAAGCGCCAAAGCATGTCATTTTCACGTAGAACATCCTCCAACAACTAGATTTTAATTCAAATTTGTATGCATATACCAACCAATGAGATTTTTACTTTCCTCAAGTTTACCTTTTGAGGAAATTCACATAATCGTAAAGCGTTCTCGAGTATGTTCCATATAAGGGGTTGTGAGGAAGAGTTATGAAGGAAAAGTATTTCAATTCCAAATTTATTGATATCAGAATCATAATAAATATAACGTCTTTCAATGGTGCTCTAATAATGTGGAAAGCATTGGTAAGATCTTTTCCTTTGATTGGTAAGTGGCTAGCATGGGAAGTGGGCAACGGTAGTAGGGTGAGTATTAGGGAATACCCCTAGGTGGAGTGTCCTACAAACTTAAGGTTCCCTAAACAATTACTAATGTCCCTTCATAATCAAAATATTTTC
Source organism: Pinus tabuliformis (assembly GCA_031772625.1). Lineage (NCBI taxonomy): Eukaryota > Viridiplantae > Streptophyta > Pinopsida > Pinales > Pinaceae > Pinus > Pinus tabuliformis. The sequence continues at coordinate 1,374,475,516 of CM062820.1, forward strand.
AAGCTAGTAAATGCCCTAAACCAAAATTCTACGTGGAATCAAGGTTGGAAACTTATAAACCAACAATATATGTAAGAAGAGAAAACTAAAGAATGGAATTATTTTATGCAAAGCATAAAACACGATGCCCTGAAACTAAAAGAGGATGAGCACACTATGCAGGTTAATTAAGTTTTAAACATGGGCAAGGCCCTAATATTGTCAGAAAAGGCTTTACAGTGTGGGATCCCATTATTTAAGCTAGCTTGATGAGCTATTATTGATTAGCCTTGAACCTTGAAGAATCCAATTTACCTGGGTATCATCCTTGAAATGAGGGGAAAGGCCTTATTTATCTTTATATTTTCCAAAATACTTTTGAAGTTCTTTGTGATTTGCTTCTTGCATTGTTACATTTACATTACTCAATAAGATTTCAATTTATTGAGGTCGAGATCATAATAAATTATAATTCATTCAATGGGGTCCATTGTTTATTGAGGTCAATATCATAATAAATATAAATTCAAGAAGTGGTGCCCATTAGCTTTATGGGCTATCATTTTTTAGCCTTGAACAGTGAAGAATCCAATTTACCTAGGTGTCATCCTTGAAATCAGGGGAAAGGCCTTCTTTATATTTATATTTTCCAACGTGCCTTCATCATTAGTAGACTTGTCGCCTACCACCAAGGAGGTCTAGGGGCAAGTCAGAGGGAATGCCCCTATACTCCTAATCCTAATGCAACCGCTCACAAGCACACTATGCAGGTTAATCGAGTTTCAAACATGGGCAGGGCCCTAATATGGTCAGCAAATTCTTTCTAGTGTGGGATGTCCATTGTTTAACATAGCTTGATGGGCTATTATTTATTAGCCTTGAACCTTGAAGAATCCAATTTACCCGAGTATCATCCTTGAAATGAGGGGAAAGTCTTATGTATATTTATATTTTTCAACATATCTTTGAAGTTCTTTATTTCTTACATTGTTACATTTACATTACTCAATAAGCTTTCATAATATATGTTTATGTTACTAAATAATCGTAGGAAATCAACTCATTAATATGACATAAGTTAAATTCCAAGTAGCCCCATTAAATTATGACCTATGTAGGTGTTGGGCCGCCAAATTAGCATACACTTTCACTCCATTTTCACCTTTATCCTCATTTTGTCACCTCATTTCATCACATTATCATTATATTTCCATTACCATATGGGTTCATATTTTTATTTTCCAAAGTTATTTATTTTATGTATTTAAAGTGAATTTATGATTAGAAGTTAGAAAAATAACATGTATTTGCTTATACCTAAAGGTGGAATGAGTTTGGTGACGTGTGTAGGTGATTTGGAAGATTCGAAGACACTCTTATGTGGCCTCCAAGACTCAAATTCGAATTCTCTTAAAGATTTGGAGATTTGGGATAGGGGTCAAGCATATCTCATGGAGAAAAATCATGGATAAAGGAATATGTGTCTCATATTGGCATATGAAGGATTTGTAGATCTAGGAGGGATTAGTGGATCTCCATTAATGAGTTAGTTGCTTATGTTTTTGTATAAATAGGAGTACCTCCTCCATTCCAAAGAGAGGACTCTTGGAGCATGTATCCTAACTTATGATGCAATAGAATAAAGTTTTCTTTCTACAATTTTTTATACAAATTGTCTTAATGTAGTATATGAATTTATGGAATAGTTTGTCACTTTGTTCTTAAGAGAATTGAGCTCACTCTAAAAGGATCAAAGAAACATTTTATTTCATCATAGATTTTATTTCATTATAGATTTTATTTTCATTTAATTACTTAGATGTTTGAATATTTTTCATTATTAATGAATGAATTTTAGTTTAAATCTTATCAGCATATGAAAGGACAAACAAGGGTCTAAGTTAGGCTCTCTTCCATTTGATATGAGTAATAATTGAAATTCATTCTCTTTTTCTAGTTTCAAGTTATTTATGAATTCTTGATTTTTGATGCTTATGAATGAATTTTAGTTGAGTTATAATCAGCATATGAGGGGAAAACCAAGAGTCTAAGTTAGGCTCTCCTTCTATTTGGTCTAAACAATAATTAAAGTTCATTTCCTTTTCTTTATTTCAATTTATTTTTGAGTTTATGCAATGGTAAATTTGTTGGAATAGAACTATGAAGAAGGAAAACCAGGACCTCCTAAGTTAGGAGCCACTTCTCCTGCTTATTACATAATGAATTAGAAATCACTTAGTTAAATTTTATATTTGTAATATGCACTTCTAATTAGTTTATAATTACATTTCCTTCAGTTTTCATAACTTATCTTCTAAAGCTGATTATAGTTGCATCTGAGGTCCCATATATTTTGGTTTACTTCTAAGTTTTAAGAAACCCCCGGGTTGACAATTAAATAATAGGGATTTAACAGACAATTAAATCACCCAACAATAAGGTTATTTTGTTAAAACTTGTTTACAATCCTCCATGGTGGATAAGTTGTCATAAAAGAACCAACATAACATTATATTAAAAAATAAAAATATATATGTCTATTCCATCTTAAACAAAATCAATTAAAATCAAATTAAAAATTAAATATATATATATATATATATATATATATATATATATATATATATATATATATATATCTATATATATATATATATATATATATATATATATATATATATATATATATATATATATATATATATATATATATATATATATATGTGTGTGTGTGTGTGTGTGTGTGTGTGTGTGTGTGTGTGTGTGTGTGAGAGAGAGAGACAACATAGATTAATCTTAAACTTAGATCTATCACTCACCAAGAGGGATCAAATTTGTTAATGTGTAAATTTTTTAAATAAAAAATTTATTATATAGCATAAAGTTAAATAATAAAAAATGTACACATTAAAACATTTGACCCTTTCCATACTGGCTAAATCCCATTTTAAAATGAACCTAAATCGGTAATCATTAATCTGAAACATCTCACACACACACACACAAATTTTATTTTATTTTTAATAATTTAGTTTTCTTTAAAATAAGTGAAAGTCTTTGAAATGATGTTTTTATGATCTTAAGAGAGATTATAATTTTTAATAAAAAAATATTAATTATTTAAATAATTTGTAAAAAATGAAATTTATTTATTTATTACATCTATAGGAGTGTTTATTTTGGAATACTGTTTTTAGAAATTTAATTTAATTATTAATAATTAATGTAATTATATAAATTAAATGGTTGGTATATGTCCATAAACATCAATCCATGATAAGAATCAAAACACTTACACCATTATACAGCTCACATTGCCCAAATAAAAAAAGTTATAGAAGTTAACTAAATTATAAGGGTCTAGTCTAACTTATAGACGAAATGGCCTTTAAATAACAAAAATTCTTGAAATTATATTGTCAGATTTTGGTGAATTCCAGTGAAAAAGGATATTTCATCTATAAGTTAGATTGCACAAATTGTAAGTTTTCTTTTTAATTATTACATCATAAGGCATTTCCCTCTGGGAAGAAATCCCCTAGATGCCACTCTACACCATTGTTCACCATCATATTCATTGTTAGACGATTGAACAATTGTTTTCCCTCATATTAGACAGTTAATTATTGTTAAACATAAACATGAAAACATTAAGAAAAATAATTGTTAATTAATTTTCAATTGTTGTTCTTGTTTCACCATAGTTGATTGGGTGGATCTACTCAAAGGTTGTATCGGCTCATAACAACAAGTAACATCTCCAATTCACAATTCTTGCAATCGTTTCACTTGCTCTTTCTTTAGGTTTTTGAGTTCTGAGTATTCGATTTATTTCTATTGTATTCCATGCATTTAAATGGATTCATACAATTCTTATTATGGCAGAGGATTTTCTAACCTGTGTTTCAGTCATTCTTGGTGAGATTACAATGTTTTAAAGAACATGAAAAAGATCAACCTTGTCATGCAGAGTCATCAAAAAGGGGTTGATTTGTAGCTTAGTTGTGGCCTCATAACATCAACTATCAAGGTTTATTTACATTTTCTATTGAATATTGGTGTGCTTCTCAGGGGGCTTGCATCGGCTCTGTAATATGACTCTTATCTATTCTTGCTTACTCGAGAAATAAGGTAATTTATTTAATTCTTTGATTATGTAGGCCATTTTGTTGATTTTTTAATGTGAATCTTCTCCAATGGTGAATGATATGGGTTTCTTATGAATGAATGGTATGGATCTCGCTAAAATATTTTGTTTCATTTGAAATAAATTTTCAGTATAATGGTGAGTGCATTTGTCGGGACCCCTTTGGCCTTCGGTTTCCTTTCCATAGTAGAAATCACAGCCAAGAGATGGGAGTACCTATTTCTGGGAGGATTATTGGACTCGAGTATCAATATATTAATGTCTTTGCAACTCACATCCTCAATCTTTGGTGGTGCTTCGGAAATTTACACAGTTGAGAAAAAATTAAAGTTATTTGCATATGCTAGAACGTAAATTAATAAAAGTAAAATGATATTAGTGTTAGTGTCCAAGCATTTGTATAAATGTAGAAGGAACTTGCAAACGTAGTCGAATTTGTTCCTGAATTAGTTAAATGAGCAATAGTTAGGCTAACATGGCCTACCAGGCTAAAGAGACACGATGGGCTAACAAGGAAAACATGGGATACTGATAAATAGGCTAAGGATAATTGAAAAGATGGGAAAAAAAACCTTCAATTTCCTTATTGATTATCTATTCTCTATCTACCTTTCTAATGGAAATAGAAATGTTTTGAATAAATAAAACTGAATACCTTGGATATATATTATATGTACCATCTTGACCCTTTTCAATCAACCGAGATGTGGTCAAATACAACACCCTGTAGAAACCTTTATTTTTCTCAATGATAAAATCTCCCTCAATCACGCAACCCATTTATGTACGATGATCCCATCCCTATTTTAATCCTTGGGGACTTCAACAACTAATTCCCAATCTCCATCCCCTACACTTGACACACAGATAATCACTGAGAAATCAGACCATGGGAAATATGATTATTTAAAATATTCATTGGACTTTTTCATTGAATTCGATGTTGTATTTTTTCGCCTAGTGGTCATAATGGTAAGATTTTTAACTTCAAAAGTTGTAAACTTGATTCACTTCATGCTTTATATTTATTTTATTAGGTCAAAAAGTTGCAAGATATGTCTTTGATTGTTTTATTGATTTGCATGTGAAGAATGCAGACAATCTAGGGAAGGGAAAAATAAGAGAAGGGTTTTAAATTGTGATGTAATGAGGTGCCTTTGGATAAAAAAATAAATGCACAGGTTCTTGATGGCAATATGGAAGTTTATGTGTTTTCAGATGTAAATACAACATCTTTTTTAACATTTTGATTTGGTTGGATATTTCATGTAATGGTTTCATAAACACTTGATGCCAACATCACATTATAGGAATATTGTATATTTATTTGGAACCAAATTCTATAATTCATTCCTCTCTCGATTAATATAGTTTTTTAATACTTTAATCCAGATAGGGCTTTCTCTGGTATAATCATGTGCTTAATATATGGTGTGCATTCATGTAGTTTGTTGTTCACTTTAAACTCTTCACGTACAACACTTTTTAGATGTAGCATAATTGTTTGCACAAATATTATTAGTTATGGGAGCTTTTAGTGGCACACATAAATGGCGCAACATTTTTCTGGAAAACACACCATTTTTCCTACAGTTATTCTATTTAAGATTTATGGAAATAGGAGTCAACAGGGGGAAATATGTTGAATTCTAAAATAAGCTAAAACCATTAGAGAAAACTTTCTCCTTACTAGTTAAAACAAAGTTTTGATATGAAAGCATTTGCATCCTAGAAATGCAAAGCCAAGAAAAGACAGCCATCACCCACAGGTGTGGGGTTAAAATAGATAGTTTTGGAATCAAAGAAATTTCATCTTTCGAGTGCCAATCTCAGAACAAAGATCTATGACACAAGTAAGAGATTAAAACATACAGTTTTGGTATCAAAGCATTTGCATCATGGAAATGCAAAGATGGGAATTGATATCTATAAACCATAGGTCAAATGACCATGTGAAAATAACTGTAAAGGATCGACAAATATTAACTCAGAAATGTTTATTAGATTTTCTCTGAGTTTATAATCTATATAAGCCAAATGCATGAAAAAATTAAATCTCAAACTCTTTTTAAGTTTTGTAGTTTAATAGAGGTTTAAATGGGAAAAACTATGAGTAAAATAAATATCAACTTGAGGAGGGAGAGAGAGACATTTTTAAAAAGAAACCCATCATATGACATTTTATTGACTGATCAGAGTGTAATGTTGATTTCTGCACATTATGTTTTAGCCAAAAGAAATCTTTATTTAAAAATAATTACAATCTAAAACATACGCTTGGCAAATAGATCACACAAAAATAGGATAGATAATATCAGATCTCCACAGTTGTAGCTATGCCATCAAATTTTTCAGGTACATACAATTCAATCAACTCATTAGTTGATGGGTTTAGCAAAGAACAAACTTGCCGACTAAAATTGTTACAACGTTTACTGGAAAAGAAAGGTCGTGCCACTCTACAATGCACCCAAAACCACAAAATTTTATGGGCATAAAAGTTTCAACAACCCAGTTGTTTTTCTCAGCATCATATTTCATCAATTTTTGTTCATTGTAGGTATAAAGCTGCGCAGAAGAAAGCAAAGACAACATCTTGAATGAGGACACAAATCTCCACATATCATCCACTCATCTCCACTCGCCTGTCTTTAGATAAAAAATTTCTCCATTGTTTCCATTAAGAAATTTGTTTCCAAAAACACTCGATGACAGTTGCCTAATTCTTGGCTCATTGGAGGCAAAATTTCCCACTTGTCTTCTTCCACATTGTACACCTCTGTTGTTGTGATAGTATCATTTTGGTTGTGTCTCCCACTAACAATGTAGATAAGCCCAACGGTAGAAGATACAGAGCAAGTGAAGCCAATCCTAGGTGTGGGCATGTCAGATCCACGACACCATTTGGAAAATACGAAATCAAAAATATAAACTCTCTTCACGATTTTGAATTTTGTTAGATGTCGTCTGCCCATGAGAAACAACTTTCCATTAACATAGATGCAATTACAATGAAATGGAGCTCCAATAGGGAATTTTGGAATGGGATGTAGCATTTCCTAGGTGCGCTTGAGAGGGTCGAATACTATTACTCTACAGGTGCTTAACTTACATTTAGCGCGTGGGAAGTCTAAAATTGTGATATTTGTAATGGAAGATTTGCAGTGATAACAAAGGCAAGTAATAACATTCATAATAAAATTTGATTTCAGTAAGGAACATATGAACAAAAATTTCTCATCAACACCCAAATCAGCTCACTTTTCGTTAATAAATAAACTAGAGTAAAATAAAATTTGGCTGAGGTACATGGCTTGCACAAGGCAAGATACAAGCCTCTGGTGATCAATACAAAGTGCCCAACTACTGTGAATGTGTTGCTCCCAAAAAACTGCATAGTCCCCTCAAAACTGCATTGTTGGCTAACTTCAAGCTCTGATTTACTGTTAGGTCCCTATAATACTATTGATTCCCCCATTATTATTGTCGTTGTATCCCTTATTGTTATTGTTGTGCCCCTATTGTCCCCATATTGTTATTATTATGCCCCATAGAATCCCACTATTGTTATTTTTGGGCCTTTATATTATTGTTGTTAGGTCGGCTTTGGTTATATTGTGACCCCTTAGACTCATATATATAGAAAGAAGGTTTTGTCATTTGAATCATCTAAGAATTGTTCATTTGTGTAATGTAAAGTAGGTTTCCCCCTCAAAGAGGCCTATTTTGAAGGTGTGTATCTATCTTTTTGTGAGATGGTTTCATAACATTTGGTATCAAAGCTTTGGATTCTAGGGTTTCGTTGCTCCAAACAGGTCATCATGGAATTTTCGCTATAACTTTTTCGCTACAAAGTTTCAGAAGATAAAAAAAAAAAAAACCCCATTTGAGAGGGAATCGGTCTGAACCACGGACCCAAATTTCAAAGCTTGTATCCCTATATTTTCAGAGATATAATTTGAGGAAGTTATAGTTTTTGCAAACCCTCGAATTACATTCCAAACAGGTGACCTTGGAAAAATCATCATAACTTTCGCTCTAAGCATCAGATTGAATTTTCATAAGAAGTTACAAAAAGAGGACGATTAGTTGTAGTTTTTTGGATATCATTTTTAGAACCTAAGGTTAAAATAGTGACCCGCGGCATGTCGTACAAGTTCCCTCTACTAAACCATTCTATACTCAGGTCATCATGGGAGATTTGGCATAACTCTTCATTGGAGAATCCAATCTTGATCAGAATTGCGGGGTTAGAAATATTGCTCATAGGGTTACCATAGGAAGAAATTTCAAACCTTGGAGATCCAAAATTACAGAGATGCGTCAAATTCAATGTCGAGCTCCTACAAAGTGAAAACATTGTGTAATTTTTTTTTTATTTTTTCATAAGCTTGGTTTGAAAAATTAGTTTGAAGGAATTCAAAGGGCGTAGTGAAGCATTATTATTGGTAATTGATGCCCTGAAGAAAGAAAATGGAAACACCTAGTAAGCAACCTAAAAGCTCTAGCATGACTCATGAAAAAGAGGAAGAAATGGAACATGATATATCAAAATTACGAGACCAAGTCCAACAAATTTCACTCTCACAAAAATTAATAGAAGCTAAGATGGATGGTTTAAAGAAAGGCATAGAAGCTAAGATGCATGGCGTGGAAGCTAAGATGGATGGTTTAAAGAAAGGAGTAGAAGCTAAGATGAATGACGTGGAAACTAAGATGGACGGCGTAGAAGTTAAGATGGATGGTGTGGAAGCTAAGATGGATGATTTAAAGAAAGGCATGGAAGATTTGAAGACATATTTGACAAAGTTTCTACAAGAAATGCTTACTAATGGCGAAAGGGTAGTAAAGGAAACTCATGATGAGAAAAAAATAAATGTTATTCATGATTTCATAGACTCTAACATTGGATCGAAGAACCACCATGTTCCAAAGATCGATATGAGGAAGTTTGATGGCAAGGATACCGGAACATGGATACTATAGATGGAGCAATTTTTCAATCTCCATAATGTGCAAAACATACAAAAGGTACGCATTGAAAATTTATTTTTGGAACCAAATCAGTTTGTATGGCATTGATGGCTTTGCTCTCGTAAAAAAATTGTCACGGCTATTTTTACAAATGAAATGATAGCATATTATGAGGATACAAAAAGCAACGTTTTTTTTAGCCAATTGATAAATCTCAAACAAAAGGGTTCAATGATGGAGCACATTGAGGACTTCCAAAAATTGAATATAAGGGTAAAACATATTCCAGAGGAGCATAGGATTGATGTGTTCATATGGACTTTAAAAGGTAGCATCCAACATGAGGTTCACCTTTAGGAACCAGATTCATTGGAGAAGGCATTCAGGTTGGCAAGAAAAATGGAAAGCAAAATTATGGCAATAAGGAAGCCTACCACTCATAATCATAAAGATGGAAGTGTTGCTACCCCTAGCCATCCACAACCTACAAGGTTGATACCACAACAATTGGAAGAAAAAAGAGCAAAAGGGATTTGTTACAGTTGTGATATCAAATATAGTAAAGGTCATAAGTGTGTCGAGAAGAGATTATTTTACATAGATTGTGAAGAGGAGGAAGAAAAAGAACCAGAAACATCAAAAGAAGAGGATATACACCAGGAACAAACCCTAGAAAAAGAACAAATGAATCTGACCATATCTTGTAATGCATTGGCTAGAACTACCACTCCTCAAACTATCAAGATAGAAGGGCATATCAAGAATAAAAAGGTAATAGTGTTGATTGATTCGGGAACTACCCATAATTTTATTCATTGTAAGATAGCCAAGGAATTGAATTGCTTCCTATATCCAGCACCAGAGGGTCAAGTGATGGTTGCAAGTGGAGGAACCATAAATTTCTTGGGAAAGTGCCATAATATCAAGCTATCCATGGGAGAATATGTATTGAATAGGCCAATGCTTTCCATTCCAATGGGTGGTGTTGATGTTGTACTAGGAGTCCAATGGCTACAATCCTTGGGTACAATAGCTTTTAATTTTCAAGAACTTTTCATGAAATTCTCTTTAAAAGGAAAGGAAGTTGAATTAAGGGGTATCGCAGGGAAACTGGGAAAGATAATTGGCTTTAATGGAATGACAAATATTCTAAAGAAAGAACAACGAGGTATAATTGCACAATTATGTTCACTGGAGGTTCCCACATCGAAATCATCCATTTCTCTAGATCTCCAAAAAGTCTTGGACAATCATTACAAGGTATTTGAGACTCCCAAAGGCCTCCCACCTATTCATGATCATGATCATGCTATTAATTTGATTCTAGGAAGTGTTCCTCCAAACATCAGGCCTTACAGATATCCCTATGTCCAAAAGAGTGAAATTGAATGTATGGTTGTAGAAATGCTAGAGGCTAGTATAATTCAACCTAGTCAAAGTTCTTTCTCTGCTCCAGTAGTATTGGTTCACAAGAAGGATGGATCATGGCGCATGTGTCCAGATTATAGGGAGCTCAACAAGCTCACTATTAAAGACAAATTTCCCATTCCTATCATTGATGAATTATTTTATGAATTGCATGGATCAATTTACTTCACCAAGTTGAATCTTCATTCAGGATATCATCAAATCAGAATGAAGACTGAAGACATTCCAAAAACAACATTTAGAACTCATGACGGTCATTATGAATTTTTGGTCATGCCTTTTGGCCTTACTAATGCACCTTCTACATTTCAAGGTTTGATGAATTCCATTTTCAAACCCTTCCTTAGAAAAATTGTGTTAGTATTTTTTTTATGATAGACTAATCTACAGCAAGTCTTGGAAGGATCATGTCCAACATGTTGACATGGTGCTCAAACTATTGGAGGAGAAACAATTATATGCAAAAAACTTCAAATGTTTCTTTGGAGTACAAGAGGTGGAATATCTGGGTCATATTGTATCTCATGAAGGTGTGAAGGTAGACCCTAGCAAAATTAAAACCATTAAGGAATGGAAAATCCCCACATCCATAAAGCATCTATGAGGATTTCTCAGGTTGATGGGGTATTATCAAAAGTTTGTTAAGAATTACGGGAGAATAGTAGCACCTCTAACAACATTATTGAAGAAAGATACATTTTCATGGACTCTAGAAGCAACGAAGGCCTTTGAACATCTTAAAGAGGAAATGTGCCAAGCACCAGCCTTAGTTACACCAAACTTCACAAAAACCTTTATTGTGGAATGTGATGCCTCAGGAAATGGAATTGGTGTTGTTTTAATGCAAGAAGAAATACCCATTGCTTTCGAAAGTCGTTCAAACAAAGGAAAGTATTTACACAAAGCTATTTATGAGAAGGAAATGTTGGCAATACTACATGCACTTAAGAAATGGAAACCTTACCTAATTGGAAGACACTTCAAGGTAAAAACAGATCATGATAGTCTTAAATACTTTTTATAAAAATATTATCTTCAGAAGAGCAGCAAAAATGGGTAACAAAGATGTTGGGTTATGACTTTGAAATCATCTACAAAAAAGGGAAGCAAAATGTTGTGGTAGATGCACTCTCAAGAAAGGATGAGGATGTGGAAGCATTTCTTTGCGCCATTTCTATTATCCAACCAGACTGGATAAATGAAGCAAGGGATGAATGGAAGAATGACAAGGAAGTGTGGGCACTCATTCAAAATATACAACAAGATCCGAATACATCTGATACATTTAGCTGGAAAAATGATTTGTTATGGTACAAGGATCGGTTATACCTATGTAAGAATTTCCAACTCAAACAAAATATTCTTATGGAATTGCACACCTCTCCCTTAGGAGAGCACTCAAGATTTCTAAAAACCTACCACAGGGTTAAGAAGGATTTTTTTTGGGATGGCCTTAAATCGGATATTCAAAAGTTTGTGGCGGAATGTTTGGTTTGCCAACAAAATAAATTTGAAATAATTAAGACCCCAAGACTATTACAACCTTTATCCATTCCAAGCTAACGTTGGGAGGAGGTTTCAATGGATTTTATCACAGGTTTACCCAAGTCCGAAGGAAAGAGTGTTAGCATGGTGGTAGTTGACAGAATTACCAAGTATGCACACTTTTGTGCATTATCTCATACATTTAAAGCGAGTACATTTTCTACTGCATTTATGGAAACAATTCAAAAGCTACATCGAAACCCAAAGATTATTGTAAGTGACAGAGATCCCATTTTATCTGGAAATTTTTGGACAGAATTTTTTTTTTTCTTGGTACTCAGTTAGCTCATAGCTCATCTTATCATCCTCAATTTGATGGGAAAACTAAGATAGTAAATAAATGTTTGGAAGGATATCCTTTTTGCTTTGTATCTGATAAACAAACACAATGGGTCAAATGGTTGCCTCTGGCTGAATGGTGGTATAACACTTCCTTCCATACTGCAACAAAAATGACCCCATTTATGGCACTTTATGGATATCATCCACCATCCATCACATCATATTTAAGAGAAAATTCTAAGGTTCAAGCAGTGGAAGATCACATCAAGCATCAGCAACAAGTTCTCCAACTCTTAAAGGATAACCTCACCTTAGCGCAGAATAGAATGAAACAGCAGGTAGATCAACATTGCAGTGAAAGAAGTTTTGATGTAGGTGATTGGGTATTCCTATGGCTACAACCATATAAACAAATGTCCCTCAAGCAAGCCGAGAAGGATGATAAATTATCACCGAATTATTATGGTCCGTACAAGGTGTTGCAAAAGATAGGTACTATGGCATACAAATTGGAGCTTCCTACAGCTTCCCGAGTGCACCCAGTTTTCTATCTTTCATGCTTAAAGAAGGTTATAGGTGACAAGCTTCCAGTTCAAACAATATTTCCAGAACTTGATAAGGAAGGAAAAATCATATTGTAACTTGACGGAGTCAAAGAAATAAGAACTCGACAGCTACGAAATTAATCAATTTTAGAGTATCTCATCAAGTGGAAGAACTTACCAATTGAAGATTCCACATGGAAGGATTAGAATTTTATACAGAAGCATCCAGAACTACTCAAGCATTGAGGAAAACACTTTTTTGAAGGATAGGGGCATGTTAGGTCCCTATAATACTAGTGATTCCCCCATTACTATTGTCATTGTATCCCTTATTATTATTGTTGTTCCCCTATTGTCCCCATATTGTTATTATTGTACCCCATAGAATCCCATTATTGTTATTTTTGTGCCTTTATATTATTATTGTTAGGTCGGCTTTGGTTATATTGTGACCCCTTAGAATCCTATATATAGAAAGGAGGTTTTGTCATTTGAGTCATCCAAGAATTGTTCATTTGTGTAATGTAAAGGAGGTTTGCCCCTCGAAGAGGCTTATTTTGAAGGCATTTATCTATGTTTTCTATCTTTTTGAGAGTTGATTTCATAGCATTTACCCCCTCAAAACAACCCAAAAATTTCTGCAATTTTGGGGATGTCCTCCTCTCCAAAAACCCAGAAAAACTGAGAAAGGTTTTTCCTTGGTTTTAACCTACCAAATTCGACCCCTTAGGGATTGGCCTAGTTTTTCTACAATGTTGGCTGACTTTGCCCCTTGATTTGGAACCTCAAAACTGCCCAGATTTTCTTTAAATTTAGGGTTGTGATCCTTGTCAAAAGACGACAAAAAACCATAAAGGAATTTGGCTATTTTTTATTTCTGATTTTCAGCCCCCCTGGAATCTCACCCCAGCTATGGCTACCAAATTCGACCTGCTACAAACTGCCTATAAATCCCTCTGTAAACTCCTCCGAAATGTTGGATTTACCCCTGCTATTAAACTCCACACTACCCAGATGACTCTTAGCCAAGATCAACTGCTCCCCAAACACCACCAATTTCTGCTAGGTGGCCTCTTCAATGTCCCTCTATTCAGAAATGTGAATTGTTGGTAGTTGGGTCGGCTAGCTACAAAATCCAGTGAAAATTTCTGCTCTATGTTGTCTCCTTAGCTCCCGAACCTCTCGACAAGCACTGAGTCCCATGCTAATCTTCAGTTCCCTCTGCGTGTTTTCTTGTTGTCAAGAAATACACACTTCCCTCTCTCTGTGCTGGTGAATGATGTGTGTTGCTGCACCTGACACCCTGAAAGCTCCTGTAGAACAGTCTCCCTAGGTCAGGCACAGATGGTCCCCCAAAGTAGAGGTTAAATCTCCAACATGAGAGATTCGTGGCTAAACAACCAGTAGACTTGCTAAACAACAAAGCGTACAAGTGAGTGTTTGCTTGCAAATATAGAAGATAATCCACAAAATGAGTCCATCCTTCGTTTATAATTTCTCCTCATTCCTCTACACTTCTCTTTTTTTTAATATTATTTTATTTGTGGGGGCCATTTTCTACTAAGTCACTTTTCCACCATTTAATAAAATAATAATTTGTTGTTATTCTTTGATAAAGTAATACTAGCCACCTTTCTCCAATAATATTTGTATCTTTTTAATTAATATTACTAAAATTAGGTAAAATTCCTTAGTGACTCCCATGCTCACAAAATTGGGGATATTACAGTCCTCCCCACCAAAAATTGCTTGTCCTCAAGCAATGCTCGAACAAGCACTCTCTCTTTGCTGACCAAACTGTCACTATAAACAATAACGGGGTCCGAAATGTACCACTGAGTCACCTTGAATCCCTGCACCATCCTATCATAAATGAATCCCTCGATACCAGGGTCCCATGATAATCTCAAAAAGATGCCACCATGTTGATGTTGCGCCACTCTGATTACAATTGACTACCCATCATGCACATATTGTATCCTCCTCTCCTGAAACCCAATAGTGAAATATTGACAAATGTCAAATACATCATGCCTAGGCATCTCCATGATGCCAAAGCCTACCCATCGAAAGGTAACCTCGAACCTATGCAGCAATAGGGAAAACCTACCTCTCCATGCAATTAAGGCCTCTGTGAACCCCATGTGTCAACCGAAGAGTGAACTAGATCACTCTTTTCCATGGCTCTGCTCATCATGAGACAAAGTGATATATCTAGCAATTGAATCCCCAGATCCCATAGCCATACCTACTACAAAATATCTTTGAAAACTGTTGGAATCCATCTATGCCTCGTCTCTAGTCCCTACATGTAATCAATATATATGCTCCATATATCATGAACTAATTTAATGCATGCTAAACTACCATATTCCTACCACTGCATATTACTAATGGCCGCTAAAAACTGCAAGTGCCAAATAGCTACCCCCTGAATGTAGCCAATAGATGGGTTTTTGATACTCACAGTTGACTCAATGTATGTGGATCCATCCTACTCCTGTCAACCATCACCACTAAGTCTGCCACCCACCCTCTCAATAATGTGCCAATACATTGTCTAGAGCCCAAACACCCACTAGAAAATTTCCTCAATCATACATGGTATCCTCTACTCATGCAAGATCCTAACATGCCCTGTGGAAATAGTGGCACATGTCTTCCCCATGACTAGCTCCCCAGGTGTAAGCTCAGTGATCAACGATATGCCACCCCTATGGAATATCACCTCGTCTCCCAACATGTGGTTGTCAACTCGTGCACCGACCTTGCTCCTCCACTATAGAATATCTATCATGCCCCTCAAGCACTGAATCTCATAGCGTCGTCTCATGAAAATCCCATAAGTCTTGCTATCCATACTATGGACTGGATTGAACACAACACGGCTCCCCTCAACTGCACGTGGTGCCAACAAGTGAAAGATGTGTGGGTTCTAATGAGTATGATCAAGAACCCATGTGGACACTCCTGACCCGTCCTGTGACCAATTCACTCTCCCAATGACATGCCTAACATCCTCGTCAAGGAATCTCCCTACTAGTAGCATTCACTCTTATCCGCAGTGCAACCTCAAACACTACTACATATAACCTTGTATCCTCATGTCTCCTGGCATACAACTAAACCCAATCACACATCTCTATGCACCACCAAACCTTGCTACATGCTGCTACATCATCTCGAATCAACCGGTATCCTTCCAATATCGATGTGTCTGTCACTCTATGAGGGAATTCATTAATATGTGAACCGCTCCTCCTACACCACGATGCAACCCCGCACACCATTCCGCACCACTACACCCCTGGATATCAAGGTCTAAGACTGAGTCCATAGGCATCCTCCTACATCCTATCAGCGTCGCCATCTCTACTACCACTCTGCTGGTAAGGCCTCCAAGATATGAGTTATATCTCCTCATCTTCCTAGATAGACTTAAGATGCCTAATTATTTACATGCTAACGTGAATAATACTACTGAACCTGTCCTCAGTAGCTCTGGTGTCCAATATACCATTGATAGTGTTAGCACTCAAAATTAACCTTAAGGCTAAGAAAGGCAATTCTGAGGTAACCACAGACCAAGCTTAACCTGGTAGCTAGCCTTACCAAGTCGGGAGAGGGCTCTCTGCTTGCCAACAAAGTGTGGCTGCACTAAATAAAATCTTAGGCTAGCTATGGAGTGTGGGGATTTGTTTGAAAAGTTTTGGGTTGAAACAGCAAGAGAAAGGATGATTTTGGACTATGGAGTCGATGCGAATTTCTGCCGGCAAACTTGGGGAAAATTAAGTACCATGTTCAGCCAGATAAAGATTGTGGATGTGAGTTGCATAGGGGAGAAATCCCGCTACCCTGCAGGCATCAAATAAAGGATGGATCTGCAGTAGCAACTTTAGATGAAAGAGAATAACGAGGTTGCTCAACAGAGCATCTAGCAAAGGATGAATTATGCTAAGACAACCATTACATCTAACAACAAAATCATCATGAAAGGAGCATCATTACGGATGAGTTCCTAACATGTCATTTAGATAATGCTGAAACAAAGCAGAAAAAACATAATGTGTAAGTGATTTACATGAAAAACATACTGAACAATAATGACGTGATGGCTCCCGGGTCCAAAAGGCAAAAAATTGCTTTATTAAAATGATATTCAGGAAAATTTTACATAATGCCAAGAAACCTCTCTGCTAACAAAATCGAACCTATACACTTTGAAATTCATAAAATTTATACATTTAGCTCATCCCTATATTAAAGGAATTGAGCTCAACCATCTTCTTCAAAATAGAATCTGTTACATTAAACTTGGACCGAATTTCTGAAAATAGGTGTTGAAGATGAACTTGTATCTCCTAAACCATAGCACCTGTTACAAAACTGAAAGAGGTTTTTGTAGATAAGGTCATGTTGGAGAAAAAACTCTCTCAAATTCTAGAAATTCGTTTCCAGTTGCTCGGAATCTGTGCCACAAAATCATCTCTAAAACAAAAAATCGTTAAAAACTTAAATCTATCAAAATGAGTTGTAAATATCTAGTCATATATTCAAATTCAAGACACCTGTGAATAAACTGAAAGACATTTTTTTTATCTAGCTTGTGTTTGAAAAAAACCTACTTGGGTTTTTCAAAATTACTTTCCATCTGTTGTAAAATGGCACCGCACTAAAATGACTAAAACAATAAAAAATATGAAAATTTTTCTTTGTTTTAATGTAGGCTCCAAATATCACTATATATCTCCCACATAGTAGCACCTATGCATAAACTGAAGGAGATTTTTTTTATTTGGTATGTGATGGACAAAAACCTCTTTCAATTTTGAAAAATTCCTTACCATTATTTCAAAAAATGATCTTGTACTAAACTTGTGATTATGTGCAGCAACTGACCTCAAAACATGCATAACCAAGAATCACTCATTCATTTTGATCATATCTTTTGATCCAGAAACCAGTTACGGGAGTGTGATATACCACTAGAAATACTTTTCTGAGCTTTTTTTGATGGAAATACTTAGAATATGATTTTCACTGAAGATCATGTGCAAAACATCTCTGAAAACCAGACATAATAAGAGCCCATTTTGATCCCTGGTGACAGGCTGCGAAGGCTGGAGCTAACAGAGGGAACATATCCAAAAAATACCCTATCTGGTGGCCTAGAAATGCCACCTCCTCCTTCCAACTCCTACCAAAGTAGGTTAATCATCCTACAATCCCATGTATGCCCAACATGCCATGACAACTCATGAAATCTTCCTGCTCCCCTATCAATCGATCATGTCACTAATGTTGTCAGGAACTCTACAGGGGATATGAAATGATGTGTGTGCCTAACCACCTGTTGTGGGGAAAAATGCCTATGTAGGATGATCCTATTCACCTAAGGTGTGACAGTGCCTTAGCAACAAACAGAAGCAGCTATTCTAGTATTCTTCCTTTATGAATTAAGAATGAAGAGAGATGGATGGACTAACTGGTGTCTTCCGTTTGTCCCTCGATCCAGTTTCCCTTCTCTTTGAGAGTTCCCAGTTACTTGCCTTCTCGCTCGCCCAGCTTCAGATCAGGTTTCTGTAAGATCACAAGAAGAGAACACTACACAAAGACATAGATTCATATTCATAACTAGTTCAGGATTAGAAATAAACTAAACATACTAATGCAATCATACATCAAAGATACATCAGTATATAGGAGAAACCAAGATAGCTTTATTGATGAATAAAAAGGTTCAGGAAGAGATACAACCCAGAGGGCTCCAATCCAGCATCTCCTTCCCAGCAAATGAAATTCCTATCTTCACCTTCCTTCAAAGCATTAAGCACCCAATGATTCCAATCTCAAACCAACAGCAATTCTTTGCAATAACAAAATTCCAGCCTCTAGATCTCATGGAGGAGAGATCCATATATAGATATTTGGAGAGAGGATGAGTCAGCTTGAGATCTGACTAGTGTCCTCTCCCTCTGTCAGTTCCTGCTTCCACTTGGAGACTAAGAGCCTCTTACTCATCACTAGTCGAATTCCTTGAGGCAAGTGTCATTGGAGAAGATTCTGGAAGCTTCCAGGGTCTTTCCACCTCGTTGAATGAACTTGCCATTTGTCACTTCCCGCTCAGCGCACCCTGGTAGTGCTTCTACCTGCGTTGCAGTGCACCTAGCCAGTGCAATCTCTGCATTTCAGCGCAGACAGCTAGTGGAGCCTTTGAATTGATCCTGAATTGACTTGTTTTTTAGCAGTTTCTGGTGGAGAACTTCTGTGAATTGCTATGGTTTGTTAGCCTTGTTCCTCTAGGGGTAGGAACAACATGTTTAGGGACTTTGGATCCCTTAGATTATGGACATTTCATGCTTATAGCTGTAAGGCACAAAAATGTCTATAACAGTTGCCCCCTAAAGTATGAGGTCGTTTATCGGGTGAAATGCTTTATTAGGAGGATCCGAAGTTCATTCAATGCTGGGAGGAGACCTGTAATAAGATACAATACAATACATTATTTTTCATACTGCTTTCATGATCTAGTTGAGGCGGGCATTCCCATGCTCAGCTTTATAAATTCATTTTTCTGTACATAGAATAGACAATCGTCTGATGGTAGACTGATAATTTTGATGAAATTATCATCCTTTGGATAGGATGATTATCTGCTGCAATAATGTACATGTCAATGTCTTTATCTTTCCTGAATATATATCGCAGCCCGGATGGATGAAACTAGATCCGGGGTCTTCAAACTCGTTCGATCTTCACTCTAAGTACAAGTCGATCCATGTGAGAAATGTTCTGAAGTCGAACATGGAAATACATCGCTTGATTACCGGTCAATGAGGTAAACCGTTAACAAGCGCGAGAGGAATCACCGATAATGATAATGACCCTCAAGGTACTGCAGTACAATTCACGTGGTGTGAATAAAGGACTTGGTGTCGAACACCACGCAAAATCTTTCGGTCGAAGGTCATTGATGTATACCTGTCGCCGGAAGTGAGAAACTTGCCATTGAGGTATGCAAGCTTCAAAGTACTGAAGGGGTTGTTCCTAGATCAACTTCTTGGATAATGAGCTGATGTCGACAAGAAGCGATCCGTCAAAGGAGGGCCTTAATGAATCCCACATCAGTGACACGGAACGAAGCAAATGATTTTGATGGAGGTGAAAACGATCTGATGACATATGATTCAGGGTGGCGGTCATGAAAGGATGAAGGATAATGTATGGCAGTGGATGGGACACGGTTGACTTCTCTGAACGACTTCTCTTGAACATATGGCGACACTTATGTGATGGATCGGTAGCATTACCCCAAATATGGATGGTATGGCGAGACCATGGTGATGTGATCGGTGAATGAAACAACCCAACCCGATTGTGGTACGGAGGAAAAGTGTCATGTTCAAGAGCGACTTGCTACCATCAAAGTTTTCATGAGTTTCTCCCAATTTTTCCCCAGTCATTGCTGACCAGTACCTCTTTATTTTTGTCAAGCTTGAGGAGGATAACATATGCTTGTTCTATAACTTGCCCTTCGGGCAAGCCCATCGCTATGTTTTAACGAGCCTAGCGATAGTGAAACTCGTTCTCGTCTAAAGACAAGTTTGTCGCTATTAATGCTTTTAACGAGTCTAACGACAAAGATAACTCGGTCCTTTTCATTTTTAGAGAGTCTGAAAAGGTACGTAAAGTCAACTCCGAAAGTCCTTTTTCGTCATCTAATCCCTTAAGTCCGAAAAAGTATAAAACAATACAGAAGGGATGAGTTTTCGATAGTTTTAACGAGCCGAACAAAACAAGTGCTCGATCTTTTTGTGCAATAATCCCTCAGGTCCAAAAAGATTAAAATCTAGAGGAGGGATAGCTCTTCCGGTCACTTTAACGAGCTGGAAGGCCAAAACTCGACAATCTTTTCATATTTTACGAGTCAGATGAAAAGAGCTTAAAGAAGACTCGTCTTTTGAGGAACGAGTGATAAAACGGGTTAGCAGCTGATTCCAGGTACGGGTTGGAATTTTCCAATCACGGCAGTGTCACAAGGATGGCTAGTGAAATCACTCTTCGCATCTGTTCCTCAAAATGGGTAAACAATCATATGGAGGTGAACGATCGGCCAATGGAAAAGTGGAGGTGATGGTGCAAACACGACCAAGGCTTTAATTGCTGATGATATTTCATTTACGGTGGTTATTTACCGGAATAGTTCATTTTTTAACGAGCTTAAACGCGGGTGGAAACATTTGCTCGATCTTATGTTTATTTTTTAACGAGCATGAACTATGCGCTAAAACTGCTCGGATCTTGCGTTTATTTTTTAACGAGCATGAACTGTGTGCTAAAACTGCTCGATATAAGTTTGCATGCCCCCAGCATAATAACGCAAATCGAGTGGCATGCCCCCCAAGCTTCATTGCATTCAACTTGGTGGTTGGAATGAAGGTTTACCTTTGAGATTTGGAAAGGGGATTGTTTTCATTTTTTAATGAGGTTGACACAATAAAAGAACTATCCTCATGACTCCTTGTTTCATTTTTTAACGAGGTTGACACGAGATAAGAACCGTCCTCGGAGCCCACTGTATTTATAGTATTTCTATTAGGGCGATGATCCACGCTGACAAAATGTTTAGGAATCTTCCGAATCCATTAGATATAGAAGATTTCATATTGTAGGTTTCCACTGTGGCTACTTCCGCCAGATTACTTGCGGGCGGTAGGGCAAAAGTACCCATTAAGGCAGGGTCTTTTAGGAGACCTACTCCAATATTTTGAAGCGAATGATTGCTTCCATGGATCATTGGAATGCTTCCCGTAACTTGTGAACTGTCGGGGAAGAAAGTTTGTTGGTCGACGACTGTAATTCCTCCTTGAAAGGGAAATGCAATCTTCCTGAAGTAGGTCGACACAACCGCGGCCATGGCATATATCCAGGGTCTTCCCAGTAGGATGTTGTAATCGAGGTTTCCATCAATTACTTCAACATCAATTCCTACTGTTTTGCCCCCTAGTTCAACTTGCAAGTTACTTAAAATCCCGTATGAAGTGTATGATCGTCCATCAAATGCTTTTAACGTCATTGACGATCTCGACAAGGGTGGTGAGCCTAAATTCTTCCAGCAACTCATCGATATAATACACGTAGATGCCCCCTCATCAATAATTGTTCGATGAACAGTTTTGTTGAGGGCTTTCACTTGAATAAGGAAAGCTAGTTGAGCTGGTAACTGAGGATCATATCATTTATGATCAAAGGCCACAAGATTGGAATCCCTTGGGCCAATCCCACCTATTTCTGATAATAAAGCTTGCTCTTGGGAGGGGCAATTTTGCAGTACCTCAAGTGTCGACATAGCGGACGACGATTGGGTCAGGTCCTCTATTATATTATAATTCTGTGCTACTTTTGCACTAGGATTAAATGTCGATTTGTGTACTACTCCCTTTGGCGACTTTATCATTGGTTCAGGAATGACGGGTGGCACAAATTTGGTCAAAGTTGTCGTCGAACTACTAGGTTGTTCATTAGCCTTGTTATTCGACAGCTGTGGATTCCCGTAATCTTTATTCCTTGTCAAAGCATCATTTTGCTGCTTTGAGATAGACAACATAAGCACTTGGGATCGGGAAGCATTTTGATTAGCAACCAGTTTGGTTCCCGGGTTTGGAAACGGATCAGTCAATACTGCTGAGGTTTTCGAACTCTTAAAGAATCTTTTAAGCTCAGCTTTGTATGGAAATTCATTCGTCCAATGGTCCTCATCGCATATTTGACACCCCAAAGGGGGTTTCCTTTGCCCAGAAGGGTTTGCAGAAGCTTTTTCAGGAGATGACTCATCCTGCTTCTTTTTCCTCCCTTTCTTTTTCTTCTTGCCCCCTGGTTGCTTCAGTTTTTTGCCCTTGTCGGTCGACATGGCATTTACTTCCGAGGCAAGAAGTTCGTCTTTTGCATTTTGATCTGAAATCTTACGGGCTTTCTTGGACGTAGCCTTTGTCGATTTCGCGTTTGTCGTGCCAATCACGCCATCGCCGGCGTGAGAGTCATTGTTTGATTTAGGAGGAGGAGGAATTGAGAATTCTGGTCTAGGGGCGTTAGGTATTTTGTCGTAGAGCGTGCCAGACTGAGTATAGACCAAGTCTAGATATTGCGCACAAGCGATAACTTGCTCTTCCGTTACGACTCCCCCCTTTGCCACATCTTTCGTTATGGCAGGAAGTAACGACTTGATAAACCATTCAGCTAATAGCTGATCGGGAACGTACGTTTTTACCATCCTACAACGACGTCGCCACTCATGTATATGATCAGATATGTGAGTGGCCGTTGTCTGTTTGAAGTTGGTTAGGAGTTCCGTTCCCATTTCATACCTTATCGGTAATTGAAAATGGGTTAAGAAAGTCGTGGCTAAGGTACTGAAATTGTCGAACGAAGCTCTGGGAAATTCAATATACCATTTTGCCACTGGACCAGTTAACGTCCTCTGAAAAAGGCGAAGCCTAATCGAATCATCATTTAGGGTGTTTGATGAACACCACAGATGAAATGTCATCACATGATTCGACGGATCTTCACCCGGATTTCCATTAAATTTAGGAATATCTGACGGAAGTTTATGCAGAATCGCTGGCCACCAAGGGGCATAAGCAATTGGATCATTTGTCAGCCGGTTTAGATCTGGTAATTCTAGAGTTGCTACAAAGGGCAACTGTTGATTCAGGTTAGGCGAAGCATACCCAGGATAAGATGGAATCGCCTGAGCAGTGGGTCTTTTCATACCAGCATAATGTATTTGATGCTGGCAACTTTGACAAGGTTGATGGGCATAACCATTATAATATGGTTGTTGATAACCGCTTTGGAAATGCGATTGCCCATTACTTACAAAGACTTGTTGCTCAGGTCCTTGATATGATTGCTGGAATTGCGGTTGTTGAGATTGAACCAGCCCTGGTTGTTGGACCATTTGCTGTTGTCCAATACTAGATGATTGACCAAGATGAGGAGTCATAGTACTTGTTTGAGCCTGAGTCGCTCCAGATAAGGAGGCACTAACCTGAGGTTGTGATTGAGTTGTCGAGACAAGAGGTTGTTGTATTGCAACCTGAGAAACTTGGGGTTGACATACAACAGGTAGCGCTTGTACTTGCGACACAATCACCATACCAGGTATAGTGGGAATATTCGACACAGAGTGGACTGGTTGCATTGAATATACAACCCTTGGTTGCTGAGGCAGTATTGGTACCCAACCGCTGGATGTAATTCCAGTTTGACCTGAACTTTGTTGTAAACTCCCATATGGTTGTTCTCCGGGAGGGAACAATGAAAAGGCATACTGCCCTCCATATGGTGGCAATCCAGTACTTAAAGGGCAGATTGGCCTTTGAAGACACATTGGATCCATTTGTTGAGTTTCAACATAAGAAATACCAGATGATAATCCGGATGAAGAAATAGGAACTAACCATGTTGTCGAAGCAGTCCCTGATGGGACTCCGGCTTGTTGTTGATAACTTGCCGGGACAGATGGTATACCATCGAACATCGTTGGGGTAGCAACAGGAGGCTCTGCCGCTGCTGTGTCGGATGACACAGTCATGGATGTCGACGGTTGTTCAGACATATCTAGTCTATCCAAAAGATTTTCTAGCGATTCTACAAGAACTTACGATGAAAAGAGACTAACTTCGAAGATCAACGAGGGAATGGTGATGATTATTCCGTTTAAAATAAATTTTAACGACGCTTAGACACAACCTGCTTTTTCAATTTTAAAGAGTCGAGAAAAAGCAAAAGATGACTCTAGTCTCCTTCGATGTTTTAACGAGCCCGAAGTGACAAATGCTCGGATGGACTTTTTCCGTTATAGAGTCTGAAAAAGGCCAAAAGGAACTGCTCTGGAGTTCTAGGTAGAGGGTGTGCCAAACTTTTCGCAAAACCGCAGAATACTTTTTAAGGTACGGGTGGTCAATCTTCCTGAATGCTGTGTTCAGTGCATTGCGATCAGTAGGGCGGCCGACACGGCTTCCTAAGGATAAAGGTTTTATGCCTATAGGGGTCTCCCAATATATACTCGACGGTACGTGGGAGCACAATCCGTACTGGCGCTATCGTCCCTCAGGAGGAATCACCCACCATCAGCGAGATCGACAATCACCAGGCTTTACGACGCCGGAACACGTCTCTAGCCTAGACCTCTATGTTGTGCGTTAAGTTACAAAGCGTTGTTAAGTTCATTCAATTTATTTTACGTTGATCTTTTTAGAAGTTTTCCTTTTGAGGTTCACCACGAGATGTATGATACAATTCCTAAATGCAGTCTAAAGATGATAAGCAAGCTTTTCTATCTTTTCAACAATGAAAATCCTAGCTACAAAGGGAAAAGAAAGACACCATCTTTTCTCAAAGAGCAATCAGCACACTCTAATGCACTTTTCCTAAATCAAACATGCAAACTATCAAGATGCAAATGCACAATGCAGGTGTTTGTTTTCTGCTCTCTTAATATTGATGCCTAAAAAGAAAGCTTTTTGTACAACTTTGAATTTGCTTTTAAATGACAAATACAAACAAGTTTACTTTTTCGAAATCAGAAAGGGTAGAAGAGATTACAACACTTAACAATTTTCGAAATGAATACTTGTTTTGACATTCAAAAGAGACAAACTCAAACCAAAAGCAAAAGTAAATGTATAATCAACTATAAACAGCCAATGAACTCTCTCCTAAGATCACAATCAACAGATCTGAATCAAGGGCTACAGGATGATTATTTCACTCTTGCAAAGGAAAACTGTAAATGACGCCACAAACACATAAAAACACTCACAGTCTTTTTGCACAAAAGGAGGCGGAATTTAAGCATAGAAAAGGAGTTATCAGACAGGTACCTATGCTGGTTACAGGCTGCAAAAATCAGAGATCAAAACAAGGAAAAACAGAGCAGAGAACCCCAGCTGCACAAGGCCTAACTGGATCAACGCACCCTCAACACAGAGGTTTTGACATTCAGCGCAGGTAGCCTTCACGGGACCTGCGTTGAAATGCAGAACCTCTTCACAGAGTCTGCGCTGAAGGAGAAACGAGAGTTCTTCACTGGGTTCTGGGTCACAGTTTGCTATTTAATCTACAGTTTCAGGCCAAATCAAAGCAACAAGCAAGGTACAATCAGAGGGATGCTTTGAAGGAGGACTAAGATCTATCACAAAGGATCATCAAATCATTTGTGAATCCATTGTTTAGATCATAGACAAATCCAGTGATTGGATCAAAGCAGCAGCTGTCTACTTTGCATCTGAGAATAGCAGATGCAGTTCGATTGTTGCTGTTGAGACTATGAAACAAACAATGATAGAGACACAAATAAAATGACTAAGCAGATATCCCCAGCGGAGTCGCCAATTTGTTGTGGGGAAAAATGCCTATGCAGGACGATCCTATCCACCTAAGGTGTGACAGTGCCTTAGCAACAAACAGAAGCAGCTATTCTAGTATTCTTCCTTTATGAATTAAGAATGAAGAGAGATGGATGGACTAACCAGTGTCTTCCGTTTGTCCCTCGATCCAGTTTCCCTTCTCTTTGAGAGTTCCCAGTTACTTTCCTTCTCGCTTGCCCAGCTTCAACAGGTTTCTGCAAGATCACAAGAAGAGAACACTACACAAAGACATAGATTCATATTCATAACTAGTTCAGGATTAGAAATAAACTAAACATACTAATGCAATCATACATCAAAGATACATCAGTATATAGGAGAAACCAAGATAGATTTATTGATGAATAACAAGGTTCAGGAAGAGATACAACCCAGAGGGCTCCAATCCAGCATCTCCTTCCCAGCAAATGAAATTCCTATCTTCACCTTCCTTCAAAGCATTAAGCACCCAATGATTCCAATCTCAAACCAACAACAATTCTTTGCAATAACAAAATTCCAGCCTCTAGATCTCATGGAGGAGAGATCCATATATAGATATTTGGAGAGAGGATGAGTCAGCTTGAGATCTGACTAGTGTCCTCTCCCTCTGTCAGTTCTTGCTTCCACTTGGAGACTAAGAGCCTCTTACTCATCACTAGTCGAATTCCTTGAGGCAAGTGTCATTGGAGAATATTCTGGAAGCTTCCGGGGTCTTTCCACCTCGTTGAATGAACTTGCCATTTGTCACTTCCCGCTCAGCGCACCCTGGTAGTGCTTCTACCTGTGTTGCAGTGCACCTAGCCAGTGCAATCTCTGCATTTCAGCACAGACAGCTAGTGGAGCCTTTGAATTGATCCTGAATTGACTTGTTTTTTAGCAGTTTCTGGTGGAGAACTTCTGTGAATTGCTGTGGTTTGTTAGCCTTGTTCCTCTAGGGGTAGGAACAACATGTTTAGGGACTTTGGATCCCTTAGATTATGGACATTTCATGCTTATAGTTGTAAGGCACAAAAATGTCTATAACACCACCGAGTCCATCATGTGAATACTACCATCACCTACTGACTCCACAATGTGAAAGAGAATCCCACCCAGATACCAACAACAGTGTGGCTCTCTAGCCCCTCTAGTAATACATAGCCTCTGTTGAACTATGGCCATGGATGCATCTAACATCCTAACTAGCTCCACCACATACCAACTCAATATCTCTCGTCATTCAATCCCGAGAGAGGGATCGAATGCATAAACAACCATACATGAAACTAGTCGCCCATCCTGCGAATGTTGCTCCATGTGTAGCTCATGTCGCGTCATCACAAGTGACCTGATCGGTAATAAAATATGTCAGGGTAATTTTGCACCTCCCTCTTTGTTGTGCACAGGTAGCCTAGAAATGTTGCAAGTCCCATCTATATAATCCTGAAGCGAGCTACTGTCTATAAGTATTGTGACTTTGGTGACATTCTATGCATCTGTATGCTCTAAATCAATGGCAATCCCAAAATACAATTGCTCGACCTCCTCCACCATGGGCTCTATATGGGTCACAACATGCCCCTCCATGACTATCTCACATCCCTTTATGTTTTCTCCATGCTGTTGTAGGTGGTTGTTGTCAAGGAACTCAGTCATGGCTCCAAGTACCTATGTGTTTCCTAGCACCTCACCTAGGGACAACACCTCTTCAACATATGACTTTAGGGGTATAAGCTCTACTATCTCCACCAAGGTGTCAAGTTGTGCTATCAAAGAGGTCTCCAACAATGGTGACTCTTGTGCCATACCAGGTATATCAATGTGCCCCTCACCATCCTGCGTGTCCTCATGCTCAACCTCCTCCTCAGGCTGCTGACATATAAAGCTCGATCTCCACTAGCAGAAACTCCCCCTAATCTCACCCTCTAGCTGCCCTCCTCTCTAGGATGATCTCGCCCTTGACCCATGCTTCTCCTTTGGCTCATCCATAAAATGAGGCATGGTAGGACAACCAAATTGGCGATACGTATGGCCATTATACTGTTGGGTTGTGCGTGCATGCACATGGCTTCTCTACTTAGTATGACTCAACATCCCCACCATTTATTGCATCCTCTCTAGGACCTATTGGTTTTGTCTCCTCAATTATTGGTTTTGCCTCATCAACTCCTCCATGATCCCCTATGTACTCTTCTCTTTCTGTGTCATTGGAGTGCCCATAAATTCACTAGTCACTATGCATGCATGGCTAAAACCTCCATGATCTTGTTAGCTCCCCCACAGCTAGCCAAGATCATGCTCTGATACCACTGTAATACTCCTAATGGAATATTTGCAGTGATAACAAAGGCAAGTAATAGAATTCACAATAAAATTTTATTTCAATAAGAAACATATGAACATAAATTTCTCATCAACACCCAAATCAACTCATTTTTCATTAATAAATAAACTGGAGTACAATAAAAGTTGGATGAGTTGCACTTGGGCTTGCACAAGGAAAGCTACAAGCCTCAGGTGATCAATACAAAGTGCCCAACTATTGTGAATTTGTTGCTCCCAAAAAACTGTGGTCCCCTCAAAACTACACTGTTAGCTAACTTCAAGCTCTGATTTACCCCCTCAAAACAACCCAGAAATTCCTGTAAATTTGGGGATATCCTCCTCTCCAAAACCTAGAAAAACCCAGAAAGGGTTTTCCCTAGTTTTGACCTGCGAAATTCGACCCCTTGGGGATTGGCCCAGTTTTTCTACACTGCTACCTAACTTTTCCCCTTGATTTGGAACCTTAAAACTACCAAAAAATTCTGTAAATTTACGGTTATGATCCTTGTCGAAAACCCAAAAAAACCCAAAAAGGAATTTGGCTAGTTTTGACTTCTAATTTTCAACCCCCTTAGAGCCTCACACCAGTTATGGCTGCCAAATTTGACCTACTGCAAACTACCTGCAAATCCTTCTGCAAACTCTTCCAAAATGCTAGATTTACCCCTACTATGAAACTCCTCACTACCCGGATGACTCTTAGCCAAGATTAAATGCTCCCCAAACACCACGAATTTCTATTGGGTGGTCTCTTCATTGTCCCTCTACTCAGAAATGTGAATTGCTGGTAGCTGGCTCAACTAGCTACAAACTCTAGCAAAAATGCTTGCTCTATGTTGCCTCCTTAGCTGCTTGGATCTCTCGACAAGCAATGAGCCCCCTACTAATCTTCAATTCCCTCTGCGTGTTTTCTTGCTACCCAGAAATATGCACTTCCCTCTCTCTGTGCTAGTGACTGATGTGTGTTTCTACCCCTGACTCCCTGAAATCTCCTGTAGAATAACCTCCCTAGGGTGGGCACAAATGGTCCTCCGAAGTAGAGTTTTAATCTCCTGCATGAGAGATTCGTGGCTAAATAGCGAGTAGACTTGATAAACAGCAAAGCGTACAAGTGAGTGTTTGTTTGCAAATGTATAAGATAATCCACAAAATGAGTCCATCCTCCTTTTATAGTTTCTTCTCATTCCTCTAGACTTCTCTTTTTCTTTTTTAATATTATTTTATTGGTGGGGGTCATTTTCTACTAAGTCACTTTTGCCACCATTTAATAACATAATAATTTGCCGCTATTCTCTGATAAAGTAATACTAGCCACCTTTCTCCAATAATATTTTCCCCTTTTTAATTAATATTACTAAAACTGGGTAAAATTGGGTAAAATTCCTTAGTGACTCTCATGCTCTCAAAATTGGGGATATTACAAAAATACTAAATCATACAGGTCAAGTTATCACTTGTTCCAGAGGTCATCCGGTGGTTATAAAACCTTGTACTACTTACTATATCTTTACATTTTTTGGCACACAAATTTGAGGTTATAGTGCGATTTATATGGAACTCTAAGCAAGCACTCTCTAATGACATCATTGGGAAGATTAGGATCCCATCTTAGCAGTGCCAACCTATTTGACCTACGTAGACTCTTGGTCGGTTTTACCTTAAATGAAAAAAATAAACAAAACGAGTAGTGAATAACAATTATTTACAATACGATTGTATTATCTAAATTTACTAACAAAACAATAATGGAGTATTTGTGTTACTATGGTGTTCATCGCGTTTTCATCATTTGCAGAGTGTCGTCGGGAAATTATGAATCGCTAGGATTAATATATAGAAAAACAAAAATGGTTATGAAACAACGAAACACACCCTGAAAAAATTATGAATCACTTGAAAACAAAGAAGGTTCATATATATATATATATATATATATATATATATATATATATATATATATATATATATATATATACAAACTTGAATGGTTATAAAAGAACGAACTGACAAATTCATTTCATTTAATGAAGAAGTGACCATTAAAGATTTGAAAGTTGGTTGAAATGTGAACGTCTATAATGGCTTTGACTAAATTGAACTGTTATCAAAATGTAAATCTTTGAAGTGCCATTGACCCCTTCAACAAAGTTTTTAAACGTCATGAAAATGTAAATTGTGGGAGATGCTTTAAATTAATTATTATTATTATTATTATTTTAAATTTTAAAATAAAATTTAAATACATCTATTTTAATATGGTAAAGATATTGTAATGTAAT
This sequence comes from Pinus tabuliformis, assembly GCA_031772625.1. Lineage (NCBI taxonomy): Eukaryota > Viridiplantae > Streptophyta > Pinopsida > Pinales > Pinaceae > Pinus > Pinus tabuliformis. The sequence continues at coordinate 1,374,506,414 of CM062820.1, forward strand.
GTATTGTTTAATGTTTTATTATTTAGACAAATTAAATTAAATTAAATTAAATTAAACTAAAAAATTAATAATTATAAGTGGATTAAATTAAATAAGTAAACATAAAATTAATAAATTATAAGAATATTAATGGTGATCCTCTATGTGTTTTCCCCTATAGGCCATTCAACATGGAATGCATTATAACTTTGGACATTGATCCATTAGTTGGGTTGTGGTTCAATAGTAAAGCAATGCAAGATTTTATTCTAATTGGCCCAGGTTTAGTTCTCGATGTTTCAGTGCATGCAACTCTCTCCTATGCTTGGGGATTCCTGAAGTGGCACGTCCCAAGAGTTTCATTCCTACTCTGCCCAAATATTGGGTGGTTCTTGGTGAAGGAATAAAAACTAACATATTTATCCATCTATGCTCATCAAACTTCATCTATAAAGATATGAACAACTTGTATGTGAAAGCTTCCTTCAATTTTCAGGTTACAGATTATTAATTGGTATATTTCAGTGACATAATAAACTCATATATTAAATTAAAAAAATACTATAAAGAAGGATGAGATTTATATAAACTTTCTAAACAAAATTAACTAATTTATTCCAAGAGACTTCAGCCTGGGGATTAAGAGCAAAAAATTTCTTAAAGAAGAATAGTTTGTATGAAATGTTCAATGTCCATCATGTATTTGATTAAACAATGTATCGCACCCATAATTCTATGTATTTTTCATATTTCAAAAAACTCAACGCATTTCGATAGCTATTGAGATCATCATCCTCTCAACCACATATATCAAATGATTTGATTATATAATTGGAGCAGACGTCATGGAAAATATCATGTACACCTTGGATTTTCAATTCGACAACCATTGAAGCCAACATAGATGAATGCGTTGAAAGCACATCAACATTCCAATATCTTCAGATATCAAAGGGCAGTGAAGCTTTGTGATAAATTGACTCCAAAAACTAGTTAAGGAAAGAGTGACACTTTCAACAAAGACAACAAACGAGATGAAAAACTTGATCGTTCTCATTAAATTTAATTTGTTTGCAATAGTTATGGTTATAACATTTTTTATCAACAATTCCAACTTGAAATGCATTCTCGAATAAAGGAAAAGAATTTGACAAGATCCCTTGCCACCAGTAAAATAAATAGAGACCCGATTGAATGCCTAAAATTGATTAAGAAATACATTAAGTTAAAACTGCAGTCTAACCATTCATATGGACCATAATAACAATACCTTCAGATTCTCACATCTTCCCTCATTGAATAAACTTAACCTGTCTTAAACTACAAAAGTATTTAGTGTAAGTACCATAAATTGCATGTGATGGTGATGGTGGTGGCAGTGCCTCATGAGGGTGAGCTTCCTCCCACTTCTCCAATGAGCCATTTAATGCCTAGGAACCAACTAATGCCATCAAGCATGGACTAGTCCTAAAAGGTAAATCACCCACAGATTTGACCCCTAACACCCCCATTGCGTCGTTGTGCTACACATATAAAAAAAAGAAAGATAAATAGTGTCTACACAAGGACCCACATATTTCTCTGAAGCAAATTATTATGAAGAAAAAAGCCACTTTTATTCAAAAATTTTGGTGAGATTGAAAAAACTTTAAAGGTCTAATGCATCCAACAATTTTGAGTTATCATACGCAGATTTATGCAATCGCCTCAAATGGAAATGATTTTTTCATCCCCAAGCACCTATTTCAGCCCTAGGTTTACAATTTGAGGAAAAAATGAAACCCAAAAAAGGGAATTGCATGGTTGGAATGATTGAATTGACGGAAAGAACTTACAAGGATGGGAAGAAGAGCTTGGGGTGCTTGAGTGGGACTTCATTGACCACATTCTCAGTACCAGAAATTGCATGTGATGGTGATGGTGGTAGTAATTCTTCATCATGGAAAGTTTCCTCCCACTCCCCCAATGAGCGATATAATGCCCATTAACCATCTAATTCCATTGGGCATGGATTAGTCCTAAAAGGTAAATCAACTAGGAGATTCGACCCCCTAACACCCCCAAAGCGTTGTTGTGCTACACATATAAAAAGAAGATAAATAATGTCTACACAAGGATCCACATATTTCTTTAAAGCAGATTCATATGAAGTAAAAATCATTTTTTAATCAAAAATTCTGGTGAGATTGCAAAAATTTCAAAGGTCTAATGTGTACTACATTCAGTTCATACACGGATTTTTATAATCACCTTAGATGGAAATGATATTTTTCATCCCCAAGTGCCTATTTCAGTCCTAGGTTTAAGATTTGAGAAAAAATGAAAACCTAGAAAGGGAATTTCATGGCTGGAATGATTAAATTACGAGAAAGAACTTACAAGGATGGTACAAATAGGTTGGGGGACTAAGTCAACTGCCGGTGAAGGAGGTGAGCAACCATCCATCCATATCAAGACCTTCCCCATGGCTCATTACTGTAACCAACTTCCAAGGCAACGTTTAATGTAACCAACTTCTAATGCATTCTCCAATGCCTATGATGATCCAATTGCAAAAAAAAAAATAATCGTCTAACACATTGGATCAACAGTGCAAGACAAGGGAGTTTTTCCCAAAGGGACGCCTTATGACATAAAAAATTAATTTAATTTTAAAATATTGTAATTGTAAATTAATTTTAATCAAAATTTAAAAGAAATAAATATTTTAAATTATAAATGTTTTGATCATATAAATTGATTTTGTCAAATAATAGTATCATTAAATTCCATCCAGTTAAAATTCATTATTTAAAACACACACACATAGGTTTTAAAGTTATAACTAAGTAAAACATTAAATTGGTGTTTGAGAATCACACACACACACACACATTTATAAGTTTTAAAGTTATAACTAGTAAAGCATTAAATTGGTGTTTGAGAATCCGAAGTCTTTGTTTATTGGATAAGGAATCACTTTTAATATTTAAATTGGTGTTTGAGAATCCAAATTCTTTGTTTATTTGGATAAGGAATCACTTTTAATATTTTTATATTCATTCTCTCTATTCACATATTTGTGGGGAATTTAAGAATGGAAATGAAACATTTCTAATTGACTCCAAAATAATTTTGGGAACTTGAAAGTTTTTGAGAGCTTAGGAATGAAATTTTGGTATCCATTGTGAATAAATATTATTTTTTTATTTGATACACACACACACACATATAAGTTTTAAAGTTATAACTAAGTAAAACATTAAATTGGTGTTTGAGAATCTCTCACACACACACATATATAAGTTTTAAAGTTATAACTAAGCAAAACATTGAATTGGTGTTTGAGAATCCCAAGTCTTTGTTTATTGGATAAGGAATCACTTTTAATATTTAAATTGGTGTTTGAGAATCCCAAATATTTGTTTATTGGATAAGAAATCACTTTTAATATTTTTTATATTCATTCTCTCTATTCACATATTTGTGGGGAGTTTAAAAATGGAAATGAAACATTTCTAATTGACTCCAGAATAATTTTGGGAACTTGAAAGTTTTTGAGAGCCTAGGAATGAAAATTTGATATCCACTGTGAATAAATACTATTTTTTAATTTGACATACACACACACACACACACATATAAGTTTTAAAGTTATAACTAAGTAAAACATTAAATTGGTGTTTGAGAATCACACACACACATATAAGTTTTAAAGTTATAACTAAGTAAAACATTAAATTGGTGTTTGAAAATCACACACACACACACAGATATATAAGTTTTAAACAATGAATTGGTGTTTGAGAATCCGAAGTCTTTGTTTATTGGATAAGGAATCACTTTTAATATTTAAATTGGTGTTTGAGAATCCCAGTTCTTTGTTTATTGGATAAGGAATCACTTTTAATATTTTTTATATTCATTCTCTCTATTCACATATTTGTGGGGAATTTAAGAATGGAAATGAAACATTTCTAATTGACTCCAGAATAATTTTGGGAACTTGAAAGTTTTTGAGAGCTTCGGAATGAAATTTTGGTATCCATTGTGAATAAATACTATTTTTTAATTTGATACACACACACACACATATAACTTTTAAAGTTATAACTAAGTAAAAGATTAAATTGGTGTTTGAGAATCTCACACACGCACACACATATATAAGTTTTAAAGCTATAACTAAGTAAAACATTAAATTGGTGTTTGAGAATCCAAAGTCTTTGTTTATTGGATAAGGAATCACTTTTAATATTTAAATTGGTGTTTGAGAATCCCAATTCTTTGTTTATTGGATAAGGAATCACTTTTAACATTTTTTATATTCATTCTCTCTATTCACATATTTGTGGGGAATTTAAAAATGGAAATGAAACATTTCTAATTGACTCCAGAATAATTTTGGGAACTTGAAAGCTTTTGAGTGCTTAGGAATGAAAATTTGATATCCACTGTGAATAAATACTATTTTTCAATTTGACACACACACACACATATATAAGTTTTAAAGTTATAACTAAGTAAAACATTAAATTGGTGTTTGAGAATCACACACACACATATAATTTTTAAAGTTATAACTAAGTAAAACATTAAATTGGTGTTTGAGAATCACACACACACACACAGATATCTAAGTTTTAAACATTAAATTGGTGTTTGAGAATCCGATGTCTTTGTTTATTGGATAAGGAATCACTTTAATATTTAAATTGGTGTTTGAGAATCCCAATTCTTTGTTTATTGGATAAGGAATCACTTTTAATATTTTTTATATTCATTCTCTGTATTCACATATCTGTGGGGAATTTAAGAATGGAAATGAAACATTTCTAATTGACTCCAGAATAATTTTGGGAACTTGAAAGTTTTTGAGAGTTTCAATTTGAAGGAATGAAAGTTTGATACCCACTATGAATAAATACTATTTTTTAATATTACCAAATTAAGATTTAAATATTTTTATTCACTTATTATAAACATTTACTTTATTCCAATATTATTATTATATTTATTTAAAATATTTCAAAACAAACATTAAAATAAATATAGTCTTTATTCTAAAATGATTTTAAGTTAAAAAAATTTAATCTTCACTTTATAATTATGAATACACATAATTTTTAATGCATATACATATACATTTAATAATTTAATACATTTTCTAATCTTCTTATAATTTATCATTATTTTTTTAATTTAATCCACTTATAATTATTAATTTTTTAGTTTAATTTAATTTAATTTAATTTGTCTAAATAATAAAACATTAAACAATACATTACATTACAATATCTTTACCATATTAAAATAGATGTATTTAAATTTTATTTTAAACTTTAAAATAATAATAATAATAATTAATTAATTTAAAGCATCTCCCACAATTTGCATTTTCATAAGATAGAGGTAGTCAAAGTTCGGTTGACTTTTGCTGACTTGGCAAGGTTAATGGAGACACAATTTGGACTTTTTCTGGCAGACGGAATCTGACCAACTCTGGTCAGATTCTGGGCAAAATTTTCTCCTCGTTAAAATGACTCCTTCGGTCAAAAATCCAGATTTTCAAAATTTCCTAATTATTATTAAACATTCAAAAAAACATATAAAAAAGGGAAGGTGGTGGGCCACCACCCCTACCACCCCATAACCCTCCAAACCCAGTGCATATATTAAAACATAATATTAAAGGGTAGTGGGCAGGCCACCCCCAGTGGATCTGGCCCATGCCCCACTGCACATACATTACCACAAAACGATAAGCCAAGGGTGGCGGGGCTTGAACCCGCCCAGCCGATGTGGTCAACCCGCCTCCCGGGCGCCCTCATCAACCTCACAACAAACAATGCAACAATCCCCCACTTAATTCAACATTAAATGCGCCACCTAACCTTAATGCGCCCCAAATAAACCATGAAAAAAATATTGCGTGGGTAATTCAAGAGGGGCGGGATTTGATCCCCTGACCCCTCCTCAACAAACAGTTATATATAACCATTACCCCAACCAACCCCGCATGAGTTAATCCACCCGAGATTCAATATAAAACTTCATTTTCCCAGTGCGACCAGATGGAGGAACTAGGAATGGGCACAAAAAACGAGGCAGAATATTTTTTTAATTAATTTTTAATGCAGGTGGAACCATGACATAGCAAAATTTTCAAGAGGGTGAAATTTTTGCAGTGTCCAAATTGGACAAATTTTATGTCGATCTTACACCTCTTGGCGACACGAACCCGATGGCACAGTCAATTTCCTGATTGGAGCAGCTGATTTGCATAGGACCCAGAGGAGGGAATCTTTGAGGAATCTAAGCGGAATCTAAAAGATTCCTTGATCCCTAGATTTCCACTTTCTCATAATTCAAAAATTTGACAGTCGATTTTGCACTGTTCAACACCACAAATCTGATGGTGCATTCAGGTTTTTAATTTGCTCATTGATTTTTTCAGCCACTTTTCTAACTAGAGTGCAGGTGTCAGCATTCATGTGCGAGTAGTCATTTCCATGTGATTCGATGCCATGAGATCAATGGTTCAAATAGCTTCAACAACTTGACATCCCTTTCTTCAGATGGCCCCTGGATGTGAGGTATATGCAGAGTATCCATGTACTTCTTTTGCTATGCATTGTGCTGCACAAATCCATGTTTGATGTTTGATGTGGGATCTCGTTTTCTTACTTGTTTCATGATTCCTGCTTGATGTGATGCAGAATCATTTGTGGGATGTACTTGTTATCATGATTCGTCATGTTGTTTGATATCCCTTTGTCGTTATCATGATGGGATACTCATGTTGTTGCCATGTGTGTTTGCATTGAAATCCCTTTTATGCCATGTTGGCAGGATGTTCATTATCATTATGCATGAGTTTGTGTCATACTGATAGGAGTCCTTTTTTACTGAGAGTTCCTCTAACGGAACATCTCTTGGAGCCACTCCTGCGTGACGGAATTTTCCTTGTATGATAGCGATATCATCTCTTATGTGCATCATCACTACTGACAACACTTAATGCAGCAGCCTACACCATCTTGACATCGGGGTCCTAAGACGTAGTCCCTCTTGGACAAACTTCATTATCAACGGCTTATGTTTTCATGTGTTGATGATTGACATGTTCCTCTTCTTTACAGCATGTAGATGTATTTATTTATGTTCTTTTAAAAATTCAATTTAACACATCACAAAAGTAAAAGGTCTTGGAAGGGGCCTTTTGTCACACCCAGACCTGGATCAAGTGGTATCAGAAAAGTCTTTGCGTGGATGTGCATTGCAGCATGAACAATGGAACATGAAGCGACAAAGGATGAAAAAGAGATGTACGAGACCATGCTCAAAATTTCCAAAAGGGTGGAAATAATGTATGAAACTTTACAAAAAGAGACAGAGGAAAAAGAGAGATTGCAGCTTCAGTTACGAGCCAAGGAAGAGGCCCTAGAAGAACTGAAGCACAACAAACATAATCTTCAAACGGAGAACATTGAATTGAAGGTGCTTCTACATGAAGAGAAAGAGGAGAAACATAGTTTGCTATGATAGCTGCAAGCAAAGGACGAGGCCTTGGAAAAGCTATAGCGTGACTCATTTGAGGTAAAATGTAATTCTCTGAATTCATGTATGTTTCCTGATGATGATTTCGCTGTTTTTGAAAATCATACCATAGGAATTGGCTCCAAACTGTTGAAGATAATGGAGTATGAAGGAAAAGGCTTTGGCGTTAATGGCCAAGGCATTGTGAACCCCATCAAAGTAGAAGAATAACCCCATCAGGCAGGACTTGGGTATGTCAGAAAATAAGTTGGGGAATGTGCTATGACAGCTAGCGAATCACCAACAACATATGATGAGAAGCCCTCATCAGTTCTTTCCAAATCGACAGAGGAGGTAAAAGATGTTGATTTCCTTTCGGTTTTATCTTCACATAGTATGATTTCTGTTGGAGATGTGGAGATCCCAATTACAGGGACAAACATGAGGCTCCTTACCAGGACGAGGCACAAGGAGGAAAAAGAACTTGGTGTTAATAACCAAGGCATAACTCAACCATTGGAGGTTATGCAGAGACCTCAATTTGCAGGCTTGAGATACACTAAAGGAGAATGCTCGAAGGTGTCATATTCGTCTGAGACATCGTCGAAATCGTCAAGGAAAGAGAATGATGGGAACACATCCCCATCATCCCATGGCAGTTTCCATTGTAAGGAAAGAGCTGACGCAAGCTCTCATCGCCATACTTACACCAGAGACGGAAAGGAAAGGTATAACCACTCTCGAAATTCGAATGTTCATTTCGATTGTAATCATGTTGTTAATGATGAACATAAAACATGGCATCTAAAAACATGTACCTTTTGTGGATTACATAAGCATACATTTTCTAAGTGTTGGAAAAGTATGGTAACACAAAAAAGGATGAGGCATGAAAGACCCTATCAACAGCAGGTAAAGAAACATTTTAAGCAGATCTGGAGGAAGAAAACCTATTGCAGTCATTACGACAGAAGTGGCCATCAAAGAGCCACTTATTGGAGGCTCCATCTAGAGCAGTGCCTTAAAGACAAAGCGTCGGTGCATGAACCAGGTGAAACAATTGTTCGACAAACAAAACCACCACAGGAGGGTGACCCATTCACAACGATAAGTGAAAAATGGTTTCTAGATATGTTAGCTTGTCATGATCATGCTTTTGCAAATCATTTGTTGCATTTTAAAATGTAAAAGTGATGATGTATTTTCCATCACTTGTTCAGCAACAATGATGTCTGGTCTTATTTTGAGTTGCATGATAAACTATGAAAGTGATTTCGTGTTTCCATCGCTTGTCAAAACAAAATTAGTGCTTGGCCTTATTATTGTAAATCATGTGTTGCAGTGATGGATTGTTTTCCATCACTTGTTGAAGCAACAATGATATGTTGGTCTTGTTTTCGTAGTTGGGATATTGTGTCCGTCTTGATGTAAACTTGACCATCGAGTATGTGTTATAAACTCGTGGCAAGTGTGGGATGCTTGGGTCCTTAGTTGGTCATGAAAGTCAAGCATGTAATTTGCAAAACAATGTTCTATAGGTTGCAGAGGTTGCAAGTGTCAGCTCATCGCTTAAGGCTCCAAAGAACAAAGGTGAAGGAGATGGAAGCAAGGCCTTCAGGGTGCTTATGATGCAGATAAGGTATAAAGAAGTTGCAGATTATTTTTCATGCTTTTAGAGGACCAAAAGCTCCTCAGTGGGGAGGATTGATCCATGTGGCTCTAGAGACACACACGGGACAAAGAGGGCTTATGAAAGCTCAAAAATCAAAGTGTTTTGATTATGCTAAAACCAGGTTCATGTTAAATATCTCATCGTCATGATCGTGGTGTTGCGGATGATTCGTCAATCCGAGTCTGGATGAGGAAGATAGAGGCAGTCCAAGTTTGGTTGGCTTTTGCTGACTAGGCAAAGTTAATGGAGACATAATTTAGACTTTTTCCAGCAGACAGAATCCGGCCAACTCCAGCCAGATTTCGAGTGAAATTTTCACCTCGTTAAAATGACTCCTACGGTCAAAAATATGGATTTTCAAAATTTCCTAATTATTATTAAACATTCAAAAAATATATAAAAAAAGGGGGAGGTGGTGGGCCACCACCCCCACCACCCCACAACCCTCCAAACCCACTGCATATATTAAAACATAATATTAAAGGGCAGTGAGCGGGCCACCTCCAGTGGACCTGGCCCGTGCCCCATCGCACATAAATTACCACATAATGATAAGCCGAGGGTGGCAAGGCTTGAACCTGCCCAGTTGGTGTGGTCGGCCCGCCTCCCGGGCACCCTCACCAACCTCACAACAAACAATGCAACGACCCCCCACTTAATTCAACTTTAAATGCACCACCTAACCTTAATCTGCCCTAAATAAACCAAGAAAAAAATATTGCGTGGGTAATTTGGGAGGGGCGGGTTTTGATCCCCCGACCCCTCCTCAACAAACAGTTATATTTAACCATTGTGCCAACCAACCCCACATGGGTTAATCTGCCCGGGATTCAATATAAACCTTCATTTTCCCAGTGCGCCTAGATGGAGGAACCAGGAGTGGGCACGGAAAATGAGGTAGAATATTTTTTAATTAATTTTTAATGCAAGTGGAACAATGACTGAGCAAAATTTTCAAGAGGGTGAAATTTTTGCAGTGTCCGAATTGGAAAAACTTTATGTCGATCTTACACCTCTCAGCGACATGAACCTGATGGCGTAGTCAGTTTCCTAATCTGAGCAGCCAATTTGCAGGGGCCCCGGAGGAGGGAGTCTTTGAGGAATCTAGGGGGAATCTAAAAGATTCCTTGAGCCCTAGATTTCCACTTTCTCATAATTCAGAAATTTGACAGTCAATTTCGAACTATTCGACGCCACAAATATGATGGTGTGTTCAGATTTTTCATTTGCTAATTTCATTTTTCGGCCACTTTTCTAAGTGGAGTGCAGGTGTCAGCATTCATGTGCGAGCAGTCATTTCCATGCGATTTGATGTTGTGAGATCAATGGTTTGAATAGCGTCAGCAGCTTGACATCCTTTTCTTCAAATGGCCCCTGGATGTGAGGTATATGCAGCGTATCCATGTACTTCTTTTGCTATGCATTGTGTTTCACAGATCTCTGCTTGATATTTGATGTGGGATCTTGTTTTCTTACTTATTTCATGATTCCTGCTTGATGTGATGTAGAATCATTTGTGGGATGTACTTGTTGTCATGATTCATCATGTTGTTTGAGATCCCTTTGTTGTTATCATGATGGGATACTCATGTTGTCGCCATGTGTGTTTGCATTGAAATCCCTTTTATGCCATGTTAATGGGATGTTCATTATCATCATGCATGAGTTTGTGTCATACTGATAGGAGTCCTTTTTTACTAAGAGTTCCTATAGTGGAACATCTCTTGGAGCCACTCCTGCGTGAGGGAATTTTCCTTGTATGATAGCAACATCATCTCTTATGTACATCATCACTACTGACAGCACTTAATGTAGCAGCCTACACCATCTTGACACCGGGGCCCAGAGACATAGTCCCTCCTGGACGAACTTCCTTATCAACGGCTTATGTTTTCATGTGTTGATGATTGACATGTTCCTCTTCTTTATAGCATGCAGATGTATTCATTTATGTTCTTTTAAAAATGCAATTTAACACATCACGAAAGTAAAAGGTCTTGGAAGGGTCCTTTTGTCACACCTGGACCTGGATCACAAAATCAATTGGTGCATGTACATGCTTTTATTGGTACAAAATTGGGTTGGATGACTACAACTCTATAAAGCTTCAATGCCAGATGGTATTGTAAGGATTTCTCGACTCATTCAGTTTTACATGGTACTACATCGATTGGTATAGCTCTAGAGGGGAAAAGATCTTTATTAGAATTTCTTGACTCTACAATTTATATGTGTTAGGATATTCCGACACATAGGAAATAGTTAAGTATAACTTGGTCTAGTATAGAGTTAGGTAAAGTGCATTTCTTTACTATGTACATTTTGTAACTTACAATCCGACGGTCACGATATGTAGTGATCTGATGGTTCATTCTCTCCTCGGTATTACAGACACTTGATCCGTGGCTTAACACCCGATTGGTCCATGATCTCTATTTAAAGAACATGGAGGGTCATTTATAGGTTAACTGTTTATGAGAGAAGCCTATGTAAAATCTCATTCTTTTATTAATAAATTTCATGAAGTGGCCGCGTTGGCTCAAGCCGTGGACTGTTTCCCTCCTTGAGGGTTTTAACCACGTAAAAATACTGGTGTATTGATCTGTGATCTATGTGTGAGCGGTGTCCTTTGGTGTTCTGTCTGAGGAACTTACCCAGTAAATTCCTACATGGTATTGGAGCTATTTGAGGGTCGCGTCTGTTAGTGATCCAAATCTGAAGCCAGTAGAACTACATCCGACTGTCATTTCCTAGATCTACTATTTTTGACTACTTTCGGGCCGAGAGGACTGCTCTATTGTGTTGGGAGCATCTATTCCAGTGAGGAACCCCTTTCGTTTCATGCGAAAAGGTTTCTAGTAGCCCTAGCTATGTCATTTTTAAGATATGGAGGTATACAGTGTTTATTTGCAGTTTACAATTATTTTCTCTGTCTATTTCGGTTTCGGTTTATTTAGCTTTTTTTTTTTATTACCGGATCTGTACCTTTCATTTCTGTGTATGCCCTTTGCCCCGCGACTCTATGCGATCTAGGCAAATCAGAAACAGAAAGGAAGGATTTTTCTCATTCGTATGCTCTTTTCCGCTGCGCCTTAGTGTGATCTCTGAAAATCAGAAACATTGAGTAAAATATTTAGTTTCTGGCTAAAGATAACTTCGAGTTGTAAGGTTCGTTTTTTTTGTATGTCCGTGTTGGGTTTTGTGTTTTTGGTTTTGTAGGGGAAAAGAGCTTTCTCAAAGTAAGCACGCAGCCCAAAGCGACCCCCCCCCCTCCCTCTCAAACTTTTAGTTTAGCTCACTTGGTCCAAAGATAATTTATGAGAGTAGAGGTTTTGAGTTCAAGTCTCATTTTTGTGGGGGCGGATTTTTCATTTCCGCACATTCCCGCACTTCGTCGGCATCTTCATCAAATTTTCTTCAAAAATCCATAACTTCTTCATCCGGAAGCCGTTTTCAGAGCCGTTTTTTTTTAACCATCCTAATTTTTTGAGATCTTTCCATTAGAACACTTAGTTTCAGCATCTATAGCTTCAGTTTCTGTTAAAATGGAAAGTTCATGGAAAGTTATTCTTGACAGCACCAACTACTTTCAATGGTGGTCCTACATTGTGGATTTACTTAGAAGTAAAGGTCTCTACAGAATAGCCTCAGGCCAAGAAACCAAACCGAAAGATGAAGATAAGGTAGCTAAATGGGAAAATATGCAAGATCAAGCACGTGGGTTGATAGGGATGTCTACTTCTCCAGATCTTAGATTCCATATTGCAGAACTTGATACTCCTGAAGAAGCAATGAAATAGATCACTAAAGTTTTTGGAATTAAAAATGAACTTAAAGTCGATCAACTCGAAAATGAGTTGCTTACATTAGACCCCAATAATTTTTCTTGCATTGAAGATTTTTTGTCCAAGTTCAAGACCCTTAGACTTCTCTTGGAAGGTGTTAAGGTTAAGAAAGAAGATACTAGCCTTATCTATTCCATTCTTACTAAGTTGGGACCAGCCTATTCTGTGTTTGTTTCCACCTTCCATTCTACAAGAGAAGCCTTCATTTCTCAAGGGCAAGCCTACAAGTCCCCTTCCTTTGATTCCTTTTGTGATTCTTTGATAAGAGAACAAGAAAAAGTCTTACACCTTGGTCTTCCTAATCTTGGAAACTCTTCTAAGAAAGCGTTAGCCGCCCAGCAGCAACCAAATTCAAAGAATCCTAAGAAGTTGTATCCTAAAAGGAATGGTCCTAAACCAAACAGGGGTCCTAAGCAATTTCAACCTCAAAATGAAAAATCATTTCAACAAAATGATAATACAAATAAAAACAAAGGGAAGAAGACTGATAGACATTGCAACTTTTGTAATCGAGATGGCCACTTAGAATCCAAATGTTTTAAGAAGATGGAAGCTTTGGAAGCAGCAATGAAGAAGCATAATATCCATTTGGAGCACTCTTCAACTTCAACTTCATCTTCAGGAATGGCACTTTCTACATGTGGTTGTCAAGCATCTCAGTCTGGCTATGCACTAAATGTATCTTCTTCTTTTCATTCTCATGAGTGGCTCGTTGATTCTGGAGCTTCTTATCACATGGCCAAAAAGAAGCCATGTTTTCTTCTTTAAATGATTGTAACACCAAAAATATATATGTTGGTGATGATAGATCTCTTAGTGTTGTAGGGACTGGAACTGTTCATATAGACAATGGTCAATTTAATGATGTATTATGTGTTCCAACCTTATCTTGCAACCTTCTATCTGTATATCAGATAACTCATTCAGGTGAAGGTAAAATCGTTGAATTTTCACCTCACGATGTTGTAGTTAAGGACCTAAGAGATCCTAGACAGCTTTTAGCTACTGGCATTGCTAATGATTCTACAAGGTTGTATAAGTTTCACAACTTTGGGTCATCAAATCTTCCCTCGGTATTTGTTGCTCATAATGATGAAGTGAGCAAACTTTGGCATGAGCGATTTGGTCACTTAAACTATCGCTCTCTTCAGAATCTATGTAAAGAAAATATGGTGATAGGTCTTCCAATGGTATCATGCAGAGATGGTGTTTGTTCCGGATGTGTACTCAACAAACATCATTGGGACAGTTTTGAAAAACGTGCCTCTTGGCACGCCTCAGCCCCTTTACAGCTCGTGCATAGTGATTTATGTGGTCCACTTCTAGTTGTTTCATTCTCTGGCTACAAGTATTTCTTAACTTTCATTGATGATTTCTCCAGACGCACTTGGGTATACTTCTTAAAACTCAAGAGTGAAGTATTTAACATGTTCTTGGCCTTTAAGGCCTTTGTTGAAAAACAATCTGGACATCAAATTCTTAAGCTAAGATCTGATAATGGAGGATAATATGTTAACAACAAATTCATCAACTTTTGCACTGAGAATGGAATTCAAATGCAACATATTGTTCCATATACTCCACAACAAAATGGTGTAGCTGAAAGGAAGAATCGCACCTTAAAGGAAATGGCTAATTGTATGCTTCCATCTAAAGGACTTAGTCTTAATTATTGGGCAGAAGCAATTAACTGTGCAAATTACATAATAAATCGCACTCCTACTAAGGTTTTAAAGAATATCACTCCAGAAGAAGCATGGAGCTCAATTAAACCAGATGTAAGTCACTTTTGTGTTTTTGGAAGTGAAGCATGGGCCCATATTCCATATGAGAAACATAAAGCTTTAGAACCTAAGAGTGAAAAATGTATTTTTGTTGGATATTCTGAAGATGTCAAAGGATATAGACTTATTCCACTTAAGTCCAAAAATGTTATCATTAGAAGAGATGTAAAGTTTGTTGAAAATATATCGGCCTACGAGCCTAGTTCGGCGGATGTGCCACCTCTCCCTATCTCGTCTACTTTTAAAAATATTTCTTCTTCAGATGATGAAAGTGAGGATGAAAATCCTCCCCCACCTTCTCAGGATCCTCCTTCAGCTCCTCAGCTTCCAAAATAGGTCCGTGCTACTCGAGATGCAGTAGGTGATCTTACCGGTGATCCTACAGATCAGCGACATACACGTTCTCAGTTTGATAGAGCCTCTTCTTTACTGGCTCAAGCTTCAGTGAATTATGATCCTGACACCTTTGCAGAAGCTTCAGGCCATCCAGATTAGGAAGCAGCTATGAATGAAGAATATCATTCATTATTAGCAAATGATACATGGGATCTTGTTCCTCTACCAAAGGGACGAAAACTTGTTAGATGCAAATGGGTTTACATAACCAAGTATGGACCAGATGGGAAAGTTGATAAACATAAAGCTCATCTTGTTGCTAAGGGATTTTCATAAGTTGAAGGCATTGACTACACTGAAACCTTCTCCCCTGTTTCCAAAATGAACTCTATCCACCTTGTTCTTTCCCTTGCTGCCTCTTTCAAATGGGAAGTCCATCAGATGGATGTTAAATCTGCCTTCTTGCATGGGGACTTGCATGAAGAAATCTATATGGAACAACCTATTGACTTTATAAATACAGAATCCAGCCTTGTATGTCGACTTAAGAAATCCCTTTATGGTCTCAAGCAAGCTCCTCGAGTTTGGTATGCCAAAATGGATAACTTTCTTTTAGAAAATGGCTTTTCTAGGTGTCATTCTAACAATATTGTCTACACCAATAAAGTGGGCAAGTCTCTTATCATTCTTGTTCTTTATGTTGATGATCTTATCCTGACTGGTAGTGATCCCAACCTTATAAATCATGTGAAGTCTAGCCTTAAAAGGAAGTTTGAAATGACAGACTTGGGACACTTACATTATTTTCTTGGACTTCAAGTCTTGCAATCCAAGGAAGGTATTTCCCTTTCCCAGTCCAAGTATGCCTGTGATATTCTACGCCATTTTCACATGGAATATTGTAAGCCAACCCCTTCTCCCTTTCAGTCTGAAGTCAAACTTTCAGTCACTTGTACTTCTCCTGAAAACTTTTGTATCTAACCCATACTCGTCCTGACCTTTCCTTTGTTGTTGGCCTTGTCGCTCGGTTTATGAAAAACCCACATGAAAGTCATTGGAAAGCAGCTAAAAGAATACTTCGTTATGTTCGAGGTACAGTTCAGTTTGGTATTCATTACAGTGCCGAAGCAGCTCCTCTATTGGTTGTTTTCACTGATTCCGATTTGGCTGGTGATCCTGATGATCGGAAGTCTACTGCAGGTTATGTGTTCACTCTTGGTTCAGGACCTATTACATGGGCTTGCAAGAAACAAGGTGCCATTTCTCTTTCTTCAGCAAAAGCAGAGTATCGTGGTGTCGTAGAAGCTAGTAAGGAAGCCGTGTGGCTTTGTCAGATCCTGTCAGAGTTTGGCTTTCAGCAGCAACATCCGACTACACTTTGGTGTGATAATCAAAGTGCCATTCAACTATGCAAAGATCCAGTCCAACATCAGCGCAGAAAACACATTGAACTACACATGCACTTCATCAGAAAGCTCATCCACGACCATGTTCTTGAAGTGCAATATTGTTCAACAGTTGATCAAGTTGCAGACATCTTTACAAAGGCTCTCACAGAGGCGAAGTTCACTAAACTTCGATTTATGGTTGGAGTTCAGGAAGTTGTCACTAAGGGGGGATAGGCACTAGTGCCTCCTTCCTTCTCCTATTGTGTCATATTTGTAAATCCTTCAATCCTATCCCAAGTTGTTCTTAAGGGAGGATGTTAGGATATTCTGACACATAGGAAATAGTTAAGTATAACTTGGTCTAGTATAGAGTTAGGTAAAGTGTGTTTCTTTACTATGTACATTTTGTAACTTACAATCTGACGGTCACGATATGTAGTGATCTGACGGTTCATTCTCTCCTCGGTATTACCGACACTTGATCTGTGGCTTAACACCCGATTGGTCCATGATCTCTATTTAAAGAGCATGGAGGGTCATTTGTAGGTTAACTGTTCATGAGAGAAGCTTATGTAAAATTTCATTCTTTTATTAATAAATTGCCTGAAGTGGCCGTGTTGGCTCAGGCCGTGGACCGTTTCCCTCTTTGAGGGTTTTAACCACATCAAAATACTGGTGTATTGATCTGTGATGTGAGCGGTGTCCTTTGGTGTTCTGTCTAAGGAACTTACCCTGTAAATTCCTACAATATGCACTTGTCCTATGTTTTTATGTTTTTCTCTGTCACCTCCCAAACCTGAACTTTTTATTTGAAATTCCTTTGAGGCTTTAATTGAAGTTCTCAATAGAGTCACAAGTGTTGTGTAAAATATAAATAAAATTTTTGGTACTTGAAATTGTTTTTAATGAGTTTTTTAAAATAAATTAAAAAATATATACACAATTTTAATTAAGAAAATGTATATACCTATAAATAGAGAAAAACTTGTATATATCTGGTAAGTTAGATTATAAGAAATTCTAAATATGAATAAGGATCCATACCTACATTCGCCAACCATATAATTCCAAATTTCCCATCTAGCCAGTTCCCTAGAAGGGTATAAACCAAAACTAAAGCCCTTTAGATGAAATAAAGCTCTTTAGATAATAGAAGCATTTGTATTAGGTATATTTCTATGCTTGATTCAATCCTCTATTAATAGTTGTTTTTGTTTAACCACTTGTTTCCAAAGGCTTGTACAACTAACCAACCTCCATATTCACCATATTCTCCTCGCATGTATGACCTTCCCAAAGTGATGTTCTTAGATACCACACTTATTATCTATGTGATATTATTAGACTAAGGTAAACCAAACAATGGTTAAATAAAATAGGGGTAAGCAATCTAATGCACAAGAATTAAAGCGAAGAGAAATGCAGATTAAAACATTGAAAGAGTAGTGTTAAGGGATTTGTTGATAACATTCAACGACACACACATTTACACATTTAGAGCTAGAAAAAGGATATACAATAGGTAGAAGTTGTGAATATACAATAGGTACAAGTTGTGATCCAACACTACAATGTACATTGGAGGAGCAAATAGAATATCACTCTCTATGTTGATTGTTAAAGTTTGAGGTTAATTCAATGTGAAATCTTGAAGTTGGTGAAGGAAATCTCGAAAGCCAAAACAAGTTGTTGTCACTTTGGTTTGTTGGTTATTCTCAAAACCTCTTAAAGAGAATTGTAGACCAAAAAACAAGTGGTAGTCGATGATATCACTCTGACATCCTGGTTATTTGAATTGGTACATTTGTATGAAAATTCAACAAAGAGAAAGAAATAATAGTTAGTAGGAGTATTCATGGAAGAGGATGTACAAGGTATATAAAAGACAGTATCAGGTGAAGCAAAAGCACATTGATGGGTTGCAAGTACAATGTTGAGCATTCCCTCAATTGACATATTGCAACTCAAATCAATAGGATAACGAAAGAGGAGTTCAATTTACTTTTAACACAATGTTATTTCTCTCATTCAAATTCTAACACATCACATCTATGTTCATCTATGCTCTTTCTCCATTTGTTTTTTCCTTACAACGTTTCCTTTGCAACATCTGGTGCAATTGCTAGCTATATATATATATATATAAAACATGCAACAATATTCTTAACCATGGAGATTCAACCTACTTTAGAATGCAAATTCTTAACTTGTAATTAGTTGTTCTTGCAGTATTATAGTTTGTGTCCAATATGACATGTGTTGATATGACATTTTCTTTAATTAAGAAAATAGCATAACTAGGCATTCGAACATATTCCATGGAAGATACATTTCTACTATCCACCTAATACTTATGGATAATTAAATTAAAATTATGGAATACCTATTCTATCTTGTTACATGTTTTTTAAAATATATAAATGTTTGATCTATTTATAAATTCTTTTTATAATTAATAATAATTCAAATAAAGTTGTGATTTAGTTAATTTTTTTAATTTTAACAACTTGAAATGTATCATAAAAAAGGAGTATAGATCCATCTTAAGCACAAATCTAGCATGGGTCGAGAGAGATCAAGATCAAATCTCCGCAAAATTTGAAAAAAAAAAAAAAGCATTGCGTCCCTCTCATCCCTTATAGACCCCAATGAAATTGTAGTGATTCTCTCTCTCCACACACACACACACAAATTTTTCATTGTTTAAATTGTATTTTGAATACTGTATAGAACACATTGAATTTTCAATTATCTTTTTTCTTTGAATATTTTATTATAGGTAACATTAAAACATTTTTTTTATATATAAATATATATGAAGTTGATATCATAAATTAGGAACAAAGCTTTTAAAATAGTTTATTTAAACCTGAGTTGAATTAATAGACAATATAGATCTTTAAATAGTTTATTTAAATCTAGTGTTGAAATATTTTTGAAAAGTATGAATTTTAAACTTCTTACTCATATTTTTTTTTTTTTAATTTCTAATTACTTTTATCATTTTTCAAAGTTGATATGAAATTATATTAAGTCATGTGGCCATAGAAATATTTTATTTATGACTAAGAGTGAGTGAAATATTTTTACAACGTTGAGTTGTAATATTAACAACAAATCTAGCGACCATAGTGAAGTTGAGATTATTGATGTTTTATAATGTTTTTAATTAAAAGTAACTAAAAATGTATATTCATTTTTATTTTTTATTATAGCCAACATTATTTTTCTATTTAAAAAATATTTTATTTTTCATATTAGAGGGAACTCCACCAAGCACGGATGGAGAATGCGTCTCTTTGGGCAACTAGCCTAGATCTATCTTAACTCTTGATCTACCAAGCACTGAGGGGATCAAGTATATTTCACTTTAAAAGAGGTTTACACATCAAGAGACTTAATCCCTCTTGGAGCTTAGGAGATCCAAAATTAAAATAGATCTAGACTTATTTAATTATTAAATTTATTTTATTTTTATGTAGTTTTTTGTTTTGTTTTTTTTTTTTATTTAACATAATCAAAATGTTTACATATTATAGAGAACAAAACATCAACATCTAGAAAACTACGTATCGAAAATTGATGTCTATCAATATTTACCAATCATTTAATTTTTATAATTATATTAATTAATTTACTTCAAAAATAATCATATAATTTTTCCAATAAAATAAAATCTATATAAATAATTTTTTATAAATTAATTAAAATTATAATTTTTTTAACCAAATAATTAACAAATCGATCCTAAAAATTATTTGTGATTTATCCAATAAAAAAAAATATAAATAAATAAATAATAATCCATATATTAATTTACTTAAAAAAGAATAACCGTTCATTTCATGGAGTAATAATCCAACAAATTTTCAAGATATGACACGTCCAAAGCAAAAGTGCGCGAATTTCCAATGCCGCGTTCTTTATTACCACGATAACGATAAGCGAGAAATAAAAGAACGAGGTCCGTAAAATGAGCAACTTGCACTTGTCAAACGCCTATTCAAATGAGCTTTCAAGATGAGGACGGTGATGGTCTCGTGACGGTTACACAAACAAAACCACGGGCCCTGCATTTGAATTTTCAACCATCTCACTCCTCACAGGGTCATGCGCAGACGCCCAACTACTCAGTCAAACGCCACGTTTTCTCTATCAACACGCCAATATGTACACGTGTCCACACGGAATTTGTCAAAAATCCTTCACATGTACCCTGCTGCTCTAACGCTACTTAATCATAATATACAGCAGAATACTATTAATCAAAATCTAATTATTCAACGATTTAAGAGCTTGGTTATGACCGCCGCTAAATATTGCATGCTTTGATCTGGTGCGCGTGATATTAAAAAATAAAAAATGTAATTTTTTTGGTTTATAAAAGGGAGAACCCTCCAAGTGTTTTACGGAAGTTCGACGGGGTGCGCAGCGACAGGGAGTCTATTTCTTTGCTTCTGTTGCCCTCCGTCCTCATCTTTCTGCAAGCTCTCGCTGCCGCCTCAGATCTTGCCTTCGTTCTCTTTAATTTAACGAAGTCGGATAGATATGGGAACTGAGGTCCTTCCTGCCCGGGATTCTCTGGCTCATTATCAGAGACATCCGAATGCTGATTTCATGGGCTTGATTTATCACAAGAAATTCCACCAACATTCGCAGCACAAGAAGAAATCTGGTGACGGCCATGGCTTTTCTCCTCACAAGGCCAAGGTTAAGGGTGAAATTCCTGAGAAGAAACGGCCCTTGAAGCCCAAACCCCATGAAGAATTGATTCCCGAGGTGGGTAAGAGGGCCGTCAATAGAACTCAGAAAGCGACAGAGAGAAATTCCGGCCGTGTTGATGACCAGACTTTGAAGAAAGAACCGGCTAAAAACCCTTTATTGATGGGCCAAGTTACGATTCTGAAGCGAGGACAGACATTAAAGCCTAACAATTATGATTCAAGTCAGCTGGAGTTTGCAAACAAGACAACGGACCAGTTATTTATAGGCCCGACCGAATTCCTGCGTCCAGATCCGACACTTCTTCCCAAGGGTCGAACCATGAAATCAAGATCCGTTTCGTCAAAGGAATCCGAAGAAGCGACTCCGCCTGGACTTGAAACCGAGATCGCCGAGGGAGGTAACGGCATCAAAACCCCCAATTTCCCTGTTTTTATTTCGGAGAAATGGGCGGGTCCAGCGTTTCCAAATTCTCCAAGTCCGAGCTTCTTGCCTTTACCTAGTTTTTCAATTAAAAAATTCGTTGGAGAGACGGCTGAAATTGATAGATTTGCAACAAGGGATCTGAGGCGCCTGCTCGGTCTGGATTAAGCAGACTGCATCTAATTTTCCCGGATGTCGAGGTCACATCGCAGGTCTTCAAGCGTTATCTGCGATGCTAAGGTTCTTCCCCTGTTTTTCAAGTGAAGAATCTGGTTTCGTAAGTTCCCGAAATTTCTTGTGCCAAGATGTGGAGTACATTTAGTACATTTTAACACTCTAGACAATGAACAAAATGATCAGCGGAAAAATAATCCGCTCTGTCTTAATGTGTAAGATTGAATTGAAGAATATGAATCTTCCCAGTCCCTTCAATAATCTTTCTGTATGAAGCAGCAGCAGCAAAAGGGGAATGGAAATAAAGCATCAAGATTCCCTGGAGGGTAGGCTGGGTTGGTTGCATTATTTAAGCAATTACCATCAGAAACCATTTTAGGGGATGCATGTGATGCTTTATTGATATCTACAGGAATTTAGGATGATAATAATAAAGTAGAATGGCCCTCCCTTCTTTATTTGCAATCATGTAATTTCTAGCTCCAACATGCTATTAAAGTTGGGATATGAAAGGATATCTGGTAAGATGTATTACTGTGTAGAATTGCAATCATGTAATTTCTAGCTCCAACATGCTATTAAAGTTGGGATATGAAAGGATATTTGGTAAGATGTATTACTGTGTAGCATTGAGGAACTTTTGTATGGCTGCACTTTTATATATTAACAATGTCATTGGTGTACAACCTTGTCATTTTCATCTTTATATGTACAATGTACAATGCCTTGAACTGCAACTGAAAATGTGTTCTTTAACAAGAGATTAGTGGTGGCTTCACTCATCCCAATGGAGGGTATCAGTTGGCTGGTAAGGGTGTCAATATACCATCAACGAGAAGGAAAAGCGAATCGGGTGGGATCTGGTAGGAAAAGTCGATGGGAGGAAGAATAGAGAGGTGAGTTGATGGAGGGCTGGTGGCAACCACAGAATGTAATTTGCCTACCTAATATGACTGCATTTCTCAGGGTAACAGGGAAATTTAATCTGATCCGAAAGGAAAGCATATCCCTAAAGGGAAATTTAATCTGATCTGAAAGGGAAATTTAATCTGACTACTCATTATGACTTAAATATCTCATCTGAAAGGAAAACATACCCCAAAGGGAAAATTTAATCTGATCTGAAAGGAAAATGTAATTTGCCTACCCACTGTGATTGTATTCCAAAGGGGGCTACCCTTAAAATCTGATCTGAAAGGAAAATGTAATTGCCTACCCACTTTGATTGTATTCCAAAGGGGGCTACAGGGATACCCATTATGACTGTATTCAAAAGGGCAGAGTCTTAATGGTGGGAGTGGAACTTGAAAACAATCTAATACAAATATTAATTATTATACAAATTATAGTTAGAATTAGAATGGCTGACTTAGATTATGATGGTATTCAAAAGGGCAGAGTGTTAAAGGTGTGATGGTATTCAAAAGGGCAGAGTGTTAAAGGTGTGAGTGTAATTTGAATACAAATATTAATTATTATAGAAAGAATGGTTGTCCTAGATTATAATTAGAGAATTGTTGCATCAGAGGTTTTCTAGTTTTTTTAGTATGATAAAGATGTTATAATGTTTAATATTTTCAGTTTTTTAGAATAAATTAAAATTAAAATTTAAACAAAATAAAAATCATAAAATTTTGTGTTGATATTTTCCATAAAATCATAAAACAAAATTTTCCCATGGTATTTTTCTAAATGTTAATAATTAAATGAGCCTAGACCCACCTTAATTTTGGGTTGAGAGGGATCAAATCTCTTTTCAATTTAAAAGAAGTTTACACAAGATATTTGATCTATCTCAACCTTTGAAGATCTAGAGTTAAAATGGATCTAGGTTGGTTTTTATAATTTTAATAGTTATATAACCATTTTCCACTAAGTTGATAGAAATACACCTACTTTCACTTTGGCAAATAATTTGTTGAACCATTATTGATCATTTCATTAATATTTTTCTCTACTAAAAATAATAAATGTTCATACCGAACCATTAATGATCATTTGTTTAATATTTTTTTCTACTAAAAATAATAAATGTTCATAACGATTAGATTTTGATTTCGTCTCCCAAATATTTTATTATTTGACCATATTAAGTCTAATCTAGCATTTTATTATAAATAGGGAGATTTTTCACCCCTTAAACCATGACCATTTTTCATGGTCGAACTAATGATCTTGAGCTTTTTGAGATCACCATCTAAATTTTCATTACTTTCTTTTTGTCCACTTGCCTATAGTAGAACATAATTCCTTTTGCACTAATAGTAGAAGGGAGTCAAAAAAACCCTCCCACACAAGAGGAGTTAATGACCCATGTCAGTAAATATTCCTTTTATATCCATTGCTGTAATTTTAGTTTTATCACCCGAATCGGATCCTAAATCTTGTTGAGTGGTTGCAGTTGTTTTTTGTTTTCCCTTGTTGTTGAATTTTTTTGGTTTCATTTGGGGATGAAGCTTCCAACAATGAGCTTCATCATGACTCTCTTTGGAACAATGTTTGCATGGTAATTTCTCTCATTTTTGGATAGATGCATTTTTCTTTCCCTTCCCTTCGAAACCCTTTTCCTTTCCTTTAATCTTAAATGGCTTTTTACTACCTTTTTCTGGAGTGTTTTTCCCTCTTGCCTCAAGATGAGTGGCTTGTACACACACATCATCTAGATTATTGGGATTAAACATTAGGATAGTATGCTTAAGGTAACAGTGTAAACCCCCTATGTACTTTAGCAACCTTTAGCAACGTGTCTTGTGATTGCAAATCTACACATAACATTAAAGACTTTTTTCTAAATTCTTAGGTGTAATCTTGCAC
The DNA here is from genome assembly GCA_031772625.1 of Pinus tabuliformis. Lineage (NCBI taxonomy): Eukaryota > Viridiplantae > Streptophyta > Pinopsida > Pinales > Pinaceae > Pinus > Pinus tabuliformis. The sequence goes on from CM062820.1 coordinate 1,374,531,069, forward strand.
ATTTTGACCTTTACGCTGTCTAAAGTTTTGCCAATTCATGATGCTTTTCTGCATATAAGCTAGAGGGTAGAATTGTCTTTTGATTGCAGCAATGAAATCAAACCAAGAAATTGAGATCTTACTGTGTTTTTTTATCTCCTCTGGTGTGTTTGATTCCCACCATACTAGTGTTGCACCCTCCATTCTCAAGAAAGCTAACTAAATCTTTATGTCATCCTCTTGAAGGTTGTGAATTCTGCAATAGACCTCCAACTGACGAATTCAATTATCAAGCTTCTTTGCATTCACTTCACCATTATACATGGGCAATTCAAATTTAACATCAAGTTTTAAAAAGGGTGATTTACCAGTTCCTTTTGAGGTATGTTGATAAGTATGAGTAAGGGTTGTGTTAGTGGAAGAGGGTGAAGATGCTTGTGAAGAAAAAGATGAAGAAGATGGTGGAGGTTTTTGTCCATTTCCATTGCCTCCTCCTGAAAAACCTTCTCCTTTGAGAGGTTTGGAACTTTTACCTTGCACCCTAATATTCCTCTCATCATAGAGGCCTTCACCATCTCTATCATATCAAAGAAAGCCTCTCTGAAGACCTCATCTTCTGTCATGTTTGTAGGTTCCCCTTCATGAGACATGCTCTCTGGAGTTTCAACTACAACTTGAGGATGAACTGGCGTTGGAGATTGTGGAAACCTTGCCCTCTTTCCCCTTGACCCAACTTCAGGGCTTCCAACCAGCCTCCCTTCTCCTCTTTTGAGTTTTAACTTTATAAGCATGACATAAACTTGCAAACAGTTAAATCCTTCTTACACAAAGAAAACCTAGTGCTCTGATATCAAATGATTTGATTAAGAATATTAGTTTGATGTGCTAAGATACTCCTCAGATTATAAACAAAAAGCTTTTCATGTGCTTAAGGATTCATGAGTTTTGCAAGTATAAAATGAATTTTTATGTTAATTTTATGAGCAATTTTAACATAAATAAGAGATTGAATAGTAGCATAAAAATGTACAAAACATCACCAAAAACACATCACAACAAGGACATGATGAAGGAGTTCACCCCTCTTGAGTTATGTCTCCTTAGTCTAGCTTCCAATGGCTTGGGCCTCTCTATTATGCTCAAATGTGTAAAAATGTGTGTTTACAATGCTCAAATGCTTCTGAAACCTGCTCCAATGAGTCTAAAATGTCCAAAAATGGCTACCTAGCCTCTTTTTGCATATAATTTGGTCAAAAACTAGAGAAGTTATGACCTCTCCTAGTTTTCCCACTATTCGCTCTACATTTTCCTCAAAATTCAGTGACAAACCCGCAAATTTGTCCAAAATTCTGCTATCAGAAAGACAAATTCCCTAATTTTCGAGCGGCTTTGTCGGATCAATAACTAGCCCGTTATAACCAACCAGTGTTACATTAAATGCCACCTACGTGATCACATGGCACGGTTTAAGAGGGTGGTTGTTCACATGACAAGTCCGTTGGCGGTCATTGTTAGTGGTCAACATTGGCGGTCACATTAACAATGCGCAAGTGTTCACATGGGGGGTGGTTAAGTTCGCCCGTCCCCCCATACCTTGCGACATTAAAGTTTAACAAGAACTTGCCACCATTATATGTTAAGTAACAAAGCGCAGGCGCAATGGTAAAGTTATTGGTTTGTGTGTTGGGTTGTTGGCGGTTCAACTCTCACTGCCTCCACTTGGCCTATAGCCAATTTTTGGTGCCCTCTCGAGCTGCCACTTGGCGGCCTCTGGCTAGGCCACATGTCAACCCGTGGTTGGCCACCTCACCATCCAATAAAAAACCAACAATTTCAACCAATCAGAGGGTGCCACTTGGCACAATCTAACTCATTGAGAATCTTTGACCGAGTCAACTGCCTCATACCCTTCCCAGTCAGCACCACGTCAGCAGTAAAGAGTGTTGACTGGGCTGTCCATTTTTTTTTAATTCGTCTGTTTAACAAAGTGAATTGAACGCATTTCTGGGAGCATACGGTGTCCGTTTCATGCGAAACGAGTTGCGTCATATTCAGGATGACGAGCACTATGCGGTCGTTTAGGTTCCACACCATTTTTATGACTTATATTTTTTAGCATAATTTTGAGCACCCGATCACTTTGGAAAGGGGAAATGGCATTTTTGGCACATTTATTTATGAAAATAATGGAAAGTAGGAGAAAAGGAAGGGGAAAGGTCATAGGTTGCATGTGAGGAGGAAATTGAAGGAAAATAACGGAAAATGAAAAAAATAGAGGCTTAATTGACAAAATGGTCTCTGAGGATCAGTTTGTACCCTTTTGTCTATTTAGTTTTGGAGCTCTCTCATTATTCTCTCTCTCTCTCTCACTCTTGGACACTTAGAGTTTTCTTAGAGAATTTTGGCATTGGATTAAGAAAGGAAAATAAGGCAAGAGGAAGTAGAGATCAAGCAAGGAAGAGCAGGTTCAAGTAGCTACAACATGATTCTTTGTAGGTATCGATTTGCATGTGTATTTTCCTTGCTAGATTTGGCATGCATGGTATTGCATGTGGTTCTTTTGCTGTTATGGCATGGGTTTTGCTAGGTGTGACAGTGTTTTCAGCCTAGCCTTGCCATTTTCAGATAGCCATGGTGTGATGGGCTTTTTATGTTTTGGTTGAGATGGATTATCGGATAGATTTGAAGCTGAGTGAGGTGGATCTCCTAATTATAGAGCACATGGCCTAATGGTCCCTAAACCAGACTATGGATCACATTAAAGCCATTGGCCTAGTGACCCTTGAGTCAGACTGTGGGTTGCGGTAAATCCAGGATTATGTTGCCTTGGTGGGCGTAGGAATCCTTATCGTTGAATGGTGGGATATACGGTAAATCCAAGAGGTGGTTTGCTCTCCGTTGGGCCTAGTAATTTTAGGTTTGGGTATGCGGTAAATCTTCGAGAGTGGGTCTTAGTTTAGGGCCTAGTGATCCAGGTTTGGATTGCCGTAAAGCTTGAGAGACTGGGAGACAAGAAAATTCCTCACGATGTAGGTGGATAAATTTGGTGGCATCCATGCTTGTTTTGGCCTAGTGATCGGGTGGAGATCATGGTAAAGTCTATTATTACATGTTCATTGTGTTGGCTTAGTGATCCGAGATGGATTACAGTAGTGATGAGGGTGAGGTGGTTTAGCCTCGGGATGCCCTGGTTGGTTCTTTTGGTTTGAGTCCCACATTCATGCTTGGAATATGGCACGGGTGTGAATGGCTAAAAGAATATTTGGCTCAGCCATTCTATGGTTAGGTGGAACATGGTAGTCCCATCTTGGGTTTGGATTTTGCACCATCAATATGAGATTATTTCTCCTTGTATTTATGAGTATTATACTGGTTTATATGTGGATCATATGGTTGTGATTTCATTGGTATTTTTGTTGCTATTATGCTAGTTATGTATGTGTTTTATGACAGTGGCTATGTATGGCTCTCATCATGTTTTTACTTGTAAATGAATGGAAAATCTATATACCACCTAATAGATGATAATGCAACAAATGATATGAGGGAACAATGGTTCTTAGAAATTCTCAGATAAGTATGAGATCCCTATGCTTAAATATGTTGTTTACACTTGTAGATTACATATTTGTGATATGTTTGATGAAATTCCTGTCATGGCTAGTAGGGGTCTGGTTAAGGGCTTGTTCAATTATTTACTTTTGCATCATTGCTTCCCTGTTACATTACTCTTCTGAAGGTGTCATTCGATTCTAGTTAGTGACCTGGGCTCTAGGCCTGAAAAAGTGGCTCAAATGCTGGGGACATTGGCACAAAATTGGGAAAAATAGTCCTTGGACACTAGCATGCCTTGACATGAGAGCATCCAAATCCTCCTGGACGCTGTCAGGTCCATATCATGGGAGCGTCCGAGGATCAAGTGGTCTAAAGCCTCAGTGGACCCAGGGGCTAGCTACCTGAGGGGTTGGGATGGTTCCTGGGAGTCCTGTAGTTGATGTGGAAGGTCTATATGTTGTGTTTCTGTCGATTCCACTTCCTTAAGGTCACATAGGAGGTTGAATCTAATCATAGTAGCATCTCGTCACATGTTTACCCTGGTTGTTCGGTTACTTGGGTAGATAGGGGAGGCGGGTGTTACACATACACCCATGAACTTGAACCTGCCAAAAATTCATTTAGATGTGCTCAAATATACAAATAGAGGTCACCATTGGATCCAAAATGTCCATAAAGCCCTAGGTAGACTCTTCTTGAGCTCTAAGAGGACAAAAATTAAAATATATGGCTCTTCAAACTCTCCATGTAGTTTTATTGTTATTTGTCCTACAAATCAGACTAATAGTCAAATTGTCCTACAAAGTTGCCCTGTTTTCCGCTGCGGAGGCGACAAATTCGCCCACCAAAGGTACAATTTGTTAGATAATTAAATTGCCCAATCACCCTTGTGTGTGAAAAACCAAGCCACATGGGCCATGTGGGCGCGGGTTGGGCCTTAACGCCCACCCCCACCGACTTAGCACCTTAACTGTTGGGTTGTGGTCATATTAAATTCCACAGGATCGAGGGTCGGGCCAACGGCCTGCCCTTCTTGTCAGAGCCCCTTAACTATCGTGCATCAGGTCATATGGTTGTGACGGGACCAAGGATTGGCCCCCTTATAAGCACCCATTTGTTGGGCCCCTTTTCTCCATGCTCATGGTCATATGTCGACCCATATGCCCATGGCTAGGGCCTTATTCCAACTCCCCACGTTCGAGTGCTCCAGGGCTTCTGTCATCGGTCATGTGGGGGCACATGGGACCAGGGGTCAAACCCCTTCATAATCACCCTTCACCAAGTGCCTTCCAGTTAACATCGAGGTCGTAGATGTGGTTGCGATCGAGGGTTGGGTCTAGTATCCTGACCCCTTCGAACAAATGGCATCAATTGAAACTTTGTATATAGGTTTTGGCCATAGTATTATAAGAACCACCATGAGGCCTAGTGGTAAGCCACTACAATGCCAAACAAGTGGTTGGGGGTTTGAATCCTCCCGAGCCTTTGGCCAACCATACTAAATTTTTATTGCGCCTAGGGGTGCCACGTGGAAGCCCATGGTTGGGGCACGTGGCAATGCATGATTGGGCCACACAAAACCAATCAAATTTGACCAAAACTGACAAAATAGAAACTAACATTTGTAAGCACCCGATTGGTCCATACCTGCACAGTCACCCTAGAAGATGTCATCTGTATGGAAGTCCAATCAGCAACCTGCTCATTTTTTAGTTGTTGGGCCAAACAATTATAACGAGATAACTTGAGCATACGATGTCGAATTGAGGTGAAATGAACGTCATTGGATTCAGAACAACAAACACTTTGACTTAACATTGGTTTCAAGACTTTCTAAGCACTTTCAGTTTTGAGCTAAAATTTGATCATCTTCCCACTAGGGACTTTTGGACTCCAAAATTTTACTTCTCCTAGTATATAAAATGAGGTTGAAACTCAAAATCACCCAAAAATTCAATCCAAAATGCTTACTTTTCAATTGGTTCTCTTCAAGCCCCAATCAAGGCACTCGACCTATCTTCTTTGTGAAGACCTATTGTCCTGTTAAGAATCGAGTCAAAATTATTATCGTTTATGCAGGAACAAAACACTGACAAGTGGACTCTGAACATTCTCTTTAATCTCATCTTTGCACAGTTCAAAACAAGTTCATCTTGAATTTAAATTGTTGAAGACAAACTTGACTCTATCTTGGAAATCAGAAGCAACATAAAACTTGTTTTACCATCCTCAAACTGAGCTTGTACACAAAATTACACTACTGCAAAAAATCAATGACATAATTGGCTTTGCCTACAAAAACATAGTCATCTTGTATAACCTTAAACAAATATTCTATTCACAACAAGTTTCATCTTGAATATTTGCATCAGTGAGGACATGACAAACTTGGATGACAACTTATACATTCCAAAAGTCCTTAGACATATGGACTTATAAACAAGCCAATACATAACATCAATGAAACATACTTGTTGTAGATAGTGACTATTATTGTTCACTTTATAAAAGTACCCAAACAGGTAAACAACAACAAGTAATTACAAATTTACAAAGCAACTTTACAAACAATCTACCCAATCTCTGTCTCTCCTAGGCTTATGGGTTCTCTTTTTGCATCAACTTTGCCTTGAAGGTTGCTTTAGGATTGTTGTAAGTCCTCTTTTCCACCTCTTGCTTCCCTTGCATTAGGTTGCACAATCTCTTTTCCCTTCTTGGAACGAAGCTTTGGATGTAATTTCCAACATCGTTCATTTCCATGCCCATGCATCTTGCAATGGGTACAAAAGAACTTTATCTTGCTCGCTGAAAAGGAAGTACTCTCATGTGAAGGAGATTCATCATGCTTGATGCCTAGAATCTGATCCATTCTTTTAACCATTACCATGCGTTGCTCACAGACAACCACACAATGGTCAAATGCATCACAGAAAGTACAAGGGTACATATTCCACAAATAGTCAAAATTACCATCATTTGGAAAACACCCATGAGATTTATATCTATCTCTTGGGCTGCATCTTTGACGATGTGGGGTGGATGATGACATGCAAGGTCCCTTAAAGCATCCTTCTCGCTTGAGAAACAAATGAACATTGTCACCACCATCTTGGTGTGACACATCATCCTCAAATTATTGTTGTGCCTCAAACTATTTAGAGCATTCTCCAAACTCCCTTTGACCATATCCCAATCCTTTATACTTTGGTATCTCTTGTACCATGATTGGATTGATGATCCCTTGGCCATTGATGTCGAGGCCTCCTCCTTTATAACCCATTTTAGAATGCAGCGTCATACCAATGTCTTTTGTATGTTGTTCAAATGCTACAAAGGAGTGTTATGAACATAAACAGAAGGAATTGTACTTGAAATGCTTATTACCTCCTTGAACTTTCCACTCATCTTTTCAACTTTTGATGATGACGACGACATTGTAGATGACTCTAGCCACCCAATTTTAGCAACTGGCATATGGTGAGAATCTTGGAGATGCTTGCAAAATGCACATGTGTCATTTTCCTCATATGGTCCATAACTACTGTGTAAACCATGCCCACATATTGGTTTCATTTGGAGGTGTCTTTCGTTGTCACAGAAGTGGAACTTTCAACAACTTATTCCTCAAGCACATGTTGTAACTGAAGTTGCATATGCCTCTTCTCCTCTAGCATTCTTCTCAACTCATTGTTCTCCATACGAAGAGCCAAACTCATCTCCTCTAGATCTTGAAGACTCTTCTTTCCCATTCTTGCAACTTGGTCAGATGAAGCTCTGATACCAATTGATTTGAAAATGGAGGAGGTGGTCAATTTCCTCTTCTCCAAAAACAAGGACCGTTCTCCGACACTTTGCAAGGAAAAATGGGTCTTAACACAAAACAGGTTTTCCAAAAGGTCTCTTCAAGTTATGAGTTAGTTTTCACATGTAAACTTAAGCATAAGAAACACAACATCACATAACTCATACAGGCATACATGAATAGCACAAAAAAGGATTTGGTGATGGAGTTCACCCCTCCTGGGCTACATCTTTGGGCTTGTCAACATATCTAGACTGCCCCATATATTCAATGGAAGAGGAGTACATAAATATTTGTTGATAAACATGTGGTTATTTCCCCTTCAAGGAAATGTTCTCCTGCAAATAACTCTCACATAAAAAAACATGATAAACTACAGTAATCATGAATACATTAGAAACACAAGGTGTCTCCTACAAAGACCCTATACTCCAACTGAAAATGAGCATGCATGAGCATATAAGCATTTCAATTCCACATTGAAGGAAAAATAGAAAACTTTCCTCAACCATACATAGTGAGAAAAGTATAAAATAGCTTAACCCTACAAATAACAATTGCTACAGTAAACTTCTGAAGGTAAGAAAACCCCTACAAGGAGATGTAGTAAACTTCTGAAGGTACTAAAACCCCTACAAGGCATTCTCCATGCAAAAAAACCTTCAATAACTACTCCAAAACATTGATTGATCCATACACCCATGAACTTGAACCTACAAAAATTTCCTTTAGATGTGCTCAAATCAACAAATAGAACTCACCATTAGATCTAGAATGTCTAAAATCCCCTACGTAGACTCTTCTTGTGCTGAGAAATGACAACAAAAAATTCCAGTTTAATTTGTCCTTGAATTTAAACTATGAATTAAAATTGAACTATATTCTCATAGCAACCTGTAAATAGTTAATTAAGTTTAATTAACTTGATTAGGAATTTCATGTTGGAAGTCTTTTGGAAGTCATGTAAGTGTTCTCCCTAAATTTTAGGGGTCCAGTATGAGTTTAAATTGAGTTGTAATTAGATAACTCAGTTAAACTAGTTCTAACGGTTTGTTGAACTAGTAGAGGATTAGCAGTTAGTTATTGCAAGTGCATCAAAAGTGCTACTCCAGATAACTGAAGATTTACTCATTCAAAGTTCATGCATGTCAGTTCTAAGAAAGACCCAGTTGAGACTTGAGTGCAGAGACAGTGTACTATCAGTCATATGATTTACTGAGTTGTAAATATCATGCATGCAATCAGGAAGAGGACCTAATTATGATTGCGCAGTTTTGGAAGCATGAATTCCCTTTAAATACGAGCTATTCATCCTAGTAATTGTGCAAGGAAATAGGGCTTGGCAGACAAAGGAAATTGGCTAAGTGTTGGCTAAGAGTTGGCTTGTGAAGTAGAGAGTTGAGCATACTTGTGCAGAATTATTCTAGTGAGAACAAGCTTTGTACCTTCACTCATATTTTTTATTTAATGCAATACAAATAGGCAGGTTTTTGAGAAGTGGCTTTCCCCAGGAAAACTTATTGTGTTATGTTCCATTGATTTGTCTTCTTCGTGTTCATATTGTTTTCATTGATCTATTGGCTTCTGCTGGTTGAAAATATAAGTAGATTCTTGTCCTGTGCTTTAGTAAATTGCATGAGCTTGTGAATCTACAGGAAACTCTACATGGTATTAGATCTAAATTCAATATACTAGAGGATATTTCAAAGTTTTTGTTTTTTGGTTACAGGTGAACATCGAATTTGCAACACATACTTCGGGATCGGCAGATGGCATTCTAAAATTTTCGGCTCGAGTATGCCTTGGAAGGCAACTCGAATTATATAGTCTGTAGGGACAGAATGGAGGTTGTTATGGAGGATAATGGCTTGAAGGAATTTGTTGATCAAAACATTCCTAAGCTAGTAGCATTAGATGCACATAATCTGGTCGAATGGAATAAGTGTGTGGTGAAGACGAGGCAGATAATCCTTCAGGGAGTTCGAGACCACATTGTCTCGAGTCTCCATGGCAAGGAAACTCCGTATGCTATGTGGAAAGCATTGACAGACTTGTATCAGAACAACAGTGACCAAAGGAAATTGGCACTAAAGGAAAAACTACGAAAAATCAAAATGGAGAAAGGCGAGACTATTCCAAAATACTTGATCAAGTTCACACAATGTCATGATGAACTTGGAAGTGTTGGAATCATGGTTGTTGAGGATGATATGGTGATTCTTTCTCTTTTGGGACTCCTAAAGAGTTGGCATATCAGGACTCTGTCAATGGTCGGGAGAAGCTGCCAAATTAGGAACGATTGTGGTTGGATTTGATACAGGAGGAGATGAGGAGGAACACCAAGGATGGCTCTTCATCAAAGACTGATGATGAAGAGAATTGTGCCTTAGTGATTAAGGAGAAGAAGGGGAAAGGGAAAGCTTCTCATTCCAAATCAGATTCTTGTCATGGAGGCATAAAGAAATACATGACGAAAGTGAAATCCTTTCATTGTCATGAGTTAGGCCATTTTGCTACAAATTTTCCACTCAAGAAGTCCAAGAAGAAGTCCTCGGGAGGATCAGTGGCTGAGGATTTGGCCTCTCAATTCGAATTGGAATTTTCCTGCATTGCATGTATGGTGTCATTAATGATGGGAAGTGTATGGTACTTAGATAGTGAAGCTTCATTCCACATGACTGGCGACAAGGATTTATTCAGTGACCTGGAGGAGAAATATCTCCATATGCATATCGATATGGGTGACGACGGGAGGTATAGTGCTACTGGATTGGGCACGGTTACATTTTAGAGGGAGCACAGGGCTTCACTCACCTTAAAGAATGCTATGTATGTGCCTAGGCTGAAGAAGAACTTGGTATCTATTGCCATGCTTGAGGATAGAGGCTATGATGTGATCTTGTCGAAAGGAAAGATGTTCCTTCGACACATAGCCACGGGTCAAGTAAAGAAGATAGGGATTCAAGTGAAGAATCTCTATAAGCTGGAGGTAGAGGATTGTGCTGCTTTGAGCAAAAAAACAGAGATGGTGTAGAGCTGAGACGTTGGTGAGTTGTGGCATAGGCGATTGGGCCACTTGCATCATGGGGCTTTGAAGATCATGTAGCAAATCTCCACTGGTTTTCCCAAAGGTACGCTAGAGCAATTTGATACATGCAAGGGGTGTAATTTGGGTAAATACACCAAGTCTTCCTTTCACGACAAAGACAGTCGAGAAGAGGCTATTCTAGAGCAAGTCCATTCAGATGTGTGTGGACCATTCTCGACAGCATCCACAGCCAAACACAAGTATCATGTTATATTTGTTGATGACTTTTCTCAAAAATGTTGGATATTTTTCATGCAGAAAAAGGATCAAACCTTCAAAAAGTTTTTTGAGTTTAAATCATTGGTGGAGAAAGAGTCGGACAAGAAGGTTAAAGCTCTACAGAGTGATAGTGGTGGTGAGTTTAAGAACTTATGTGCAGCGGAAGGGATTAAACAAGAGTTGATGAAACCCCATAACCCTAAGCAGAATGGGGTGGCCGAGAGGAAGAACAAAAGCATAGTAGGGGAAACGAGGGCGATGTTGCATGTGTTAGCACTTGAAATTTCACCTCAGGCTGAAAAGGCAAATCTCAAAGCTACATCAAACCATTTAGCCTCGTAGCTAGCCCTACGGGGCAGGAGAAGGCTCTCTCCTGTCGATCTCGGTAGATTTTCAATAGGAAGAGATGACCAATCAAGGTAACATAGATATTAGGCTAGTAAACTGATTTGAAGGTTGATTTGGGGGTCTTTTGGGGTTTTTGGTGGCAAATTGAGGAACTGCAATTTAGGGTGCGGGGATTGGACACAGTTTCTGCAGGGGGGTCTTTGGGGCAAGGTAGGAACCTGTATTGATGTCTTTAGCTGAAGTGGATGATTAGGAAGAAAGAAAAGAAGGATAAAGAGAGCAAACAATGGATTTGAATTCTCTTTAGACAACAGAAAACATAAAAATTAAACAAATTTAAAAGTAGAGCATGGCAAGCATGAATTCTGACTTTATCACTTCATTTGTTTAATACGCAGCAGTATAGAAAGGAAATGAATCACATAAAAAAGCTTACAATGACATGAAGAAACACAACATCAACACCTGAGTCCACATGAATCCCAAAGATGACTGCAAAACCCTGGTCTTCCTTAGCCAAAAATTGCAGAGATACAAGCAAAATATACAATGATAGCTCCTCCCTCAAGAGTCCAACCATGAAAATGAGCATGAAAGTACATAATATAGATGATCTAACCTCTTTCCCTGCCTCCATGGGTCGAGCTCACTATCCTAGGAGCTGTTTGAACAACTTCTAAACTAAGCACTACAAAATAGGCAGTCAAAACAACTTGCCTCTAAAAACTTGGAAACCAGTTCATACAGTCAATTTTACCCTTTTACATGAGAGAAACTTCTAGAAGAGTAAAACAAGGGTAAAAGTATCCAAAAAGTGCCACAAGTACAGTCAAAAGGACCACCATCGACCTCAGAAAGTCAAACTGGAGCTAAACTGCAAATTCTGGGCTGAACTGGTCAAATCTGGCACAAATTCCTCAACGGGTCGCGCACATCATCCTCAACGGGTCGCGCACTTTGGAGCCCTGTTTGGAGGCCTTCCCGGTGTCAGAATGAGGTGCAGGATAGCTCGTTGGAAAGGTCTCTGAGTCTACTTTCTAACCCAACTGGAATTTTTGGATTTGGAGGTCATTTGCCCAGTCAAAAGTCAATTCTCCCAAGACTACTTCTGCAGCTCAAAAAAGGGGCAGAAAGTCAAAATTTGGCTGTATTTTGACCTTTTGGAGGCCCAAAACTCCATGAAAACTCAAGGTAATGCATGGGCATATGTAACTTTGCATGAAAAATCCAAAAATGCTGAGTTTTTGCAAAACGGAGCTACGATGACAAAGGGTCTCACCGGGGGTGAGACCCGTTGAGAAGCCAAAACCTGTAAATTGCCCAAAAATGCCAAAAATGAGCCAAAACTTCCAAAAATTTTTGTGCTTGGTGCTGTGAAGAGGCTAGTGAGTGTCATGATGAGTAAGAGAAGCCTCGGCCAAGATGCGGAGGGGGTTGGTCTTCTTCTTCTTCTTAAGAGCCTCGGTCAACCTTCTTTGGAACATTTTCATCTTTGCTTTACAAACGTGCATCCTAGCCCAATAGTGGTTTTTCATATTCCTCAGCAGCCTCTTGTCTTGGTTGGCCTTCGCCAACAGCTTCTCCAAGTGTGCATTCACCCGGATGAACATTGACTCTCTCTCCTTAGGCAATAGGTCACCGAGCCTCCTACGGTTTATGACTCGGTCGCTGCGTATCCTCCATAGCTCATCAAGTTCCTTTTCCTCCTCTAATTGCTTGTTGCGCTGCTCAAGATAGTTGATAGTCCATTGAGCCATGTCAAGCTTCTGTTGTAACAAGCGGTTCTCCGCCTCTCTCTGCCTGATAATCTCATGAAGATCTGAATGTATATATGCAGGGATATGGGAAATAAGGGAAATAAGGGAAATACATGTGTGGACAAAGGGAAAATCATGGGGATTCTTTTGGGAAGTTTGTCCACAATGTCCTTTGCAATTTCATCAACTTTTCTTGTTTACAATATGCTTATAGTGAGGCCAGCTAGGGTTTACAGTTTTGCTGTTTTAGGAGGGGGTAGGGTTTTTTATTTTTTGGTGACTAGGGACAAGGGATGGCCTGCACTTTTATTTTCAACATGGCATGGGAAAATAGGGGAAAATGAACATGTGAGTGATAAGGGAAGGGAAAAACAATGTGCAAAGGGAAATTTCTTGAAACCACATAAAACCCTAGCAAATTTCAAACATCAACAAGCAGCCACTGAATGATTTTTTCACTTGCATCTTTGGAGGCTTTAAAACAAGTATGGAGGTCAATCATTCATCATCAACCAACAAAACAATTTGTAGAGAGCCTACCTCAACCCAATTTGCAAATTTGAAGGAGATTTGAGTGAGTTTGAAGTGAATTTGTAGCTTACAGCTCAACGGGTCGCGCCAGTTCATTTTTTGCACTGCAGGAGGGCTCTCAACGGGTCGCGCTTTTTCAGGAGGCTTTTGGAGGCCTTCCCGGTGTCGGAATCGGGCGCAGGATGGCTCGTTGGAAAGGTCCTTGAGTTAATTTCCAACCCAAAAAGTGGATTTGTTAATTTGGAGTTGATTTGACCTGTCAAAAATCAAATCAAAGTCACCAGAAGACTGGTCTCAAAAAAGTGCAAATGAGGTTGCCTGAAAGAAGAGTACGATGTTGCAGTCAACTTTTGAATGCCTTCCTCAACCCCAAATTGAGCTCATGATAGCTCACCTTGGAAAGATACTTTGAATGACTTACTAGAATCCCAAAAATTATCATTGCACTTACCCATCAAGTCAAATCATTTGAGGCACAAACTTGCTAAGTTTTGCAAAGTAGCAAAACTTGATTTTCCCAAAGTCCACTTCAGCTATGTGTCGTTCTCCACATTTTAGATGTGAGCATCGATGCTGCTAAGTGCAACATGAGAAATTAGTCACTTTAACTACCTCTCATGAAATGGTCACTTTTGACTTACTTAACGCAAATCCCATGATATCATGCACTGCGTGTCAAATCTCTAGAATGGTTCAAGGATTTTTTTAGCAAGCTTCTTGTGGCATCCACAGTTAAGCGCGCTTGAGCCAATGGGTGAAAGTCCTGGTTCTGCAAGCCCCGGAAGTGATGATTGATGCTATGTGATTCGTTTCCACAAAGTTTCAATCACTTCTTTGAGCATCACCCGATGCAATGAGTGCTGTGAAAATCATTTAGAGACTACCTCTCATGGAAATGGACTTTGTGACTTACCGCAGTTGAATCCCAAAAATGATATCTAATACAAGGAATTTTGTCGAAATGAAGCGAAATGAAGGGGATAGGGGGCTTCTAAATTCTTGAGGAAATTTTGGGAGTGGGGAGGGATGTTAGGAAGCAGAGGAAAGTGGAATCTCAGTGATTGAGTGAGGGGAAGGGGTCCAAAAGGGCAAAACACAGGCCCAACCTAGAAAATTGCTAGGTTGTAGCTAGAAACTAAGGTTTGTGGAAAAATGAGGAATTTGGCGGATCTAAGGGATGGGAAGTGTTTTATAAGGTACTTTAAGGATAGGGGAAGGTGTATGAACATCAGGATATGAGTTTTTCTGATTATTTAGCAGCCCAAGAGAAATTGCCTTCAAAACCCTAGGAGAGGGAAATGACCTTGCCTAGGCACAACTGAAGCATGAACAAGGTGTACAATGACTCATTAGACACTGACATGATAATGACAACCCTCTGAATGATGATAGGCTCAGATGAATGATGACATGGACTGACATTTGGGCAAAGCCTAGACCTAATGCCTAGTGACCAAATTTTGCTTGAAGACTCACTGAAATGACAAAATTTGACCTTGACACTTCAAAATCACTTTTTAAAAGCACATTTGATCACTGGAGGAAGGCTGGAAAGACTGACACTAACATTGGCTCCAATGGGGATGGTAGCTCCTTGGAGGTGCCAAGAACTTTAGACCTCTGGGAGAGCAGACCAGTGCCTCACAATCATTGGGCAATGGAGTCAAAAACTCAAGCTGAAATGCATGACTGAAAAATGATGACTTGATAACACAAATTGACTCTCACTCAACTAAAAACTGACTCAACACTTAAACACAACCGACAAACTGAAAATGATGCTCAAAGGGGAGCTTATTCATAACAACCTACTCTAACAGTTTCATACATCACCGGGTCAAGTGAAATGAAACAACCAATGTAACCAAGCAAGTATCCGATCTGCTGTTCGAATTCTCCACAAGTTCTCTCTTATGAATAACAAGAGAGAACTACTGAAAGGCAACTCCCATGACAACTTAGAAACAGATCCGTGGAATGATATGAATTCTCCATCCACCTCCAAAAACACTGCATAAGGATCTTGAAATTCAAGCACACTGGAACTTAGCTCATCCAATATATTACTTCTCTTCTCCTCATACCATGAATGCAAACTTTGATCTGAGCCTTGTGACGAGACCTCTGTTGAAAATGACAAAGAAACCGGCTGCCGAATCAAATTCATATCAGCACATGTTTCAAGCTCACATGTAGTCAATGGAGAAAGACTTTGACTGCAAACCTCGTCCAAAACATCAGCTATTGGATCATGAAAAACTTGAAAAGACTGCTGCAATCCCATTTCTATTGGTTCCATTGTGATTACATGATTGCCTACATGCTGCTCATTCTTCACTGAAGATGGACTATGCAAATTTCCCTTCAAATACTGAAATGATTCAAAACAAAAAGGTAGGGAACCTTCTTGTATCATTTGATCAAATATGTCAGCTTCCATGCTTTCATCTGCAACTTGACAACCAATGGCATTTGGGGACTGCAAATCTGAATATGTAAAGTCTGGAACAAGGTTTTTATTGCCTTCAAGATGGTCTAGATCAAGACTTGTTGATAGATGATTCCTAATTTCATGGAAGTTGTCTCTAATGAACTGACATGAATCAAAACAAAAAGGCAAAGATCCGCCACTTACTTCAAACTGTGCTGCACTTTCCTCGTCAATGTCATAGCTGATATGTGATGGCTGAACATTGTATTCAAGCTGCTGAAAATGAACTTTTTCCTTCCACAAACTAGCTACTTGTTTGATTGCAAAATTAGCCTCTGTTTGGAGAACATAATCATCATCATACTGATCAAAATGAGGCAAATCATCACTATAAAACACATCATCAAGCATGCATGTCATATCAATAGATCTCTCTTCTCCAAGGTGATCTACAAAACAATCATTATCAGATCTATGACAACTAGGGTAAGAAACAAAATGTTTTGGATCAACAACTTGTTCTTCTTCAATCAGCGAGCCATGGGCTTGAACATAATAAGCATTTCTTGCGTTGATCTTGTCCATCATCTTTTCTACTGCACTTACCAAAATGTCAAGCTTCACCTCTAGAGATTTTGATTCGGCCGGATCTATGTTTTTCATCTCTTCTTCTTTCAACCTTGCCCTTCGGATCAGCAGATGAGCCTCTACATTTACTGCATTGTTTTGCATCTCGTGAAGTGTTGCAATATCCCTTTCTCTCAACTGAAACTCCATCTCCGGATCAAAGGCACCCGGATAGTGCAAGAGAGCAGATTTAGGAGTAGGCCTTATATCAACTGGGATTGAATAATAAACTTGATTAAATCTGGCTGAAAACTGTTGTACTGTCTCCCCTGGCAATCTTTTCAGATGGTTATACTCTTCTACAATCAAGAGAAGGTTCTGTCCTATCATCCACCTGTCGAGAAAAACTTTGACAAACTGCTGGAAATCTGAGATGCTTGCATCAAGCAGGGCTTTGAACCAACTCTTCACTTTGGCTTGCAAAGAAAGAGCAAAAAGCCTTATACTAACATCTTCTTCATCAACTTCAAAAAGATCTAGAAAATTCTCAAAATTCTGGACATGTTGCTCAGCGTTGACATTCTTACATTCACCATCAAACATCGGCAAGTATAGATCATAGTTTTTGGGGAAAGCATGAAGAACAGAAGGTAAAACAAGAGGTTTATACCGATCTGGAATTTTACAAGGTGTAGGGGTATGTACAGCAGGTATAGGTTCATCACAAAATTCAGAAAAAGGATCTTGATCAAGCTTAAAGGCATGCAAAACTTTGGTATTCACAATCTTCAAAGGGAAAGAATCAACGGCAGGCCGAGGATCTTTTCTCAAGCATAATATACTTTGCAAAGCCTTCTTGACATTCTTGGGAAAAGAGAAGAAATAATTTATGACAAAGAACAAAATGTCTTGGATAAAATTCCAACTTGAATACCTGATATGTCCATGTTGTCCTTTCATGTTTCTGCTGGTCGGGATCATCCTCCAGTGGAGTCTTTGGATCTGATCTTGAAAATGATTTAGAGTCGCCAAGTGAATGATTTCAGCCTGTCAAGTGTCTGATCGTTGTTCACCATCAACAATCAGATCTGAACTTGATACATGTACTGGGGTAAAATGCAAATGAAGCGTTATATCCACAAGCTCACGGAGATTGACTGAAGCAGCGTTTATCTACTAACGCTGATGTAAAACAAGAGCGTTTTCGAAGGCTTCCTGGCGTAACTTCAGGCTCCGTCTAAGACTTATGAAATAACACGTCAATGAGCAAAGGTTTAGATGTTCTCCCCAGTATGGTCGCCAGTATGTTAGCACTTGAAATTTCACCTCAGGCTGAAAAGGCAAATCTCAAAGCTACATCAAACCATTTAGCCTCGTAGCTAGCCCTACGGGGCAGGAGAAGGCTCTCTCCGGTCGATCTCGGTAGATTTTCAATAGGAAGAGATGACCAATCAAGGTAACACAGATATTTGGCTAGTAAACTGATTTGAAGGTTGATTTGGGGGTCTTTTGGGGTTTTTGGTGGCAAATTGAGGAACTGCAATTTAGGGTGCGGGGATTGGACACAGTTTCTGCAGGGGGGTCTTTGGGGCAAGGTAGGAACCTGTATTGATGTCTTTAGCTGAAGTGGATGATTAGGAAGAAAGAAAAGAAGGCTAAAGAGAGCAAACAATGGATTTGAATTCTCTTTAGACAGCAGAAAACATAAAAATTAAACAAATTTAAAAGTAGAGCATGGCAAGCATGAATTCTGACTTTATCACTTCATTTGTTTAATACGCAGCAGTATAGAAAGGAAATGAATCACATAAAAAAGCTTACAATGACATGAAGAAACACACCATCAACACCTGAGTCCACATGAATCCCAAAGATGACTGCAAAACCCTGGTCTTCCTTAGCCAAAAATTGCAGAGATACAAGCAAAATATACAATGATAGCTCCTCCCTCAAGAGTCCAACCATGAAAATGAGCATGAAAGTACATAATATAGATGATCTAACCTCTTTCCCTGCCTCCATGGGTCGAGCTCACTATCCTAGGAGCTGTTTGAACAACTTCTAAACTAAGCACTACAAAATAGGCAGTCAAAACAACTTGCCTCTAAAAACTTGGAAACCAGTTCATACAGTCAATTTTACCCTTTTACATGAGAGAAACTTCTAGAAGAGTAAAACAAGGGTAAAAGTATCCAAAAAGTGCCACAAGTACAGTCAAAAGGACCACCATCGACATCAGAAAGTCAAACTGGAGCTAAACTGCAAATTCTGGGCTGAACTGGTCAAATCTGGCACAAATTCCTCAACGGGTCGCGCACATCATCCTCAACGGGTCGCACACTTTGGAGCCCTGTTTGGAGGCCTTCCCGGTGACAGAATGAGGTGCAGGATAGCTCGTTGGAAAGGTCTCTAAGTCTAATTTCTAACCCAATGGGAATTTTTGGATTTGGAGGTCATTTGCCCAGTCAAAAGTCAATTCTCCCAAGACTACTTCTGCAGCTCAAAAAAGGGGCAGAAAGTCAAAATTTGGCTGTATTTTGACCTTTTGGAGGCCCAAAACTCCATGAAAACTCAAGGTAATGCATGGGCATATGTAACTTTGCATGAAAAATCCAAAAATGCTGAGTTTTTGCAAAACGGAGCTACGATGACAAAGGGTCTCACCGGGGGTGAGACCCGTTGAGAAGCCAAAACCTGTAAATTGCCCAAAAATGCCAAAAATGAGCCAAAACTTCCAAAAATTTTTGTGCTTGGTGCTGTGAAGAGGCTAGTGAGTGTCATGATGAGTAAGAGAAGCCTCGGCCAAGATGCGGAGGGGGTTGGTCTTCTTCTTCTTCTTAAGAGCCTCGGTCAACCTTCTTTGGAACATTTTCATCTTTGCTTTACAAACGTGCATCCTAGCCCAATAGTGGTTTTTCATATTCCTCAGCAGCCTCTTGTCTTGGTTGGCCTTCGCCAACAGCTTCTCCAAGTGTGCATTCACCCGGATGAACATTGACTCTCTCTCCTTAGGCAATAGGTCACCGGGCCTCCTACGGTTTATGACTCGGTCGCTGCGTATCCTCCATAGCTCATCAAGTTCCTTTTCCTCCTCTAATTGCTTGTTGCGCTGCTCAAGATAGTTGATAGTCCATTGAGCCATGTCAAGCTTCTGCTGTAACAAGCGGTTCTCCGCCTCTCTCTGCCTGATAATCTCATGAAGATCTGAATGTATATATGCAGGGATATGGGAAATAAGGGAAATAAGGGAAATACATGTGTGGACAAAGGGAAAATCATGGGGATTGTTTTGGAAAGTTTGTCCACAATGTCCTTTTCAATTTCATCAACTTTTCTTGTTTACAATATGCTTATAGTGAGGCCAGCTAGGGTTTACAGTTTTGCTGTTTTAGGAGGGGGTAGGGTTTTTGATTTTTTGGTGACTAGGGACAAGGGATGGCCTGCACTTTTATTTTCAACATGGCATGGGAAAATAGGGGCAAATGAACATGTGAGTGATAAGGGAAGGGAAAAACAATGTGCAAAGGGAAATTTCTTGAAACCACATAAAACCCTAGCAAATTTCAAACATCAACAAGCAGCCACTGAATGATTTTTTCACTTGCATCTTTGGAGGCTTTAAAACAAGTATGGAGGTCAATCATTCATCATCAACCAACAAAACAATTTTTAGAGAGCCTACCTCAACCCAATTTGCAAATTTGAAGGAGATTTGAGTGAGTTTGAAGTGAATTTGTAGCTTACAGCTCAACGGGTCGCGCCCCTCCCAACGGGTCGCGCACCACTCAACGGGTCGCGCTTTTTCAGGTGGATTTTGGAGGCCTTCCCGGTGTCGGAATCGGGCGTAGGATGGCTCGTTGGAAAGGTCTTTGAGTCTACTTTCCAACGCAAGTGGAATTTTTTAATTTAGAGTTGATTTGATCTGTCAAAAATCAAATCTCCCAAGACTGGTCAAAAAATGCCAAATGAGGCTGCCTGAAAGAAGAGTACTGTTGCAGTCAACTTTTGAATGCCTTCCTCAACCCCAAGTTGAGCTCATGATAGCTCATTGGAAATATATTTGTGTCTAGTTATCATTTTACCCATCAAGAAAATCATTTGGCTAACCCAGCTAGGAGAAAACTTGATTTTCCCAAGGTCACTTCAGAGGTGTCTTTGATTCTCCTGAGGCAACGGAATTCTTGACATTTCTCTCAAACCATGACACCTGTGAAAAAAGTGAAGGATTTTTTTCTTCTTTGGAATGTTATGAGAAAAAACCTCTCTCATTTTTCCAAAATTCATCTTTGATTACTCTGGAACATCATTTGAGTGCGACTTGTCCCGATGTGTGAAACAAGGAATTTTGTCGAAATGAAGCGAAATGAAGGGGATAGGGGGCTTCTAAATTCTTGAGGAAATTTTTGGGAGTGGGGAGGGATGTTAGGAAGCAGGGGAAAGTGGAATCTCAGTGATTGAGTGAGGGGAAGGGGTCCAAAAGGGCAAAACACAGGCCCAACCTAGAAAATTGCCAGGTTGTAGCTAGAAACTAGGGTTTGTGGAAAAATGAGGAATTTGGCGGATCTAAGGGATGGGAAGTGTTTTATAAGGTACTTTAAGGATAGGGGAAGGTGTATGAACATCAGGATATGAGTTTTGCTGATTATTTAGCCGCCCAAGAGAAATTGCCTTCAAAACCCTAGGAGAGGGAAATGACCTTGCCTAGGCACAACTGAAGCATGAACAAGGTGTACAATGACTCATTAGACACTGACATGATAATGAAAACCCTCTGAATGATGATAGGCTCAGCTTAATGATGACATGGACTGACATTTGGGCAAAGCCTAGACCTAATGCCTAGTGACCAAATTTTGCTTGAAGACTCACTGAAATGACAAAATTTGACCTTGACACTTCAAAATCACTTTTTAAGAGCACATTTGATCACTGGAGGAAGGCTGGAAAGACTGACACTAACAGCATGATCAGGTTATCCCACTACACTTGTGGGATGAGGCATGCAACATAGCGGTTTATGTTCAGAACCATAGCCTACATCAGATACGTGGGATGAAGACACCAAAGGAGGCTTATTTCGGTAAGAGGCTAGATGTTTGTCACTTCAGTATTTTTGGGGCATCGGTATATTGCCATGTGACCAAAGATGCACGAAAGAAGCTTAAGCTGACATCTGAGTTGGGGATATTTTGGGGTACACTGGTATACCTCAAAACTATTGGGTGTACTTGCCGACCAACATGATGACAGTGGTTCGTAGGGATGTCAGATTCAAAGAGGAGAAGGCCATGCGAGTTTCCCTTGAGAGGGAACTTAAGCTACATGCGGTTGAGGAGCTTTTAGCTCCTAAGGTTGAGGAGCCTCAAATTGATGTGGAGCAGCCACATGTAGAGGATTCGAGAGTGGATACATTGACTCAGGAAGAGTCTTCCGGAGATGGGAGAAAGCGCACCAGAGAGGTAGAAAGATTGTTGTCGGATGCTAGAGAGAATGTGGGAGCACCCACATCACAGCGTAGGCATAGGAGGTCACCTGACAAGTACATTGGATGCATGGCTCTTATGAGCAGATGTGTTGTAACAGAGCCATCTTCCTTTGAGGAAGCAATGTAATAGTCGATTTGGGTTGATGCCATGGTGGAGGATTATGACTCCATAGTTCGTAACAGTGTTTGGGATGTAGTCCCGAGACCAGAGAATAAGTCCGTGGTGAGCTGCCATTGGCTTTAGAAGGTAAAGAAAGTTTCATATGGTAGTGTGGAGAAGCATAAGGCTAGATTTGTGGCCCGTGGATTTTCACAGGTAGAGGGGATTGACTATGATGAGACCTTTTCTCCTGTTTCAAGGTACTCGTCAATCAGATCTATATTGGCACTATCAGCGCAGATGGGTTGGAAGATACATCAAATGGATATGAAGATAACCTTCCTTAATGGCACGATTGAGGAAGAGGTGTACATAGAGTAGCTTAAAGGTTTTGAAACCTTTGGCCGCGAGTCACATGTGTGCGAACTTAAGAGAGCGTTGTATGGGATGAAGCAAGCACCTCATTCTTGGTACACTAGGATGGACAACTACTTCACTAGGTTGGGCTTCACAAAGAGTGAAGCAGATGCGAACCTGTACCACATACTGGTGGAAGGTAAACTTTTGATCATTGTACTTTATATTGATGATCTCATACTGACAGGTGATGACCAACTGATCAAATCTTGCAAGGAGGACCTTGCAAGAGAGTTTGAGATGAAGTACATGGGGCTCATGCATTACTTTTTGGGCATGGAACTCTAGCCCTAGAGTGGGTCTAGTCACAGCAAGACAAATGCAACAACTAATTTCCTTAAATAGTCATCGTTGAAAGAGCCTACCTTATGTCGGTGTTCGATGCAGTCTTCGTTACGTTGTTCCAGCTATCGTCTCCTTCTCCTTGATGAGTGATTCACCTGAAACAACATAAGAGAACAACGAAACACATAATAGAGCACAACAATGAACTATTTACTTACAGAGTCAAGGAACCATAAGCTAACAAATATATTTCATACATGATATAGGAAACAACCATTGATTGTATTAATATGAGCAAAAATAAATCTTACAACCATGCCTTGACGTCGCAAGCTTCCTTGAAGGGTCCAGTCAGTATGTCTCCAAAAGCATTCACTCTCAAAAGATCTCTCAAAAGGCTGATAACTCTCTCTCGCACCCAAAATCACTAGTATAAAGCTAAGGCAATCCACAACCAATTTCTACACTATCAACAATTCACACTGCAAACTATCAATCCAACACCAAGAACTAGCTAATTTGCTCCCTACCAAAAAACTAACTGATCATAGCAAGGGAGGATGCTTTTATAAGAGGAGGAGCCTCCATAAATGAGGGAGAGGGAGCTTATCTTCATGGGAAGTTACTCATAATGCGGAACCACCATCTCAAAGAAGGAAAGGTGAACTTCCTTGACCCAACACCTAGTTCCAGAACCACCCAGAAGCATTTTGATTGAACTAATTCACCATATCTGGGTCGTCGCGAGTCAAACACTAAGACTTAGAGACGACATCGCGAGGCAACAGTGTATTCAGAGCTACCGTCGCAAGCAGAATACTGATGACTTGCGATGATCCCTACAATCCAACTGTCACAAATAACAGATGTACTCTTGCGACGGTGTCGCAAGGTTTTGGTTCACTTTGGTCCATCATCGTAGACAGAATACTGATTGTTACACAGTAATTTGTCACCATTGGTCACCGTCCCTGTTACCCCTTTCCCGTACTTTGGAGGACTCATTCTGGGACCTGTGAGCAGTGACATAACTTAAAAACACTTGCATTATGTTCCCCTAAGTATGGACTTCATGTGCCCTGAAGACACCTCCTGCAAAATATCCCTGAAAAGTGCCCTTTTTCCATTAGCGCGGGTCCACAATGTACTACCCGCGCCAATGAATGAGATCCTCAAAAGAAGGTGCGACCATTGGCGCTCTGTCTTAGAGTAACACCCGTGCCAACCAAGTTTGGAAAAGATTTTTGACAAATGCGCGCCCAGATGTTTTTTCCCTTCAAGTCATGAAATCTTTTGAGGATAAAGCTCATCTTCTAGATGTCGAGAGTCATCATCTATCCCTTACATCTATCCACAGCGGCTTTTTGGAGATAATGCCAATCCATAATGGGTGTCCTGATGCATTGTATCTTCCTCCCCTTCTCCATCTATAAAAGTCTGTCCTCATGCATTTGACAAGCTAGTTTTTGAGTAGTAGTGATAATGCTTGTCTTGAGTGATAGTAAGAGTCTTGGAGCATAGGGAGGTTATGCTGCCGGAAGTCTGAGAGAGAAAGGTCTATTGCAAGACATATATAGCTGCTCGCCCAGCCAGAGGAGAGATTCAACGTCAGAACTTTGGTTGTATCTTTCTCTGTTGATTATTCATTAATGAATGACTATCATTATGGTTCCGATCTTATTGTTCGCTATGATAATGTTTGATCTATATCCTTTCTGACTGATATATAGTTGTATTTAGTGGATTTTATGCTTGTATTCGCTTCGTTCTTTGCATGTGCAGGTATCCATTCGCGGAGATCGCGAGGATCGTGACCTGCCGGAGCAAGGGAACGGGAGTATCAACTCTTCTACGACACTAGCGTTGGACTCCAGGTTGGTTCTCATAATCCACTTTCAGTTTGCAACTAGGAACTTGCATGGTAGCGTTAATTGATTGTTGCTAGACCCATTTTGGGCTAGTGGGATCGCCTCTGTCCGCAGAGGGGATTTACCTCTCCAACACTGATGTCTTGCGACAATCTTGAAACATAGGTAAAAAGGGTTAACTTCAGGATTCATGAGCATGGTTGATCTTCTTGAGTGATGTGGAAGATATGGACACATATTTTGATGTATGACACAGAACAGATGCCATTCAGGGACCGACTGTACCCGGGATCAGGGGATGTGGGGTCGGTAACAAAATATTGTGTAACAAATTCCCCCTAAAGCATGAAGGCCGAGAGAGTGGGAGGGGTGAAATGCTTTACTAAACCATAACTGAACGGGAACACCATCGCGGAGAACCTGCAGACGCAAGTACAACTGATATCTTGAAAGAAATACATCTAGTCTAGGTATGGCCGCAACCATCCAAAACACAGATAGAATTGCTCTATGGTATGGACGCAACCATCCAATCGATAAGACCGTATGAAAATACAGGTATGGTCGCAGCCATCCAGAAAGACTCAGGTATGGTCACAACGATCCAATCAAAGGGTCATGTATGCAATCACGAACCAATCCACGCAACCTAAACTTATGTAATCTGAGTCCGGGGTCTTGAATCCCGACCTGTCCATCGTACAATTTCTAATATGCGAATAAATATGTTGAAGTTGAGCATACTAAAAAATATCTTGATTACCGGTCAATGGTGTGAACCGTTAACAAGCGCGAGAGAGACCACCAGTAATGCCAATGGTTCTCAAGGTACTGTTAGTACAATCCACAAAGTGTGAAGAATGATCTGGAGTCAAACACTTGCGGAATCACCCAATCGAAGGCCAATAATGCAAGTCTATCGTTGAATGCGAAGAACTTGCCATTGAGGCATGCAAGCTCCAAGGTACTCGAAAGGAGTCTCTAGATCAACTTCCGAGATAATGAGTCGATGTCGACAGGAAGCGATCCATTGCAGGAGGGCCATAATGTTTCCCACATCAACGACACGAGACAAAGGAACAAGATGTAGATGGATGAGACAGAGAATCAGAAGAGGATGGAAGGGTGCAAATTGCAGAAGGATTAAGCTCTTGAACACATCGATGACATGACTCCGGAATGTGGCAGAATTTCGGTACCAAGGGATCGAAGGTCATGCGGAGACACCAGGGGTCGAATGGAATGAGGCAAAATGAAGAACCCAAACCCCAAAAGGCCAATGACGAAGTGAGGATGTCCCAAACCTGGCGAGAAGCAACAAAGGTGTCGATGTTCAAGAGCGATAAGCTGCTATAGGTAATCAATAGAATATTTCCAAAATTTTCCCCCCACCATTGCTGGTGAGTACCCCAATTATTTTTGAAACACAATCTTGAATGGGATAGCATATTCTTGCAATATAAGTTTGTCCTTCAAACGAATCCAATCTAGTGAAATTTTAACGAGCCTTGTGGAGGAGAAGCTTGGGTCTCATCATGGCGATGAGTCTAATGTCATCAAGGTTTAGCGAGTTTGACATAGGGAAAACTCGAAGTCTTTTTTATATTTAGAGAGTTTGAAAAAACACAGAAAAGAAAACTCCAAATGGTCCCTTTTTGTACGTTTGTGTCTCTCAAGCCCGAAAAGGTAGAAAACGATACTCGAGAGAACTACTTGACTATTTCAGTCAAGGAGTACTTTTCGTAAATAGTGCCTCCAATCTGAAAAAGTAAAAAACTTACTGGGGACATGACATTTCATAACCATTAACGAGCTCGAAACGACAAGGGCTCAGAAACCTTTTCACGTTTCAAGAGTCAGAAAAGAGCTTAAAGTTGACTCGGAAAGGGTTGTTTCAGTACTGCTTGAGTATATAATTCAGCGTTGATCATCACTAGCGCTTAGAACACCTGTCACTATACACAAACAAAAACACAAGCATAAGACCTGTTTCACAAAAATACACGACTAACGCTCAAAACCCTAAATCAAAACCCTAGAAAACCCTAAATTTTGAACAAAAAGGCTATAGAAGAGACATTAGGGTAAAAAACAATTCACTTTGTGTTTTTCACTGTGGTAAAAAAACTTCAACCCTTGCATACTTGTGAAACTGAACGATCGATTCCGGGAAACTCAACGGTCCATTGCTCCTCGTGTTTCCTCCAGGTAAATATCCCATCCCTATCTCTACTTTTTCATCAATTTTACATGCAATTTCATGTTTTAAACCGACATTTGAAGAGGTTTTTTGAACAAAAAGTCTGCCTTGGTCGTCGCAGGTTTTCCCCTCGGGGTTGCGACGACCGAGAAATTTGCATAGGGAAAAATCGGGATCGTCATAGGGAAGTCATGTACTCCTGTGATGACCCGAAAATTTCTAAACTATGCAAATCGGCCTGTCGCAGCTATTTTAAAAACAGCTACGACAAGCATCGGGATCAAAGAAAACTTCATTTTTAAATAGTTTTGAGAGCTAAAAATGGTTGAATGGAATTTAATAAAAGGATTTTGGTCCATGCAGGGGTACAAAATGGCCTTCTCTTGGTAGGAATGCACTCATGATGATGAGGATAAGATGGGGGCAGCCGATCCTCATTGCCAAAATGTCCTACAAAACTGTGGGCTCTTAAAATTCTTCTTAACACCACTATTGAGAGCTCCACTGGATCTCTTGGAGTACCTTATCCGAGCGTGGAATCCAACGGAGAGAAAATTTATCATCTGTGAACAAGAAATCGAATTTGATGCCACAAACATCTATTTTTTGACCGGATTGTCACGGCGAGGGGAGAGACCTCACATGATGGGTACTCGAGTTACTGGGGACTCGCTAGACACTCTTATTGCAAGAGTGTGCCCAGGGGCACGAAAATCATCCACGAGTGGGAAACTGCAGATTACCTCGATGAATGATCTGTCATTGCGGGTTTTTCTATTCACTATCAATAGGGCAGTTGGCTCCCAAGCCCGACACGAGGCAACTAAAACTCAACTGTGACTAGCCTTGGACTGTCTAAATCCCACTATGTTTGACTGAGTGGAGGCCGTGTCTCTTAACATGAAGAGACAATTGACCAATTGCCATAATGGTGAGACAAAACAGTTTGGTTATGGCTCGATTTTGGTACCGCTCATGCTGGAGCTAGTACCAATTCTTCAGCTACAGGACATGCAGGTGGAGTGGCCAGTACCACGAGAGACTCGAATTACTCGACGGGCTCTTATGATGCAGCGAGGAGGTGGTGGCCAGCCAGTGTCATGGGGTCCTGAATTTATCGAGTGGATAAACCGTCAGTAGGTCGTAGTCGAGGATTGGCCATATGCGGGGATGGACTTCAGAGGCGACCCAGACATGTTGCTTCCTCCTGGAGAACAGTGGGATGAGAGAGGTAAAATACTCAATTCGACCGACAAGCTTTTTGTAATTTGTTTTTTGTTGTTTTTGGATTTTAAATATACATGCCCTGATCATTATGTTCAATTCTTTGCAGATGTTGGACCTGAGAGACCTATAGGTCTTGCTCCTACTGCCCGGAGGGTTGCCAGAGAGATCGACCTACCACCTCCGGGTGGAGATGTTGAGGAGGAGATAGCCCAGAACCTAGAGGGCTTGATTGAGGGGATTCCAGATTACAGAGGATTCGAAGAGATCCCCAGACAGTACTAATGACACACCACGGGTGTCGAATAGGGTACACCAACTGCTTAGACGGGTGGTCCGAGCAGTAGTCTGCTATAGAGAGCATCATCCATAGTAGACTTCTAGGTTTTGTTTTCTGCAAATTTTGAGAGACATGTGTCTCGTGATGTAACTTGAACACACATATTTTTAGGACTAATACATATATTTTTTGAGTGCCTTGGTGCGCAACACACGATATACATCTATTTATGTTTTACTGTCTCTACTTTTTATGTCTGAATGTCTGTCTATGATTTATAATTTGCGTAAATGTCCACCTAATACATAATTCACTAATGCATCAGTCAATATACATAACATCTACGTAAAAGACAAAAGACACAATAAGCAAGAAATCACTTGACACACCAAACCAAAAAAGGGTACTTCGGTGCACAGGTTCATTTTTACACAAGCTCGAACCATGGAGAACTATGCTTGGATTTGGTTTCATTGTTTACACAAGCTTGAAACGAAAAACTATGCTTGACTAAGGTTCGCATTCCCCCAACATAATAATCCAATCGAGGTACATGCTCCCCAAGCTTCATTGCATTCAATGAGGTGGATGGAATGAAGGTTCAAATTACAAGATCCAGGAAAGACTCGACTAGGATTTGACGAGATCTCAATCAAAGACTCAATTGACAAAAGGGAGTTGTTTCATTTTTAAAACGAGGTTTACACAAGATCGAGAACCTTCCTCAAAATGCCTTGATTCATTTTTTAATGAGCTTGACACAAGATCGGGAACTATGCTCCATACCCCTTGTTTCATTTTTTAAATGAGGTTGACATAGGAATAAACTATCCTCGGTATTTGTGTAGTTTTTGAATGAAGTCGACACAAGACTAAGAATTCGCCTTAGAACTCTTGTTTCATTTTTTAAACGAGGTGGACACAAGATTTAGAACCTTCCTCAAAACTCCTTGATTCATTTTGTAACGAGCTTGACACAAGATCAGGAACTATGCTCCATACTCCTTGTTTCATTTATTAACGAGGTTGACACAAGATCATGAACTATCCTTGGACCCTAGTTTCATTTTTTAAGTAGCTTGACACAAGATGAAAACTATGCTTAGCACCCCTTGTTTCATTTTTTAACGAGGTTGACGTAGGAACAAACTGTCCTTGGTACTCCTTGTTTCATTTTTTAAACGAGGTTGACACAAGGAAAGAACTATCCTTGGGAGTCCTATTCATGGGCCATACGAGAACATGACTCCTAAGAGGTCTTCACTAGAGGGAAGAACCATTCTCTGGGAGGAATACATGTCATTGGGCACCAATGACAGATCGGGTTCCAATGCTCCCAGTACATGATGTACGAGATCATCTGCATGATCATCAACAGATGCAGAGACGGAACGGGTAGCCACATGATTCAACTGTGGTGGGGAAGGTACTACTGGAAAACAAGAATTGATAGGGGATGATGGTTGTACAGGAGGTACCTGGTGACCAAAGAACAACAATTGATCTATAGTCACAATTCTTCCGTCATGTGGAAAAAAAACCACACGGAAAAGTGAAGAAACAAGAGCCCCCATGACATAAATATAGTCACTACCAAGGAGAAGACGGAAATCCAACGCACCTTGGACAACCATGACATCTATACAGACGGTTTTACCTCCCAAAGTAACCGGGAACTTCGGAAGGATCCCCAAAGGTTGACTAGTTCCTCCGTCGAAAGCCAACAGATTTTGGGTGACAGGCACAAGCTGTGGGGAGCCGAAAGCTTGCCAAGTAGTGGAAGGCATGAGGCTAACCAATGCACCTTCATCCAAGAGAGTGCTAGGTACTACCTTATTATAGGCATGTACTATAATCTGGAAAGGCACATAAGCCGGGAGGTGGAAAGCAGTCAAGTGACTCCAATCGAAGGAAACGACAAAACTACTTGGTGGGGGTATCATATGATTGCCCCCATGCTCTACAGGAATTGAAGAAGGACCCTCTTGATCAGTCGGGATAGGGGGGTCGTTCTTTGACTCAAGAGAATCTGAAGAGACAAGAAGAACATGAGTAGTATGATCATTATGCTCTTTTGGAACAGAGTGAACAACTGGTGGTGAAACCAAGTCGACACTCTTCTCGACCAATGGTTGGTCGGAAACAGACATAACACAGCCAGGCTCAGGAAGAGCAGGATGGACAAGAGATGAATCTAAGTCAATCTCTTTGTCAACAGAGAGAGGGTCAGAAAAAAGCCTCTGATAACCAACCAGAAGTTGGGGTGAAGGAGCTGAAAGACTTTCCAAAACGACGGAAGCTTTATCCATGAGCGGACAAAGGTGAAGGAGATGGTCACCTTCACATACCCTATAGGGGAATCTAATCTTCCCTTTCTTCTTACCACTGCCAAGAGAGGGTGTAAAATTGACATGAGCTTCAGAGAGCGATGAAGGATGAGCCAGATCGTGAGACCATACTTCTAAGATCCTAGGAATACCAGAACAATCACGAAGAAAATGGTCATCCTTGCACAACTTACAAGGAAATTTAACCTTCTGCATAGGATCAGTAGGTTTTCCGACCGGAGGTGCACTCGAAACAATAGTTGCATGGGTGGCCTCTTGCTTAGCTAACTTCTTCTTCTTCGTCTTCCTCTTTTTCTTCTTAGCCTCCTGGTTACTAGATTTATAACTTTCACCAGGCGAAGTAGAAGAGGAGGGTGAGGAAATAGGGGAAGAAGGCGAAGGGTCAACCAGGGAATCATCATGGCGTGATTCAAATGTAGGAGACGGTGGAACAGGGGTCAGGATGCTCGCGACCACCGAGTTTGAAAACAACCAAACAGATAGACCAATGTTTAATCCAAGCAAGGACAACGTTGCCATATACGGAGCACCAGCATTTCCAAAAGAAGGAAAAGGACTAGGATTCCCATTTGGGGGGAGACCTTCACTGGTAGACTCTGGGAATGTTTCCACTGGGATTGACCTTGAAAGGAACTCTAACTGTAACCAGGAATATTTCGTGGGCAGTAAATTTTACAACATTGAAACAAAACTTGGCCTTTTCATATTTTGATAGTTGAGAAAAGGATGAAAGTTGACTCTATCTCTTTCAAGTTTTAATGAGCCTGAAAGGAAAAATGCTCAAATGATCCTTTTACTTTTAAAGAGTCAAAAAGGAATGAAAGTGACTGCTCTGGAATACTAGAAAAGAGGTTTACCAGACAAATCGCAAAATTTCATATACACCTTGGTGATCAAATGAAAGAGAAATGACCAAGTTCTTTCCGTACGGGAGTCAATCTTCCCGAATGTTGTGTTCGGTGCATTGTGATTCGCAAGGCGGTAGACTCGGCTTCCTATGGATAAAAGGATGATAACCTAGTGGGGTCTCCCAATATATACTCGACGGTATGGGGAGCACAAATCTGTACTAGTACCTATTGGATCACAAAAGGAGGAATCACCTAACCTTAGTGAAAACAATAGTACCTAGGTTTAACAACGTCGGAACACGTCTCTAGCCTAGACCTTTAGATAAGTGTGTGTTAGGTTCCAATGTGTTTTTAAGTTCATTCAATAGGTTTTAATATTTAATCTTGAATTAAGTCTCGGTTTTAAGGCCCTACTGAATCTGTTTCAAAAATTCTTAGGATGCCACTACAATGAGTAAAAAACCATTCCTTTCTATGAACAACTACCTAATTGAGGGTAAGGAGTTCACTTCCAAGAGAACAAAAACAATAGCAAGCAAATGCATGCAAGCAATCCAATCACTAGGGAACACAATGCATCAATTTCGCTTATCTCGCAATTACTATGACGAAAAATGAAAGATGCAAATTTCACTTTTCAATTCTTGATCATGAAGAATCTACTAATGCAAAATGCTTTCACTTTCGCATACTATATGAGTGCAAGGTTTTTGATTTTTTGGATTTAATCACAAACAAGAAAATGCGAGCCTGACTGATCAAAACAAATGTAATCTATGTTTCAATAGTGAATGGAAATCAAATCAACACATGAAACTGGTTCGATGACCAATCACTACAGACCAATCAAAATGAAAGGACAAGCAGTAATGGAACAACTTCAAACAAGTCAATAATATGGTTGTGGATGTAGTTCAGAATCTTGGAAGGACAAGCAACCCAAAATAAGTGACTTCTTGATGAAACTTCAAAAGGCTTAGGTCACACAGCCCAAAAAACCCAAAACTCAGACAAACGGAACCAAGAAGGATATACCTTAGCAAACACAATCAAAACAAGCTTGATAAGATGTAAGAGACAGCAGAGGACAAGCTACAATGGCCTATTCAGGAGGCAGGGCTATGAAAAGCAACCCTACAAGAATCGTTGCAGGGGTTAGACTAGCAACTTGAGACGAAGCCAAATCGTCGCAGGCATGACTTTAGCAACTGAGCGACATCGTTGCAAGAGCACACCTGTCTTCGGCGATGGTTTGATTTCAGGAATCGTCGTAGCTGTATGACGATATATCCACGACGTACAACTTGGTCAAAGAGGACAAGGGCGATTCATCGCAACTATTAAGAGCTAAACAATGACGATCTCACTAGATAAGGAAAACAAGGCAAACACCACTAAAAGACACCAAGCTTATCACTCAGACAGTGAGGTGGACTACCAGAGCTGCTCAAGTGATCCAGAACACTGATGGTTCAGTCCCAAAACAAAGAGACACTATGTAATTCAGTCAAAAACAAATCAAGAGAAAAACAAGAAAGGCATCCCCAGTGGAGTCGCCAACTTGTGATGTAGGTAAAGTTCCCTCTGCGGACAGAGGCAACCCCTCTAGCCCTAGAGTGGGTCTAGTCACAGAAAGACAAATACAATAGCTAATTTCCTTAAATAGTCATCATTGAAAGAGCCTACCTTATGCCGGTGTTCGATGCAATCTTCGTTATGTTGTTCCAGCTATCGTCTTCTTCTCCTTGATGAGTGATTCACTTGAAACAACATAAGAGAACAACGAAACACATAATAGAGCACAACAATAAACTATTTACTCACAGAGTCAAGGAACCATAAGCTAATAAATATATTTCATACATGATATAGGAAACAACCATTGATTGTATTAATATGAGCAAAAGTAAAGCTTACAACCATGCCTTGACGTCGCAAGCTTCCTTGAAGGGTCCAGTCAGTATGTCTCCACAAGCATTCACTCTCAAAAGGTCTCCCAAAAGGTTGATAACTCTCTCTCTCACCCAAAAGCACTAGTATAAGGCTAAGGCAATCCACAACCAATTGCTAGACTATCAAAAATTCACACTGCAAACTATCAATCCAACACCAAGAACTAGCTAATTTGCTCCCTACCAAAAAACTAGCTGATCATAGCAATGGAGGATGCTTTTATAAGAGGAGGAGCCTCCATAAATGAGGGAGAGGGAGCTTATCTTCATGGGAGGTTACTCATAAGGCAGAACCACCATCTCAAAGGAGGAAAGGTGAACTTCCTTGACCCAACAACCAGTTCCAAAACCACCCAGAAGCATTATGTTTGAACTAA
This sequence comes from Pinus tabuliformis, assembly GCA_031772625.1. Classification (NCBI taxonomy): domain Eukaryota; kingdom Viridiplantae; phylum Streptophyta; class Pinopsida; order Pinales; family Pinaceae; genus Pinus; species Pinus tabuliformis. Next base: position 1,374,564,733 of record CM062820.1, read on the forward strand.
TTCGCCATATCTAGGTCGTCGCGAGTCAAACAATAAGACTTAGAGATGACATCACAAGGCAACAGTGTATTCATAGCTACCATCGCAAGCAGGATACTAATGACTTGCGACGATCCCTAAAATCCGACCATCATAGAGAACAGATGTACTCTTGCGACGGTGTCGCGAGGTTCTGGTTCACTTTGGTCCATCGTCGTAGACAGAATACTGGTGTCTTGCGACGATCTTGAAACATAGGAAAAAGGGGTCAAATTCAGGATTCATGAGCATGGTTGATCTTCTTGAGTGATGTGGAAGATATGGACACATATTTTGATGTATGACACAGAACAGATGTCATTCAGAGACCGACTCTACCCGGGATCAGGGGATGCGGGGTCGATGACAAAATACTGTGTAACAGGATGACGGGGAGATGTTTGTGTCTCAAGGCAAGTATGCCAACGAAATACTCAAGAGGTTTCGCATGGAGAGTTGCAAGCCTATGGAGACTCCTCTAGCTAGTAACTGGAGGAAGGAGGATGTTACTTCGGGAGAGGTAGTGGAAACTACTATTTATAGGCAGCTTGTGGGTTCACTCATGTACTTGGTGAACACATGACTGGATTTATGCTATGCAGTTAACCATTTGATTCAAGCGATGGTTAGGCCTACCAAGATGTATTGGAAGGTGGAAAAGCATGTATTGAGATACCCCAGGGGCACTACTCAGTACGAATTATGGTACAAATGGACAGAGGTAGTGAAGCTTCAAGGCTTCATGGATGCAGATTGGGCGGGGAGTCCATTTGACCGGAAAAAGCACATTAGGAGGGATTTTCAGTATTGGGTCAACGATAGTTTCTTGGTACAACATGAAACAAAGATCAGTTGCACTCAGTTCGGCAGAGGCAGAGTACATGGCTGCAAGTCAGACATCATGTGAGGCCATCTGGATGAGGAAGATCCTAGTTGGGGTGTTTTGTTATGAAACCAGCTCAAGAAAAGATAGAAAAGATAGATCAACGCCTTAGAATTCAGCCTCTTCGAGGGGGCAACCTCCTTTACATTACATAAATGAACAATTCTTGGATGATACAAATGAAAAGGCCTCCTTTCTATATATAGGAGTCTAAGGGGTCATAACATAATCAGAGCCGACATAACAATAATAATATAAGGGCACAATAATAACAATAGTGGGCTTCTATGGGGCACATTAGTAACAATATGGGCACTACATGGGTACATCAATATAATAAGTGGGTTGTACTAATAACAATAAGGGGTTACACTAGTAGTATAGGGGCCTAACATGCCCCTCTCCTTCAAAAAGCGTTGTCCTCAACGCTTGAGTAGTTCTTGATGCTTATGTATAAAATTCTTGTCCTCCCATGTGGAATCTTCAGCGGGTAAGTTCTTCCACTTGATGAGATACTCTGAAATTGATTGATTTCGTAGCTGTCAGGTTCTTGTTTCTGTGACTACTCCAGGTTCCAATATGATTTTTCCTTCCTTTTCAATATCTGGCAATATTGTTTGAATTGGGATCTTTTGCAACTTTTGAATAAGTGGCCATACTTCTTTGTCCTTCTTCCATTCATCCCTTGCTTCGTTTATCCAATCTGGTTTGATAATAGAAATAGCACACAACAATGCTTCCACATCCTCATCCTTGAAGAGTCTTCCCATTCGGTAAGGTTGCCATTTTTTAAGTGCATGTAGTATTGCCAACATTTCCTATTGTTTCATTTGATTTTGCACCGAAGTGGCGCTATCCTTTAAAAGTTGGAGAACTTGTTGTTGATGCTCGATGTGATCTTTCACTGCTTGAACCTTTTTCTTCTTGATATGTCCTTCTATCTTTAGAGTTTGAGGAGTGGTAATTTCTTCCAATCCTTTACAAGATATGGTCGGATTCATTTCTTGACGACTGATGTGATCTTTCACTTCTTGAACATTTTTCTTCTTGATATGTCCTTCTGTCTTGTCAGTTTGAGGAGTGGTAATTCCGACCAGTGAAGTACAAGATATGGTTGGATTCATTTCTTCTTTCTTGATGTGATCTTTCACTTCTTTCATCTTTTTCTTCTTGATATTTCATTCTATCTTGAGAGTTTGAGGAGTGGTCATTCTTGCCAATAGTTTACAATATATGTTCTGATTCATTTCTTCTTCCTCTGGGGTCAGGTCCTAGCATATATCGTCTTCTTTTGATGTTTCTTGATCCTTTTCTTTCTCCTCTTCATACTCTATGTAAAATAATTTCTTCTCAGCACACTTATGACCTTTAGTGCATTTGCTATCACAATTGTAACAAAGCCCTTTTTCTCTTTTTTCTTCCAATTGTTGTGGTGTAACCCTTGTAGGTTGTGGAAGGCTAGGAGGAACAACGCGTCCATCTTTATAGTTGTGAGGGGAAGACTTCCTTGTTGCCATAATTTTACTTTCAAATATGTCACAAATCCCTTTTACTCTTTCCAATTCTTGTGGTGTTGCTCTAAAGAAGGTGTTGCTCTTTGTATCCTCATAATGTGCTATCATTTCCTCCGTGAGAATTGACCACATAACAAGTTTTTTACGAGAACAAAGCCCTTTATACCATAAAAATTGATCCCGTTCTAAATATGAAGATGCAATACATACCTTTTGTAACAATGCTACACCATGTAGATCAAAATATTGCTCCATATGAAGTATCTAATTTATCGGATCCTTGCCATCAAACTTCCTCATCTTGCTTTTTCTTGATTTTAGGACCTCGAACTTGAAACGACTGTAACTCTGTACTTGCAGATATTTAAGTTCTAAAATTTCTACCTGTAGTAGCCCTTTGTGTCCTCTTTCCAATGCCACCAATCTGATCCAAATTGGATTCTCCAAAAAAGAGTTATGCACAATCTCCCAAGATGACCTGATTATAGACCTTTCCAAAAGAGCGAACTTGTATGAAGTGCCACGTGTCAATTTTTCGACCTTTGGCTCTGAAAACTATATACAAGAAACTACAGTTCGTCCTCTTTCTTTACCTTCTTAAGAAATTTCAATCCAATTCTCAGAGAGAAAGTTATGACGATTTTCCCTAGGTCACCTGTTTTGAATGTAATTCAGGAGTCTGCAAAAAGACCAACTTCCTTAGATCATATCTCCGAAAATATCGCGCGAAAAGATCTGAAATTCAGACCCAAGGTTCAACGCGATTTCTTCTCAAATGGGTTTTTTTTTGCGACTTCTGAAACGTCACAGAAAAAAAGTTATAGCGAAAATTCCACGATGACCTGTTTGGAGCAGCGAAACCCTAGAATCCAAAGCTCTGATACCAAATGTTATGAAACCAGCTCAAGAAAAGATAGAAAAGATAGATCAACGCCTTAGAATTCAGCCTCTTCGAGGGGGCAACCTCCTTTACATTACATAAATGAACAATTCTTGGATGATACAAATGAAAAGGCCTCCTTTCTATATATAGGAGTCTAAGGGGTCATAACATAATCAGAGCCAACATAACAATAATAATATAAGGGCACAATAATAACAATAGTGGGCTTCTATGGGGCACATTAGTAACAATATGGGCACTACATGGGTACATCAATATAATAAGTGGGTTGTACTAATAACAATAAGGGGTTACACTAGTAGTATAGGGGCCTAACATGTTTGGTCAGCAGAGGGATCCGATAGTGGTTTACTGCGATAATCAAAGTTGTATCAAACTCTCTGAAAGTCCAGTTTTTCATGATAGGTCCAAGCACATTGATATATGATAACATCATCTACAAGATTGTGTATTGAGGCAGATCATGTTGTTAGAGTACATTCCCACAGAGGAGCAATATGTTGACATTTTGACAAAGGAATTGTGAAGATGTAAATTCAAGTTTCACAGAGACAAGATCAGTGTAGCAGATAATCCCTTTCTTGTTGAGAAGGAGTGTTGAGAAATGGCAATAAGAAATTCCATTTTAATTTGTCCTTGAAGTTAAACTGTGAATTAAAATCAAATTCTATTCTCATAGCAACTCGTAAATAGTTAATTAAGTTTAATTAGCTTAGGAATTTCGAGTTGGAAGTCTTTTGGAAGTAATGTAAGTGTTCTCCCTAAATTTTAGGGGTCCAGTATGAGTTTAGATTATGTTGTAATTAGATAACTCAGTTTACTGAGTTATAGTTAGTTAAACTAGTTCTAATTGTTTGTTGAACTAGTAGAGGATTAACAGTCAATTAATGCATTGGTGCATCCACAAGTGCTACTCCAGATAACTGAATATTCACTCCTCGAAAACTCATGCATGTTAGTTCTGAGAAAGACCTAATTGAGACTAGAGTGCATGGACAATGTACTATTAGTTGTATGATTTACTGAGTTGTAAATATCATGCATGCAATCAGGAAGAGGACCTAATTAGGATTGCACAATTTTAGAAGCATGAATTCCCTTTAAATACGGGTTATTCATCCTAGGAATTGCGCAAGGAAATAAGGGCTTGGCAGGCAGTGGAAATTGGTTAAGTGTTGGCTAAGAGCTGGCTTGTGAGGTAAAGATTTGAGCATACTTGTGTTGAATTGTTCTAGTGAGAAAAAGCATCTTCACTCATATTTTTGATTTAATGCAATACAGATAGGCGGGGCTTTGAGCAGTGGATTTCCACAGGAAAATGTATTATGTTATGTGCCATTGATTTGTCTTCTTCTTGTTTATATTGTTTTCATCGATCTATTGGATTCCACTGGTTGATAGTAGAAGTATATTCTTATCTTGTGCTTTAGTAAATTGCATGAGCTTGTGAATCTACAGGAAATTCTACATCTTGAGCTCCAAAACACTGAAAACTCACAAAGATATGGCTCTGCAAGCTCTCCATCCTGGGCATATAAGTACTTCAATTCCACATTGAAATACAAAAGAAAACTTTCCTCAACAAGACATAGTGAGAAAATATAAAAGAGTTGAACCCTACAAGTAACAGTTGCTGCATTAAACATTTGAAGATAAGAAAACCCCTACAAGGCCTTCTCCATGCTCAAACACCTTCAAGAACTTCTCCAAAACATTGATTGATCTGTACACCCATGAACTTGAACCTACAAAAAGTTCCTTTAGGTGTGCTCAAATCAAAAAATAGAGGTCACCATTGGATCCAGAATGTCCAAAAACCGCTAGGTAGACTCTTCTTGAGCTCCAAAAGAAAAAAAACTCAAAAAGATATGGCTCTCCAACCTCTCTATGTAGTCTTGTTATTATCTATCAAACAAATCAGACTAATAGTCTCACTGTCCTACAAATTCACCATGTTTTCCACTGCGGAGGCGAAAAATTTGCCCGACGAAGGTGAAATTTGTTGGATAATTAAATTTCCCAATAACCCCTATGCGCAAAAAACCAGGTCACATGGGCCATGTGGTCATGGGCTAGGCCTTAACGCTTGGACCCCGCCGGCTTAACACCTTAACTATCAGGTTGTGGTCATATTAAATGCCACGGGATTGAGGGTCGGGCCAACAACCTGCCCTTCCCATCCGAGCCTCTTAACTATCACGCATCGGGGCATATGGTTGTGAAAGGACTAGGGGTTGGCCCCCTTACAAGCATCCATATGTCGAGCCCCTTTTCTTTGCGCTCGTGGTCCTATGCCAGCTCATATGCCCATGGTTAGGGCCTTGTTCCAGCTCCCCATGGTTGAGCGATCCAATGCTTCTGTCATCGGTCATGTGGGGGCACATGGGACGAGGGGTCAGTTCCCTTCATAAGCACCCTCCACTGAGCGCCTTCCATTTAATGCCAGGTTCATATGTTGTGGTTACAACCAGGGACCGAGGATGGTAGACCGAGCCCTTCCCCCAAATGGTGTCGATTGAAACTTTATATACAAGTTTTGGCCATAGTATTATAAGAACCACCATGAGGCCTAGTGGTAAGCCACTACAATGTTGAACAGGAGGTCGGGGGTTTGAATCCTCCCAGGCCTCTGGCCAACCATACCAAATTTTTATTGCGCCTGGGGGTACCACATGGAAAGCCATGATTGGGCCACGCAAAACCAATCAAATTTGACCAAAAATGATGAACCAGAAATTGACACTTGTCAACACCCGGTTGGTTGATACCCGCACATTCACCATAGATGATGTCAACTGTATGGAAGCCTAGTCAGTTTCCCAATCAACAACCCTTCTCATTTTTTAACTATTCGACTAAACGATCAAAACGCCATAACTTGAGCATACAGTGTTAGATTGAGGTGAAGTAGATGTCATTGGATTTAGAATGACAAGCACTTCAAATTTACACTCGTTTCAAGACTTTCTGGTGACTTTCATTTTTTAGCTAAAATTTGATCACCTTATCAGTTCTCTAACTTTCCTTCCACCCTCTAGGCCTATCTGTATTTTTAGGTCTTATTATCTTAGTTGTATCCTTTCCCCTCCCCCCTTTCTAACCCTCTATAGTATCCCACACACTTATGAGTTTCTTCATCTAGCAATCTCCCTTAGCTTTTCCATCCCTAAATTTCAGCCCTTGTACCCCTTAGTAACTAATTTTTGTCCTCTATCCACTTGGTTGGTCACCTGGGTCAAATATTCACCACCTTCATTTTTACTAGGATTTCACTATGCACTCTCTAACTCTATCCTAAATCTCCTCTCCCTACCCTCGATGACCAAATGTAAATTATCTTCGGGATATAGAGGTGAAAGAAAGGGTAGAGTTGTCCCCTCTATGGGTCATGATGCCCTTCCACCTTCCTCCTAGCAAACTCCAACTCAAGAAACAACAAGATGAGACATGGATTGACATGTAAATGTTATTCCTAAAGTGGTCATGTTCACCATAGTAGAAGTAGAAGAATATGTCCAACAAGAATGTAGGTTTACTCATGACCAACATATTGAAAGAGAATTAAGGCAATGGATCCTCGAAAATAAGCACCTCAACCAGGTCTTGAAAAACCCCTAACATGCAAGTGGTGAATTTATATCGGCACATTAAAACTCTTATTCGAAGAGTTTTCATTGAATGATATGACACACAACAACATATCTTGGTCTGGATGGTAGAAATGACGAAGAAATGAGGAAGGACGAAGAGGAAAGTCTTTATCTTGGCTAAAAAGCAAGAAAACATCACCTTGACCCCTTTTATGAAGACAATGATTCTCCTCCACCAATCCAAGTGGACACTCCCACGTCATGAAATGATCAAGCAAGTTGGTTTACTAGTTTACATTTTTTGTAATGACCTCGTTTTGATTATGATTGTTAATGACTGGCAATGTATTTTAATTAGTTGTATTTTTTGTGTAAGTGATATTCTGGTTTCCCTACCGATAAGTAATGTGAAAATTTTGAATCTCTAATACTAATATGGTTTCCCAAGTGGCAAACTAGTAGTAAAGGAAAAATAGTCATGTATCTCTTTCTTGAAAGTTAATACAAATTATCTAACCTTACAAAAAAACAACAAAATTAAGATATGCAATAGAATTAGAATAAGAAGTACGACAGAAGAAATTATGGTGGGGAATAATCTAAAATTTGTTTTGTCCTCTAAAAACTATGATTTTTCTATGGTTAACACTTGCAAATAAAATGCATACGTAGGATAATTGTGAGAAAAGAAATTAGCATGAGCCAACTTGGTGCATTGTGTGTAACAAAGATGGAGAAAATATTAATCATCTATGTATGCATTATCTTTATACAAAAGAGGTATGGGTTGAAGCATACAAAAGATGGATGTTTATGTGAAATGGAGAGGGCACTCCCTTGCCACTTGTGTTGCATCTTCCTCAGCTACCTGATGCCTTCGCGTGAGTAGTTGATACTTGGTCTCAACGATGAAACTTCAGAAGGTGTTTCTTTCAAAAATGCACTGCAACATTAGTCTTCAACTCTCTCTTTCTCTCTTTTGGTGCATGAAGTCCCTTTCATTTCCATCCCCATTCAACCTCAAGTTGATGAATAAATGGATTTTCTCAAATCTGACATCTTGGTTTGCCAATTTTTTGGGTTTTGGCCACGACTTGCAGATCTTCATGCTTGGATAGTGAAATATTGAATACAATGAAAAAACTAGAAGTTTTCATTCACCCTTGTGTAAAGGAATTTTTTGTTTCTAAGTTTGATCATGTCAAAGATAGGGATTTGATCCTTAATTTAGGTTTGTGTTTTTGGGTTAATACAGACCTACACTTGAAGCCCTAGTCTCCCTCTTTTGATCCTTTGATAGAGGTTCTAACCACAACACATGTTTGGGTGAGGCTTCCAACTTTGTCGTTACATCTTTGTGGTTTACCCTTTCTTTAGGGCATTGGGTTTGCTATAGGAAAGTTTCATTTTGTCTCTTGTGTTGGCACAAAAATGACAGCAGGGTTAAGGCCCTAGGTTCGGGCACAAGAGGTCAACAAGGCTCTGTTGTAGTCTAGCACAACCCCTAAATTTTCACCTTACCTGAGAAGGGTAAGGAGTCTCACTCGAGGTGTGCCGCAACCGCAGTTAGATGAGGGTTGGAATCCAATATCAGGGGAACCATATCAACCGAAAGAGAACAAAGGATAGTAGCCTAACATGCAAAACAACTAGATCACAACAGCCTATTCATGCCACAACAAAAGACTACCTAAACAGATGCACATATAAAAAATTTGAGTAACCAACATAATACATGATGAACACACTATAATTCCATAACAGTATTCTTCATTAATATCAAATAAGCACATTACATAACGCTCTCAGCCTATTCCTTAGCAGTAGGATTCCTTCAGATATAATACAGACTCATACAATTATAAGCATGAAGTTGTTCTCATTGCTTTGCAACATAGGACGAATGGAAACACTAGGAGCATAATACCACTGACCAACGCCTTCTCCACTCTCCTCTATGCTTTCTATCTTCTTCTGCCAACCCGAACTGTCAGTTCCTTTTCCCTTGCTCGGTTGTCTTCATCCTCGGTTGCTCTTGCTCTTTCCTCGCTCGGTTGTCCCTGCTTCTTCCCGCCACTCCTTCGTGACTGCTAGTATTCCTTCAATCTCCAGCCTTCCCTCGATTGTCAGCTCCACAACTTCCTAACGGCCACTTCCGCCACTTGTTAGTAGCCTCTTTCTCCATAAAATATCCCAAAAATTAAGGCCCCAACATCTTGTGAGAGTAAAGGGTGAAATATTGCAACATATGCCAAAATCTATGTGAAAATGGATTAAATTCAACTTTGTTTTTCTAGCTGACATTATTTTGGTAAATATTTTTTCTAGACTAAGAAATTAGAGTATGAGCAATTATCCTTGCATTGTAGGGCTTGTTTTGAAATAAGCCATATAGCAGGTCAATGCCAAAATGGGTTTAAGAAAAGTTGAAAGCAATGGTGAGAATTCAAAATGGGCTTAAGAAAAGTTGAAAGCAATAGTGAGAATTTAAATCGATGAGTTGGTTCTACAAAGGATCACCATATAGTTTCACGGAATAAATATCCACTAATTGCTCCTTCACCTCAAGTGACTCCAATTTCTCAATAGTACAAGTTTCTCAAAGCCCAAAGACAAAAGATCGAATCCCACCTAACTCAAGACAAGTAAATCATGGTAAGCAAAGCCCTCTACCGACAAGTTGGGTAGTTCAAATTGATGTAGTCAAATCTCTAAAACAAGAAGACTCCTTAGTTCAAGATACTCTAGGCCTCTAAGAATTGGCAAGCACTTCACCTACGTTCAAAGAAGTCTGAAATAAAGCAAGGAAGAAGAAGAAGAAAAAATATTATGTAGAATCCTAGCCAATGGTGACAAAATGTTGGACTAAAAAATCAGTTTAATCGTAACTTCTTTTTTTTATATACTATTATGTAATCAATTGGTGAGAAAATAGTAAATACTCATGTAAGAAATGTTGGAATGTAGCTCTTTTAATCATTCGGCAAAATAAATCAATTACTTTTTCGTTGGGCATTTTGAAGATTTAGATCTTCCTTCCTCATAATTTTGGCAAACTAATAGTTCTTGATGTAAGTAAATTACATGTGTTGACTATAGATTTTATTTAATGTAAATATCTCAATTATCATTTTAAAAAACTATCCATAATTTTTTCACCATGTTCTTTGTTTCTTGCATTGTTTTATTTATGTTACTAAATAAAACTACAATAATATACACTTATGTTACTAAATAATTGTAAACAAATAACACTAGCAATTGTCCCAAAAGGTACAAAGAGAGGCCGATAGGATTATTAAATTAGAATTGTTGAATTTCTCTAGAAGAGATGTTGGTTCAAGCCTACAAGGAGCAAAGAGATTTGATGTTTGGAGTTCTATGATTTTTGGACACCATATTTCTTTAAATACAACTTAATTTTAGAAAAGTTCAAGCCCAATGCAGTTCTGCCATGCAGACATACACTTAAATCACTATTGGGCTTATGATATTAACAAATTCAAAGTAAACTGGTATACAAGAGAATGTACCAAGCTAAACCACAAGTTACACATCTTCAGACTTGAAAAAGTACATAACAATGGTTTGGGAAATCAATAGCGATATCATAATTGCTTTTCCTTCCACATACATACAATTGCTCCAAAGGCAAGGACAAGAAAATTTTCAGCTCTAGTGAGCACCAGTGGGTCACTAAAACGAGTGACACCTAATGGCTTTCACATTTATACAAGGAATTGGCAAGGGATTTTACATGGACTCCACTCAACTTCAGATAGCTTCAGCCAATATGCAGAGTGATTGAAATTGAACACAGCTAAGTAGTGACATTGGCTCACAATAATACACCAAGTATAAAATATTGAAGCTTTTACATAAACAAGGAATAAGAAAAATTATGAAGCTCAGAGAAGTAGATTTAAATGAATCAAAGCTTGCTGAACGACTATAACATCCATAGAAATAATCTTCCAAGGTTCTGCTCTCATGTACAAGATCTACACTTTGATCTGGACTACTGTTTGATACCAAATCATCATCAACTCCAAGAATTGCAAGTGATAGATGAGTTTGGATGTCACAACTCCCAGAGTTTTCTCCAGATTCATCCTCAATCAATTCATCTAATTCCATGGACATTTTCAATTGCCTCTTGGTCCAATAAGGTAGGTCATCTCCTTCTCCTCGTAGTAATTTCAAAATCTGCAAAATAAGTTACAGACAAACAATGAGGAAGAATAAGTTCACGTTCTTACATTAACATTTATCCATTGTTTGAAATTTGACAAAGCCAGTTTAATGCAAAGGTAAGCCACTTTATTAGGGGAAACTAAAGCTTTCAATTCAGATCTTGCAATCCATATTTCAGCTAGGATAGTGATTCTCAGGAAAGATATATACTCTCTTGATATTGGAGCGAAAGCAGATATGCTGGCTCTTCTTCCCTATTCAGGGAGGGGTAATTTGCATACTAAAGCTTTGGTTTGAGATATGATGTAATCTCTTTTGCTAATATTCAAAGAATATTATATTTCATTAATGGAAAAAGAGATTATTGGCAATTACGGCTTTGAATATTTTGCATTAATCCACCATCAGCATTCAGGGCTAACCTCTTTAAGGGTGATGATATTACAAATTGAACTACTGAAAAAATGTTTAGATTACAACCCTAAACACTAGATCTAAACACCCTTAACTCTATGTCAGAAGGATATCAACTCAATATTTCATGTGCCATTCTTTGTTATGGGCAAAAACAATTCTAGCACTAACTCCTCACAGGAAAGGAAATGTCTTCAAGCAACTAAATTTGACATAAGATCAGAAACTGAAACATATATATGCAACTAAAGAGAATAAGAGTAATTACTCTGTTCATTCGAGGTCGAAATTGAGCTACCTGTCTCAGACAACATGCTGCACCAATGACCATTCTCTTCATCTTGGTCATGTCATAAGCATCTTCAAAAAGTGGATCTGTAAGTTCTTTTACAAAGCCAGCTGCCAGTAATGGCCTTACCTAAATTTTGAAATTTACAAGAGATTAAGATTCTGAACCAAGACAAAGAAACCAAAAGAATCCAAAATTATCAAATACAAAACAAGCAAGGACACTAGAGCCCTACCCACATAACCAGGCTTTCTTGGCCTTTAGGATTCTTGTCATTGATTGGTTTTCTTCTAGTTATTAGCTCTAGAAGAACTACTCCAAAGGAATACACGTCCGTCTTCTCATTAACCTTGCCATACATGAAATATTCTGGAGCCAGATAACTGAAATATGATAGCATCTAGTTTTATGAAGTCTTGATTATAAATGACATTTATTTTCCTAAGGAAAGAGCTGGTGTAAAGAAAGAAATGGATATTTACCCAAATGTACCTACAACATCACTACATGTGATATATGCAGATGTTGTTGAAGCCCATTTGGCCAGCCCAAAATCTGACAACTATTCACAAAATATCTTTAGTTAACGATCCATCGAAAGACGATTTGCTAGTTAATGATCAAGCAAATCTTATTATAACATCTCCAACCAAAAAATACAAACAATTCAACAGAAGCTTGAGAACTTGTTTCTCTCACAAAGATCAAGATACCTGAGGTTCAAAGTCTTCAGAAAGCAAAATATTAGATGATTTCACATCTATATGGATGATAGGATGAGAACAACCTTCATGCAGATAAGTCAAAGCTTCAGCAATTCCAATGGACACTTTTAGCCTATCTTTCCAATGAGCCTGTGGCTTGTCTTTTCCTCCTGTAACCCAACTTTTTCTGAGAACTGGGAACAACGCTTAACACTAAAAAATAATAAAAATCTCCAAGGACGTAACATGATAAATGCATGAAAATTGGCATACTACATACCATAAAGAGTTTCTTCCGGACTTCCTCTTAGTAACAAGTTGTAGACCAAAAAGTACTCCTCTTCAACACAGTAACCAATTAATGAAACAATTTCTTCGTTATGGGAAAAAACAATTCTAGCACTAACTCCTCACAGGAAAGGAGACGTCTTCAAGCAACTAAATTTGACATAAGATCATAACCTGAAACATATATACGCAACTAAAGAGAATAAGAGTAATTACTTTGTTCATTCGAGGTCAAAACTGAGGTGGCTGTCTCAGACAACATGCTGCACCAATGACCAACACAAACCTGTTTGCAACCATAAAGATTTGAAAGATATTTACAAGAAAAGAAAGGAATCCTAGATAAAATCAATCCACAAACCTGTTGTTTAAACAGGGCATGTAAGGATCACGGACAGGAGTACAAGGTCTTAATGACGTGCTTCTTGAGTGAACAGATAATTGGGCTTGAGTAGATAAAGTCTATTGGTCATGCCTTCCATTATGTCTATCGATCCGAATAATTTTCTTAGCCTGAATAGAAGATTCTTCAACCACGCTTCTGTATTCTGCTCTATAACCACGAGACCTCTTGTTTTGGCCCCATTGTAGGAGAAGATCTCCTCGTTCTGCAACGCGATGCCTTGAGGGCTGGTTTTCTTGGCTAGTCTTTCTATCTTCACTCTTCTCACGGAACGATTCCAGAATGGAGTTTACGTATTCGAGAGCTTTCTGGTGGTTCCCGTTGCTGCTTGTCAATTACCCTCCTTTCGTCCTTACTGTCTTTCCTTCCAAAAGGGTACTGGAATGGATCCCATTTAAAATCCTTCCATTCTCGAGGTTTTCTTCCTTCTTGCATAGTTTCACGTGTGTCTTTTTTCCATTACTCATCGGCATAGAATCTGCGCTAGCTCCTTGATATCTGCACAGAGGAATCACGAGCGTAACATAAATTTTTGGCCACAGATTTAGTTTGTAGGTTGAACAGGACAAAATATATGCAACAGAACTTCATTTCAGAAGATATTTCATGGAAAAACAAACTAAAAAATCAGCTTAAAATGCAGTTTTTCTATGGGTCTTCAAAACATGGGCTTCAACCCTTCATATTCTCTACATCTAGGCTTGGATTAGCTAGGCAAATATTTCCTATATCAATTACTGATAGCCAAAAACACGCAACACAAATCTGAAGGGCCATCCCCCACATTTTCATCACATTTTATCTTAAACGGCCAATTTTCAATCACAAAATAAATACAGTAGGGAGTTGATCCTCAAATTCCAAGCCTGTTTGGAGAGATTGAATTTGAAGGACAAGATACAGAAAGTTACGGCACATATTTCTTCTCAAACAGTGTGGAAGTCTCAGCTGAGTCTTTTCTGGCCTTCCGACCATGCCCCAAAATAAGCCTTCACCATTTAGGTAAACTAAAATCGGTTCATGCACTAAAAACAATAAAATTTTGCACAAATATTTGATTCAAATAAGAAGGATTTTAATGGCTTAAAGCTCGTGATCTTCCCTCCTATACTACATAGAGACAAAGGCAATTGTCAGATCCATCCAAGAAAGACCTTCCTGGAGTTCCATTCACAAAATATTATAAATCAATAAGAGATTTCAACAGCCACTGTTTCTTCAGTGCTTTTATAAACAATAACCTGCCATGCCACAAGATGGTAAAAGCATTCCTAGTGTCGTCTCAATGCACCGCCACTCACAATAAAAGGATAGAGAAAAATTATTGCAGTCTTAAAATATGTTTGAAAATATCAAAGGTAAAGAATTTGGAGGGCTACGCTTGCAAGCACGAAAGAAATAGTCTCCTAAACGCCTCAGGTTCGACCCTGGTGCAACTTACACATAATACCTTCAAATATTTCTAAACTACAACAAGTATACAAGATTTTAGAGGCTGAAATTTTTCCTTTAACAGTAGACACGCACATATTACATATTACAAGGTTTCAGAGAATACGATTATAATGAGGGCCAGAAAACTGAAATGAAAACTTAAACTACACCACCGCGCAAAGGATCGCCAGAAATTCCCATTCTTAACCAACTCTGAAGTAGGAAACAAAGTATCAAGGATCCATCTGAACACAATAAAACAAAATAGTTAGACAAGTACCACCGCCAGAACAGAGTACCAAGCAATTCATTTAAATGGGTCGCCAATTAAGCTAACATTTTAACGAGAAAGGTGACACGTTACCTTGAAGTCCTGGGCAATTTCCCTCACAAGCCTTTGAAATGGCAGCTTTCGAATTAGCAACTCCGTGCTCTTCTGATACTTTCGAATTTCTCTGTTCAGTCGATTAAACAATTTGCAATAAGATACATATACTATAAAGAAAACATTGTAAACATATCGATAGAATCCGAAGCAAATTTAAACTGCGTGTACATACCAAAGAGCAACTGTTCCGGGACGATATCTATGAGGCTTCTTCACACCTCCGGTCGTGGGAGCAAACTTACGAGCAACCTAATTTAAAAAAGAAGCTTCATTATAAAATGCCACAATAAAAACAACACGCCTCAATTAACTCCACCGAAGATGCAATGGAAGAAATATAGGAAAGTCGTTACCTTTGTTGCGAGCTGCTTCCTCGGAGCCTTTCCTCCGGTAGATTTTCATGCTGTCTTCGTACGAGCAATGATTCATGGAAAAGAGCGATCTACAACACAGAGAGCAAGAACGAAAGCATAAGACCAAAGCCCAAACATCAAAACAGAAAATCCAAAACCACAACAAAAAATTACTATCAATCTCTTTCAAAAAAACCACTTTTAGGCAATGCAATCGCGATCACACCGCCTTAAATAAAATGGAGATTTTCACTGGAGTTTCCGCAGGGGTTTTGACTGGGGAAAAAATAAACATACATATATGTGATTTACATAGCCTTGCTTGTTATGAATTTTATGCAGTCGAATGTGGAAAAATGTCCACTGCCTGGAGTTTCTGCTGGGGATTTCACTGGGGAAAAAGTAAACATGCATATATGGGATTTACATAGCCTTGCTTGTTATGAATTTTATGGTCAGTAGACATATCGACTGCCTCATAGCAAAAACAGTATAAGCAGAAGAGATCTGGAAAGAGCCATTCAGGTTCTGTAGGGCTTTGATGATCATATGTAAATTGTTGTTACTATCTCTTGTGTATTAATAAAAACAGACATTATATCTAATAAATCCAGGGGATGTTAGTGGGTCCATTGGGTCATGGTGCAGCAGCGAGTTGCACAAGGATGACCCAGATTCAAAACCATTCTATCCTAACACAATTTTGACATGAATTGTCCATAGAAAACTCTGACGGAATAATCATCCTTTCACGCCCTCTCTAATCAATAATAATACACTAACGAAGAAGAAAGTTCATGGAAATTTGTGCACTTACATCTTGGAGTCAAATTCTCTCCGAGCTCGAAGACGTAGTGTCCATCTTTATCATCTTCACGCCATGGAGGAGAAATACCGCGCTGAACCGCAGGTCCCTTCTGACCACCGAACACAGAAGGCGGAGGATGAGGAGGAGGAGCACGCTCTAACCCTAGCCCTGCCGAAGAGGAAAGGATTCGAACCTGGTGCTGGGCATCATGGGCGCCACCATTATAGAGTAGCGTTCGCTGAGTCTACACACAGCCAGCGACCCGTTTCCCACAGTCAAATTTGACCCACTAGCAATCCAATCCAAACAACATACACAGAGTGAGTGAGAGCAGTTCAGTTGAGTTGGGGGTTTCTCGGTCTCTAAGAGGCTCGAACCCTTGACCCAATATCTGGAGAAAACCACAAAGACACCACAACACACAAACCAACCTCTTCTTCGTCATGGGGGGCAACGTCCCACGTCAATCTGGTGCGTTTCCTCGGTTGTTTCTCAATTTCTGCAACACATTCCGTGGCCATCTACAAAACACCCACAAGATTAGCCCTGCCTCAAATGGGTAAAATAAATATACTTCGCATAAAACCTCGTTGAATTCTGAGGGAGAACGACTATTTTTATGGGATTTTCAGAGCATAAAACTTGGCGGGCAAAATTTTTGAGATTTCGAAGATAGGCATCAAAGGTCTAAGGGACCGGAAAGAATAGAGCTCATGGTGAGGCCGCGTAAAATATTTTCATAGGACCATGAAGGAGAAAGGATGAAGCATGCCCTCCTGGTTTTCAGCCTCGATCTGATCTGTAACCGCACTTTCCCTTATTCTGTGATGGCTAGGTCGTGCACAACAGATTGCATAGCATAAACGGGACACATCATTGCAACAGTTAATGGAAGAGCAGGAAAACATTATTGCAACAGAGCGTGGAAGAGAACAGGAAGAGCAGAAGGCGGAAACAGGAGGAACATAAATGGTCGTGGAAAAAAACAGGAAGCGCAGAGAGCTGAAGAGGAGAAACAGAAATGGAATTGCACGACAAATGTCAACCATATGGCAGTTGAAGGTGCACGCCCGCTGTCAAGCAGAGAAACAAAGTGTAGACGAAAAGCTCACTCAAAGGAAGGCCTATCGGCCTAATAAAACTTAATTTTAGCTATAATTATGTAAAAATCAGCTACATTAAATTTTAAAATATGTAACTTGCTATTATAATTATTTATTTATTTGACTAATCACATAATTAATATTATTTATTATATGTTTTAGTTTTAACTAAAACAAATTAATTTTTTAATAATAAAAAATAATTTTAAAATAATCCATCTTTAAAAAAAAAATTATAATAATAATAAAATGTTATAAATGAAATATAATTATAAATTATAACAGAATTATTTCCCTATATAATCCAACCTAATTTCAATTAAAAAAATAAATATTATCCATTTGATAACTTAATCCCAAAAAAACATTCAATAAATGTTCTTATTATCTCTGCGAAGGCATGTCCAAAGCAAATGGGGAGGATTTCCAATCAGGGGTTAAATTTGACGCCCGTATGCCCGTTTTTTTTCTTTTTTACCCGTAAAATACGTTTGAGTTTTAAATTTCCACGTCATGGGCAACTTGCCATTAATTTCCAAAAACGTCATATTGACGGGCAGGTTTAAAAATTAAAAGTTTAATTTTTTTTTTTTATAAATTTCTTTTATATATATATTTAACCTTATGTCATACGGTATACCTGTGGGTCGGCGACAATTAACCCGAAAGCAATGGTCCTTCGGCGGAACGTATACAATTCTCACACAAAGAATATGAGAGGGGGAGTCGGGGACCCATTTATTCAGTAACAGAATCTTTTCAGCGTCTTAATTGGTAGGAAGGTAGAGAAATAGTTGGACCTCCGTAACAAGCGGCGGTTTCCACAAGCTTGTCACATACACTGAACGTGGAACGCGGACGCCGACCAAGTCGGTATAAATAGTGAAGTCACTGTCGCTGTAGGCTGTAAGTTGGCGGCCCGCGGGGGCAACTGCCAACAATGAACATGCAACTTGCAAGTTTAGAATTTACTGATAAAGGACAGTGATCGGATGGCATTCATTTCGCATTCAGATTTATCGCTGGAGCATTTACCACTGGTCCACTGTAAACTTACCAAATACCAAGTACCAGACTACCGCGGCCCGCGGGCCTGACCGCGTGTCCAAGATATGGAAAGATATGGAAACAGGAAACTTAAGTAACAAGTTACAAGCCTTACAAGGTGTATCGGTGATTGGATTTTCATTAAAAAATACAATTATGGGAATGTATGCTCGAGCGGCGACTGCGAGGGCCGAGTTGTCAACAGTTCAACTATACTTTTGCACCAGAGATCATAGATGCTACACAGTGAAAACCAACATCAACCCCGGTCCCCAATAGAGTTCTGGTTGTGTGTCTGGTGCGATTTCTGTTGGGTTTTCAGCTTCTGTCATCAGTTTATATACATCGCCGATTTGCCAGCGTTGCCAGGTTTTTGAAATCCCTCCCTCTCTCTCTGTACAAATAACAATAACAATTACTCTGTTATAGCTGATTTGTTTCTTTTTGTAATTTAGACGATGGGATTTAATCTAGCTTTATGGGAAAATATTTTCCTGATCGCTCCTCGTTATTATTATTACCTGCTCAAGACAATACAGTTGCTATAGCCCATCTTAACTTAGTCGGTTGTGTATTTTCTGGAGGATAAATGTTTCATTTCCGCTGGATTTGGTATGCTGAACAAATCTTTCAATACCCCTCAGTTATTCTGTAGTATCGGAACTCTATGTACATATTTAGAAAAACAGTTATAGTGTCCTTGGTGACTTGGACTGTTTTGTTATTTTGTAATACGAGTTATTACTTTTGATGGTTTTGATTTTTATTTTATAACATATGAATTAGGATATAAATTAACAGCAATATTATTTTATAGTATATGAGTATGAATTAGGATATAAATGGACGGTAATAAGCAGTTTAAAAATAAATAAATAATCTATTTAAAAAATAAATAATCCATTAGGATATAGTATATGAGTATGAAGCAGTTTAAAAATAAATAAATAATCCATTAAAAAAATATGCTATGCTTGATTTTATTCTTAACAAACCAGTTCACAGAGCACAGATGAAACTTGTACAAATAAATTTTAAAAGTCATATGATGAGCAGTTTAAAAATAAAAACGTCATAAAAAAATTCCTTGACGGGTAAGGTCACCCGTCAAATTTAACCCCTGTTTCCAATGAACCGTTCCTTACTACCTGAATAAAAAACGAAAGTAACCGAGGTGAGGTTAACTTGATCACAAGTCAAGGTCAGTCAGAAAACGACCTTTTATGGTTTTGCCTAAAATGAACAACTTGCACTTCTCAACGGTATAACTTTTTAATCCACTTGCCAAGTGCTGCGAAGATAAGTGTCTTCACGGTTTTCCAGACGAAGCCGTCAGCCCTCACGGTGGTGGGCCACTCAGTCAAACGGCACGTTATCTCTACGAACACGCCAGCATGGACACGTGGCCACTAGCAATTGTCAATGATCCTTCGCATTTTCTTTACTGCTCTAACCAATATTATCTTGCCTTCATTAATCTAATTAATCATAATATACAGCGAATTATTATTACTCAAAATATAATAAATCAACTCAAAATATAATAAATCAACGATTTAAGAGCTGGGTCATGGCCGCCGCTGATTAGACTGCCTTTGATCAGGTCCGCTTAACATTAAAAAAATAAACTAAAACATAATTTTTTTATTTGTTATAAAAGGAGAGAGACACGTTGAGCCTTCCAAGAGGTTTCATGGAAGGTCGACGGGACGCGCGGCAACAGGAAGTCTATTTCTTTGCTTCTTTGCCCTCTCTACGCTTCATTCATCAAGCTTTCGACTCCTGGTAAGATCTTGCCTTCATTTTGTTTGGTTTAGAGAAACTGACTAGATATGGGGACTGTTGTCCTTCCCACACGGGATTTTCTGGCTCATTATCAGAGCCATCCGACTGTTGATTTCTTGGGCTTCTTTTATCCCAAGAAATCATCCCAACATCCGCAATCGAAGAGGAAATCTGGTCATGGCCATGGTTTTTCTCCTCAGAAATCTAAGGTTAAGGGTGGAAACCCTGAGAAGAACCGGCCCTGGAAGCCCAAACCCCAGGAAGAATCATTTCCCGAGGTGGGCAAGAGGGCCGTCAACAGAATTCATAAAGTCGGTGACAGAAAATTTGGCCATTTTGATGACCCGACATTGAAGAAAGACCCGGCTAAAATTCCTCTATCAATGGGGCAAGTAACGATTCTGAAGCGAGGACAGTCATTAAAGCTTAACAATAGTAATAGTACAGGTCAGCTGGAAATTGCAGACAAGACAACGGGCCCCTTATTTGTAAGCGCCACCCAATCCACGCATCAAGATCCGACACTTCTTTCCCAGGATCGAACCATGAAATCAAGATCCGTTTTCTCAATGGAATCCGAAGCAGCGACTCCGCCCGGATTCGAAACTGAGATCGCAGAGGGAGGTAACAGCATGAAAACCCCCAATTTTCCGGTATTTATTTCGGAGAAATGGGCCGGTCCAGCGTTTGCGAATTCGCCCAGTCCGAGCTCCTTGCCTTTACCCAGTTTCTCGATCAAGAAATCCGGTCAAGAGTCGGCTGAAATCGATAGATTTGCAACAAGGGATCTGAGGCGCCTGCTCGGTCTGGATTAAGCAGGTTGCGTCTAGTTTCCCCGGTTGTTGAGGTCAAATGGCAGGTCTTCAAGCGCTCTCTGCGATACCAAGGTTCTTCCTATATTTTTCAAGTGGAGAAACTGGTCGCGTAAGCTCCCAAGATTTGTTGTGTCAAGATGTGGAGCAATTCTAACACCGTAGATAATGAACAAAGTAACTAGCGAAAAACTCATCCTCTCTGTCATAATTAGTAAGATTGAATTGAAAGATACCAATCGTTCCAGTCCCTTAATCAATACTTCAATACTTCTGTGTGATGCAGCAGAAGGGGAATCCACACAGAGAGCATACCTTGGATGGTAGGTTGGGTTGGCTGTATTATTTGAGTAATTACCATTATAAACCATTTTAGGGGATGTATGTGATGAATTATCAAACCATTTTAGGGGAAGCATGTGATGAATTATTGATTTCCGATTTCCTCAGCTACCGCTGCATTTTGATTACAATTTTCACCCCTTTTTAACAATTTACATTTGTTTCTAAATTTAATTACAAAAAATCATAATTGGTTGAAATAATCATAAAATTTGGAATTTTTGATAAAAAGATAAAACAATGTAAACCATTTTCATTTCTAAGGATCAACAGTTTTCTAAATTTAATAAAAAGTTAAAATAATCATAGAATTTGGAAACTTTGATAAAAAGGTAAAGTAAGAGAATGTAATCAATAAATTCTACAATTAAACATGACATTATATCATGCATTAATTATAATACTAGGAAAATGCAACGTAAGATGAAAATGATGAGCATATAGTCCTGGGAGAATCTGTAGGCAGAAAGCACAGTTTTCTATGAATAATTGAAGATTTTTGCTCTGAAGCATGAAATTCATTGCTTTTACAAGTTTATGTCAAAGCACATTCCAATTTAATTACTTCACAGTCCTCCAACCAAATCTGGAAATTCAGCGAACTCACTTTTGCGAGATTACCTCAGCAAAATAGTGACAAGCATCACCTTTGCCTTTTGGTAGTTTCTATTAAGGATCTATATTAAGAGCAGCTTGGAGCTTATTCAGCAACATTTGTATTCAGTTATTCCATGGTTGTCATTTCCTACCTAATCCTGCCATAGCGAGCAGTAGTCTTCGATCTGTGGTAGTTGGGTACATGAAAAGCTTCCCCAGATCTTCAACCTTGATTTGAAAAGCTCATCCATGTCATGAATTCTGCCAACATCCTTTTTTGCTCATTTGGAATCCTAATTGGTAAAACCACACTTATAAAAGTCTCATTTTGAGGGTTGGAGATACTTATACAGATTAGTTATGTCTATGAAATCTGTATGCATTCAAATATGATGATCAACAATAGCATTGCATCCTCCTCCAACCTCATTGACCACTTCTACTTTTTGAAGAGAATTTTTCAATTCATGAATACCAGCTTAAATTCTCTAATCTCATCTTTCTAATGAAAACGTAGAAATTTAAAATTTAAAATATATGCACAATTAACACAGCTGAACTTCTAACAATTTATGCACACCAAAAACAGAAATTCAAACACTCAATTTTTTACACAACGATTTACCTTGAAAAACCTCGCTGTGGGGAAAAACCAGCAAAAAAGGTTTTATTAGCTTTTAGGAAAAATATTACATCAATACCAAAGATATTACAACCAATCAACAGCTTCAGAAAGCAGTCATTCACTTATGCTTGGAGTGACTTTTGCTTAGTAGAGTCTGAAGCACGACCTCTTTCCACATCAACGTACGACCCCTTTCCACAACCCAGGACTCGACCTCTTTTCTTTTTCACTCGGCCTAGGGTACGACCCCCCTCCGAACAGCGAAAACTCGTACCAAAGAAACCTCTCACCCCTGTAAACTCGGCTCCTTCTCTATTGCTCCAACTTTTTCTTTTTCACCCAAGTCAACCCTCTTCTCTCTCACTTTGATTTCGAAAAATAATGTCTCATTCACTCACTCATTCTAATAATTTATAATTCTTAAAAGGCCAAACACTATGGGTCATCATTTAGCCTAAGTTTACATTAATTAATTAAATTAATGTCCTTTTCTAAAGTGAAACCTATTCGCTAAAATCGTTAAAATGAGTAATTACTAAGCATCTTCCCATCTCTTGACATAAAACTTATGTAGAAACACTTCTCCAAGCTACAATTGTTAACACTACCTCTTGGTGAAGAAGGTGTTCAACACCACCCCCAACTTGTCCCTAAAGAAATGAAGTTATCTTTCATCAAGGCCTTCGTGAATCGGTCCCTGACGTTCCATGACCCGCAGTACTCCACATCTATCTGAATAAGGCATCTCTTGGAAGTCGCGTGCCTTTTTCTTCATCAACCGTGCTCTCACATAGCCTCGACTCCCATACCGATCCCAGCGCTGCATTGGTTTTTCTTTTTATTAACCGGTCAACTAGTTTTGGGAAGTTTTTTGCTTCATGAACATATTCCATTCTGGGTATGGTTTTGTCTGCTTTCTCTGTCAGGTTGGGTTCTGCGTACTCGTTGCACAACACTCGGATACGCCCGCGCCTCAGACATATCCTTTCCGTTATCTGATATCCACATCTAAATTGGAACAGGCTGGTGTATCTTTGAACATGCTGCTACTGTGCGGTCTACCCTGAGAACTCCTACTGAGAATCGGAGTCCCTCTGGTTTTTCCGACGTCAGATTCCGGTCTTTTTTGAATTTTCCGGGCGATCTGTCTTGGCCTTGTTTTTCTAACCATAGGCTCATTTACATCCTCCATTAAACTGGACGATCTTTCGTATCCTATTTCCCTGACAGATGTGATGATCCGCGTATATGGGCATTCAATTCTCCTATCCCGCTTTCCCTCTTCTCCTTCATTTGGTCCTTAATTTAGTATTTTTTAAAGATTTCTGGATATCTCCATCGATCTTGTTGTAGATTTTTTTCTCCTATATCGTCCCATACCATTATGACATGAGACCATTCTCCTACTTGCGCATCCTTTTGGGATCCTCACATTGATTTCTTTTTTGGGAATCTATCCTTTACCTTCATGGAGCTTCCCTCTGACCCATCTGCGGAGCCAACCATGGTTCGTGCTACTATAGAGGCCAAAACATCTCATGCTAGATCAACTCCTCGGTCCGACTGGATGGGTTCGTTGGAGGCTGACATCATTCTTCCATCTACGACACATTTGCCTCTGGGCGAAGAAGCATTGCCTATCCAACGGCCCCACCAACGTCATCGACCTGTTAAGACCTCCCCTCCTCCATTGGCCTTAATCTTGGATGGTCCAAAATTAAAAGACATAATTGTTAGTTTGCAGTGCAGGGCACTGGTTGGGAGATGGTACTTCCCATCTATGGAAGATTCGCAAATCCGTTCATGGATTTTGGAAAGATGGACTCCTCTTCTGGGTTACTCCCCCACCATTGTTCGTCTCATGAACAACTGGTATAGTTTTCACTTTCTCTGGCCCCGTGACTTGGGTGCCATCTATTCGAGACCCTGGGTACATGAGAGGAGTTTCTTAGCTCTGCACAGATGGTTCATTGGTTTCAACCCGCTCAGATGCACGCCACAGAATAATTACATCTAGCTTAAATTGCCTGGACTGCCTCTGGAATTGTGGACTAAGGAATCAATGGAAAAGATTGGGAATGCTATCGGGCGTTTCATATATGTAGACTCCCGCTGTATTGGCGCCAGAGACAAACGCATGGCCTGGATATTGATTGAAAGAGAATACAGGGGCGATTTTCCTGCTACCATTGATCTAACTTGGGAGCTGTCAAAATTTCAGCAGTGCCTTGACTATTGGGGCATGCCTTTCAGGTGTTCCATATGTCACAAAACTAGACACCTCTCCTCAAATTGTCCTCGGTGGCCGAGCGGAAAAATGAAGAAGAAGGCTGTTTATATCTCCTCTCCTGCACATGATAGAGTTTCGGCGGCTTTTGATTGGCCTCTCCCTCCAGAGAATTTTCGGGCTCCTAATAATTCTGAAGTCGTTTCTCCTCCCCTGATGGGCAGGGCCCTCGATCGTTCTACTAGCCTCCCTCTATCCCGTTCGGTCTCCGTGGACCCTCCCATCCGGTCCTCGAATCTGTCGGCAGAACATCCGAGATCTTCTACTGTTTCCAAGTCACCTTCTTTGCCCTTCATCGACCCTCCGGGCAATACTTCGTGCACATTCTATTCGTCGCCGCCTCCCGAACCAGATTTGGACCTTGACATTCCACCTCCTCCCACTACTTCTAAACCCTCCGGTATTGACTCCGCGGCTGCCTCCACCATATACATTTCTTCTTCTCCCCATTCGCCCCCCCCCGCCCTCTTCCTATCCTGGAACCCTCGCCCATCCCCTCACATGGGCGATTTTCTGAGATTAGACCACTTCCACGCTTCTCTGCCCCCTCTCCTTACATCCCTGAACTGGGTGACCGTAAAGGAAAAGGGCCTATTATCCCGGTTTCACCTCCACCTTCTCCCCAGGCCTCTCCACATAATTCATTCGACTGAGACATCGATCTCCTCCTACAAAAGGCTTCACTTAATCTCCAGCCTCATACTGTCCATCGACCTTCACATTCCCCCTCGCCCCACATTAGCCCATTATCTGCGGGGAACATTACAGTCCGCCGGAAGGAGAACCGCGGCAGCAGGCACTTTCGAGGTAGAAAAGGAAGGCGGGACTCGTCAATCCGAGATCCTACACTGATTGACATTCCTGTGACTGAAGTTGCTGTCGACGTCTTTTCTGAAAATAGGCCTCTTAGAGCTTGTCGGCCTCTCGACGGCCCCAAATGATTGACATCTTGTCCATGAACATTCGGGGCCTTGGTGTTGAGCACAAATTTCTGGCCCTTAAACAACTTTTTGTCTCTTCGAACTCTAAAATGCTCCTCATTCAGGAAACCATGCATGACAGCGCTCAAACCATCTTATATTTCAGGCGAATGACGCCGAATTGGCATATGGTCGCTTCTAATGCTGAAGGTATGTCTGGGGGACTCGCTGTCTTGTGGGACCCAAAGTGGATCTCTGCTGTCGCATTCCAGTGCTTTGCAGGCATACTTGTTCTGGCACATCTCCGGGGTTCCCCAGACCCCTTCCATATTTTAAATTTATATGCTCCATATAAAAATCGATTCCCTTTCTGGAATCAATTGTTTTCATCTAAGCTCCTTGACATTGACTCTTTAATTATTGGCGGAGACTTTAACTGCACATTTTGTAATGAAGAAATCTGGGGAAACGACAGGAAGCATGATCCAATAGGGAGATTCATCAGGGAATCTTTTTTTCAATATGACTTCATTGATGTCCTGCCGGTTGAACAGGGACCTACCTGGGACAATGGCCAATCAAACAACTCCTATCTGGCGAAGAGAATTGACAGATTTATTTTCCATGAACGATTGATTGGAAAATATGGGCCTCCATCTATGAACATCATCCCGTCCTATATATCTGATCACAAACCCATTAACTTTCAATGGAAAAAATCCAGTTGCAGATTCGGTTACCCCTGCAAGTTTAACCGTACTTGGTTGGATGACGAAAAGTTCAATAACTTTATTAAGGATTTCTGGAAGCAATCTCATTCGCAGGTGATGGACGCTCCTAGTCATTTTATCGAGCGCCTACAATCCCTCTGATTGGAGGTTAAAAAATGGAAAAGAAAGAAGGCTGCCTCCAATAAAAAAGAGATAAAAATTATTTGCATATAATTAAAACGCTTATCTCTTCTTTTTTAAAATCCTTGTTTGCCGTCTCACATCAGGGATAGGATCTAGATTCTGGAGAAAAAAAACAGAAGATTTTAAAAGAAGAAGAGCTTTCTTGGAGGCTCAAAAGTCGGGCTTTATGGCTCAGGGAGGGTGACCATAACACCAAGTTTTTCCACAGGTATGCAAACAAGAGAAGGGAGATCAACGCCATATGGGAGATCAAGGACGAGCATGGGAATTCTCACTGCACTCAAGATGTTATTTCTAAAGAGGCTGTCAAATACTTCAAGAAGGCATACAGTGAAGATTCGGCCTGCGATTTTGCGGATATATTATGGGGATTAGACCCTTATCCCATCATGTTTGATGAAGATCTGAACAGTGCCCTCTTTGCTGCAGTTTCGGAGGAAGAGTTATTAGCTACGATGAAAACTTTCCAGAAGGACAGATGCCCCGGGCCGGATGGTTGGACCATCGATTTCTTCATTCATTTTTTTGAATTATTCAAGGACGACATCCTCAAGTTGGTTGAGGAGTCCAGAACACAGGGCATCATACACCAGAAGATCTCCTCTACATACATTGCCCTCATCCCTAAAAAGAAGACCTCTTCTACATTCTCAGACTATCGACCCATCTCTCTATGCAACGTTTTATACAAGATCATTTCTAAGACTATTGCTCTCCGCATCAGGAACACCCTATCTCTTCATCTGTCCACCGAGAAGCATGGGTTTCTTAAAGACAAAAATGTCTCTGACGTTGTGGCCCTCACGCAAGAATGCCTTCATATAATACATAGTCGAAATATCCATGCGGCCCTCCTGAAAATCGACCTTAAAAAAGCATACGATTGTGTGAGCTGGGGCTTCATTAGATGCCTTATGTCTAGGATTGGTTTGGATGTCAGGTGCTCTTGGTGGATCATGGCTTTTGTGGTGGATATAAATTTCACTGTCGTTATCAACGGCGTACCTACCCCCTTTTTCAAGGCGGCCAGGGGTTTACGACAACGCTGCTCCCTGTCACCGCTCATCTTCATATTGGTTATGGAATCATTGAGTTTGCATATCAAGAATGCTGCTCAACAGGGAAAAATCAAACCTCTCCCCATATGCAGGGGTATTTACTTGTCACATTCCCTCTTCGTCGACGACATTCTTTTGTCGGCCCTCCTGTGCAGAGAATCATGGTTATGCATCTTTAACATATTGGGGTGTTTTCAAAAGGCCACCGGCCTGATCATCAATGACATCAAGTCCTCGTTTCATGTCACTGATGTTAGTTGTGATATTGTTGCTTATATTTCTAAATTTTTTCGCATCAAAGCTCTTCCTATTAAAGAGGGCCTCAAATATCTTGGCTTTTATTTGAAACCTGTGAGCTATAAAGTGGCGGACTGGGCATGGATACTGGATCGAATTTACCACAAAATATCTTCATGGGAATTCAGAAGCTTATCGATGGGTGGGCGTGCCATCCTCACCCAAGCCGTATTGGTACAATCTATGGTTTACTGGGCTCTCCTGTTCTATATCCCTGCATCTATCATTAACAAATTAAACAGAATGATAGCATGTTTCATTTGGGGCGGTCAGAAGGAGAAACACAAATTCCATATCTGCAAACTCCCAAAGCTGACTCGGCCAAAATATATGGGAGGCTGGGGCATATTGGATCTTCACACATTTCGAAGAGCGCTCCTTTGCAAATCAATGTGCAAGGCGATTTTGGGGTCTTCCTTCTGGAGTTATGCTATCCGTGCCAAGTATATGAAAGGCCGTGATATTACTTACTGGATCAGACAACGATCCATTGGCTCTGCAAATGGCTCGTTCATATGGAAGGGCTTTAAAAAATTGGAATCTTTTTTCAAGGAAAATTTGATTTGGAAATTTCAAACAGGGGCCTCGATCATTATAGGCATCGATGATTTTGCTGGTATGGGTGAACTGATCCATATCCCCCCACGACTTCTAAATATTTTACGCAGGAGAGGTCATTTCTTCTGGTACAATGTTATCAAAAAGTGGGAAGGTGCGATCCCTGTCTGGAAATCTGCCATGGAAATAGGATTGCCTGATGTGCTTGCATCACTATGGAACGATATCATTTTGGCCTTACAAACACGTGGCTTATTCTGTTCGACAGACAGCGACTACATCATATGGAATGGACTTGGGGGCTCTGCGGAAATACTTGCAAGACAAATCTATCAACAGATACTTCACTCGGAATTTCATCCTCCAGACCACATCTTTCCGCTCACTTTCTGGAAAATTGGGTGTCCGATCAAAATAGTTATTTTTGCCTGGCTGGTATATTATAACAAGAATCTCACCTGGGAGAATCTCCAGAAGCGCCAATGGAGTGGCCCTGTAATTTGCCCCCTCAGTAAATCGGATTATGAAAACAATTTGCACATTTTCTTTCAATGTCCTCAATCCCTTATAATCTGGCAGCGCTTAACTTCAAATTTTGGTTTCAATAATGTCTTCGCTCCCACCATCCAGGAGACTTTCTATAAATGGAGCACCATGAGCTGCTCGTGGAGGCCGATATTATTAATTACCATCTGGACCATCTAGAAATGGCGTAATCAAATTATCTTCGAACAAAAAAGGGAACCATATACATATGTCTTTGAATCTATTCTTTGTTTATATGGAGCCCTTGACCGATCCCTTGATTGCCATCAGAGACCCAAGGACGTCCAAGGAATGAATCATCAGGCAAACGCTGTCTGTGGATATCCCTGCGCATATTTCGATGGCGCTGCCCAGAACAACATATGCGCCTGCAGTGTATATATTATTACTCAAGAAGACCAAGCTATTGAATTATATTGGAACGAAGGTCTCGGAAGCAATAGCAAAGTTGAAATTATGGCTCTCGCTGGTCTCATCTATTTCTCCGACTTCCTGGGTATCCAAAACCTCCATATCTACGGAGACTCCAAGGTCACCATTGACCATGTTCAGTCCAGAAACAACATTAAAAATATCCACATATCCGGCTGGTTGAGCAGGATCGAGAAACTGTGGAATAACAGGAAGGACTTCTCAATCTATCACATTGGCCGGGAAAAGAATAGAAAAGCTGATGCTTTGTCAAAACTGGGGCTTTCCGCGCCTCAAGGAGTATGGAGGATGCAGGTTATTTTGGACAACATCTCCTTCCAGATTCATGATTTTCAGTTGCCCGGTGCATAATCATCTTTTCTGGGCCGCCTAGTCTGGTATCTATTTTGTTTCCCATCCTATTCGTCTTATTATGTTTTTGTTGTTCCCACATACGTTATTTTAGGCTCATGGTGCTGTTAATTTGGATCTAATAGGTAGATATATCTAACATACAATATTTGTATTTTGTTTGAATATTGGACCACATAATATAAATATACTGCTTTTTTTCATGCTGAAAAAAAAAAGGTACATATTGCAACTTCACCTTGCCTTTCTATACACAATATTGGATGAATTGATACTTAATCTCTATATTTTTTAACTTGTCATGAAACACTAGATTTTTCGAGAGCTTGATTTAGATTTAATTGTCACATTGTATCATGGTCAACTCCAACCCCTAGCCAAACAACCCATGAGTAACTTCTAAAGCCAAATCGCCTCACATGATACCAAACTTGTTACCATGTACTCAACCTCAACAAAGATTAATGCAATTTACTTTTGTTTCCGATTGAACCAAGAAACAACTCCATACCCCATGCTAAAACAACATCCTGAAGTACATGTCAACTACACTGCCTGCCTAGTGAGCATCTGAATAAACCACTAGTTTTACTCCATCTCCTTGGACCTAACTCAACCCATACTCCATTGAACCACATAGATACATGAGTATGTGTTTCACAACGCCCCAATGCACTTGCTTTAGCTCATAAATTGACTGAGTGTATTGACTACAAAATGTATATTCTGTCTAGAGTCAACCAGGTATATAAGAGAGCCAATCAACTGCATGTAGAAATTGGGGTCCACTGCCTCTAATTTAGAAGCATCAATTTTCTTCCAACTGGTCACCATTGGTGTAGTCATAGGCTTGTAATTATGCATCCTTAATTGCTTCAAAATCTCCACAGCATACTTCCCCTATCCAAGGAAGATATGTTCATCTTTCTGCCACACATCTAGCCCCAAAAAGTTGTGCATCAACCCCATATCCTTCATCTCAAACTCCAAAGTAAGATCGCTCTTGCAATCTGCAATGAACTTCTTTGAACTTGTAAGAAACAAGTCATCTACATATAACACAAGAATGGGTAGCTCTCCTCTAACCGATATAGTATAGGTTTGAGTTAGCATCACTCTTGGTGAATCCCATCTCCAATAGATAGTTGTCTATCTTGGAATACAATGCGTGTGGTGATTGCTTGAGTCTGTACGGTGCTCTTTTTAACCTATATACGTGGGAATCCCTTCCCAAGCTCCTCAAATCCCTTTAGTTTCTATATATAGACCTCCTCCTCAATCACACCATTGAGAAATGACATCTTGAATTCCGTTTGATGGATCTTCCATCCCATCTCTGCAGCGATTGAATTCATTGCCCTAATGGAGGAATACCTAGCTACAGGTGTGAATGTCTCATCATAGTCAACCCCTCTCTATGTGAGAACCCGTTAGCAACGAATCAACCTTTTAACTTCTCAAGTTGAATCCACCAGTTGCTAAAACCCCAAAATTAAGGTGTAGCCCTTCACAACTTGCTAGTGAGCTACAGAAATTGAACAATTGCAAGAATGCACAATTTCCCCGAAGGGAAACTCCTCCAAATTCCAACAAAATTCCTTCCTCAAACTCCCGGCAAAAACCAACTCCAACACCCAGCAAAACAACATTGCTCAACCCTTGAAAAATAGTCAAAACTCTAACCCACCATAGTTGATCCTCCAATCAAGAACTTCAACTGCCTCTACGCCCAAGGAGTGACAAACTAAGTGAATACCTGCAATAAAGCTCTGTGGAAATCCTGAATTGGACTCCCCAAATTACTTCACTAGGGAGACACTCGAAATTCTCCAAAATGAGGGTGGAATTCCACTTGGAAATTCCTTGTGCTAAACGACAATGGTTGACTTGGCTAAGCAGCTCAAGCAAACTCTCCAATTATGAAATGAAATGCCAAATAGAATGACCAAAATGATGCTCTAACCTTCCTTTTATTGTTTCTTTTCGTTCCTCATACCATGTTTAGATTTTTCTCACACTGTGCTTTGATACCATGGTACTATTCTTCCCATGGTTTTATGTCCCTTTTTGGTAACCTCCACAACTTGTGTTCATTTTAATTTTTCTTCTTTTCCTAAGTCCCAACCATTACCTTTTCTCCAAAATTTACTTAATACCTAAACAACTTATTTCTCTTAATTTTGTTTATCTAAAAATATTTATCATTTGCCAAAATTGCAAAATTGAGAATTTCCCTTAGCAAAATTATTAATTGGGGACATTACAATCCTCCCTGCCAAAAATTGTTTGTCTTCAAGCAATCCCTGAACAAGTGCCATCTATGACTATTGATCACCACTGTAACCACCAACAATACCAAGGTCCCAAATGTACCACTGATTCATCCCCAATCTCAGCATTGTCCTGACATGAAGGAATCTCTTGATACTAGGATCCCAAGCCATCCTAATCAATGTGAAGCACACCCTACTCCATTCCTTGTCCAACCAGATACATGTACCCGAAACCCTCTGCATACTATCAATAAGTAGAGCATCATGATAATGTAGGACTACCTCTAGCTACCTATGAAGCTTCCCTATTGAGTAGTCCACCTCATCTCCAAGAATAAACTCCTGAAGACACAACATAATCCCTGTGGGGATGAAGTCTCTCCTGCACGAACTTCCCCTAGTATCCTCCTACTGACCAACCTGCCATGCTGGTGAAGTCCCCCACGCTAATAGAAAACCACTAAAACCCAATGGAAGATCTAAATGATCTCCCCCTGTAGGAACTAGATCACCCATAAGGGTAGCTGAATCGTGAAATCTTGTGATGCCCAGATCCCATGCCAGTATCAGAAGGGTGCCACCATGTTGGATTTGCACCACTCTGATTATGACATACTTCCCATCGTGTGGATACTGTATCCTCCTCTCCTGGAACCTGATGGCGAAAAATCTGTGAAGGCCAAGCTCATCTTGCCCTAACATCTCTATGATATCAATGTCTAGCCATCTACTGCCAATATTGGTTCGGAGCAATAACAAGGAACACTTTCCTTGCCATGTGATGAAGGCCTCAGTGCTCCCCCATATTTCAAACCAAGAGTGAGTTGGGTCACTCTCTTCCTTGATCCTGCTCGTCACAAAATAGAGTGACCAATCATCCAACGGAATCCCTAGATCCCATAATCATATCGGTTGTGGCAAAGTCTTGACAACTGTTGGTACGAACTCGTACCACGTCTTGGGTCTTTGCATGCAATCACTATATGTTCTCCATACATCCTGAATTAGACCTGTGTCTGCAAGATTACCTTGCACATTTTGTTGTCACCTTCTTAAAAGAGAGTTTCAGTTGTATAAAGAGGGCAAAAGAACAAAGATGTTTGGAGCTAGCCTCCAAGCCATATGCTATCCATGATAACCCCTAAAAATAATTTTTAGTTTGATTAATCGCATCTATCAGTTGTTGCTTAAATAGGTTGCTTTGTGCTTTCCAAATTGGAGATCAAAGGAGGAAGAACAGGTCCAGTTTAAATTGTTTTGGAGAAATTTTCGTATTCTCTAAAAACTATTTCTCTCACAAACCTCATTTTTTCCTTTGTTTTTTAAACTCTAGCCGTAGTGACCCATTTTTAACTCTAGCTGAAATCCCTTTGTATATCCAACTCTAGCCATGTTTCCCATTCACCTTTGAAATGTTTTAAAACATTTAGAAATCATATCGAAACCCTTTTTAAGCATCGGGACCCACAAACCATAATCGTTATCGGCCCCTTCCCTTTTTGTGATACATATCCGCTTGTCTCCCTTTTTAACTTTTTTTCGATTGTTATATCACATATCACAAAGTTCCCTGCCAATTTCCATATCCAAGTCTTGTCACCACTCCTTCTCGCTGATTGCAATAAAATCTCTCCTTTGCTGATATCGCATATTGCAAAGTTCCCCACCGATTATCATATCGCAAGTCCCTCCTCAGTCTCGTTGATTGTGATATTTCCTCTGCTTGCCAATTGCGATAAAGTCTTTTTCGCCGATTGCGATAATTCCTTCTCCTGTGATTGCAATATCAAAATCAAGGATCGCACAAGTCAAAGTCCCTCCTCCGCTAAAGTCCCTTCCAACTTGCGATTGCGATGTGTGAGAACCCTCCCGGATGCGATATTTTATGTGATACATTCTATAAACTATCATGTCTAGAACATCGGAAATCACCATAAATCAATGTTAAAGCCCCTTTTCCCTTTCTGATGGCAATATACAAGTCTTGGTTCTGGATGCGATATTTTATGTATCATGCTTTATTGAAGTTTCACGTCCGAACAATCGACAAACACTATGAAATATGGTAAACAGGCCTTCCCATGTATTGTGATTGCGATACCAACAGGCCCAGATCAACGGCCCAGATTGAATCGACTGAAGCAACGACCCATATCAACAAACATTAAAACGTCTATTTCGCTTCCGCTTAGTGGGATGGTGAGGGTATTTTTTGGCGTATATCTAGCAACACGGTCATCAAATAGAATACAGAGTAAATGAATACATGGAATCTTGGGAGGACTTGATGATCTAGCATGGTGTTCCATGCAGAAGGAAGACGAAGTACCACCCAGGCGTTGTTTGCTTTTGTACTGTGGCATTAAGCTGATAATTGACTGCTCCCAGTTTTGAAGAACGCACAATCCGAGCAGTAAAGGCAGAAGCGACGAGAAACGATTGAGTGACACATGTGGCCAAACCGTGGGAAAGCAACATCCTGAAGCAAAGACGATCCCATGGATGGGCGTGGAGATATTTTCTTGGCGTTTTCATCTGATTGTTGACTTGTTTTGTTATCGTGTAATGTGTCACCATTTAATGAAGCAATTAATCTTGTGTAGTCATTTTTGGGACACAGAATCATCCTAGACTAAGACAGCTAGTTGATCTGACAACTGACGCTTGGCTGAAGATATTTTGTTGTAATTACTGTTTAATGCTCCCCTCTCTGGATAAATAGTGGGAAGAAACACTTCACATAGGTTCAAAATCCTAAAGAAAGAGCTACATGTTATTTTCAAAACTGTATGACTTTATGATATGCATCTTTCAGAATATTAAAGAAATGGTGGTGATTCCTCTTTCGAGTACTACAATATGTTATCCCTCTGTTAAATTCCATTATGTTCATGTTTCCTCTCTGAATTCATGTAATCATAGCTGCTAGAAATGTTTCATATGTTCTTACAGATTCATTTGTATTGACTCGTTAATTCATGTGTATGTATGGATATTTAGTATTATATCTTTAAAATTGTGCTCCATGAATCATTGCACCGATCCTCTTTCATCCATTATGTCTACCTTTAACTCAGATAAGTGTATAATTCTGGAGGTTTCAAGCTCTATGCGATAAGTGTAGAATTCCTGGGGCTTCAAGCTCTATGTGATGAGTTACTCTATCTCCTTATTCTCTCTCATTGCTCTGCCAAAGCTTATTAAATTGTAGGTCCTTGAACTACTCGGCCTCCACTAGTTTATACATATATTTATGTGAGTTGTATATGTGAAGAAGTACCAAAAATACATGGCTTACGCCTTTAAATGAATGAACCAACCCATGCTGTTTATTATATATTTTGAATATATCTCTCTCTCTCTCTCTCTCTATCTATATATATATATATATATATATATATATATATATATATATATATATATATATATATATATATATGTGATGTCTCCAGTTTCCCGAGAATCATATGAGACACACAAAATCTAGATGTCCTTGGAACTGGTCTTGTAAGCAATCTGAGGTTATCTCTAGAAGCAACAACATCTTCTGGCGCTGTTGCTGGGGAACGTATTTAAGGATTTTCCCCCTGGGATACGACAAGTTAAACACTCTTTGTGTAGGTGAGAAAAGAAGTTCTGATTGCATCCTCATCACCTTGGCGACTCCACAAATCCCATTATCATTTATCATCCTGAATTTTAAAGAGCCTCACACTCACTCAAATACCTCTCAGTAGAAGACCCCATATGTATATGACCTAAAGAAATTAATTTTCAAGAGAGTCTGAAAGGAGAAAACTGCTACTACATATTCTACTGTCTCATCATTCTTTGAAGCCTCCTCACCCAACGCCCAATCCGCTGTCATTCACTGTTCAGAATTTACTCCTAATATCCTTACATACCCTGCTCTCAGTCTAACCACTCCAACCACTATGGTTTTGGCCCAAGCTCCTCTGGCAAATCTCAACCCCCCTCCATTAATTTAGATGGTTGTTCCAGGTTTCTTACTGAATAAATATGCCCCTCTTGATTTACCTCCACTTCTAAGTGCTATGCTTCAGGACTACCTAAATCTTTTGCCTAGGTTCAATGGAGAGGATGAAAACACTGCACTGAGACACATTGAAACCTTTTGTGCTTTTGCTGAGAATCTAAATGTAGAACAATTGGATGTGGTCCTGAGACTTTTTGTACAATCCCTTGATGGAGAAGCCAGAAAATGGTTTAAAGCCCTACCTAATGCCTCCATCACAACCTGGGAGGGACTTGAAAACTCTTTC
Organism: Pinus tabuliformis; assembly: GCA_031772625.1. Classification (NCBI taxonomy): domain Eukaryota; kingdom Viridiplantae; phylum Streptophyta; class Pinopsida; order Pinales; family Pinaceae; genus Pinus; species Pinus tabuliformis. The sequence continues at coordinate 1,374,601,147 of CM062820.1, forward strand.
ACACAAAAGTGGGGTGAAAAGAGAAATCATGAGTATGTCATCACAGAGTCCAATGCTATAAGGAAGAAGTCAGAAGACGATATTTTATAATTCATAAAAAGGTTCAATAAGCAATATAATAACCTGCTTGGTGAGATAAAGCCTCCTCAAGATGCCTCTCGCGTAGTTTTTGTGGGAACCTTTGAATCTGACTTTGGTTTTACCCTAAGAGAAAGGAAGTCTTGCACTTTGGATCAACTCCTAGTTGATACTCTCGAGGTAGAAGAAAATTTCACCTCGACATGGAAGTTAAGAGGTAGGGATGAACCTCTGAGAAGAAAAGGGGGAAAGAAGAAACATCCTCCTTTGGTCAAGCTAAAGAATCGCCAGATCTAAAGTGGGAAGAAATGGATAAACTCATCAAGAGTGTACTCACATAAGGTGGTGAAACTTGAGTTGGAGAATAAGAGTCTCCTGAAATCGAATGCTCAAGTTAACGACCGAGGTTATAACCCACAGTACAGAAGGCCACCATTGCAGATTCTTCAAAGGGAAAGAAAGGACTAACTTGATCATATACCTCCTCTATATTTAGAAGATGATCCTGATGAACAACCATCAGACATGCATGAGATGCAGGGAAACTTGTATTCCTATTTCTCCAAAGAAGAACATGAAAAAATGGCTCACCAGGAGATAAGTCAGGATAGAGAAGCAACAACAAATGAGGAGGAAATAGGTGATTATTGTAAATAGTTTTCGGATTTCATGCAAGCACAACTACACCGAAGGTATGATCTAATATCTTCAAGAAAGAGGTAGAGGGAGCTAGAACAACAAGAGGGAACTACTCCCCAAGATATTCCCCCAGTGTCAGATAAAGGGAAATGTAAGTCGAATCCTGACTCATCTGAGGTAAAATTCCCCTCAAATAAGGAATTCAATAGCTCTGAGGTACACACAAAAGAGAAGGCACTTGTTTTGATAAAAACTACTAGCGATAAGGAAAGATAAGTAGACCTAGGAGGTGTAGAAAAAAGCCAACCTGCATTCAATCTTCAGAAGGAACTCGAAAAGGTAAAGATCCATTTTCCTCTAATTGAACTTCTAAAGAAGCCCACTTATAAAGCCCAAGTCTCTTAGTTCATGCTTCCATCCACCTCAATACCAACCCATCACTGTTTAAACCTTCAAGAAGAAAGACCAATGGTTGTTTTTGGGCCTCATGTTGAAGAAATTGATCCTTCCATTGCACCCTTCTATGTGACCCTGGTAATTCATGACCTCTTATTTCATAAGTGCATGTTGGACTTCGGAGTCTCGCATAACCTCATGCCCTTAGCTGCATGGAACGACTTGGCTTGTAGATCACTAGGCCCTACAAGGACCTATACTCCTTTGACTCTAATAGGGTCAAATGCTTGGGAATGATAAAAGGTCTGGTGGTAAATTTGGCCCAGATCCATGTAAAGAGCTTAGTGATGGACATCGTAGTGGCAGATATTCCACCTCGATTCAGCATGCTCTTGTCTAGGTCTTGGGGTTCCAAGGTGGGCTCTATCAAATTAGATCTAACTTATGCCACTATTCCCACTCTTGGAGGCGAAGAAAGGAGGTTGTACTGAGAGTCCAGATTTGTTAAAACTATGATCCCAACTGAAGGTTCTAAAAATTCTCTAGTGTATGGAAACGAAAGTGACCTCTCCTACCTGTTCCTAGAAGAAGATGATTCCTTCTTAGAAGAAACACCAATATGCCTAATGATGCAGTTAGAACACCAACAGGCAGATGAAAACAAAGTGTGGAAATTATACTTTGACGGAGCAAATTCCAAAGAGGGAAATGGAGCAGGAGTATTGTTGGTATCTCCTGAGGGCAACTTGATACCCCTCTCATTCAAGCTGGAGTTTGAGGCAACCAACAACGTGGTAGAGTATGAAGCATTGCTCCTTGGGCTACAAACAACAAGGAATATGAATATTGAATGCTTAATTGTGCATGGAGACTCTGAGTTGATTGTAAAGCAGATCAGAAACCAATGCGAGGCTAAACATCCCAGATTAAGGAATTACTGGAATGAAGTATGGGATTTGATTGATAACTTCTTCTTGGCTTTTAATATCCAATCTATGCCCAAATAAGGAAACATAATGGCTGATTCCCTTGCTGTAGCAGCAAGAAATTTCAAACCCCCCCAAAATCCGCTTATGAGGTATGGAGTGAGGTCAAATACAAATCCTTTATACCTAATAATGTCAAGCATTGGTAGACATTTGAGGACGATGAGCAGATCAAATGATTTATGGAAGTAGTTGGGGATTTCGCTAACTCAACCATTGATCAAGAAGAGGAAAAAATAGGCAGATCAAGAACCCACTTCATGGGAAGACATAATGGTTGGCCATAAAATTCTACAACTGAAAGGGAATGTCATTCCTCATGGGCTAGCCCCACTGGAAATATTATTTAAAAAGGATGATGTAGCCTCCAAACCAATGGCTCCGGAGATGGACGAACAAGTAAAAGATTGCAATATCGACTCAGAGGATGAACCCGAGATGGTTAGACTATCAAAAGGAATCCCCTCACAATATAAAGAAAGTTATTTAAATCTCTTCAAAACCTATAAGGATGTTTTCTCTTGGTCTTATGAGGAATTAAAATCATTTGATACTAACATCATACAACATAAGATTCCTTTAAAGAGTTGAATAAAACCATGCAGGCAGATTAATCCACTCTTACTCCCCTCCATTGAAAAAGAAGTGAGGAAAATTCTACAGGCTAAAATCATAGCGCCTTTAAGGTACTCAGAGTGGGTGGCCAACTTAGTCCCAGTCATAAAAAAGAATGGAGGAATAAGGCTATGCGTAGATTTTCGGAACCTTAACAAGGCATCATTGAAAGACAACTACCAGCTACCTAAGATGGATTACATATTGCACAAGGTGGTTGAGTCAGTCAGAATTTCCATGATGGATGGGTTCTCTAGTTACAACCAAGTGGTGGTCCATCATGATGATAAGAAGATGACTTCTTTCACCACCCCTTGGGGAACTTTCATGTATGCTCGCATGCCTTTCGGTCTTATTAATGCAGGGGCCACGTTTCAGAGAGCTATGGATATATCTTTTGTAGGGGAGCAAGACAAGTTCGTAGTGGTATATTTGGATGATATCACAGTCTTCTCTAAGACTAATGAAGAACACATCCTCCACTTGAAGCTCACCTTTGAGAAATGCAGGAGGTATGGTCTTTCTTTGAATCCCAAGAAATCTCAGTTCGCCCTAAGTGAGGGGAAGCTACTAGGACACATAGTAGCGCAAGAAGGAGTGAAAATCGATCCTAAGCAAGTCAAAGCTATCAATCATATTCCTCTACCCAGAAATAAGAAAGAGGTCCAAGCCTTTTTGGGGAGAATCAATTTCTTGAGGAGGTTCATACCCAACTATGCAGAAATAGTGAAGGGTATTATAGATATGCTAAAAAAGGAAAATGAAGTCAAGTGGATCCTTGCCCCCCGAGATTCTTTTACTAGAATTAAAGAAGCATTGGTTGAAGCACCGATACTAGTCAGCCCTGACTACTCAACACCTTTCTATGTCTTCTCTTTTGCTTCTCCGCATAATATTGCCGCAGTTCTGCTACAAAAGAATTAAGATGGCTATGAACAACCCATCGCCTTATTCAACCAAGTCTTGAGGGATGCTAAGCTAAAATATAACATCTTGGAGAAACAAGCCTATGCACTAGTAAAGGCTTTGAAGGCATTTCGAATGTATGTGCTACAATCAGAAATCATAGCGATTGTCCCAATGACAGCGGTCAAGGACATCCTTTTGCAAGGAGACGGTGAAGGAAAAATGGGTAGGTGGATATCAAAGATACATGAATATGAGTTAGACATAATGCCTACTAAGCTCATAAAAGGCCAGGGGTTGGCCAAGATTTTATCATAATCTAATTGCCTAGCTTTGGGGATAAACCTGATAATAGAGGAAGGTAGAACAAAAGTTTAGCAAAACGAGATTAAAACATCAGAGCAAAAGATCTATGATAAATATGAGGGGTCACCCTGGTATAAGAATATCATCCATTATCCCTTATTCCTAAGGTGGCCACTAGGGCTGGATAAATCTAAGTACAGAACCCTGAGACTCCAAGATCAAAAGTATATCATATCCAATGGTCATATCTACTAGAAGGATCCGATGGGAGTTTTTTTGTTATGTTTGGTAGAAGGTGAAACTCATAAATTGATTGAGGAATTTCATGGAGGAGTTTGTGGAGGTCATTATAGCTGGAAGACTGTTATAGACATTTTTGGGCCCTACAATCCCAAGCATGAAATGTCCATAAACCAAGGGCTCCTAAGTCCCTAAAAGTGTTGTTCTAACCCCTAAAGGAACAAGGTCAACAGATTACAGCTTCTCCCAGAAGTTCACCATGAAAAACTGCTTAGAATTGGTCAAAACAGGATCATTTCAGCTGCTCCACTGGCTAAGTGCGTTGCATCTCACCTAAATACACTGTGTGGGTGTGTTGCATTTCAAAAATCCCTTCTGTGGGGTGCGATGAGCGAGAAATGACAAATGGCAGTATCATTCCGCGAGGTGGAGAGGCAATGGAAGCTTCCAGAATCTTCTCCTGTGACACTTGCCTCACTGAATTCGACCAAGGATGAGTAAGAGACCATCAATCTCCAAGTGGAAGCAAGAACTATCAGAGGGAAGACACTAATCAAATCATGAGCTGACTCATCTCCATTACAAACATCTATATATGGATCCCTCATCCCAGAGATCCAGGGGGCTGGAAGTTTGCATATTGTAAGGAATTGTTGTTGGTTTCTTGAGACAAACATCAGATTGTTGGGTGATCTAAGCTTTGTTTGAGGTGAAGAGGGGCTTCTTTGCTGGGAGGTTGATGCTGGGTCAGAACAACTGGTTGTAACTCCTCTTGGTTCTTTTCTTGTTTATCAATAAAAGCTATTCAAGTTTTCCTCCATGCTTTTGTGTCATTGATGCTTTCTACATTTGTATGGTCAATTTACATCTGATCCTAGATTGTTTATGATTATAGATCCATGTCTTTGTATAGTGCTATGCTTCTGTGATCTTACAGGTACTTTGTGAAGCTGAGTGTGCAAGGGAGAAGGTAGCTGAAGACTATCAAAGAAGAGAGGAATCAAATCAGGAGATTAGCGCAAGACAGAGGTTGGTATTTCTGTTCCTCTCTATCTATAATTCATAAAGGAAAAACGAAAGTAGTTTTTCTCTGTTTGTTTCTAAGGCAGTTGTCACACCTTAGTGGGATAGAGCAGTTCTATATAGACACTTTTCCCTGTAACAAAGACCACAGCTCACAAAATCCTCCAGGCAGGATTCTACTGGCCTACACTGTTTGGAAATGTTCATTGCCAAGTTAGGTCATGTCAAAAGTGCCAAGTCTTTGTTGAGAGACAAAAAATTTCTCCTCTTCCCCTGATCCCAGTGCATGTGGAAGAACCCTTCAGACAATGGGAACTAGACTTCATAGGAGAGATAAACCCACCTTCTAGTGGCCAACATAAGTGGATACTAACGACCACAGATTATTTCACCAAGTGGATAGAGGCCATCCCAGCTAGAAACGCTACTGACTCAGTAGTAATTAAGTTTATGGAGGAAAACATATTATCACATTTTGGTTTCCCTATCAAAATCATCATTGACAATGCTCAAGTCTTCAAATCTGCAAAATTCATCATCTTCTGTCAGAAATTCAATATCATCATCAGGCACTCCACTACCTACTATCCTCAAGGTAATAGCTTAGCCGAGTCCTCAAACAAAACTGTGGTGAGAGTGTTGAAGAAGACCATCACCGAGAATCAAAGGAACTGGGACACCCAATTGAAGTTTTCCCTCTGGGCTAACCGAGTGACTCCTAAACGATCCATTGGAAAATCACCTTTCGAGCTAGTGTATGGAAAGGCTGCAATCTTCCTAATCCAATTGGCAATGCCAATGGAAAAGTTACTGCAGGAAGCTTAGGAAGAGCCAAGTTCCTTGACATGAAGGACAAACCAACTGGTCGAACATCATGAAAACCAAGAACAGGTGGGGGCTAAATTGGAAAATTACCAACAAAAGATGTAATCCCTGTTTGACAAGAAGGCCAAGGATTGACGTCTTAAACTAGGAGATTTAGTTCTCTGATTGGACGTTCAACGAGAAGAAAAAGGAAAACACGGAAAATTCGATCCACTTTGGTTCGACCCTTTCAAAATTTAAGAAGAGAAAGGAAATAATAAGTACTTGCTCGAAAATCTGGACGGTGAATCGTTGGAGCTGCCAGTGAATGGTCAGTTCCTCGAACTCTATTCCCAAAATTAGAGGTACCTGTCATGCACCCATTGTAAATATTGGTGTGTGTATTGTAACTATTATATGAAATTTCCAGTTTCTGTTCAAATTTCCACTTTCACAAAATTTTCATTTGTTTAGAAAAGACTCCATGCCCAAATGAGAAGTTCACATTCTACAGGTTCTCGATGCATTGCAATCCAAAGCTTCGTCTTAAGGTGGAGCCAATGTTGTCACCTTCTAAATAGATAGTTACAGTTGTACAAAGAGGGAAAAATAACATAGATGTTTGGAGCTAGCCTCTAAGCCATATGTTATCCATGTGAACCCCTAGAAATAATTTTTAGTTTGATTAATCATTTGCATCTATCTGCTACTTTTCTAAAAGCAGTTGTTGTGCTTTGCAAATTGGAGATTAAAGGAGGAAGAACACGTCTAGTTTAAATTGTTTTGGAGAAATTTTCATATTCTCTTAAAACTATTTCTTTCACAAACCCCATTTTTTCCTTTGTTTTTTAAACTCTAGCCATAGACTCATTTTTAACTCTAGCCTAAATCCCTTTGTATATCCAACTCTAGCTGTGTTTCCCATTCCCCTTTGAAATGTTTTAAAACATTTAGAAATCATGCTGAAACCCTTTTTAAGCATTAAGACCCACAAACCATAATTGCTATCGGCCCCTTCCCTTTTGTGATACATATCTGCCCATCTCCCTTTTTAAATTTTCCAATTGTGATATCACATATTGCAAAGTTCCCAGCTGATTGCTGTATGTAAGTCCCATCACCAATCCTTCTCGTTGATTGCGATAAAATCCCTCCTCCGCTTATATCGCATATCGCAAAGTTCCTCGTCAATTATCGTATCGTAAGTCCCTCCTTAGTCTCACCGATTGCGATATTTCCTCCGCTTGCTGATTGCGATAAAGTCTTTTTTGCGGACTGCAATAATTTCTTCCCTTGTCGATTGCGATATCGCAATCGGGGATCACATAAGTCAAAGTCCCTCCTTCACCAAAGTCCCTTCCAACTTGTGATTGCAATGTGGGAGAACCCTCCCATATGCGATATTTTATGTGATACATTCTATGAACTGTCACGTTCGGAACATCGGAAATCACCATAAATCAATGTTAAAGTCCCTTTTCCCTTTCCGATGTGTTGGCATTATGACACAAGTTTGGAACTATGGCACAGGTGTTGTCCTTGATGGCAACTCTCTTTGGTAACAGATCTCAGTGCAGGCTTTCAGAATGAAGGAAAAGACATATATGCAGGTTCATCTAGACTAAGATGTGTATACATGCGGGTTAGACGTTTCAAAGGCGCGTATGCGTATACACGCACTTTCATGCAAGGAAAAGCGCGTATATGTTGGAGAACTTACTTTTGGTCCGTGGTAGTTAGTCCTTGGTATTTGAACCTATGGTTTTGGACCATGGTACCTCGTCAGAAGTGTTGATCCCAAGTATTGGGTCCGTGGTATTGGTTTATTATGGTTTTGGACCATGGTATTGTGGAAGGCCTAAACCTATAAAAGAGGAAGGAGATCATGTGGCAAAAGAACATCTGAATTATTATTGAATATCTGATAAAGTGCTAGATCTGGAATACTGGTAATTGGGTTATGATGCAGATCTGGATCTGAATGAAGGAGGAACCTGAGCGCAAAAGAGAAGGATAAGTTCTATTGATGGATCATAATCTTTAAGCTTGAATGATAGTATCTTTGTATAATTTTGATCTGTTATATGTGGCGCTTGCTTGATCTATAGATCTGATAATCTGGGTTAATTAGTGTTTGAATATCTGAAAGAGCGAATTATCCTTTATAGATCTGTACGCAGGTTCAGTGAAGTGAAGGTGCGTATACACGCCGGTTCAGTGAATGAAAATAGCGTATACGCAGGTTGTTCCATACGCAGAAGCGTATGCACGCAGGTTTCAGGTTATTGAAGTAGTGTATATATTTTGAGTTGTGATCTAGCTACTACTGTTTATTGTTGAAGTGTTCTGGGTTCAGATTTGGTGTGTGGTTACTGTTACTGTGATCTGGGTACAGTCATCAGAGAAGTGTTTATTTGATTCAGTTTTGATTGGTGAAAAGGTGATTGGTTGATGCAGAATTTCTTGATTGATGTTATTTGTGGATCCAGTCTGAAAATTTATGAAACGTGGTCCCTGAAAGAAAGAGAAGGTTGTAGCCTTCTGTAGGCCAGCACCTACGTACTAGTATCTTGGCTAGTGCAAGAGCTAAGGGGGTTGTATCTCCCTTCCAGGAGAAGCTGGAGAACGAGAGAGGGTTGTAGCTCTCTGTAGGTTGCAGCCTGCATACTGGTAAAGGACTGCACCAGTACATTGTAAAAGAAGTTTCTAATTTAAAGGAAGATAGAGACGAATTGCAGCAGGTGGTTTTCACCCACATTGGGTTTCCACCTTATATCTTGTGTTCTTGTGTGCGATTGTCTTTCTGCTCTGTTTTACTGTTTCTGGTTACTGGTTAATTGATTCTGAAAGCACAGATTAACAATCAACATCAGAAAGATAAAGTAAATTAAAAGTTTGCCTTGTATACGCTGGTTTCCTTCTGCAAAGTTGTGTATATACGCAGGTTTAATTAACTGAAGTAGCGTATATCATTTGATTTTGAAAAAGGAATATTTGACTTGATAATACTGATTCACCCCCCCTCTCAGTATTATTTCCAACAATTGGTATCAGAGCAGGTCCTTCAGAAGAAGCTTGATCGCTTGAAGGAAGATCTTTCATCATGAGCAACTACGAGAGGGAAGCATCAATCCGGCCACCGATTTTTGATGGGACAAACTTCGTACATTGGAAGGTAAGAGTTACTGGCTATCTTCAATATCTTGGTACAGAAGTCTGGGATATCATAGAAACAGGGTATACTTTTCCATCAGCAACTCCTACAGATCCGGCTGAGAAGAAGAAATATGAAAAAAATGCAAAGGCGGTCAATACTCTATTAGGATGCCTATCTCAATCAGAATTTGTCAAGGTTATGTAGTTTAAATCCGCAAAATAAATATGGGACAAGATTGTACTGAGCTATGAAGGAGATGATCAGGTAAAACGAGCAAAACTTCAAACCCTCAGAATTCAGTATGAAAATCTCAGAATGTACAATGATGAAAGTGTGGCTAACTATTTTCTTCGTGTAGATGAGATTTTTAATTGTATGAAAAACTTGGGTGAAGAAATAAAAGAGGTTGTTGTGGTTGAAAAAGTTCTAAGATCTTTGTCCCCTAGGTTTGAATCTAAAGTTTCTGCAATAGAAGAAAAAGAGAATCTACAAAACCTTAAAATGTCACAGCTGCATGGAATTCTAACTGCTTATGAAATGAGAAAAGGAGGTCCATCAGACAGGAGAGAAGCTGCCTTCAAGGCTTCAGGCAAAGGAGAGTACTATGAGTCAGGACACGTGTCAGAAGAAGAAGAAGAATCAAATTTTGTCAGAAATCTTCAATGGGGTGCTAGACGATTCCGAGGTAAGTTACCTTTCAAATGCTTTGCTTGTGGGAGAGTCGGTCACTATGCTGCCAAATGTCCTCATAAGGGTAAAACTGACAAAGGGAAGGAACCTATTAGATGGAACAAGAAACATAATGTAACTAAGAAAAGTTACTACACTCATGATGATAGTGATGGTCTTTCAAATAGTGATGAAGATGAACGAGGTATTAACTATAAACTTTTAATGGCCTTTGAAGATGATGATTACATGGATGCTATAGATGTGGATGGATTTTATGAAGAGATTTCTAGACTCAAAACATGTTTAGAAGAAAAGAATGTGATCATTGATACTCTGCAATTCCAACTTGATGAAAAAGAAAAATTTCTTGAGAAGTTAGAATGTGAAATTGTTGGCCTTAGAAAAGAAATTGAGAAAACAAAGGCTCTTAATCTTAAATTTGTTAAAGGATCTGAAACTCTGGATGAGATTATCAATGTACAGCATTCTCTTCTAATCACGACTGGTCTGGGGTATAATGGAGAAGCATCTCAAGCATCCACCTCAAAGAGTTATCTCGATGCAACAAGGAGGAATGAGCAAAATCCCAATGGAGATCACCAGGTAAATCAGGGACGAATTACATCAAGAATAAACAAAGACTACCAGGTAAATGAGGGGCAATCCACCTTAAGGATGAACAAAAGCTACAACCAGCCATAGGTAAAATCTTCTCAATTTACCTCAAGAATGGATGACAATAGAAACTACAATCATTTGGCAGGTAGATTTGATAATCGGAGGAGTTTCTTCAATGGCCAATGTTTCTCTTGCCATAACTTTGGCCACAAAGCAGCTCAATGTGTTGCCTATAAGACAATCATGACTAGAGAAGCTCAAAAACAAAGAAGTATGACTGGAATCACGAAAAGAACCTATAACAACTTTTCAGCCCTTGAAAATGAAATTGAATGTTCTATTTGTAATAACTTTGGTCATGAAGATTCTGAATGCAGGAGCAGGTTTTGGAAGACAACTCAGAAGGAACAAACCTCAAGTGCCAGAACATGGAAAATGAAGTAACCGCAACGAGAAAGATGTGGGATAGCTTTTTATGCAGAAGGACAAGAAAATCAATGGCACATCGACAGAGGACATTCGAAGCATATGACAGGTGATAAAGAAAAACTAGAATCATATAGTGTTTTAGAAAAGGGAAAGAAAGTTTCTTTTGGAAATGATACCCCTGCAGTCATAAAAGGAAAAGGCACTGCCCAGTTGAAAGAAAAGGTCAAAGCAGGAAATGTTTTGTATGTTGATGGCTTGAAGCATAATCTTCTGAGTGTCAGTCAGATGTGCGATCAAGGAACCGAGGTAATATTTCGATCAAATGGATGTAGTGTTCGTGATCTTGATATAGGAAAAACAGTGATCAAAGGCAGAAGAACTCCAAATAACTTATACATATTTGAAGAAGGACAACAACAATGCTATTTGAGCAAGGATGATGAACACTGGTTATGGCACCGGAGGTTGGGGCATCTAAGATTTTCACAAATAAGGAAAGCATGCAAATACCAGGCAGTTCGTGGTCTTCCAGATATCAAAATTCCAGACAACACCATATGCAAATCATGTCAATTTGGTAAGCAAAACAGAACCAACTTCCCTGAGAAGGAAGGATCAGCCAGCAGGCCTCTTGAGTTAGTCCATACAGATGTATGTGGTCCATTTAGGACAAGGTCACCTCGAGGAGAAGAATACTTTATATTATTCATTGATGACTTCTCCAGGATGGTTTGGTTAGGACTTATGAAGCACAAAGACGAAGCATTCGAAAAATTCAAATCCTTCAAAGCCTTGGTTGAAAATGAATTAGATCACAAAATTAAGTGCCTCAGATTCGACAGAGGTGGGGAGTTTACCTCAAATGAATTTTTTGATTTCTGTGAAGAACATGGAATAAAAATGGAATTCTCTACAGCTAGGACTCCTCAGCAAAATGGAGTGGTGGAAAGGATGAACAGAACGGTCCAACAAATGGCTCGTGCTATGCTTGATGAGTCTGGAACTCCCGCAACATTCTGGGGTGAAGCTGCATTTGCTGCGGTTGTTATTCTCAACAAAACAAATGTCCGAGTGAACATCACTCAAACTCCTCATGAGCTCTGGTATGGTGAGACTCCTTCGGTAAAGCATTTCAAAATTTTTGGAAGCAAATGCTATATTAAGAATAATGATGAGAAACTTGGCAAACTTGAACCTAGAGAAAATGAAGGCATTCTCCTTGGTTATTCTCCCCATAGCAAAGCATATAAGTGTTACAATAAAAGACTTGGAAGAATTGTTGACAACATTGATGTAGTGGTTGATGAAAAAGGATACATTCCTAGGTAAGTAAATTATGAAAATATCGAAGAGGATGAAGACTACTCTCCAAATCAGAATGATGATGAAGAAGAACCTCAAGAGGCACCAGAGGAACATATAAGGATAGAAGAGAAGACTCCATCCAGGTACGTTCAGAAGAATCATCCAGAATATCAGATTTTGGGGCAGAAAGAGGCAGGTGTACAAACAAGAAGAACAATTGCAGAAGCCTCAAGCTATTTGGCATTGCTCTCCTCCACTGAACCACAAAATGTAAGAGAGGCATGCAAAGATGAATGCTGGGTCAAGGAAATGGATGAAGAACTTGAGCAGATCGAAAAGAACAACACTTGGGAGTTGGTTCCTAGACCAAAAGATAAGAATGTCATAGGGACAAAATGGATCTTCAAAAATAAGTTGAATGAAAATGGGGAAGTAATTAGAAACAAGACCAGACTTGTTTGTAAAGGGTATGCTCAACAAGAAGGAATAGACTTTGAAGAAACTTTTGCTCACATTGCTAGACTTGAGGCCATTCGAATGTTCCTTGCTCTCTCAAGCTTTCAGAAGTTCAAAGTATTTCAAATCGACGTGAAGTCAGCCTTTCTAAATGGAGACTTAGAAGAAGAAGTATACATCGAGCAACCAGATGGTTTCATTCTTGGGAATGATCCAAATCTTGTATGCAGACTAAAAAAGGCTCTCTATGGTCTTAAACAAGATCCAAGGGCTTGGTACTACTGTTTGGACAAATATCTTCATCAACAAGGTTTTTCAAAAGGATCAGCAAATAGCAATCTTTATATAAAAATTGAAAATGACAAATTGCTAATACTTGTTGTATATGTAGATGATATTATCTTTGGCAGCAATGAAGAAGCTATGAGTCAAAGCTCTGCCTTGGTGATGCAGAAAGAATTTGAAATGTCTTTGCTTGGAGAACTGACATATTTTCTTGGATTGCAAATCCAACAAAATGAAGGCGGTATCTTTTTGTCTCAAACCAAGTATCTCAAGCAGATCTTGAAGAAATATGGCATGGAAGATGCAAAACCAGTATGTACCCCCATGGTTACAGGATGCAGCCTCAGTGCAGATGATGAATTAATAGCAGTGCATCAACCAACCTATAGATCTATGATTGGAAGTCTACTTTATTTGATAGGTACCCGACCAGACATTATGCATGTAGTGGGAATAGTTGGAAGATTTCAAGAAAATCCTAAGGAAACTCATCTTCAGGCATTTAAGAGAATCTTCAAGTACCTTCAAGGAACTAAAAACTATGGCTTATGGTATCCTAGAGATACAGATCTCACACTTCATGCTTATACAGATGCAGATTGGGCCGAAAGCGTGGATGACAGGAAGAGCACAAGTGGTGGTGCATTCTTTATGGGTTCCAGATTAGTATCTTGGTTCAGCAAGAAACAGAGTTCGATTTCTCTATCTACAGCTAAAGCGGAATATGTGGCTGATGCATCTTGCTGCACTCAACTCCTTTGGATGATGCAGACCTTGCAGGATTTTCAAATCATTTGTACACCACCTATCTCCATCTTATGTGACAACACAATTGCAATCAACATTTCAAAGAACCCTGTCATGCATTCAAAGACCAAGCACATACCGATCAAGTATCACTTTCTCCGGGAACAAGTGTTGGAACAAAAGGTCAAATTGGAGTATGTTCCTTCTAAGGAACAAGTTGCTGATATTCTCACTAAACCACTGCCCAGGGAAACTTTTGAATACCTCAGAAAAAAGCTGGGAGTAGTTGATGCATCATCTTGTTGTTAAATCTTGTCTGTTTCAGAGAAAAATGGGTGTAGGCAAGTTGCCTGAGGAGGATCCGCATACATACACCGGTTTGTACAAAGATAGTCGCGTATATGGAGGTTTGATGGATATCAGTAGGGACAAGCTCTGGCTAAAGTTTGTCTGATTTGGGTCTGACAGACACCATCTGGCACAGGTTCAGGGGGAGCAGATAAACTTCTAATGATGCATTGTTGGCATTATCTTAGAAGCTTTTGGTTCTAGTTCACAGCTGATGTTGGTTTCAGGTGGATCAATTGCAGAGGGAGAACAGAAGGAAATCATGGTTGCTGATTTGAATGGTGACTGACAGATGCTGCTGCTATCAATTATTGGTGACTTTCATAAGTCTTGTTCTAGATATTTCGTCTCTATGTCATGTATCTCTTTTGTGGTATCTCTTTTATGGTGTCAAGGTCATGTAACGGCCTATTTTGGTTTCCCCACTATGCCTGGGATGAACATGTAATGAACTTGGTTGTCATATGTATCCCCACTTGGTTGGGTGGATGATCCCCACTTGGTTGGGTGATGGATGTATGTATTGGGTCTTTTGGTGATAGGACGGTCTTTTATGATGTATAAGCCATGGTTCTTCTTGAAGAACATCTTTTTGCAGATCTTGCCTACAGTTAGGGGGAGCATGGTCAGCACAGCAGGGCAAAGATTTCAGCACGTACTCAGGGGGAGCACAACCCTTTGCCCTTGATGACAAAGGGGGAGAATGACTTTGAGGATTGTGGGGTTGCCATCAAGTCCAAAGGGGGAGATTGTTGGCATTATGACACAAGTTTGGAACTATGGCACAGGTGTTGTCCTTGATGGCAACTCTCTTTGGTAACAGATCTCAGTGCAGGCTTTCAGAATGAAGGAAAAGACATATACGCAGGTTCATCTAGACTAAGACGCTTATACATGCGGGTTAGACGTTTCAAAGGCGCGTATGCGTATACACGCACTTTCATGCAAGGAAAAGCGCGTATATGTTGGATAACTTACTTTTGGTCCGTGGTAGTTAGTCCTTGGTATTTGAACCTATGGTTTGGACCATGGTACCTCGTAAGAAGTGTTGATCCCAAGTATTGGGTCCGTGGTATTGGTTTATTATGGTTTTGGACCATGGTATTGTGGAAGGCCTAAACCTATGAAAGAGGAAGGAGATCATGTGGCAAAGGCACATCTGAATTATTATTGAATATCTGATAAAGTGCTAGATCTGGAATACTGGTAATTGGGTTATGATGCAGATCTGGATCTGAATGAAGGAGGAACCTGAGCGCAAAAGAGAAGGATAAGTACTATTGATGGATCATAATCTTTAAGCTTGAATGATAGTATCTTTGTATAATTTTGATCTATTATATGTGGCGCTTGCTTGATCTATAGATCTGATAATCTGGGTTAATTAGTGTTTGAATATCTGAAAGAGTGAACTATCCTTTATAGATCTGTACGCAGGTTCAATGAAACGAAGGCGCGTATACACACCGGTTCAGTGAATGAAAACAGCGTATACGCAGGTTGTTACATACGCAGAAGCGTATGCACGCAGGTTTTAGGTTATTGAAGTAGCGTATATCTTTTGAGTTGTGATCTAGCTGCTACTATTTATTGCTGCAGTGTTCTGGGTTTAGATTTGATGTGTGGTTATTGTTACTGTGATCTGGGTACAGTCGTCAGAGAAGTGTTTATTTTGATTCAGTTTTGATTGGTGAAAAGGTGATTGGTTGATGCAGAATTTCTTGATTGATGTTATTTGTGGATCTAGTCTGAAAATTTATGAAACGTGGTCCCTGAAAGAAAGAGAAGGTTGTAGCCTTCTGTAGGCCAGCACCTACGTACTAGTATCTTGGCTAGTGCAAGAGCTAAGGGGGTTGTAGCTCCCTTCCAGGAGAAGCTGGAGAACGAGAGAGGGTTGTAGCTCTCTGCAGGTTGGAGCCTGCGTACTGGTAAAGGACTGCACCAGTACATTGTAAAAGAAGTTTCTAATTTAAAGGAAGATAGAGACGAATTGCAGCAGGTGGCTTTCACCCACATTGGGTTTCCACCTTATATCTTGTGTTCTTGTGTGCGATTGTCTTTCTGCTCTGTTTTACTATTTCTGGTTACTGGTTAATTGATTCTGAAAGCACAGATTAACAATCAACATCAGAAAGATAAAGTGAATTAAAAGTTTGCCTTGTATACGCTGGTTTCCTTATGCAAAGTTGCGTATATACGCGGGTTTAATTAACTGAAGTAGCGTATATCATTTTATTTTGAAAAAATAATATTTGACTTGATAATACTGATTTACTCCCCCTCTCAGTATTATTTCCAACACGATGGTGATATGCGAGTCCTGGTTCCGGATGCGATATTTTATGTATCATTCTTTATTGAAGTTTCATGTCTGAACAATCGACAAGCACTATGAAATATGGTATAAATGCCCTTTCTTATATTGTGATTGCGACACCAACAAGACCGGATCAACGGCCCAGATTGAATCAGCCCGAATCAATGACCCAAATCAGCAAACATTAAAATGTCTATTTCACTTCTATTCAGTGGGACAACGAGGGTATTTTTCGGCGTATATCCAGTAGCACGACATCAAACAGAATACAGAGTAAATGAAAACATGGAAGCTCGGGAGGACTTGATGATCTAGCATGGTGCTCCATGTAGAGGGAAGACAAAGTACTGCCTAGGCGTCCTCTACTTATGTACTGTGGCATTAAATTGATAGTTGACCACTGCCAATTTTGAAAAACGAACGATCCGAGCATTAAAGTAAGAAGCAACGGGAATCTATTGAGTGACACAGGTGGATAGACCATGGGAAAGAAACAACCTGAACCAAAGGCGATCCTGTGGATGGGCATGGAGATATTTTGTTGGTGTTTTCATCTAATTGTTGACTTGTTTTGTTATCCTGTAATGTGTCGCCATTTAATGAAGCAATTAATCTTTTGTAGTCATTTTTGGGCCACAGAGCCATCCCAGGTCGAGACAGCTAGTCGATTTGATAGGTGAGGCTCAGCTGAAGATATTTTTTTGTAATTACTGTTCAATTCTCCCCTCTCTAGATAAATAGTGGGAAGCAACACTTCATAGAGGTTCAAAATCCTAAAGAAAGAACTACATGTTATTTTCAAGACTGTATAACTTTATGATATGCGTCTTTCAGAATATTAAGGAAATGGTGGTGATTCCTCCTTCGAGTACTACAATATGTTATCCCTCTGTTAAATTCCATTATGTTCATGTTTCCTCTTTGAATTCATGTAATCGTAGCTTCTATAAATGTTTCATATGTTCTTACAGATTCATTTGTATTGGCTCGTTAATGCATGTGCCTATATGGATCTTTGATATTATATCTTTAAAATTGTGCTCCATGAATCATCGCACCCATCCTCTTTCATCCATTATGTCTACCTTTAACTCAGATAAGTGTATAATTCTAGAGGTTTCAAGCTCTATGCGATAAGTGTAGAATTCTTGACAATTATATGAGACACACAAAATATAGATGTTCTAGGCACTAGTATTGTAAGCAGTTTGAGGTTGTCTCTAGAAGTGACAACACCTTCCATGCCACACTATGAGATATGTTATCATGACTTCCATAGGTGCTGCCAAAAACTATCCGGGGTCTAAATATCCACCTACAAGATGGGTCCACCGACCACTGTGTATGCTCCTAAGACATCTTGGAATGTCTTTCCCAACAAGTGTCATGTATCCCCCTAAATGTGGGCTCAAGAGTGGAGCATATGCTACCCTTACAACATATTAGACCATCCCCTAGCTTGCACCTGCCAACTCGCATGTTGACCATATGCCACCGCTGGAAAGCCTCTCTCCTAATGCACTATGTCCTGTCCAACTGTCTCATATGAACCTCCTAGGTCCTATTTCTCATGATGAGAGCATCAAGAGACAATAGCCAAGTCCCTTGTGTTAGTGTGCAATGCCGAAGAGGGATAAATGGAAGCTCACAGTCAACCCTATGATCAAATCGTTCTTAAAATCTAGGTGTGCCAAACCCAATTGTGTTTCTAACATCTTCGTTAGGAGATCTCTCCAGTGGCAACATTCTAACAACCTTTTGTGCATCATCATGAATTGTTGTACATAAATACACACCCGTGCACTCCTTTGCATAGCACTGAACTTTGAGGCACAACTTCATGCACCACTAGATACCAACGCTCACTATCGTACCACCCTATGCCATATGGCATCCCATATGTGTCAATGCATTTTTCACTCCACTAGCAAACTCAATGTGGTCTAAGTCGCTCCTCCCACTCCATGGTGCAAATCCACACACTGCCATGCATCTACATGCTCACTTGCAAAACACTGCTCGACGCTACATTCTCCTACACACTACTGGATGCCACAATCTAAATCTGAGTTAATACGTGCCGGCCTAGACCCTACCGGTATTGCCACCTCCATTGTTGCATCACCATACCCTCTGATGTATGGGCCTCGCCTCCAAAACCTCCCTGAGAGACACGAGAGGTGAATCCCCTTATGTACTAATGGCGATGCCACCACTGTGCTGCTCCTCCATGATCATTGTGCCCCACATAACTGGGGAGAACCCTCGACCCCATACAAGGCTCTTTATGGTGGCCTATCAATGCCACCTCCTTCAACAATATCCTTCTAGAGTATTTTAATCATCCTGTGGCTCCATGCACAACCAACATGCTCAAATAACTCGCAAAATCTACCTCCTCCAATGTCAACCCAACCTGTCACTAATGCTAATGTAGATCTAAAAGTGTGTGGATGCTCAGTCACTGGATCCATCACACTGCCAATGCCCTCACTAGCCACATCCATGATGTGGTGGGGAATCCCACCTAGATCCCAACATTCGTCATCCTGCATTTCAAGTATATGGTAGGAAGCCCCATTTGGATCCCAATGCCAACTTGGGCCTCTAGTATCTCCAATGTCTTGAATCTTCTGCTGAGCTTCACTCTTGACTACCATCGTCTCCATAAATCTATCTCACTCCATTGGGTACCAACTCGGAATCTCACGCCATCCAACCTCAAGGGCAGGGTTGAATGAATGTGTACCTGTACGTGCAACAACTCCAACATGCAAACGTTGTGCCCTATGCAACTCATTTCGCCTTATCTCACAATATTGGTCAACACATGAGATTTTTCTAGATAACTCTGCCTCTCTTACTCCAATGTGCAGACATAACCTAACAATGCTATCGGCCCTAACTATGTATGCATGAAGAGGGTTGCTTTGACGCTCCAGTGTGTACTCCTGTCACTGTACCATTAGGGAATCCAACCATTCCCTAATGTGAGTTAGCTTGGTCATTGTCTCAGCAAAAACTTCTCTCATCCCATCCATCTCCTCGTTCTGCTACAGAATGGTCTCTCAAACTATTGTGGGCTTCTTTTTCAATGCTAGAAGCCTGACTTGGAGTTGATGAAACTATTGTGGGTGACTAACATCTATAAACTCAGTCACAACTCTGGGTACCTCTGTGTCTCTCTGCACCTCATCAACTAGGGATATGTCTCCAGGCACCTCATCAAGGAGTGTATGCTCAATTGTCTCCACCAATGTGTTAACTGGGGCTACCGAAGGAAACTCCAACAAGGGTGGCTCTTGTATCACACTGGGTGTATCCACGTGCTCCTCACAATCCCGCGTGCCCTCAGTCTTGTTCTAAACCTCCTCCTCAAGCTCACTGTTAGTATACCCACGCCTTAGGCCCTAGGATAAGAAGTAAGATCTCCTCCTGGTCCCATCATCTAACTGGCCTCATCCTGTCCACTCCCCTTGAGGAGGTCAGGTGCCTTGATTCTGTTAAATTTTCCCACATGGTGTAAGTGGCTTCATTCCCATGGCATGCGCACCTCTAGTGCATCTGTTATAAGGATGGGGACAACTCCGTTTTATTCCCTTATTGATTCAGAATTGGGCTAACATCTCTATCATCTCTTCATTGTTTCTACGGATATCCTCCATGTTTTCTTGTGTACTCCTCCCCTTTTGCGACATAGTAATATCCACAAATTTCACCAATCACTGTGCATGCATGCCTACACCTCCATGATCTTGCTAACTTCCCCACAACTGGCCAATATCATGCTCTGATACCACTGTAATATCCCAAACTAGGAAATACAATGAATACCAAAAACATGCACTAAGCTACAACAAGAAAATACAATCGTGCAAGCACAGTTTTTACAAAAGCATAAATAGATCAATAAACCATAGAACAATAGCATCACATCTAAGCCATTTTATTAAAATTTCTCTGGAGATGATTACGACAGAATAGAATGACAAAGCCTAGGCTTGCTAATGCAAGCATGCAATACCCAGGTGAAGATCTAAGCAAAACTACAACTAATCAAAACTCCAACTGAAGTGACTAAATTTGTCCCAATACACTGCCCAAAAAAGTATGTTGTTGCTGCTAGAGGTGAATTGTGATTTATGCCATCAAATTTGCTCCAAAAATTCTGATGGAGGCTTCTCTCACCCAAATCTACCAAACCCAAAAACAAGTGATTCATGTTAACCAGGAAATATATATGGGGCCACGAATGTTAAGAGTTGCATTAATGAAAGAATATTACAACGATGGTGCTTTTCCTTCTAATGATCTCTATCTATGGATGCCTCATGCACATAGAGTACATCCTTTTATAATTTTATATTACATTCCTATTTTCGAAAAGCAGGATCATCATGAGAATCTCTCGATTCTCATGTGATCCAAATTGAGATTATACAAAAATTGTCTGGTAACAAATTGTCTTAATTGAAATAGAGTTGTAACATCTTTCTAAATTACAATAGTTTATCATTTGGAAATCACAACTATTTCATCTAAATCAGTTGTGGTGTCCATGCGTTTCTATTTCAATCGATCAAACTGGCTCTAACTGGTTGTTTGTCCATGTTGGCCTTTGTTGCTAATTATAAAAGAAAAAAGTATCCAAAATAAGGTTAGTGTTGTAAAGGCAACATCAACATAGTCTTTGTTCCATATTTAGCGAGGCAGAACTAGGGAGATATCATCCTGTAACAACATCTCAACAAGCCATACCACTTGAAACACCCTTCATCAATTCATTAATAAAATAGCCTAAAGTAGTTAGCTTTTATGTCAAATTACAAGAAAAACTAGATAATAAGGATGACATGCAAAAGGGAACATACTTTAGTCAATAATGACTAACGAAGTGACAAGGCATAGCTTTTAAAGTAAAAATGGTAGGAAAATATAGGAAAAATGAGTACAAAAATAATGCCAACTCTGTGTCCCAACAATCATCACACAAAGAAGGAATTTGCATAAGCTAATAATAGAAGGTTATTCCAAAACTATCATACAAATGATCAAAAAAATTCAACATGGTTCCATCCCATCCAAAGTCTCAAATAATTGGTGGCTCAAATGTAGTATGGAAATAGTAACGAGTCTTTAAAAAACAATATCAATTCCTATGTTGTCACACCTTAAAAGAGATGGGAACAAACTAGTAGACACATTTGCAAATGAAGGACTCAACTTCAAGCTTAAGCCCCTAGATAAGGGATGATTGCAAAACATTCCAGCCCCCTTAAGAGTTGAATGTAAATATATTTCCAACAAGGATTGTGTTCCTCAATGCGGTTTCCTAGACATGGGGATGCGAGCCATAGCCTAGATATGAGAGTCAAGGAATTTAATTAGGATTTGTGTCATCTAGATGGAGTAGTGCATGTAGTTGGCAGTGTGATTGGGCAGTGGAACTCTAGTTTAGGTCGTGTGAAGTTCATCTCATGATTGTTTGACACTAGTTAGATGCTCTGGAAGTACAACTAGACTGGGAGATGACATTCAAACTTACTCCAAGCATGTTTGTCTTGGAATTAATGGTAAAATGGCAGAATTATGGAAAGAAATGGTGAAAGAAACTGAGGATGAAAAGGATTACTTTAAATTGGTCTCTTGTCTAGTGAAAGTTGCGACAGAGAAGGTTGCCTATGAGCAACTTAGTCTATTGTGGTTTGTTCACTCGTTTTTCTTATTGCCTTTTCTAGTGTTGCATTTGGAATTTATGGGTTATCTAGTTTGGGTGGTTGTCGTAATTTAAGTACCCATCCAAAAGGGCCTCCTCTAGTAGTGATGTCCTTATTATCAACACAAGTTGGGTCTATGAACTATCAATAGAATTTCATGGTTTCAAGTATATTGGTTCCAAGTCAGGACATGGAGAAATGCAGCACTTTGGTCTCAAGGTAACTCTGGTTTACGTTAGTTTCATAGAAAATCTTTCATTTTTTTGTCGTAAATTTCAAGTTCTACTTCATAGTTCTCTAACTTTCATGCCACCCTTTAGGCCAGCCTGTATTTTTAGGTCTTATTCTCTTAGTTGTATCCTTTCCATCCCCCCTTTCTAACCCTCTATTGTATCCCACACAATTCTGAGTTTCTTTGTTTGGCAATCTCCCTTAACTTTTCCATCCCTGAATTTCAGCCCTTGTACCCCTTGGTAACTAATTTTTGTCCTCTATCCACTCGATTGGTCACCTAGGTCAAATATTTACCACCTTCTTTTTTACTAGGAGTTCACTCTACACTTTCTAACTCTATCTCGAATCTCCTCTCCCTGCCCTCGATGACCAAATGTAAATTATCTTCAGGACATATAAGTGAAAGAAAGGGTAGAGTTGACCCCTCTATGGGTCATGATTCCCTTCCACCTTCCTCCTAGCAAACTCTAGCTCAAGCAACGACAAGATGAGCCATGGATTGTTATGCAAATGTTATTCTTGAAGCGGTCAAGTGCACATAGAAGAAGTGGAAGAAGATGTCCAACAAGAATGTAGGTTTATTCTTGACCAACATATTGAAAGGGAGTTAAGGCAATGGATCCTCGAGAATAAGCAACTCAACCAGGTCTTGACAAACCCCTAATATGCATGTGGTCAATTTACGTTGGCACATTAAAACTCTTATTGGAAGAGTTTTCAATAAACGATTTGACACACAACAACATATTTTGATCTGGATGGTAGAAATGACAGAGACACGAGGAAGGAAAAAGATGAAAGTCTTTAGCTTAGCTAGAAAGAAAGCAAACACCATCGTCACCCCTTTGATGAAGACAATGATTCTCCTCCACCAATCCAAGTGGACACTCCGACGTCATGAAATGATTAAGCAAGTTGGTTTACTAGTTTACATTTTTTGTAATTACCTCATTTTGACTATGATTGTTAATCACTGGCAATGTATCTTAATTAGTTATATTTTCAGTGTAAGTGACATACTAATTCCTTACCGATAAGTAATGTGAAAATTTTGAATCTCTACAACTAGTCTGCTTTCCCAAGTGGCAAACTAATCATAAAGGAAAAATAGTCATGTGTCTATTTTTTGAAAGTTAATACAAATTGTCTAACCTTACAAAAAAAGCAACAAAATTAAGATATGCAATAGAATTAGAATAAGAAGAAGTAGGAGAGAAGAAATGGTGGTGGGGAATAATCTAAAAATTGTGTTGTCTTCTGAAAACTATGATTTTTCTATGGTTAACACTTGCAAATAAAATACTTACCTAGGATAATTGTGAGAAAAGAAATCGACATGAGCCAGCTTGGTGTGTTGTGTGTAACAAAGATGGAGAAAATGTTAATAATCTATTTATGCATTGTCTTTATACAAAATAGATATGGGTTGAAGCATACAAAAGATGGATGTCTATGCGAAATGGAGAGGGTACTCCTTTCCACCTATGTTGTATCCTCCTCAGCTACTTGATGCCTTCTCGTGACTAGTTGACACTTGGTCTCACTAATGGAACTTTAGGAGGTGTTGCTTTCAAAAATGCACTGCAACATTAGTCTTCAACTCACTCTTCCTCTCTTTTGGTGCATGAAGTCCCTTTCATTTCCATCCCCATTCAACCTCAAGCTGATGAAAAAGAGAATTTTCTCAAATCTGACAACTTGGTTTGCCATTTTTTTGGGTTTTGGCCACGACTTGCAGATCTTCATGTCTGGATAGTGAAATATTGAATACAATGAACAAACAAGAAGTTTTCATTCACCCTTGTGCGAAGGGATTTTTTGTTTCTAAGTTTGATAGTGTCAAAGTTAGGGATTTGATCCTAAATTTAGGTTTGTCGTTTTGGTTTAATACATGCCTACACTTGAAGCCCTAGTCTCCCTCATGGGCGCTTCACTAAATAAACCTGAGACATAGCATGTGTGTTGATGGTATACTAAACAATACCCTTAATTGACTACATATTGGAAAATACCTCTAAAAGTCACATTATTTAACCCCCTACCAATACGAACCGAATACACCTTCCCAATTTAAAATATTGATTGAACTATTGCAACATATGCCAAAATCTATGTGGAAATGGATTAAATTCAACTTCATTTTTTTAGCTGAAATTATTTTGGTAAATATTTTTCCCAGACTCAGAAATTAGAGTATGAGCAAGTATCCTTGCATTGTAGGTCTTGTTTTGAAATAAGCCATATACCAGGTCAATGTCAAAATGGGTTTGAGAAAAGTTGAAAGCAATAGTGAGAATTAAACCTGTGAGTTGGTTCTACAAAGGATCACCATATAGTTTCACGGAATAAATCTCCACTAATTTCTCCTTCGCCTCAAGTGACTCCAATTTCTTAAGAAAAACAACAAGTTTCTCAAAGCCCAAAGAAAGAAGATCGGATCCCACCTAACTCAAGGCAAGTAACCCATGATAAGCCAAGCCCTCTCCCAGCGCCAAGTTGGGTAGTTCTAATTAATGTAGTCAAATCTCTAGAACAAGAAGGCTCCTTAGTTCAAGATACTCTGGGCGTGGAAGAATTAACAAGCACTTCACCTACTTTCAAAGAAGACTGGAATAAAGCAGGGAAGAAGAAGAAGAAAAAATATTTTGTATAATCCTAATCAATGGTGACAAAATGTTGGACTCAAAAGCTAGTTTAATCGTATATATTTTTTTTACTATTATGTAATCAATAAGTAAGAATATACTCATGTAAGAAATGTCAAAATGTAGCTCTTTTAAAAATTTGGCAAAATAAATCAATTCTTTTTTATTAGGCATTTTGAATATATAGATCTTCTAGCCTCATAATTTTGGCAAACTAGTAATTCTTGATGTAAGTCAATTACATGCTATGAATATAGATGTTAATATAAAAATCTCAATTATCATTAAAAAATGCTATCCATAATTTTTTCACCATAATTTTGATATTCTTTGTTTCTTGCATTGTGAATAAATAAAAGTACATTAAGTTATCTTACTAAATAATAAAAAACAATCAACTCACAATAATATGACATAAACTTCATTAATCTTAATTTTAGCTATAATTATATAAAAATCAACTAGTAAATTTTAAAATATGTAACTTACTATTAACATTATTTATTTAACTAATCAAATAGTTAATATTATTTATTATTTGTTTTATTTTTAATGAAATAAAAATATATTTTATTTTTTAGTAATAATAAAAAAATATTTTAAAATAAATGAAAATCTCTGAAAACAAAATTTTATAATAAAAATGTTATAAATAGAATAGAATTATAAATTATAACAGAATTATTTCCATATATAATCCAAACTCATTTCAATTAAAAAAATCAATATTATCCATCAAATGTTCTTATTATCCCCGCCAAGGCATGTCCAAAGCACATGGGGAGGATTTCCAATGAAGCGTTCCTTACTACCTGATAATAAAGAAGGAAAAGAACCGAGGTGGGGTTAACTTGATCACAAGTCAAGGTCAGTCAGAAAACGACCTTCTTTGGTTTTGCCTGAAATGTACAACTTGCACTTCTCAACTGTGTTTTTTTTAATCCACTTGCCAAGTGCTTTGAAGATAAGGGCAGGGATGCCCTTGCGGCTTCACGGTTTTCCAGACGAAACCATCGGCCCTCACGGTGGTCGGCGGACGCGCAAACACTCAGTCAAACGGCACGTTATCTCTACGAACACGCCAGCGTGGACACGTGGCCATAAACAATTGTCAATGATCCTTCGCATTTTCTTTGCTGCTTCTAACCAATATTATCTTGCCTTCATGAATCTAATTAATCATAATATACAGCGAATTATTATTACTCAAAATATAATAAATCAACGATTTAAGAGCTGGGTCATGGCCGCCGCTGACTAGACTGCCTTTGATCAGGTCCGCTTAACATTAAAAAAATAAACTAAAACATAACTTTTTTATTTGTTATAAAAGGAGAGAGACGCCTTGAGCCTTCCAAGAGTTTTCATGGAAGGTCGACGGGACGAGCAGCAACAGGAAGTCTATTTCTTTGCTTATTTGCCCTCTCTACGCTTCATTCATCAAGCTTTTGACAACTGGTAAGATCTTGCCTTCATTTTGTTTCGTTCAGAGAAACTGGCTAGATATGGGGACTGTTGTCCTTCCCGCCCGGGATTTTCTGGCTCACCATCAGAGTCATCCGACTGTTGATTTCTTGGGCTTCTTTTATCCCAAGAAATCATACCCACATCCGCAATCGAAGAGGAAATCTGGTCATGGCCATGGCTTTTCTCCTCAGAAATCTAAGGTTAAGGGTGAAAACCCTGAGAAGAAACGGCCCTGGAAGCCCAAACCCCAGGAAGAATCATTTCCCGAGGTGGGAAAGAGGGCCCTCAACAGAATTCATAAAGTCGGTGACAGAAAATTTGGCCATGTTGATGACCAGACATTGAAGAAAGAGCCCGCTAAAATTCCTCTATCAATGGGGCAAGTAACAATTCTGAAGCGAGGACAAGCATTAAAGCCTAGCAATAGTGATAGTACAGGTCAGCTGGAAATTGCAGACAAGACAACGGGCCCCTTATTTGTAACCCCGACCCAATTCATGCATCAAGATCCGAGACTTCTTTCCCAGGATCGAACCATGAAATCAAGATCCGTTTTCTCAATGGAATCCGAAGCAGCGACTCCGCCCAGATTCGAAACTGAGATCGCAGAGGGAGGTAACGGCATGAAATCCCCCAATTTTCCGGTTTTTATTTCGGAGAAATGGGCCGGTCCAGCGTTTGCGAATTCGCCCAGTCCGAGCTCCTTGCCTTTACCCAGTTTCTCGATCAAGAAATCCAGTCAAGAGTCGGCTGAAATCGATAGATTTGCAACAAGGGATCTGAGGCGCCTGCTCGGTCTGGATTAAGCAGGTTGCGTCTAATTTCCCCTGATGTTGAGGTCAAATGGTAAGCCTTAAAGCGCTCTCTGCGATACTAAGGTTCTTCCCCTATTTTTCAAGTGGAGAATCTGGTCGCGTAAGCTCCCAAGATTTTCTTGTGCCAAGATGTGGAACAATTCTAACCCCGTAGGTAATGAACAAAGTAACTAGCGGAAAACTCATCCCCACTGTCAGAATTAGTAAAATTGAATTGAATGATATCAATCGTACCAGTCCCTTAATCAATACTTGTGTGTGAAGCAGCAGGAGGGGAATCGACACAGAAAACATACCTTGGATGGTATGTTGGGTCGTTTGTATTATTTCAGTAATTACCATCATAAACCATTTTTGGGGATGTATGTGATGAATTATCAACCATTTTAGGGGATGCATGTGATGAATTATTGATTTCCTAATAATAATGATGCCAAAGCAGCTAGTGCTGCGTTTTGATTACAATTTTCTACATTTTTACAATTTACATTTTTTTTCTAAATTTAGTTTTAAAAAATCCTAATTGGTTGAAATAATCATAAAATTTGGAATTTTGATAAAAAGATAAAACAATATAAACCATATTCATTTTAAAGATTTGCATTTTTCTAAACTAAATAAAAAAACATAATAATCATAGAATTTGGAAAATTTTATAAAAAGGTAAGAGAATGTAATCAATATATTGCACAATTAAACATAACATTATATCATGCATTGATTTAATTTTTACAGTTATACTACTAGGAAAATGCAACATAATTCATAAGTCAATATGAAAATGATGAGCATATACTCCTTGGAGAATCGGTAGATAGAAAGCACCCCTTTACTATGAATAAGATTTTTTCTCTGAAGCATGAAATTCATTGCTTACAAGTTTAATTCAAAAGCACATTCCAATTTAATTAATTCACAGTCCAACCAAATCTGGAAGTTCAGCGAACTGACTTTGGGAGATTACCTTAACAAAAATAGTGACAAACATCACCTTTGCCTTTTGGTAGTTTCTATCAAGGATTTATATTAAGAGCAGCGTGGAGCTTATTCAGCAACATTTTTATTCAGTTATTCCAAGCAACATTTTTATTCAATTATCCCATGGTTGTCATTTCCTACCTAATCCTGCCGTAGCGAGCAGTAGTCTTCGATCTGTGGGTAGTTGGGAACACGAAGAGAGTTTGAAAGGAAATTGAGTAGTGGTTCATCATACCAATTTCCCTTGATCTTCAACCTTGATTTGAAAAGCTCATCCATGTCATGAATTTTGCTAACATCCATTTTTGCTCATTTGGAATCCAAATTGGTAAAATCCCACTTATAAAAGTCTCATTTTGAAGCGTGGAGATACTTAGACAGCTTAGTTATGACTATGAAATCTGTATGCATTCAAATACGACGATCAACAATAGCGTTGCATCCTCCGCCAACCTCAACGACCACTTCTACCCTCTGAAGAGAAATTTTCAATTCATGAATACCAGCTTAAATTTTCTAAGCTCAACGATGAGATTAATATGTCAGTAATTTTTTAACCCAGTTTATTATTTCTAGTGAAAACTTAAAATCTAAAATCTATGTACAATTAACACAGCTGAACTTTTAACAGTTTACACACACCAAAATCAGAAATTCAAACACTCAATTTTTACACAACGATTTACCTGAAAAACCTCAGTGTGGGGAAAAACCAGCAAAGAGGGTTTTTATTAGCTTTAAAGAAAAATATTACATCGATACCAAAGATATTACAACCAATCCACAGCTTCATAAATCAGTCTTTCACCTGTGCTTGGTAGAGTGAAGCACGACCAAACCTATTTCTACAGCTTCATAAATCAGTCTTTGACCTGTGCTTGGTAGAGTGAAGCACGACCAAACCTATTTCCACAGCAACGTATGGCACTTTCCACAACCCATGACTCGATCTCTTTTCTTGTTCAGTGAGGGTAGGTATGGAAGCGAAAATATTCCAAATGTAACAAAAAAATCCAATCCTAATTTACAAAATTATAATTCCACATCACAAAACAATTTGTACGAGTTAACTAAATTAAATTGACTTAGTTGGTTCAAGTTAACGGTCTAACGAGAGTCATGTAGAGTGTCTCTTACATTATAGGAGCCCTGGTTGAGTTTATTTTGAGTTGCAATTAATTAATTCAGTTTAACTGAGTTAAAATGAGTTGAACTTGTTCCAACAGATGGAGGAACTAGTAGGACGTAAGATAGTGGGGTGTTGCTTCATGTGTTCAACCAGTTAATTGATGATTCACTCATAAATAACTCATGCATGTCAGATCTAAGAGTTACACAGTTGAGATTGGAGTTCACGAACAATGTACTATTAATGATTCACTCATAAATAACTCATCCATGTCAGATATCAGAGTTACCCATTGAGATTGGAGTTCACGGACAATGTACTATTAGTTGTATAATCATATGAATTGTTTAGGCGGTGCATGCAGTTAGAGGAAGGCCTATGAGTATTGCGCAATTTCAATTGAGGAATTTCTTTAATTAATAGGTAGCTGATTCCCAAGGAAAAAACGCAAGGAAATGGGGACTTAGGCAAGCCAAAAATCGGTTAATTATTGGTCTGGGCTTGTCTAAGAAGCAGTGAGACAAATAGAGATAGTGCAGAGGTTGCTCGGGCTTGAGCAAAGCATTGTAATATTTTCATATTTTCTAACTAATGCAATATACAGATAGCAAGGGTTTTTAGCTATGGCTTTCCTTAGGAAATCATTGTGTAATGTGTTGATTGAATTCTTTCTCTTGTATGTTTCATGATCATTTAATTGTTTCCATTGATGAGTAGAGTAGATTCAAGTCTTTTGTTTTAGAAAACTCATCCTAAAGAGTCAACATCTCACCCTGTAAACTCGACCCCTACTTTTTGTTTTTCACCCAAGTCAACCCTCTTGTCCCTCACTCAAAGTGATTGCGAAAAATAATGTGTCCTTCACTCACTCATTCTAATAATTTATTATTCTTCTAAGGCCAAATACCTTGGGTCATCATTTGGCCTAACTTTACATTAATTAATTATATCAATGTCCTATTCCTAAGTAAAACCTAGGAATAATTAAGATCATTGAAATAAGTAATTACTAATCTATTTTTTGCATCTCTGAACACAATGCTTATGTAGAGACACCTGTCCAAGCTATAATTTTTAACATTCCCTCTTGGCAAGGAAGGTGTTCAACACCACCCCCAATTTTTCCTTGAAGAATATGAACTTATATTTCAAAGCCTTCAAGAATATGTCTACAACTGTCTCTTTTACAGGTATATATTGCAGCTTCACCTTGCCTTTTTGTACACAATCTTGGATAAAATGATACTTAATCTCTATATGTTTTGACCTTTCGTGAAACACTTTATTTTCTAAGAGGTTGGTATAGATTTGATAGTCACAATGTATCACGGTTGGCTCCAACTCCTGATCAAACAACCCATGAGTAACTTATAAAGCCAATTGGCCTCACATCATACCAAATTTTTTTCCATGTACTCAACCTCAACAAAGCTCAATGCAACTCACTTTGTTTTCCTATTGAAGCAAGAAACAACTCCAGACCCCATGTTGAAACAACAACCTGAAGTACCTATCAACTACACTACCTTCCTAGTTAGCATATGAATAAATCACTAGCTTTACTCCATCTCCCTGGACATAACTCAACCCATACTCCATCATACCACGTAGATACATGAGTATGTGTTCACAACCACCCAATGCACTCGCTTTGGCTCATAAATTCACTGAGTGTATTGACTACAAAACATATATTTTGTGTAGGGTCGATCAGGTATATAAGATAACCAATCAATTGCATGTAGAATTTGGGGTCCATTGCCTCTAATTTAGAAGCATCAATTTTCTTCCAATTGGTCACCATTGGTGTAGTCATATGCTTGTAATCTTGCATCCTTAATTGCTTCAAAGTATCCACTATATACTTCCCCTACCAAGGAAGATATGTTAATCTTTTTGCCACACTTCTAGCCCCAAAAAATAGTGCATCAACCTCATATCCTTCATCTCAAACCCTGAAGCAAGATCCCTCTTGCAATCTGCAATAAGCTGCTTTGAACATGTAAGAAACAAATCATCTACATATAACACAAGAATGAGTAGCTCTTCTCTAACCAATATATAGTATAGGTTTGAGTTGGCATCACCCTAGTTGAAGCCCATCCCCAATAAATAGTTGTCTATCTTGGAATACCACATGTGTGGTGATTGTGTGAGTTTGTACAATGCTCTTTTTATCCTACATACATGGGAATCCCTCCCATGCACCTCAAATACCTTTGGTTGCTATATATAGTCCTCCTCCTCAATCACACCATTGAGAAATGACATCTTGAATTCCATTTGATGGATCTTCTAACCCATCTCTACAACGATTGAATTCATGGCCTTGATGGAGGAATACCTAGCTACAGGGGTGATTGTATCATCATAGTAAACTCCCTCTCTTGGTGAGAACCTCTTAGCAACGAATTAGGCTTTGAACTTCTCAAGTTGAATCCTCTAGTCACCGAATCCCCGAAATTACCGTGTAGCCCTTCATGGCCTACGAATGAGCTACAAAAATTACCCTGCTGCATGAATGCACAACTTCCCAATTCTAGCAAAATTCCTTCCTCAAACTCCCAACAAAAATCAACTTCAATACCTAGCAAAACAACACTGCTCAACCGATGCAAAGTAGTCAGAACTCAAACCCACCATAGTTGATCCTCCAATTATCAACTTGAACTACCTTTGTGCCCAAAGAGTGACAAATTGAGTGAATACCTGCAATAAATCTTTATGGAAATCTTGAATTGGACTCCCCGAATTACCTCACTAGGGAGACACTCGAAGTTCTCTGAAATGAGGGTGGAATTCCGCTTGGAAATTTCTTGTGCTAAATAACATCGATTGAATTGGCTAAGTAGCTCAAGCAAACTCTCCAATTATGAAATGAAATGCCAAACATAATGATCAAAATGAGGCTTTAACCTTCCTTTTGTTGTTGTTTTCCCTTCCTCATACCATGTTTCGGTTATATCACACTATGCTTTGATACCATGGTTTGATTCTTCCCATGGTTCAATTTCCCTTTTTGATAACCTCCACAACTTATGTTCACTTTAATTTTTCTTCTTGTCCTAAGTCCTAACCATTACCTTTTCTCCAAAATTTACTTAATACCTCCACAAATTTTTTCTCCTAATTTTATTTATCTAAAACTATTTATTATTTGTCAAAATTGCAAAATTGATAATTTCCCTTAGAAAAATTATTAATTTGGGACATTACAATCCTCCCCGCCAAAGAATGTTTGTCCTCAAGCAATGCCTGAAAAAGTGCCCTCTCTGACTGTTGATCACCACTGTAACCACCAACAATACCAGGGTCCCAAATGTATCACTGAGTCATCCCCAATCTCAGTATTTCCCCGACATGAAGGAATCCCTCAATATTAGGATCCCAAGCCATCTTAATCAATGTGAAGCACACCTTGTTCCATTTGTTGTCCAACCATGTACATGTATTAAAAAACCTTTGCATACTATCAATAGTGGATCATCATGATAATGTAGGACTCCCCCCAACTCCATATGAAGCTTCCCTACTGAGTAGTCCACCTCATCTCCAAGAGTAAACTCTTGAAGACACAACATAATCCTTGTGGGGATGAAGTCTCTCCTGCATGAACTTCCCCTAGTATCTTCCTGCTGACCAACCTGCCATGCTAGTGAAATCCCCCATCCTAATAGAAAATCATTAAAACCCAATGGAAGATCTAAATGATCTCCTCCTATAGGAACCAGATCACCCCTAAGGGTAGTTGAACTATGAAATCTTGTGATGCTCGGATCCCATGCTAGTCTTAGAAGGGTGCCACCACATTGACGCTGCGCTACTCTGACTATGACACACTCCCCATCATGTGTAGGTTGTATCCTCCTCTCCTGGAACCTGATGGCGAAAAATCTGTGAAGGCCAATCTCATCTTTCCCTAACATCATCATGATATCAATGTCTAGCCATCTATTGTCAATCTCAGTGTGAATCAATAACAAGGAAATTTGGCCTTGCCATGTGACGAAGGCCTCAGTGCTCTCCCATATGTTAAACCAAGAGTGGTTTGGGTCACTCTCTAGCTTGATCTTTCTCGTCACAAAATAGAGTGACCAATCATCCAACCAAATCCATAGATTCCATAACCATATCGACTACAGAAAAGTCCTGACAATAGTTGGCACCAACTCGTACCATGTATTGGGTCCCTAAATGCAATTAGTATATGTACTACATACATCCTGAATCGGTCTAGTGTGTGCAAGATTGCCCTATGCCTTCCATATCACACTATGAGATATGTTATTTTGTCTTCTATAAGTGGTGCCAAAAACTATGTGGAGTCTAAACATCCACCTGCAAGATGTGTCCAGTGTAACAGCCCTAGTGAAAATTCCATGTAACAAAAGTTAATAAAGGAAAAATAATAACCACAGTTGATGGGACACATATTCCACGCTGAATGTTGGGCAAAAATATAGTGATGGGGATCACTTGTGATTAATTAATGGCTAAGGAAATTGACAAAGGCAATGGAAAATGCTTTGGAAAGGAAAAATGGCATTTTAGCACATTTATTTATGAAAATAATGGAAATTAGAAGAAAAGGGAGGTGAAAGGTCACAGGTTGCATGTAAAGAGGAAAATGAAGGAAAATAATAGAGAATGAAGAAAATAAAGGCCTTGTTAATAAAAAGGCTTCTAAGAATCAATTCACGGACTTTTTTTCAGTTCAATTTTGTTTCTCTCTCTCTATTCTCTCTCTATCTCATACTCTTGGACACTTAGAGTTTCTTGGAGCACTCTCGGAGAGTGTGACATAGGTGGAGTTTTGGAGCAAGAAGGCAAAGGAAGAGCAGGACATCACAAGAGGACATCGGGATCAACAACTACAATGGGTTTCGCTTGCAGGTACATAGTTGCATGTATGTTTTCCTTACTTGTTTTGGCATGCATGGCATATGCATGTGGTTTATTGGTCATGATTTGTCATTGCATGGAGGATTTCTTGGATTAACAATGGATTTGCCTAGCCTTTCCATTTTCTAGATAACCATGGTGTTGTAGGTTCATTTCTTTGTTTCATGGTTGGTTCTCATGTTTCCTTGAGCTTGGATTGAGTTACTAGTTCCTGGAAACCCTGTTTGGACAAACGCTCTGGAATCCATATAACAGCTTGGGTTGAGTTACTAGTCCTGGAAGCCTTGGTTGGACAAACGCTTTGGAATCCCTTTGTGGGTTGAGTTACTAGAACTGGAAGCTCTGGTTGGAAAAATGCTCTAGAAGCCCATCAATAGCTGTGGGTTGAGTTACTAGTCCTATAAGCCTTGGTTGGAACAAACACTCTAGAGCCCTGGAAGGCTTGGGTAGAGACCAGTCTGATGATGGTTTTGTGATGTCCGAATGTGAGGTGGAATCACTGTTTGATGGGTTGAGGTGGAATCATTGTTTGATGGGTTGAAGTGGTTTGGTCTCTGGAAGCCCTGGAGGGTTTTGATTGATGTGTTTTATGAGATCCCACATTCATGCTTGGAATATGGCACGAGGGTGAATGATTGAAGAGATATTTAGCTCAACCATGTCTACAGTCGGGTGGTTCGTGGAAATCCCACAACTGGTTGGCCTTAACATCATTAATATGAGGTTTCTTCTCTTTGTTATTTCATGAGTATTATACTGGTTCATATGTAGATTATATGGTTGTGATTTCCTTGGTATATTTATTTCTATTATGTTGGTTATGAATATGTGTTATGACAGTGGCTCAAATCTCGGAGACGCGAGCACAACACTGGGAATAAAAGTCCTTAGATGCACGCATACCCATCCAATGGGAGCGTCTAGAGCCTCCTGGACACATGCTTGTCCATATCAAGGGAGGGTCCGGGGGTTTAATGGTCTAAAAACTAGTGGGACCCAGGGGCTAGTTACCTAAGTGGCTGGGATGGTTCGTGGTAGTCGTGTTCCTGATGTGGAAGGTTTGTATGGTTTGTTTATGTCAGTTCCACTTCCTTAAGGTGAATTAGGAGGTCGAATCATATCATAGTAACTCCTCGTCACATGTTTACCCCAGTTGGAATATTACTTGGGTAGATGTGGGAGGAAGGTGTTACAGAGCGTGGTTCACCCCTCATACTATATGGGTTGTGTGTTGGTCATGCATTCATGTCGATTGAATATGTGTTTCTTGTGTTGTAAGACCATCTAATTGTTGCATTTGTATGGTATGGGTTATGGTTGCAGTGACGTCGCCATGGGAAGTTGATGGTGTCGTTGTGGAGTGTGTTGTCATGAGTGTGTAGTTGATTATGCATCGCTTATGCACATTAGTGTTCACATGTGGTCAAGTCTACAGTCATGTGGTGGTTATTGTCATGCATGAGGTCACAATATGTGTAGTTGATATGGTCATGCATTGATGACTGGACTCCAGCAAGAATGATGGGTATGTGATTATATGCTTATGTGTTATACTTCTATATGTTGTCCTGATTATGTTATACATGTATTATGTTGATTTGTTGATCATGCAGATGAGGTATCCTCGCTGAATTATGCTAAGGTACATTGGTTTATTGTGATTTGGTTTAGCTGACATGATATACCTGTTATCACTTGAAATGATAGGTTGGGTTGTGTCAACCTCCAACCAAGAGTAACTATTTCAAACCACTTGTAGCTAGAAGTTAGCCCTTCTAGCATGAGAGGGCTCTGTCAACACACTTATCAAGTTCACTTAAAACAACTCAAAATAACAGATGACTAACTCTGATTTCTTTCAATGTGGTTTTATTAAGTTCACTTAAAACAACTCAAAATAACAGATGACTAACTCTGATTTCTTTCAATATGGTTTTATAGGTGAAGGAAAATATGATGACTGCTACCATTGGGCATGGAGTCAAATTACAGAAATGGCAAACAACAGATTTTAATGGAAGCTGAGGAATCTCTGGCTTTAAAATTAATATCAAATGAACATTCACAACCATACATAGTATGTGAAGGAAATTGGAGCACTTAACAAGAATTCCAAGTAATCAAAATACTATTAATACTGATAATAAAACAGAAAAAACATGGTAAGAGAACTTGAAGCCATACATGAATCCCAGGTACAAAAATAGAGTTGTTGCAATATTTATATTAACTAGATCAAAGGGTTACATAGGGTCAACTTCTCACATTATCGATCAACCCTTTTTAGAGTCAAGGAACTACAAATATATAGAGTAACACCACCATCATGTCATTAACTACAAAAGTCTGCCACTTCGGCTAGATTCGATAAAACAGTTCTGAGACCTTATCCTACTTGATATCTATTAAGAAAACCCAGGGATTTCTGTTTTACATAATTTGAATACAAGTAAGACTCTGCCACCATGAATGAACTCAACCAAATTTTGTTTGATGGAATTTATCGAACCAAACTAATTTTCTGAATGTGTTGGAGTTGATGTGTCTCATGCCACGTGGATGTGCTGACCTAGTTGACTTTGCTGAGCTGGACCTCCACCAAGTCGAATTTCAAAATTTCTCGCTAGGAAAATTTATGTAAACTATGCCTCAAAGAAAAGTGTGTATTCTCAAAACCCTGATGGCCATGTAAAAACTGAGAGAGGTTTTTGTAGAAGAGCCCGTTCTGAACAAAAACCTACTTTATATTTCGAAAATTCCTTTCCATTTGGTCATAAAGCAAGCTCGAAGTTGACTACTAAAATAGTCATTTCTAGAATTTTCGTAGCAATTTTCATAAACCAACCCTATGTTGTCATTTTGATGCCTTTGCTGATTCTAAGGTGTTTAGTAATTGTTTTTCATTAAACCCATGCTATAAAAGCTCTCCCAACTGAAAATCTTGCTAGATTTTCTTTCCATGGAAAGCTACAATAGTTTCGTAGCAAACTTTGGTAGCAACTTCAAAAAACACTCTTATGCTACCTCTTTTCTCTCTCTGCTAGTTTTGAGGCTTCCATGATGTTTATAAGCTAAACATAGGCCTTTAGAACTCTCTTTGGTGAGCTTTAGACCAACCTTAACCTCCATTGAAAGCTACAATAGTTTCGTAGCAAATTCTCAGCTTAATTATGGGCAGTTGATACGAAAGTTCCTAAATTCTGAGTTTTTATAGTTTTCATGATTTTCAATGCCTCCTTATGACTCGTAATATCATGTTGACTAGATATATGGTTGAGTTGACTGATTTAGGTATAGTGAAAACAAAATTGAAAATGTTACCATATCATGGAGTAACATCTACTTGTGCTTGTAACTGCCTTCTGTCAGCTTGCATTCGCCACCTGTTCCTTCTATACATATGCTTCAACATATTTTTCAGTGGTAGAATTATCTTTATCTTTTCGTAGCCTTTTCTACAATTTCGTCATCGAAATATAGCTGCTCCAACACCTGCTTCTTCACCAAACTAAAAAGAAAACTGCAAACTAGCTAGAAACTAATTACTACTGCTGCAATGTGATATCAAACTATTGTAAAAAATGAAACTGACAACTGCAAAATGAAGCCTAAAGATGAAGGAAATGCTTCCCCAACAAGCTTATTTATGTACCAATAACTCTACTCTAACATCTGAAAATTCACCTGCTTAATTCAAGCAATATGAAACCTCCAATATAACCAATCAAAGAGCTGGTCTAACGCTAGGGCTCCTTGACTGTTCTTAAGTGGACCATCTATTGACAACTCAGAATAAAAACTAAATCCATAACTTGAACTTATAAATGAAAGAAACTCCACTTTCACTGATGACTGGAATAGACTTACCAAACGATCTTGATAATCATGAAAAATCACTTCTTCTTGCTGAGTAAAACCATGAGGGTTGAATTCATTCATAATTGATGGCTTCTTTTGTCCTATGTCTTCAATTCCAAAAACATCATCAAATAAAAATATAACAATAGATTTGTCTTCCCTTTCATGTAAATTAACAAAACCATCCATGCATCCTTGAAAATCTACGAACATGACATCCATATTGTGTGTATCAAAACTAATCTTTTGCTTATCAAACAAATCAGATATAACCTTTGGTAGTTTTTCTTGAGGAATGTCATCTTGAGTTTGAACACTAACAACTCCTATACAAACAACTTTATGCATATCATCCATGTCATTTTGATGATCCTCAAATAGAATAGGTAAAACTTGTATATTCAGCTCTTCATGTAACTCAGGTTTACCTAAAAGTGAACTTTCATGCACTTTAACCGGGACAACATCATTATGATCTTCAATGGAAAAAAGTTCTTGTCTAGGTAGACAACTTTCATCACATGTTACCTCATTGTTCAGAATTTTCATGCATGTATTTTCAACAACTTGATCTTGAGGAGTTTCTTCTTGACATAAAATCTCAGAAAAGGAATGGGCTGAAAAACAATCTAAATGATTTGGCTCATACCTTTGACTACATATAGATTGACAAGGCTGCAAATCCTCATGGATTTCATGTACTATGACTTGATTGTCAAATTGTTGATCCATTTCATCTTCAACTAAAGAAGAGACATCTACTTGTTGGAAAACTTCTTGATCATCATGACAACTAGCTTGTGAAGAAAATTCATAATTCCCTCTAATATATCATCATCATCCATACATTCTACATCATCATTAATACTTTTGAGATATTGAATGAAACCTTTCCAAAAATTACAACAGTCTTGAAACAATGGTGATGAAGGATGAGACTTCCCATAATGTCCAAAAAATATTCTATGGAAATATTTAAGAGAACATAAGCTTCTTTTTTGCAACCCTTCATACCATACTCTAGCTTTGTCTTCTAGGGTAGCCATAAACATCTTCATGAGACAATCCTCAAGAAACTCAACCCTCAGTCTACATACATGTAAATGGAATTTAACCAAATGCAGACTAGCATCATCTTTCTTTTCATCTTTGAACATGGGAAGATGGGTTGATCAATCAACATAAGGCATAGAATTTGGAAAACCATATATGTGAGATCGATCCATAAGAGCATACTTGGCATTTCTTCTTACAATAGAACTCATCTTAGAACTTCTTCAAGCTACTGATATTCAAGCAGTGGAGTCACCATGAGGATTTGATCTTCTGGATCTTTTGAGATTGGAGTCGCCAGGCTAATCAAAACCTTCAGAAAACTCTAGTTTCCTAGTACCCTTAGGAATCAGAATGAAGAGACTCAAAAAAAATCCGGGAAATGGAGCTTTTTGGCTGTCGATAGATGCACCAAAATGTTATCACTTGATATGATAGGCTAGACTGTGTCAACCTCCAACTAAGAGTAACTATTTCAAACCACTTGTAGCTAGAAGTTAGCCCTTCTAGCATGAGAGGGCTCTCTCAACACACTTATCAAGTTCACTTAAAACAACTCAAAACAACAGATTACTAACTCTGATTTCTTTCAATGTGGTTTTACAGGTGAAGGAAAATGTGATGACTGCCACCATTGGGCATGGAGTCAAATTACAGAAATGGCAAACAACAGAGTTTAATGGAAGTTGAGGCATCTCTGGCTTTAAAATTAATATCAAATGAACATTCACAGTCATACATAGTATGTGAAGGAAATTGGAGCACTTAACAAGAATTCCAAGTAATCAAAATACTATGAATATTGATAATAAAATAGAAAAAAACATGGTAAGAGCACATGAAGCCATACATGAATCTTAGGTACAAAAACAGAGTTGCTACAATATTTATATTAACTGGATCAAAGGGTTACATAGGGTCAACTTCTCACATTATCGATCAACCCTTTTTAGAGTCAAGGAACTATAAATATATAGAGTATGACCACCATCATGTCATTAATTACAAAAATCTGCCACTTGGGCTAGATTCGATTAAACAATTTTGAGACCTTATCCTACTTGACACCTGTTGTCACTCACTGCTTTATAAAGTCATTAGTTTCCCAAAGTGCAGAAAAGTAGTGAATTTTTAAGCAATTTACTAAGCCACAAAATCTCTCAGAGTTTAACGAGTCCCTCTCCATTTCATAATGCTCGTGATAAGCTTTCCAACGGTATATGGAAGTCCAAAAATGCACTCCTAGATTAGAAGTTAAATAAGATTAAAGATCCCTTTGAAAACTTAGAAAGCAAGGAGAAATTAACTGAGGGCCAAGCTCATCGCAATCGTAAATCGGGGCTTACTGAAGCAACACAAAAGAGGAAGACATCAAATTTTTTGAGCAATCGATCACCAATATCGCAAATCGCATATTGGGGGGTCTGTTCCAATAGCTTATCGAGCATATCGGCGGGACCAAGCTTATCGGTGATCGGCGAGCCCTGGGAGTTCATCACAATCGGTGGATTAGCGGGGGTACCACTCGAAAAACCTTGCAATATCTCGATTTTGTGATAATAGTGTAAAACGTCGAAAGGGCTGACAAAAAGGTTAACAAATAAAAGCAAGAAAAAACCAAGGGCAGGCGGCCCCTTTTCTCTCTCCTCCAGGGGGACCATGTGGCAGAGAACCATTGGTCCAGATGAATCCACATGGAAGCTGATGTCAGCATGACGTGGTAGTATAGAGGACATGTGGCACGCAGATTTGGCATTTTCAGGGTCCTATGGGGGCATATTCGGGTGACACGTGTCACCACTCAGGAGGTGCCCTGTGGCACCAGTGACGTCATCAATCCCACAGATTGGCGATCAGCAAATGTAAAAGGTCACAACTCCAGTTACAGATCTGCGATTGCGATTTGCGGTAAAAAGGGCTCTGATAAGGGGGTTGGCCCACGATCACACGGAGGTACGAAGAACCAAGAGCCATGCACTAAAAGCGCAAATCGGCGATCGATGGTCGCACAAGTCAAGTCCCTCCTCCACCGTAGTCCCTCTAGGCTTGTGATTGCGATATGAGGAGGATCCTCCTGGATGTGTTAATTCATGTGTTCTATCTTATAAGCATTTCACGTCTGGACAAGTCGGCCAACGCTATAAAGGGAGGTAAAGGGTCTCCCTCTCTTGTGTTGCGATTGCAATACCCCGAGTGGGCCTAGTCCCGCAGATCGACGATCACAGGTGTCAAGGGGTGTTATCAAAGGAAAGCGCTATAAACTGCCAGTGTGCAGGATTATAATTAACAAAGCAAAATGATCCCCTAACATGAGTCTAAAGGCCTTAGCACCCGAGGGCTAAGCACCTAGTTCAAGCCCCCGGTCATATGAAGGAAATTACAAAAGGGCCCTGAAGTAAAGGGGATAAAGAGGATCGGAAGGTCTCGCCCTGTAAACATTGATTTAAGAGGAAAATTCCCACTGTCATAATGCTCTGGTAGCATTGTGCAGAGCTTTAAAGGGCAGATGGGTTGGAAGCTGAAGTAGTGAATGAAGTATGGTGCAACAGTAAATCAGTATGGGGAGACTCAGGAAGACTTAATGGCACGACATGGTGCTCCACGCTTATACACAGAAAAATACTGTCAAGAGGGGCTCCATTTCTATTTTGCGACAGACACTCACAATCGACCCACTCCCTACTCCAGAGAACAAGCTATTCAAGTAGTTAATGTGGAAGTGACAAGAAATGGATGAACAACAGGAGAAGCACATCACAGCTGAGACATGGCTTGACCAGAGGCCTTTCATAGGAACAAGAAGGGGGGCACTTCCTCCATCATCTTTCAATCTTCCTCTTTCTTTGCATTATTTTGTAATTTTTGTTTGTTTCCAAGAAAGGGATCAGATCCTTAGAAATATTTTTGGGCAAGAGGAGCTATCACAGGCCAAGGAAGCTAGTACATCAGACAGCTGGCCTTTGGCTGAGATATTTTGTAACTGTAATCTAAGCTCCCCCTCTTCTTATAAATAGGGGGAAGCAACACTTTAAGGAGGTTCCAAAATTTCTCACCCGCTGAGTCTGAATTCTAAGATGCCACTTTGGTTCTATTTTCTTATTCATGGGGGATTTGAATGATGTTGTTCTGAATGTGATGGACTGATTATTTGGACCCTCTAAGTATTAATGAAACTTCCCTGGTGATTCCACGTAGATCAATGTGCAACATGTTTCCTCTTTGTAAATCTCATTTCATTTGTGTTTTCCCTTATCTGAAATAATATACTGAAGCTGTTGGTTTCTCTATAATTTATGGATTTATCTAGGATGCTAAATAGAGAATAGTACATACGTTATATTACAAATTTACTTGTGTTATTCAATAGCCTACAATACCTATAGTAATTTCATATTTATTTGTGTTATTATTTTAACCTACAGTACCTCTGTGAGCCTAGATTTACTCATGCTGTTTGGCGCTAATGATACCCATGTTATGTTCGGCCTGAAGCCTTAATTAGCACTCCACTATTTCTACCATTTCACCTCCTCCATCTTCCATATTTCTACCGGAACATGGTTGCTGAGGATTCTGTTTTTTTACATTGCTACGCATCTATTTCTCTCCTTCCTCTCCTCCTTTCCACCTTCACTACAACTTTAATATTAAGCTATCTTATTGTTGTGTGTTGGCCACGAGAAGAAGACATTTCTCTTTGAGATTTCCTTGATATACCCCCCGCATTTGGATCCATGTGTTGGCTTGAGTCTACCTTAATGAAGGGCTATTGAACCAAGCCCCCTTTATTCCTTTTTAATTACGTGACAATTGGAGTGTTGCACAAACCCACTCACAGATAATCTTCCATGCACTCTCATTTAAGATGTCCTAGACACTACTCTATGATCAACCCATAGGCTGTCTCTAGGAGGCTTTCTATGTCCCCTGAAGCACTCGTGTTGCAAGTGCTAGAAAAAGCCACAACATCTTTCTGGCATCATTGCCATGGGAATGAATTAGAATATTTTTCCCTATGTATGACAAAGTTTTACATTTCCTCTGTTGGGTGAGCAAGGGAAGTGTGGGTTGAAGATCTCTCACCTTGGCGACTCCACTGTTTCAATTTTATGGTGAACAGCCTGACGGCTCCACTGTCCATATCTATGTTTGATCATCTTGGCTTTCAAGCAGCCCCATACTCACTCTGATGCTATAACAGCTGAAAACTTCCCCTACTTTTGAAGCTGAAATCACTCATATAGGGAGGTTTTCGAGATGGACCTTCTTGCATTCTTGGCCAACCAATTTTCCCCATTGGATTTCTCTTCTATTGCTAGTTATCCCAATCATGTCCCTTCATTTCATAAATGGAATACCTACTTGCCTAGATTCTATGGGAATATAGATAGAAGGCTTGACCAACACCTCAAGTATTTTCATAAATGCATGGAGCAACAAGGTATTTTTCTTGAATATGTAAAAATGAAGTTGTTCAAGTGGTCTTTAGTTGAGGATGCTAGAGTTTGGTATAAAATGATACCTTGTGGTATAATTTCTTCCTTGAAATGTTTTCATATAGCATTCCATCAATTTTTTAAAAAACTTTATCCATCGAATGCTCTATTTGAAGATTGTTGCGCACATTTTGATGATGAAGACATTCCCGAGGTTGATGACCCTGCTGAAGATGTTTGTGGAGCTCCGCTCCAACTAAACATCCACTCGCATAAAGAAGAATTACCCAATGAGCAAGAAAGAAAGGAAGGAAACATTGTCGAGCTACAAATAAGCCCTCAGAGGTTTGATTTGGATGAATTTGATGTTCCTCCTTTCTATGATGAATATGACTCTGGTGAAGATTCAAGTGATGCAGATCCACAACGCTTCCAGTTATGGGAAGCTACATAAGAAGAGGAGGCCCACCAGGAGGTCAGAAAAGAGGCTCTAGTCCACGATGCACATCCTTCACCTGGAGAACATGATCAAGAACCTCCTCCGATTTATGATTCATACTATT
This sequence comes from Pinus tabuliformis, assembly GCA_031772625.1. Lineage (NCBI taxonomy): Eukaryota > Viridiplantae > Streptophyta > Pinopsida > Pinales > Pinaceae > Pinus > Pinus tabuliformis. The sequence goes on from CM062820.1 coordinate 1,374,645,271, forward strand.
CAAAGGAGGATGAGACGAATGCAGAGGTTCAAAGGGAGTCGTTTACCAGCAAGTGGGGAGCCTTCTCCAAGCAACAATTTTTTCAAGAAGAGCTCGAAGTTGAAGGACCAAGCAGTGTCTGTGATTATTTATTACAGAGGGATTCCTATTGGGAATTCTCAGGGGGCCCTCCAGTATATGACTCTTACATTTCAGAAGCTGAAGATTCCACTGCAGATTCCCAAGAGGATTGGCCCTTTGAAAAATGGGCAGTAAAACATTAGCAACAAGTTTTTCTTGAAAAATATAAGGCTGAGGAGCTAAACAATGTTTGTGGCTGCCCTGACCAAGAAGACATTGGTCGTCAGTAGACTGTTTGTGAAAAAGAGGCAGCTGCAATTATTCCTTGTCAATTCCATGACCCTGTAACTGAGTACATGAGCATATTCTTTAGCCAACATCAGAGGTTGTTTCTAGAGTATGCATCAAAGCTTCTTATTTGCATATTTTTCATGGTGCATGCTTATTTTGTTTTTAAATTTCAGTAGTTTGAAGGCATTAGGTCCAACACCCAAATGCTAGCCTGGATCCATTGGAGGATTTAACTCAGTTAGGTGAATTGAGCCCTATGCATAAGTAGGAATGTATATAAATAAGCTCACTTAATGAGCAACTAATTTCTAGTGGTTAGAGTTTTTATTTCTGCATTTCAGTTTGAGGAGGAAGTGACTCCCTAAAAACAAAGTTTGATGGAGATTTTATGTAAGTTCATATATTTCTGATTCCATGCCCAATGGTGAAGGATACTGGTCTGTAGGCTCTCAACACCTTTCCAACAAGGCATTGTCCCCACTAGGAGCCAATGTTGTCACTCACTGCTTTATAAAGTCATCACTTGCCAGAGTGCATAAAAATAGTGAAGTTTGAAGCCATTTCCGAAGCCACATAATCTCTTAGAGTTCAATTATTCCCTGCTCATGATAAGCTTTCCAACGGTATATGGAAGTCCAAAAATGGACTCCTGGATAAGAAGTTAAAGAAGATTAAAGACACCCTTTGAAAACCTAGAAGGCAAGGAGAAAATAACTAAGGGTTAGGCTCATCGCAATTGCAAATCGGGGCTTACTGAAGCAGCACCAAAGAGTAATACATCAAAATTTGTAATCGATCGATCACCAATATCGCAAATCACATATTGGTGGGTCCGATCCATCGACTTATCGAGCATATTTTTGGGATCGGGCTTATCGGCGATCGACGGGCCCCGAGAGTTCATCACAATCGGCGAATCAGCAGATCAATGGGGGTACCATTCTAAAAAATTTATAATATCGCGATTTTGTGATAATAGTGTAAAATGTCGAAAGGGCCAAGAAAAAATTTAATAAAGAAAAGTAAGAAAAAACCAAGGGTGGGCGGCCCCTTTTCTCTCTCCTCCACGGGGTCACGTGGTAGAGCAAAATTGGTCCAAAAGAATCCACATCGCAGCTGAAGTCAGCATGATGTGGTAGTACAAAGGACACATGGCATGCAGATTCGATATTTTCAGGGTCCTATGGGGGCATATATGGGTGACACGTGTCACCACTCAAGAGGTGCCATGTGGCATCGATGACATCATCAATCCTGCAGATCAGTGATCAACAAACGTAAAAGGTCGCAACTCCAGTTACCGATTTGCAATTGTGATTTGCGATAAAAAGGGCTCCAATAAGGGGGCTGGCCCATGATCACACAAAGGTCCAAAGAGCTAAGGGCCATGCACTAAAGGCACAAATTGGCAATCAGAGATTGCACAAGTCAAGTCCCTCCTCCACTTAGTCCCTCCAAGCTTGTGATTATGATATGCGGAGGATCCTCCCGGATGCGATAATTCATGTGTTCTATCTTAGAAGGATTTCGTGTCCGGACAAGTCAGCCAGCACTATAAAGGGAGGTAAAGGGTCTCCCTCTCCCATGTTGCAATTGCAATACCACGGGAGGGCCCAGTCCCGCAGATTGGAGATCGTAGATGTCAAGGGGTGTTATCAAAGGCAAGTGTTATAAACCGTAGTGTGCGGGATTATAATTAACAGAGGAAAAAGCTCCCCGGACAGGAATCTAAAGGCCTTAGCGCCCGAGGGCTAAGCACCTAGTTCAAGCCCCTGGTCATATGAATGAAATTATAGAAAGGGGCCAAAGTAAAGGGGCTAAAGCGGATTGGAAGGTCCCACCCTGTAAACACTAATTTAAGAGGAAAATTCCTGTTGTCATAATGCTTTGATAGCATTGTACAGAGCTTTAAAGGGCGGATGGGTCGGCAGCTGAAGCAGTGAATGAAGTATGGTGTAGTAGTAAATCCGTACAGGGGGACTCATGGAGACTTAATGGTACAACATGGTGCTCCACTCTTATACACAACAAAGGACTGTCCGGAGGGGCTCCATTTCTATTCTGCAATAGACACTCACAGTTGACCCACTCCCTACTCTAAAGAATGATCCATTTAGGCAGTTAAGGCGGAAGTGACAGGAAATAGCCGAACAACAAGAGAAGCACATAACAACTAAGATGTGGCTTGACTAGAGACCTTTCATAGGAACAACAAGTGGGGGACTTCCTCCATCATCTTTCAGTGTTCCTCTTTCTTTGCATTATTTTGTAATTTTTGTTTGTTTCCAAGAGAGGGATTAGATCCTTAGAAATCTTTTTGAACAGCAGGATCTATCACAAGCCAAGGCAGCTAGTACACTAGACAATTGGCCTTTGGATGAGATATTTTGTAACTGTAATATAAGCTCCCCCTCTTCTTATAAATAGGGGGAAGCAACACTTTAAGGAGGTTCCGAAATTTCTCACCCGCTGGGTCTGAATTCTGAGATGCCACTTTGGTTCTATTTTCTTATTCACGGGGGACTTGACTGATGTTGTGCTGAATGTGATGGACTAGTTATTTGGACCCTGTAAGTATTATTGAAACTTCCCTGGTGATTCCAAGTAGATCAATGTGCAATATGTTTCCTCTTTGTAAATCTCATTTCATTTGTGTTTTCCCTTCTCTGAAATAGTATAATGAAGTTGTTGGTTTCTCTATAATTCATGGATTTATCTAGGCTGCTAAATAGAGAACAATACCTGTGTTATATTACATATTTACTAGTGTTATTCAATAGCCTACAATACCTGTAGTAATTGCAGATTTATTTGTGTTATTGGTTTAACCTACAATACTTGTGTGAGCCCAAATTTAATCATGTTGTTTGGTGCTAATGATACCCATGTTATGTCCAGCCTGAAACCTTAATTAGCACTCTGCTATTTCTACCATTTCACCTCCTCCCTCTTCCATATTTCTGCTCAAACATGGTTGCTAAGGATTTTGTTTGTTTACAACCCTACGCATCTAGTTCCCTCCTTCCTCTCCTCCTTTCCACCTTAAATACAACTTCAGTATTAAGTTGTCTCATTGTTGTGTGTCGACCACCAAATGAAGACGTTTCTATTTGAGATTTCCCTGATATACCCCCTACATTTGGATCCATGTGTTGATTTGAGTCTACCCTAATGAAGATCTATTGAACCAAGCCCCCTTTATTCCTTTTTAATTACATGACAATTGGAGTGCTGCACAAACCCCCTCACAGATAATCTTCCATGCACTCCTCTATTTAAGATGTCCTAGGCACTAGTCTACAATCAACCCAGAGGCCTTCTCTAGAGGATTTCTATGTCCCATGAAGTACTCATGTTGTAGGTGTTAGAAAAATCCACAACAACACCTGTTGAGAAATCCTAGGGATTTCTGTTTTACATAATTTGAATACAAGTAGGACTCTTCCACCATAAATGAACTCAACCGAATTTTGTTTAATGGCGCTCATCGAACCAAAATAATTCTCTGAATGTGTAGGAGTTGATGTGTCGCATGTCATGTGGATGTGCTGACCTAGTTGACTTCGCTGAGTTGGACCTCCACCAAGTCGAATTTCAAAATTTCTGGCTAGGAAAATTTATGTAAAATAGGCCTCAAAGATAAGTGTGTATTCTCCAAACCCTAATGGATGTGTAAAACATGAGAGAGGTTTTTGTATATGAGGCCGTGATGAACAAAAACGTCCTTCATATTTCCAAAATGCATTTTCATTTTGTCAAAAAGTTAGCCCAAAGTTAACTACTAAAACAATCATTTCCAGGTTTTTCATGGCAAATTTTGTTAGAAAATTTCAAAAACCAACCCTATGTTTTCATTTTGATGCCTTTGTTGATTTTGAGGTGTTTAGTATATTTTTACATTAAAACTCATGTTATCAAAATTCTCCCAACTGAAAATTCTGTTGGATTTTCTTTCCATGGAAAGCTACAATAGTTTCGTAGCAAATTCTCAACTTTATTATGGGTAGTTGCTACGAAAGTTCCTAAATTATGAGTTTTAATAGTTTTCATGATTCTTAATGCCTCCTTATGACTCCTAATATCATGTTGACTATATATATGGTTGAGTTCACTGATTTAGGTATAGTGAAGACAAAATTGAAAACATTACCATATCATGGAGTAGCATCTACTTGTGCTTACAAGTCTTTGACTTGAGTTTGTAACTTCCTTCTATCAACATGTAGCCACATGCTCCTTCTATACATATGCTTCAACATATTTTGTAGTGGTAGAATTCTCTTTGTCTTTTCCTAGCCTTTTCTGCAATTTCCTCATCAAAATCTAGCTTCTCCAACACCTGCTTCTTCATTTCTTTAACTTCCCATTTGGCCTCTATCATTTATTCTCATGAGTTTATGTTAGTGTTATGGCTACAACATGTAGGAGCTCCTTCTTGATACCTGCAATTTTTCCTTTAAACATCTAGACTTCCCTATGACAGCGAAACCAATTCAAAGTGAAAGGAAAACGATGGAGAATGGCTTTGCAGTGTGAACGTTTTGGGGATATAAATAAAAGTTGAACACTGACACATAATGATACTCCATCATGACTCAGACCCATGATTTCTTTCTAACCGTTACTAATCAGTAAGGTTTCAGGTTTCGTAGCAAAACAGGTGGTAGATGTGATAGATTTGCTACAGAAGTTTCAGGCACTTTCATAGCAAATACTTTGTTTTCATAACTAAATTTTCTATGAATTTGGACAAAAGTTCCTTATTGGCTAAATGACAATTATGAACAAGTGAGACTGACACAAACGATGATTTGGAACTTGACTCATACTGTGGACCTCACTTAGGCTCATGTTGACTCTACACACTGACCAGGTGACCAAATAGTCTTTTTTGTACATGAATTTTATTTTAAGAAAAAAGAAAACCCTAACTAATTGAACCAATTGACTCAAAAACTAACTCCAAGGGTTATATCATCCTGCTACTTGGTGCATCTGCTAGGAGTTCAAAATTTGTATCATGCTCGACGTTTCATTCAAAAATATGAGCTCTTGAAGGTAGCAGGAGATCAGATTGTTCAAGGTTGTATTTCTACCTTGGTGACTCCATTGATACTCTCAAATTAAAGGTGGCTTCCAATAAGATTCATACGAGGAGCAATCCAGACCCTAATCCACCAGAGATAATTGATGATCTAGAAAAATTCTCAAAAAAGATGTTAGCTCATCAAAAGCAGGTACTTCATTTCTCTTAAGATCTATATCATTTCCCTCTAGAAATATTCAAGATATTGAAGGTATTAAATTTGATTAAGAGTATAAGCCTATATTGCTCAGATCTAAATTAGAGAACGATTTACCAAAACTAGGGTTAGATTATACTTTTGAGGTTCCTAAAGAAGTTAAAGATAGGTTTTTGGAAATTGCTGCATCAAGATTGTCACTTGAACAAGAGTCTTTGTAAAAACTAAAAGAATTTGATCCTTTTGAAATTCTGTCAAGAAATTAAATTGGTTTCCCTTTACCTGAAATAAGTACCTTTACTTCGAAAACAAAAGTCTCTGTCACTCAAGCCCCTTTAAGCACATCGACTTTCATCAATACCCCTACTAGTTTCATTTTTACCCCTCCTGTTGGAATTTTTGCTAGTACTTCTGCTATGGAAGGCCTTTTCTAGATATGCTCCCCTTGTTTTACCAGCCATACTTCATGACTTACCTCAAGGATGCTCCACTAGAATAAAAAAAATTCGAATCCAGGAGGGGATAACCGCAGAACAACATGTTTACCAGTTCAACGACTTTATAGACCTAGAAGAGGTAGACTATGAATATGTTAAAATGGGGTTGTTTGTTCAGAGTTTCATCAGTGAGGGGAAAAAATGGTTAAAATCTTTAGCCCCTGGAAGTTTACATGATTGGAATGAATTAGAAGATACTTTCTTAAGGAAATGGGGACGTAAAGTTAATCTTGTACAAGCTTTGACCAAATATAACAATTTGAAGAAGGCAAGCCATGAAGCAATACAAGATTTTTCAAAAATATTCAATAAAGTCTATAATTCCATTCCTTCTCACTTTAAAACTCCTCAAGGAGCTGCCTAATTACACTATGATGAGGCCTTTGATTATGAGTTTTCCATCCTATTAAGAGAGAGAATCTGCTACCTTAGCTGACATGCAGAATGATGCTGTGAAAGTGGAAGTTAATATGGCTACAACAAAGAGATCTAAAGTTGGTAAAGGAAAGGTAAAAGAGGAAGAACAAACTTCTACATCTTCTGATGTTAAATTTGATACCATGATGAAAACAATGGAAAGGCTCATGGATAGACTGGCCCTTGGAAATAATCCTCCTACTGCACAACCCAAGACACAAGTTAGAAATCCAAACTTCAGAAGGGTTCAAATCCAACAGAGACAAAGAGAACAGAGAAATCAACCTGACCAACAAGTTAGGCCTCCTTTCCATCAAAACCTAGTAGATGAAGAGGAAATGCAACCAAAAGTCTGAGAAGATACCATTCATTGTTTGGATGAAGATGAAAAAGGAATGTTTTTAACAAAAGAAGAACATGATGAGTCTTATAATGACCTGGGTGGTGATGAAACTGAACCACAATCAAAATACCTAGAAGGCTATCAACATGCTATTCTAGAGATGCAAAAACAGTATAATATGAGAAACATAAATGTTCCTATAGTTGCAAATAAAAATCAGCCTAAGAAAGATGCTCCAAAGATTGCAGAACAAAAGAAAGAAACCCCTGCAAAGGAAGTTGAGAAGACACAACCAATTTTTAACTTAGAGAATGAAATCTCAAAGATAAATATTGTTGTCCCCTTTGGAGAAATAATAAGGGTTACAAAATATAAAAAGTATATTTGTTAAAATGCTTAACGCTGAAGTTGGATCATTTGATATTTTAAATTTGCAAGAAGATCATCCTATTGTGTTCCTAGGGCCAAGAGTAGAAGATGAGAAAAATGAAGAAGTACCACCTTTCTATGTGAGTTTAAACATCCATGACATGACATTACATAATGTTATGTTAGATTCAGGGGCATCACACAATCTAATGCCCAAGTTCATCATGGAAAGATTGGGTTTAGACATAACCATGCCATATAAAGACTTATTTTCATTTGATTAAAAAATGGTGCAATGTATAGGTCTATTCAAAGATGTGGTTTTTTCTTTAAGTCAAATTATTGCTAAGACTATACTGATGGATATTATTGTGGCTGATATTCCACCAAAGTTTGGCATGTTGTTATCTAGATCATGGGCTACCAGAGTCAAAGGAACTATTCAGATGGAGATGTCCTATGCTACTGTCCTAGTTTCTGGTGAACAAAGGAGATTATACAGAGAGTCTAGGATGTCATATATGGTCAGAAACAAAGACAAACCTTAAAAATTTCCAGTATATGCAATGGAAACTGAATTTGGCTCATATATACTCTTAAATGAAATCATCAACAACACAGAAAATCAACATGTACAAAAGGGGCAGCAAGTTGGAGAAATTGATAGGAAAGGTTGGTGGCATATGAACTTTGATGGTGCTACAGGAAGAGATGGAGTTGGTGCAGGCATATGGATAATTAGCCCGAGAGATGAAAGTAAGTTTTTCTCTTATAAACTCAATTTCGATTGCAAAAATAATATGGCAGAGTATGAAGCATTGGTTTTGGGTTTAGAAGTCTTGAAGAATTTAGGTGCTAAGAAAATATTTGTTTTTGGTGATTCTGAATTGGTCATCAAACAAGTTAACAACACCTATCAAACCAAGGATGTTAGAATGAGAGCATACAAAAATCTGATTCTTGAATTACTGGAAAATTTTGAAGAATATAATTTCACCATCAAGCCTAGAGAACATAATAGTGTTGCAGATTCTTTGGCTGTTTCAGCAAGTCTATTTACAATTCCAATTCATTCCAACAATAAATATGAAGTTGAAATTAGGCATAGGCCTGCTATACCTCACATCCTGAAGATGAACCATCGTTTCTGGTTCGAAATGTCGATGGAAAAGAATCCTTATGTGATGGATCCGGAAGATAGTCTAAACAATGATCAGCAAGTCAGAAATTTCCTGGAATTGAAAGAAGAATTTGAATCTATTCAAGTTGAATAACAAAACATCTTTGCTGAAACAAAAGCCAATACTGAAGTTGTCCAGCTCAAAAACAATTGTATTCCAAAGGGACTGATTCCTCTTGAGAAGTTATTTGACCAGAATGATGTGGCCAAAAACCCTAAGATAAAATCTGATGAGGAGGAGGTTGAAACTTATAATCTTGGTACTGCAGAAAATCCAAAGAATGTCAAGTTATCCAAATTTATTTCTTTTGAGGAAAAACAAAAATATCTAGATTTGATGAAGAAATACATAGATATTTTTGCATGGAGTTATGTTGATTTAAAAAAAGCTATGATCCAAATGTTATTCAACATACAATACCAATAAAAGAAAATGAAAAACCTTTCAAACAAAAACTGAGAAGGATAAATCCATTGCTTTTTCCATTGATTGAAAAGGAGATCAAAAATTTGTTTGAAGCAAAGATCATAGTGTCGTTGAGGTTTTCCAAGTGGCTGGATAACGTGGTGCCTGTGAGAAAGAAGAATGGGGAAATTAGGATATGCATTGATTTCAGGAACTTGAATAAAGCCTCATTAAAAGATAATTATCCACTTCCCAAAATGGATCATATATTGCAGAACATTGTAGGATCACAAAGGATGTCAATGCTAGATGGTTTCTCAAGCTATAATAAGATATTGGTACATCATGATGACCAAGAGAAAACAACTTCTACCACACCCCGAGGAATCTTTATGCATGCGAAAATTCCCTTTGGACTTATGAATGCAGGAAAAACTTTTCAGAGAGGTATGGATATTTCATTTACAGATGAGATAAACAGGTTTGTGGTGGTATATTTGGATGATATCATTGTGTTTTCTAAAAAAGAAGAAGAACCTCTCAAGCACTTGGAGAGAGTCTTTCAAAAATGCAGAAAAATCAGTATTTATTTAAATCCTACTAAGAGTATTTTTTCTTTGACAAAGGGAAAGTTGTTGGGTCATATTATATCAAAGGAGGGAATTAAAATTCATCCAAGTAGGGATTCTGCTATCCAGAAAATTGCTCTGCCCATAAATAGAAAAGAAATTCAATCTTTTTTAGGCAAAGTGAATTTTGTGAGAAGATTTGTTCCTAACTTTGTAGAAATTGTGCAACACATCACAAAGTTTCTTAGGAAAGACTGTGATATTAAATGGACAACATAGGCTAAATATTCATTTGAGGAAATAAAAAAGGCTCTTACTCAGGGTCCAGTCCTCATAAATCCTGATTTTTCAAAGAATTTTTTGGTTTTTACTTTTGCTTCAGAACACACAATTGCTGGAGTATTGTTGCAGAAAGGACAACAAGGTAATGAACAACCTATTTCATTTTTTAGTAGAACACTTGGAAACTCTGAATTGAAATATAACATCATGGAGAAGCAAGCTTATTCTTTGGTGAAAGCTCTTAAATATTTCAGGGTGTATGTCATTCATTCACACATTGTTGCTTATGTACCTAATGCTGTAGTAAAGGACATATTAACTCAAGCTAATCCAGATGGTAAAAGGAGTAAATGAATTGCTACTCTGCTGGAGTATGATTTGGAAATCAGACCTACAAAATTGGTAAAAGGACAAGGATTGGCAAAGTTGATGACTCAATCAAATTTTTACTACCTAGATATCAATTTGGTAGCTGAAAATTCGGATACAATTGAAGATGAAGAGTTGATCCCTATTGAAGAAAAGTTTACAAGGTCAAATTGGTATAAAGATGTTATTTTTGTACTGCAAAATCATAGAGCTCCTCCTGAACTAACAAAGTCAAAATCCAAATTTGTCAAGTTGAAGTCAGTGAGATATTGTATTTTGAATAAATGTTTGTATTTGAAAGATTCAGGTGGAATACTTCTTAACTGTCTATTGGAAGATGAGGCTGAAAAGGTGATTGAAGAGTTTCATAAAGGCGATTGTGGAGGACATCATTACTAGAGAGAAACAGTGAATAAGATTCTTAGAGAAGGATTTTATTGGCCTTCAATGTTCAGAGATGTATACAAAAAGGTTGTTGCTTGTCATGAATGTCAAATATTTGAAGGAAAAAGGAAGTTACTCTCATTGCCTTTGAAACCTATTTTTGTGGAAGCCCCTTTCCAGCAGTGGGGGTTAGATTTTATTGGTGAAATACATCCTACATCTTTAGGCCAACATCGATGGATCCTAACCGCAACTGATTACTTCACAAAGTGGATTGAAGCAATTCCCACAAGGAAAGCTACAAATGCAGTCATTATTCAATTTCTAGAAAATAACATCATGTCAAGATTTGGCTACCCCATGAATATCATCACTGACAATGCTAAGGTTTTCAAATCAAAAAGGCTGGTAAGTTTTTGTAACCAGTATAATATCACCCTTGGTCATTCTACAACTTATTACCCCTAAGGTAATGGCTTAGTTGAATCATCAATCATAATCCTAGAAAATTTTTGTCCAAATTCATAGCAAATACTTTTTTTCATAACTGAATTTGCTAAGAATTTGGACAAAAGTTCCTTATTGGCTAAATGAAAATTATGAACAAGTGAGACTGACACAAATGATGATTTGGAACATGAATCACACTGTGGACCTCACTTAGGCTCATGTTGACTCTACACACTGACTAGGTGACCAAATAGAATTTTTTGTACATGAATTTTATTTTAAGAAAACTGAAAACCCTAACTAATTTAACCATTTGACTCAAAAACTAACTCCAAGGGTTATCATGGATAACAGTGGCTCCAATGGGGATGTTGCACCCCTATGGTGCAACAAAGAACCAACCTACCAATTTCCTTACCATTGGGCTCATCCCAATTTGAAGACTGCATTCAAACCCACTTCACCAAACTAAAAAGAAAACTACAAACCAACTAGAAACCAATTACTACTATTGCAATGTGATATCAAACTGTTGTACAAACTGAAACTGACAACTGCAAAATGTAGCCTAAAGCTGAAGGAAATGCTTGCCCAACAAGATTATTTATGTACCAATAACCCTACTCTAACATCTAAAAATCCACCTGCTTAATTCAAGCAATATGAAACCTCCAGTATAACCAGTCAAAGCGCTGATCCAACACCAGGGATCCTTGATTGTTCTTAAGTGGACCATCTATTGGAAACTCAGAATAAAATCTGAATCCATAACCTGAACTTATAAATGAAAGAAACTCCACTTTCACTGATGACTGGAATAGACTTACCAAATGATCTTGATAATCATGAAAACTAACCTCTTCTTGATGAGTAAAACCATGAGGGTTGAATTCATTCATAACTGATGGCTTCTTTTGTCCTATGTCTTCAATTCCAAAAACATCATCAAATAAAATACAACAATAGATTTGTCTTCCCTTTCATGTAAATCAACAAAACCATCCATGCATCCTTGAACATCTTTGAACATGACATCCATATTGTGTGTATCAAAACTAATATTTTGTTTATCAAACAAATGAGATATAACCTTTGGTAGTTTTACTTGAGGAATGTCATCTTGAGTCTGAACAATAACAAATCCTATACAAACAACTTTATGCATATCATCCATGTCATTTTGTTGATCCTCAAATATAATAGGTAAAACCTGTATATTCAGCTCTTCATGTAACTCAGATTTACCTAAAAGTGAACTTTCATGCACTTTAACCGGCACAACGTCATTATGATCTTCAATGGAAAAAAGTTCTTGTCTAGGTAGACAACTTTCATCACATGTTACCTCACTATTCAGAACTTTCATGCATGTATTTTCAGCAACCTGATCTTGAGGAGTTTCTTCTTGACATAAAATCTCAGAAAAGGAGTGGGCTGAAAAACAATCTAAATGATTTGGCTCATACCTTTGACTGCATATTGATTGACAAGGCTTCAAATCCTCATGGATTTCATGTACTATGACTTGAATGTCAAATTTTTAATCCATTTCATCTTCAACTAAAGAAGAGACATCTGCTTGTTGGAAAACTTCTTGATCATCATGACAACTAGCTTGTGAAGAAAATTCATAAAGTTCCTCTAATATCTCATCATCATCCATACATTCTACATCATCATTAATACTTTTGAGATATTGAATGAAACATTTCCAAAAATTACAATAGTCTTGAAATAGTGGTGATGAAGGATGACGCTTCCCATAATGTCCAAAGAATATTTTATGGAAATCTTTAAGAGAACATAAGCTTCTTATTTGCAACCCTTCATACCATACTTTAGCTTTGTCTTTTAGGATAGCCATAAACATCTTCATGAGACAATCATGAGGAGACTCAACCCTCAGTCTACATACATTGAAATGGAATTTAACCAAATGCAGACTAGCATCATATCTCTTAACCACAGAGGATGGTTCGAAACATCGATGCATAAAATAACAAAATGCGATGGATCCGGAAGATATAACCACACATCATATCTCTTTTCATCTTTGAACATGGGAAGATGGGTTGACCAATCGACACAAGGCATAAAATTTGGAAAACAATAGGTGTGAGATCGATCCATAGGAGCATACCTGGCATTTATTCTTAAAGTATAGCTCATCTTGGAACTTCTTAAAGCTACTGACATTCAAGCAATGGAGTCACCATGAAGATTTAATCTTCTAGATCTTTTGAGATTGGAATCGCTAGTCTAATATCATAACCTTCATAAAACTCTGGTTTCCTATTACCCTCAGGAATCAGAATGAAGATACTCAAAGAAAATCCAGGAAATGGAGCTTTTCGGCTCTTGGCAGATGCACCAAAATTTTATCACTTGATATGAGAGCCTGGGATATGTCAACCTCCAACCAAGAGTAACTATTTCAAACCACTTGTAGCTAGAATTTAGCCCTTCTAGCATGAGAGGGATCTCTCAACACAATTATCAAGCTCACTTAAAACAACTCAAAACAACATATGACTAACTCTGATCTCTTTCAATGTGGTTTTACATGTGAAGGGAAATGTGATGACTACCACCATTGGGCACAAAGTCAAATTACAGAAATGGAAAACAACAGAGTTTAATGGAAGTTGAGGCTTCTCTGGCTTTAAAATTAATACCAGATGGACATTCACAATCATACATAGTATGTGAAGGAAATTGGAGCAATTAACAAGAATTCCAAGTAATCAACATACTATGAATTCTGATAATAAAACAAAAAAAATATGGTAAGAGCACATGAATCCATACATGAATCTCAGGTACAAAAATAGGTTTGCTGCAATATTTACATTAATTGGATCAAAAGGTTACATAGGGTCATCTTCTCACATTAACAATCAACCCTTTATAGAGTCAAGGAACTAAAAATATATAGAGTAACACCACCATCATTTCATTAATTACAAAAATCTACCACTTGGGCTAGATTCGATCAAACAGTTCTAAGACCTTATCCTACTTGACACTTAGTGAGAAAACCTAGGGATTTCTGTTTTACATAATTTGAATACAAGTAGGACTCTTCCACCATAAATGAACTCAACAGAATTTTGTTTGATGGAACTTATCAAGCCAAAATAATTTTCTGAATGTGTTGGAGTTGATGTGTGTCATGCCACGTGGATGTGCTAACCTAGTTGACTTTGTTGAGCTCGGCCTCCATTAAGTCGAATTTCAAAATTTATGGTTAGGAAAATATCTATAAAATAGGCCTCAAATACAAGTGCGTATTCTCCAAACCCTGCTGGTTGTGTAAAAATTGCGAGAGGATATTGTAGATGAGCCCGTGTTGAACAAATACCTCCGCTAGATTTCCAAAATTCCTTTTCATTTGGTCAAAAAGTCAGCATGAAGTTGACTACTAAAACAGACATTTCCAGAATTTTCATAGCAAATTTTGGTAGCAAATTTCAAAAACCAACCTTATGCTGTCATTTTGAAGCCTTTGCTGATTCTGAGTTGTTTATTAATGTTTTTTCATTAAACTCACGCTATCAAAACTCTCCCAACTGAAAATTTTGCTGGATTTTATTTCCATGGAGAGCTACAACAGTTTCGTAGTAAATTCTTGGCTTCATTATGGGCAGTTGCTACAAAAGTTCCTAAATTTTGAGTTCTTATATTTTTCATGATTCTTAATGCCTCCTTATGACTCCTAATATCATGTTGACTATATATGTGGCTGAGTTGACTGATTTAGGTATAGTGAAGACAAAATTGAAAACATTACCATATCATGGAGTAGCATCTACTTGTGCTTGCAAGTCTTTGACTTGAGTTTGTAACTTCCTTCTGTCAGTGTGCAGCCACATGTTCCTTCTATACATATGCTTAAGCATTTTTGCAATGGTATAATTCTCTTTGTCTTTTCCTAGCCTTTTTTGCAATTTCCTCATTGAAATCTAGTTGCTCCAACACTTGTTTCTTCACTTCTTCAACTTCCCATTTGGCCTCTATCATCTCTTCTCATGAGTTTATGTTTGTGTTATGGCTGCAACACGTAGGAGCTCCTTCTTGCCACCTAAATTTTTTCCTTAGAACAACTAGACTTCCCTATGACAACGAAACCAATTCAAAGTGAAAGGAAAACGACGGAGAATGGCTATGCAGTGTGAATGTTTTGGGGATATTAAAAAAGGTGAACTCTGAGATGTAATGATGCTCCATCGTGACTCAGACCCGTGATTTCTTTTTAACTGTTACTATTCAATAGAGTTTTGGGTTTCGTAGCAAAACAGGTGGTGAATGTGATAAATTTACTATAGATGTTTCACGAACTTTCATAGAAAATACTTTGTTTTCATAACTGAATTTGCTATGAATTTGGACAAAAGTTCCTTATTAGCTAAATGACAATTATGAACAAGTGAGACTGACACAAATGATGATTTGGAACCTGACTCATACTATGGACCTCACTTAGGCTCATGTTGACTCTACACATTGACTAGGTGACCAAATAGACTTTTTTGTACATGAATTTTATTTTAAGAAAACTGAAAAACCTAACTAATTTAACCAATTGACTCAAAAAATAACTCCAAGGGTTATCATGGATAACAATACCTTTCAGGAAGAATATCAAAGATGACTAGCAAGATGATGGACTACAATTCCAAAGATTCTGCCGATGGATTAGATAAGCAGCATGGTGTTGGGGACTCTTTTGATTTGGCAGACACATTGAGAAGCCTAAAGGCATAAATAAGGAGTTGTAAGGTAGACAGTGACAAAATAATATTGGCACAGGAGAAACAAGCAGAGGTAAATGCACTTCAGAGTTTTTCATAATTGCAGTGACTGGGAGGTCATGTTGCTAACGTGGAAGGTTTGTATGGTGTGTTTCTGTCGGTTCCACTTCCTTAAGGTGACTTAGGAGGTCAAATCATATCATAGTAACTAATCGTCACATGTTTACCCTGGTTGGATGGTTACTTGGGTAGATGTGGGAGGAGGATGTTACAAAGTGGTATTAGAGCATGGTTCACCCGTCAAACTGGATGGGTTGTGTGTTAGTCATGCATTCATGTCGGTTGCATATGTGTTTCTTGTGTTGTAAGACCATGTAATTGTTGCATTTGTACAGTATGGGTGATGGTTGTAGTGAGGTTGCCATGGGAAGTTGATGGTGTTGTTGTGGAGTGTGTTTTCATGAGTGTATAGTTGATTATGCATCACTTATGCATGTTAGTGGTCACATGTGGTCAAGTGTACAGTGATGGTATTTCTTTTGCTATTATGCTAGTTATGAATATGTATTATGACAGTGGCTCAAATTCCGGAAGCATAGGCACAACACTGGGAGGAAAAGTCCCTAGGCGCATGCATACCCATCTTGTGGGAGCATCTAGATCCTCCTTGATGCATGCTTGTCCACATCAAGGGAGCGTATGGGGGTTTAATGGTCTAAAAACTCAGTGGGAACCAGGGGTTGGTTACCTAAGTGGTTGGGATGGTTCCTAGTAGTCATGTTGATGATGTGGAATGTATGTATGGTGTGTTTCTGTCAGTTCCACTTCCTTAAGGTGACTTAGGAGGTCGAATCATATCATAGTATCTCCTCGTTACATGTTTACCCCTGTTGTACGATTACTTGGGTAGATGTGGGAGGAGGGTGTTACATCCACCAACCATTGTATATGCTCTTAAGACATCTCGAAATGTCTCGCCCAACAAGTGTCATGCATCCCCCTAAATGTGGGATCAAGAGTGGAGCATGTGCTAATCCTGCAGTAGATGGAACCATCCCCTAGCCTGCACTTGCCAACTCACAGCCTGACCATATTCCATGGCTAGAAATCCTCTCTCTTAATGTACCGTGTCCTATCGAACTATCTAAATTGAACCTCTTGGGTCCTATTTCTCATGATGAGAGCATCAAGAGGTAATAGCCAAGTCCCCTATGTTAGTGTGAAATGTTGGAGAGTGATAAATGGAAGCTCACAGTCAGCCCTTTGATTAACTTGCTCTCCAAATATTGGTGCGCTAAACCCAATTGTGTGCTTCATGTCCCCATAAGAAGATCTATCTGATGGCAACACTCCAACAACATGTTGTGCATCATCATGCTCTGTTGTACATAAATAGTCACCCCTGCACTCCCATACATAGCACTGAACTTCGAGGGATGACTCCATTCACCACCAGACACCAGTGCTCACTATTGTACCACCCTGTACCATATGGCATCCCATATGTGTCAATGTATTTGTCACCCCACTAGAAAAATCGACGTGGTATAAGTCACTCCTCCCATTCCATGGTACAAATCCATGCACCACAATACACTTCCATTCATCTACGTGCTCACCTGCAAACCACTGGATGCCATGATCTGAAGCTGAGATAATACACGTATTTCCACCTCCATTGTCGCTTCACCATACCCTCTGATGTATGGGCCTCGCCTCTAAAACCTCCCTAAGAGACACAAGAGGTGAATCCCCTTTGTACTAGCGGTGATGCCACCATCGTGTTGCTCCTTCATGACCATTTTGCCCCACATAACTAGGGAGAACCCTCAGCCCCATACAACGCACTTTTGGGTTTCCTATCAATGCCACCTCCTTCGACAATCTCTTGCCAGAATATGTTGATCATCTCGTGACTCCATGCACAACGAACATGCTCAAACAACTCATGAAGTTTACCTACTCCACTGTCAACCCAATTCGTCACTAATGCTAATGGAGATCTGAAAATGTGTGGATGCTCAATTACTTGAACTTTCACACCACCAATGCCCTCACTAGCCACATCCATGATGTGGTGGGGAATCCCACTTGGATCCCAACAACCATCATCCTGCATCTTGTGTAGAAGGTAGGAAGCCCCACCTAGATCCTAATGCCAATTTGGGCCTCTGGTATCCCCAATGTCTTGAAGTTCCTGCTGAGCTTCACTCTCTGCTACCACCATCTCCATAAATCTAGCCCACTCCATCGGGTACCAACTCAGAATCTCACGCCACCCAACCTCAAGGCTAGGGTCAAATGCATGTGTACCCGTACACACAACATCTCCAACATGCAAACGTTGTGCCTTGTGCAACTCATGTCGCCTTGTTTCACAATCCTGGTCAACACATGAGATTTGTCTAGATAGCTCTGCCCCTCTCTGTCCAATGTGCAGAGATAACCTAACAATGCTATTATCCCTACCTATGTATGCTTGAAGAGGGCTACTCCGATGCTTCAATGTGTACTTCTCTAACTGTACCGTTAGGGAATCCAATCGTTCCCCAATGTGAGTCAGCTTGGTTGTTGTCTTGTCACAAACTGCTCTCATTCCATCCAACTCCTCGTTTTGCTACAAAATGGTCTCTCAGACTATTGTGGCCTTCTTTTTCATTGCTAGAAGGTCAAACTGAAGCTAATGAAACTATTGTGGGTGACTAACATCTATAAACTCGGTCAAAACTCTAGGTACCTCTATGCCTCTTGGCACTTGAATAACTGGGGATATGTCTCCTGACATCTCATCAATGGTGGGTAACTCTATGTCCCCTGGCACCTCATCAACAGGTGTATGCTCAATTGTCTCCACCAATGTGTCAACTGGGGCTACTGAAGGAAACTCCAACAAGGGCAGATCTTGTGTCACACTAGGTGTATCCACATGCTCGTCACAATCTTACATGCCCTCATTCTCATGCTCAACCTCCTCCTCAAGCTCACTGTTAGTGTACCTACGCCTTAGGCCCGATGATAGGAAGTAAGATCTCCTCCTGGTCCCATCATCTAATTGGTCTCGCCTTGTCCACTCCTCTTGAGGATGTTGGGTGCCTTGATTCTACTAACATTTCCCACATGGTGTAAGTGGCTTCATTCTCATGGCATGTGCACCTCTAGTGTCTCTGTTATAAGGATGAGGAGAACTTGGTTTAACTCCCTTACTGATACACAATTGGGCTAACATCTCTATCACCTCTTAGATCTAAGGATCTCCTCTGTGATTTCATGTGTACTCCTCCCATTTTGCGCCATTATAATATCCACAAATGTCACCAATCACTGTGCATGCATGCCTACACCTCCATGATCTTTATAAATTCCCCACAGTTGGCCATTATCATGCTCTAATACCACAGCAATATCCCAAACTAGGAAATACAATGAATACCAAAATCATGCACTAAGCTACAACAAGAAAATGCAATCATGCAATCACAAATTTTACACAAGCAGAAATAGATCAATAAACCATAGAATAGTAGCAACAAATATAAGCCATTTTATTAAAATTTCTCTCGAGTTGAGTACAATATATTGGAATGATAGAAACCAGGCTTGCTAAGGCAAACATGCAATACCCAAGTGAATATCTAAGAAAAACTCCAACTGAAAAGGCTTAATCTGTCTCAATATACTACCCAGAAAATTTTATTGTTGCTGCTAGAGGTGAACTATGATTTATGCCATTTTCTCCAAAAATTTTGCAAAATTAACTGGAGGCTTCTCTCACCCAAATCTACCAAACCTATAAAATTCTTGGGCTAATTCCAGCTCACCCAGAAAGCCCCAAAATGTGCAAATTACCCAGAAAATAATGTTGTTACCACTTCTGCTGCTGCTAGAGGAAAACTGCAAAATGAACCCTCAAAACCGCTCCAAAAATCTTGAAAAATTAGAGAGAGATTCCTCACACCCCAACCAATAAAACCCAGATATTTTCAGCTAATTCTAGCTGACGCGAAATTCTCAAATAGAGTGAAAATCCCAGCTAAACTAGTAATTAGCCTTGCTATAAGAATGAGGATTTCAGACCCGAATACCACCCAGAAAATTATGAAATTTTAACCACAAATTCCTCTCACGAAACCCAGAAAATTATTGGGTGGAATCCACTAGTCATTGAAACCCCAAAATCCATGTGTAGCCCTTCACATTCTACCAATGAGCTACAGAAATCAAACTGCTCTAAGAATGCACACTTCCTCCAAACCCCTCCAAAATTTCTTCCTCAAACTTCTGGCTAAAATCAACTCCAATGCTTGGAAAAACAATACTGCTCAACCCCCGCAAAATCACTGGAAATACAACCCACAATAGTTGATCCTCCAATGAGAAACTTGAACTGCCTTTGCACCTAAGGGGTGGCAAACTAAGTGAATACCTACAATAAATCTCTGTGGAAATCTGAATTGGACTCCCCAAATTACCTCACTAAGGGGACACTCGAAGTTCTCTTAGATGACGGTGGAATTCTGCTTGGAAATTCCTTGTGCTAAATAGCACTAGTTAACTTGGCTAAGCAGCTCAAGCAAACTCTCCAATTCTGAAATGAAATGCAAAAATAGACTGATCAAAATGAAGCTCTAGCTTTCCTTTTATTGTTGTTTTCCCTTCCTCATACCATGGTTTGATTTCTCTCACATTATGCTTTGATACCATGGTTTGATTCTTCCCATGGTTCGATTTCCCTTTTTGGTAACCTCCACAACTTATGTTCACTTTAATTTTTCTTCTTTTCCTAAGTCCCAACCATTGCCTTTTCTCCAAAATTTATTTAATACCTCCAAAAATTATTTCTCCTAATTTTATTTATCGAAAAATATGTATTATTCGTCAAAATTGCAAAATTGAAAATTTCCCTTAGCAAAATTATTAACTGCGGACATTACACATCAACACTATGTTTAATCTTACAGATCCACCTAGACCCTACCAATGATTTCCCTTAAGGTTGTCACACAACCTCCAATACATCATTCTTCAAGATGGAAGAATGCTCTTCCACCATGGCATCCCTCCACACCTATTTCTCAGGTGCCTCTTGATAACTAGAAGGCTCAACCTCAATAAACTCGCTAATAAGAGCTATGTAACTAAAAAATATCTATGGTGGTCTTCTCTCCCTAATTGAAGTCCTAGGAGGATCCACCTTCTTCTGAGCTTCCCTAAAGGTACAATCTGCCCATTTTGGCCTCTTATTCCTAGAAGTCTTCGCCTGGGTAAATAGAGCATCCTACTCCTTCTCATGCTCATGTTGCTAATCCAACACAGAAAATTGGGGTCTTGTAATCTGTAATGTCAATCTCCATTCTTCATTTGGTGCTTCCTTCTCTTGAACATCTTCAACTTCTAACACTAAGCCACAAGATTTTTTGAGAGCCCCATCCTCTTAAAATGTCACATCCCTTCGCACCATTGTCTTCCTGAGTGCAGGGAATGAATGGATCATTTCTAGTGTATGTTAGCCGAACTGATTCGAGAGAGAAGACCTACCATTATAAAAATAACTAAGCACATTCCAAAGTTACTCACTCCATAGCAAAATGCAATGTTACTAAGGGAAATCGCTATAGCATAAGTAGAAGAGGTGGTCATGGAAATGCTAAGGAACAAATCACCAGGACCAAATAGATTTACAACTAAATTATACCAAGAATGTTAGAAAATAATAAATGAATATTTCGAGAGGATAATAGAGGAATATAAAACATCTCCCTCTTTAAGAGCAGGTTATGCTCTTAACCTGCAAAATGATACCCAAATACAGAATATGCGAAGAAAAGATACCCAGAACACATAATAGCAATGATTTTATTATTCAGAGAGTAATGTTCACTTGCCTCTTCGAGGGGGCAACCTCCAATAGAGCAGAGCTCAAATACAAAATAAGACACAATGCTCCTCGCAGGGAGTCTCTATCCTTTATATATGACTCATACATGCAATACCACGGGCCAATACCGTGGGTTTTATTAATACCATTTATCTAATACTACGGCCCATTTGCAACTAACTGTGGTCCCGTCATTAATTGCGGGTTAACCACTTACAAATATTAATATGGGATTTATTGACTCTTGACTATGACGTGATCCCATGACATAAATAAGGGGGTTAGGGTGGGACCCTAACATGCCCTCCCCCTTAAGACTAGCCTTGTCCTCAAGGCTGAAGCTGCAGAAACTGCTAAAGAATAGTGGCTGGTTCCCAAGTTGCATCTTCCGGAGAGGTGTCTTTCCATTTGACGAGGACTTCCTTAATCATGCGGCCGCGTAGGTGCTTGTCTCGTGTGTCTAGAACCTGTTCGGGTTGAAGCCAGATTGACCCTTCTTCGTCCAATTCAGGTAGACTAGTTTGAACTCGGCAATTGTTCCGAATTACTTTCTTGAGGCACGATACATGGAAAACTGGATGGATTTTTGCCGTAGGTGGCAAAGCCAACTTGTAAGCCTCTTCTCCAATGCACTGAAGTACTTGGTATGGTCCGTAGAATTTTGGAGAGAGCTTTTGACAACCCTTGTCTTTAAGTGATGTTTGCTTATATGGTTGCAGCATCAAAAAGACTTGACCCCCTTCTTGAAATTGGCGCTCTGAGCGATGCTGGTCGACCTGTTTCTTCATGCGGTTCTGAGCTTGATGAAGATTCTCTCTAAGATGGGCGAGCATGGTTGCACGGTGTTGTAGGAGTTGATCCACTGCTTGTACTTTGGAGCACCCCTTGAGATAAGAAGTAGGGGAAGGTGGAAGTTGACCATATACTGCTTCATAGGGAGTCATTTTGGTGGTGGCATGATAGTTGGTGTTATACCACCATTCAGCCAGAGGTAACCACTCTACCCAAAGGTGTTGCTTTTCTGAAGTGAAACACCTAAGGTAGGTTTCTAGACATTTGTTGACGGCTTCGGTTTGACCATCTGTTTGCGGATGATATGAAGTACTGAGTTTGAGTTGAGTGCCTTGTATTATGAAGAGTTCCTGCCAAAAATTACTGGTGAAGATCGAGTCGCGGTCGGACACCATAGAAGTGGGCATGCCATGCAATTTGAAGATCTGATCCATGAAAGATTGAGCAACCAAAGTTGGTGTAAAGGGGTGGGGTAGGGGGCAGAAATGAGCATACTTCGACAGTCGGTCCACAACCACCATGATGACTGATTTGTTCCCTGACTTTGGAAGACTTGTAATGAAATCCATAGAAACCTCCATCCAAATTGATGCCGGAATGGGCAATGGTTGTAATGTGCCTGGTGTGTTGACGGTTTCCCCTTTGTGGCGTTGACAGAACTCACATTCTGCTACGAAGGTAAGGATGTCCTTTTTCATGCCTGTCCAAAAATATGATCTTCTGGTGCGAGCATATGTCTTCTGAAAGCCCGAATGTCCTGCAATGGGAGATGAGTGCAATTCTGCCAAAATGCGACTTTTGAGGGTGGATGTTGGTGAGATTACGACTCTGTCCTTGTAGCGAAGAATATCATTCTGCCACGAGTAGCCCTTGGTGGAATTAGGATCTACCTGCAATTGAGAAATGAGTTGGGAGAGCCCGGGGTGTGAAAACCATTCCCTGCGAGCCTCTTCAATCCAGTCTGGAATGGGGAGGGAAATTGCGAGCAGAGTACTTTCCTCCTCAAATTGGCGAGATAATGCATCTGCTACACTATTGTCTTTCCCTTTCTTGTAAATGATCTCATAATCATATCCCAGCATTTTGGCTAACCATTTATTTTGTTGTGGGGAGGATAGGCGTTGCTCCAAAAAATATTTAAGACTGCGATGATCTGTGCGGATTTGGAAATGTCGCCCCAATAAGTAAGGTCGCCAGGTCTCGACTGCATGTAAGATGGCCATCATTTCCTTATTATAGGTAGATTGGCCCAGATTCCGCCCACTGAGTTACTAGCTTGTGAAGGCCAACGGTCGCCCTTCCTGCATTAAGACCGCCCCAATACCTGTACCCGAAGCATCACATTCAATGACAAAGGATTTGGTGAATTCAGGTAGTGCTAAGACTGGAGTGGAACACATGGCGTTTTTGAGAGCGGTAAATGCCTGTTGTGCTTCCTCGTTCCAGAAGAAGGAATTTTTCTTTAGGAGTTGAGTGAGGGGTTTCGCTATGCGGCCATAGTTGCGGAAAAATTTACGATAATAGCCTGTGAGACCCAAAAATCCTCTCAAGCTCTTCAAGGTCTTAGGTTGAGGCCATTCTTGCATTGCCTGGATCTTTTTGGGGTCCACCTTGACACCTTCACGCCCCACAATGTGGCCCAAATACTCAACTTCTTCCATGCCAAATGAACACTTGGACATCTTGACAAATAATTTATTCTTGCGGAGCAGCTGCAAGAGTAGATCTACATGCTGAAGATGTGCAGCCCAAGTGCCACTATAGATGAGGATGTCATCGAAGAAGACAAGGACAAATTTTCTGAGATATGGTTTGAGAATGTGATTCATAAGGCTCTGAAAAGTAGAGGGGGCATTACAAAGACCAAATGGCATGACCAGGAACTCATAATGGCCTTCATGAGTTCTGAAAGCCGTCTTAGGAATGTCGACTTCCTTCATGCGAATTTGGTGGTAGCCTGAGCGAAGATCCAACTTAGTGAAGAATTGAGCCCCATTGAGTTCATCCAGCAAATCGTCAACCACCGGGATGGGAAATTTATCTTTGACTGTCAACTTATTAAGGGCCCTGAAGTCGGGACACATCCGCCACTCCACATCTTTCTTGAGCACCATGACCACTGGGGATGAATAAGGACTAATGCTGGGACGAATGACGCCTGCTTCCAACAGTTCCTTGATCATTTTTTCTATTTCATTCTTTTGGGTGAACGGATATCTGTATGGCCGCACATTTAGGGGTTGGGCCCCTAGAACCAAGGTGATGCTATGATCATGTTCCCCTCGCGAGGGTGGAAGTTCATTAGGCTTGTCAAAGACCGTTCGATGGTTATTTAAAATCTGTTGCATCTCATGAGGAATTGGCAGAGACATGGTTTCGACTACCTGGATGGCATTAAATTGAGCTACTACTCCATGATGGCCCTTTTTTAACAATTTTTCCATCCTATGCGAGCTAATGATAGAGGGGGCTCCCGCCTGGAGTCCACGGAGGGTATGTGTGGAGTTGTTCTGCTTAAAACTCATATATAACTCCTGGAAATCCATTGTGATTGGCCCAAGAGTGCGGAGCCATTCAGCGCCGAGGACAATGTCGCAACCCCCCATGTGTATGGAAAACATGTGGGTTTTCAACTGATAATCCCCCATTTGAAGTTTGACATTTTCACAACGGCCTTCACATTTCATTGTGCCCCCATCCGCAATTTGAACTTGGAAGTTAGAAACTGCTCGTACAAAACAATGCGCTGCTTCTGCGATTTTTTGATGGATGAAATTATGGGTACTTCCACTATCAATCAAGACTACTACTGGGCGATGTTTAAGAAAACCCCGGATTTTGAGAGTTTGAGGGGAAGAAATCCCTGCCAATGCATGCAGCGAAATAACTGGTTCGTCAGAGACATTCTCCTTGGGGTTGTCTTCTTCTAGCGCCTCATGTTCCTCAAGTGGTGGATCTTCCTCTGTTGAGCTGTAGTCAGTGGCATCTATTTGAAAAAAATTTGGGCTCCTTGCATTTATGACCCGGGGAGTATTTTTCATCACAGTAGTAACATAGTCCTTGCTTCCTTCTTTCGGCCATTTCCGCAGGTGACACCTTTTGGACCTTAAGTGTTTGAGTCGTGTTGTGAGCCTGTGGGGGACGACCTTTAGCGGGGAAATTTGGGCGACTGTATTGGGCTGCTAATGCACATTCCACCTTACGAGCTACCTGGCAAGCCTCCATCCACGTGGGAGGGTGGTGAAGTAGAACTTGAGCTTTGGTGGCTTCTTTAAGACCGCTGATAAAACATTCCATGTAGAACTCATCTGTGAGACCCCTAGTGCGGAAGGCTAAGGCTTCAAAAGTGGTAATATATTCATCCACTATACCAGTCTGTCGGAGCTTAGTGAGACGACCCAAAAAAGAGTCTTCCTGTTCAAAGCGATCTCGAAGAGCTTTGGTAAATTGGGTCCAAGTCCTAAAAGGTCCATTGCAACGCTGATGCCATTCCCACCATTGCCACCGTTCATTGTCCAAGTACATGCTCCCAATCATAAGCTTATTCGCATCATCTGGGATATGATTCAATTTGAAATACTGCTCCATTTGTGCTAGCCATGCGGACGGGTGAGAACCGTCAAATTTATGCATATCCAACTTGGGAGGTCGCTGACTGGGTGGTGGATGGGTGTGCCAGATGTGAGGAGAGTGGCTAGACTCACCCTCATTGTATTCATGGCCATTATACGCCTCCTTGTGGGCTTGCTCCTTGCCCTTCGGGAGGAATTGCTGTATCTGGAGACTTAGTCCTTGAAACTCACGTTGGAGGGATTGCACGGAGTCTTCCAGTTTGTCCATCCTTTCATTTGCCATCGCTTGAGCTCTAGTCTCTACCATACACCAACCTGATGAAAAATTGGGACTGCCGAAAAAATTTGACTAATAAATTGAATGGTACCACCTTTCTCAGCTCGTCGTCCTGATTCTGATGGGCTAGATCACCAATAAGCACCACGGAAGATCTCAGACGTTTTTTTTTTGAAAACTCCTAACGAAGTTTTACTCCTTCTTGATCAATACTGCAATCACCAAATCCTCAAAATGTCAATGCTGCCAAAAGTCCTGCGAAAAGTATACCCCGGTATAGGAACCCTTCACAACAACTCCGATCTGGTGGGTCTGAGAGATCTGATTAGCGAAACAACTGCTGCGGCGGATCTGATGGATCTGATGTCTACTACTGCTGCACCTCTTTGCACCCGTGGATCGGGAATAGATGATGTGTGATCCCCCGATAGAAAAGGAAACTATGGTCGTGAGGAGTGTCAGGTGCTATAGATCGCAATATACATAAGGGTCTGGCAGTAGTACTCGGGCCAATGTTTCAGGGCTCTAACTAAGGAGGATCGACCGCACCCTTAGCCGTACAACCCGACTTCCCTGCCGTATGGGCGAGTAATCTCTCCGAGTGCTGTTCTCGGTGTACTGTAGCCACAAGACGGCCGACGGTTTATCTATGGCGAGGTTTCAAGGGAGCCTAGGGGGCTTCCGATATACCCAGAGGGTACGTGGAAGACAGTCCATGCCCGGTTTTGTCTAATGCGCTACTACTCGAAGGGGTACCCACAGGGGTTACAAGGGAGTCCAACAGACGTGACCACCTCTTGTATTTCCTGTGTGCATGCCTCCCCAAATCCGCAGGTTTATGCGCTCAACGATAGATCCCGTGGTTTAAAGACGCCGGAACACGTCGCTAGCCGAAATTTTTTTTGCTAAGAATTGGAGATCCCACCGGCCCTGGAAAGTGCTCTGATACCACTTGTTATGCTCTTAACCTGCAAAATGATACCCAAATACAGAATATGCGAAGAAAAGAGACCCAGAACACAGAATAGCAATGATTTTATTATTCAGAGAGTAATGTTCACTTGCCTCTTCGAGGGGACAACCTCCAATAGAGCAGAGCTCGAATACAAAATAAGACACAATGCTCCTCGCAGGGAGTCTCTATCCTTTATATATGACTCATACATGCAATACCACGGGCCAATACCGTGGGTTTTATTAATACCATCTATCTAATACTACGACCCATTTGCAACTAACTGTGGTCCCGTCATTAATTGCGGGTTAACCACTTACAAATATTAATATGGGCTTTATTGACTCTTGACTATGACGTGATCCCATGACATAAATAAGGGGGTTAGGGTGGGACCCTAACACTCATGCTCATGTTGCTAATCCAACACAGAAAATTGGGGTCTTGTAATCTGTAATGTCAATCTCCCTTCTTCATTTGGTGCTTCCTTCTCTTGAACATCTTCAACTTCTAACACTAAGCCACAAGATTTTTTGAGAGCCCCATCCTCTTCAAATGTCACATCCCTTCGCACCATTGTCTTCCTGAGTGCAGGGAATGAATGGATCATTTCTAGAGTATGTTAGTCGAACTGATTCGAGAGAGAAGACCTACCATTATAAAAATAACTAAGCACATTCCAAAGTTACTCACTCCATAGCACAATGCAATGTTACTAAGGGAAATCACTATAGCATAAGTAGAAGAGGTGGTCATGGAAATGCTAAGGAACAAATCACCAGGACCAAATAGATTTACAACTAAATTATACCAAGAATGTTAGAAAATAATAAATGAATATTTCGAGAGGGTAATAGAGGAATATAAAACATCTCCCTTGATCATGTCAGCTCTAGATGCAACTTTCTTTGATTTAATCCCAAAAAACTCTCAATTGAAAATCCCTTCTAATTTTCAACCCATAGCACTTTGCAATGTCATATATAAAATCATTTCTAAAGTGATTGCTAACAGACTCAAGCCACTCCTACCCTCTTTAATATCCCCTAAACATACTTGATATGTTGAAGGAAGGACAAATTTGAATAATATTCTCCTAGAATAT
Source organism: Pinus tabuliformis (assembly GCA_031772625.1). Lineage (NCBI taxonomy): Eukaryota > Viridiplantae > Streptophyta > Pinopsida > Pinales > Pinaceae > Pinus > Pinus tabuliformis. The sequence continues at coordinate 1,374,673,458 of CM062820.1, forward strand.
GAACACATTTTTTCACCTTAAGATTCCAAATCGCCATGCATGCTCATCAAACTAGACTTTGTCCAAAGCATTTGATAAACTCAGTTGGAAACCATATTTCACATATTAAAGGATTTCATTTTGTTGACACTTGGATAATACATTAGGTCATGGAATTTGTTTCCAAATCTATCTTCTGAATACTCATTAATGGATCCCCATCCCCTACCTTTCTCCCATCAAAAGACATAAGGCAAGGGGACCCCCTCTCCCCCTAGATATTTTTCCTGATCATGGAGGGTCTAGGACGAGCCCTAAAATCTACATTACATGAAGGAAAATTGAAACGTCTCTCCAATGGTAATGTTTATTCTCCATCTATTCATCAACAATTTGTAGATGATACCCCACTGTTGGGGCAATCTATTGTTCGAGAAGCTATTGCCTTCATGTCAGTTCTCAATAATTTTTTTGAAATCACATGTACTTAAATAAATGTTTCTAAATCACAAATATTCCTTTTTAACACTCCTTATGCTATTCATCTACATATCTATAGACTATTAGGGATTCAAAGGAGTTCCCTTCCATCCAATTATCTTGGAGCTGCCCTAGGGGAAAACCTGTTAAGGAAAATATTTTGGGAATACTTTTTGCAAAAATTTGAGAGAAAACTCTCTTGTTGGACCTTTAGAACTCTTAATCTTATAGGTAGACTCATTCTCCAAAAAAAATTCTTACAAGCTCTCCCTTTATATATTTTATTTGCTCTAGTTGCCCCAAAGGTCATTCTTTAGAAAAACAAAAATTTACAAAGATCCTTCCTTTGGGGAGGGGCTCACTTGGATAGAAAAGGGGCTTTGATGACTTGGGAAAATTTATGCAAACCCAAATCCTTTGGAAGATCGGATTTGAGAGATATTGGAATTCTTAGCCAAGATCTAGGAGTTAAATGATGGCGGACATGGCTAAAGAATCAAAAAGCTTTATGAGGCATATTTTGGAAAATGAAATACACCCCAAATATACAGGAATCTCAATTAATTGGAATGGAAGGAAATATAAGAGGCTTGCATCTATGGAATGTTACATTGGGGAATCGAAATCTTATTCAATATCACAGCTTTTTGGAAATAAAAGGAGGCAACACAATACTCTTTTGGGAATATTCATGGCACCAATGGTTGAAACTAGATCGGGAAGAGGAAAGGCAAAGAATAAAACAACTAATAATTTCACAAGGAAAAATCACAATTGCTTAATATTGAATTTGACCTCAGAATTAGGGACAATGGAAGCAATGGGAATACTTCTCATAATGGCATTTAGTATAGATTGACACATTGAGGAAGCACTAACCAAGGAGCTCAATTCAATTCAAAGATATTTCCAACAAGGATTATGTTCCTCAGGGAGGGTGACTAGATATGAGATGCAAGCCCCCATTTAGATTTCATAGCCAAGGAATTTAAAGAGGGGCAATGTAAGCCGTTGAGATGGCGTAATGCATGTAGTCGGAAGTGTGATTAGGTGGTGGAACTAGAGTTTAGGTCATGTGAAGTCGTCTCATGACGGTTTAACATTGGTTAGATGCTCAGGAAGTACAACCATGTTAAAATTTGAAACTAGGGCCAAAATCCATGTGGATGCTTTTGATATTTTTCCTAGATTCCTCTCATTGAGAGGTGTAGGATTGATCTAAAGATCATCTGATTCCGATAAGTATTTATGGAGATATGAATTTATTTTCATTATGGACAAATTGTCAAGGTCGGCCAACAAACTTATGTAGGCTCAGAAGCCCAACAGTCACGTCTATTCAACCTCAACGTTTGCATATAAATACGAGCATTCTCCTCATTTGGACAATTCAATTCACTCATCTTCTCTCTCTCTCTCCTACGCATAAAAGGAGCCTCTCTCTCTCACATGTGTGGCTGAAAGGAAGATGTCCTAGGGCAAGAAAGACCCAGAAAGAAGGATGCTAGGGAAGCAGGTCATCTCTTTGACCAGTGTTGACCAAGCATTGACCTTCCAGAAGTACATATTGGGTGTGGTTGCCTCTCCTAGGTAGGCCACAATTTTTGGCACGAAAATCGAGGTGATATGATCTCTTGTTTGACTAGTGTTGACTGCCCTAGTTTAGGGCTGCAATTTGACTTCAGAAATCTGAAAATTGACTGAACGTTTTGGGTTGTTTCTTCGCGCTGTTCGAGGACAAATTGACTAGAAAATGACCAAGTATTTTACAGGTCAATTTCAGCTAGTTTGACTAAGTTTGACTTTGTTGATCTAGGGTTTGCTGCTGCTGATATAAAATTACATAATTCAGATTTTGTACTATTTCTCTCTGCTGAACTATTGAAGATAAAAGAAGATTTGATCAAAGGGTTTCCCCGCATTGGGGTTTGTCCCTAGCTAGTCGCCACATCTTGTGTCTCTTGTCTTGGCTTGTTTTCTGTTGATCATTTAATGTTCTATCTGCACTTTACTTAATGTATATGTGATTGCTAATATGTGGCTAATAAGAAGAAAAATAAGTAAACTACTCTAAGCATAGAACATACCATAATTTAACTTGGTATTAGAGCTGAGGTGAAGGCAAAGCTCTAGCAAGAGCAAGAGCAAGAGAAATCACCGAAGAGAAGGTTGGTAAGGCTATCTCAAAGGAAATCATGGGGTCCTCAACACACTTCCCTGCTGAAGACAAACTCTGTGAGAAGTCTGACTATCACGGATGGAAGATGTCTCTCGGTCTATCATTAGAAGATCAGGAAATGTTGGACCATGTGAGAGGCGGCATTGTTGAGTCTCCATCAAATGCATCCACTACTGCTAGGAAAAAATGGACCAAGGGACAAGTCAAAGCAGGGAAGATCATCTATGACTCTCTCGACAAGCGCCTGGTGGCCTATGTTTCCGAGCTAAACACCTCCAAGGAAATCTACAATAGACTAGTGAGTTTATTTAAAGTTAATGATGCAAATCAAGTCTTGTTTCTTAGAAATAAGCTGAAGGAAATTAAGAAGGGAAAAGATGAGAGTATGCAAGCATATTTCTTAAGGATCACCGAGATCAAGAACAATCTCCTATCTATTGGGGAAGTAATTCATGACAGGGAAATGACACTCACAACTCTTGGAGGATTGCCATCTAAATGGTATAGATTTAGGACTACTCTTCTCAAACAATAACGTAATTACTGGATTTGAGGAATTAATGGCCAGATGCATTCAAGAAGAAACGAGGAAGGAAGAGCAAGAAAGGCCCATACTTAAAGGTCATCCCTCTACCTTTTCTTCTCATACTAAAAGAAGAAACAATTATGGGGCTAAATTCAAAGGAAAGGCTGGACCAAAGGGTGGAAGAAAAGGACGATGTTACAATTGCAATAAAACAGGTCACTATGCAAGGGAGTGCCCTGATAAAAGGGACTCACACTGGGACGATGATCAAAATCCCTCTCAAGGAAATCAAAGGAATGACAGAGGTAAAAGAAGTGCTGGAAATCAAGGAAGAGGGAAACCATTCAAGAAGGCAAGAAATTCCAAGTATGAATCTAACACTATAAATAATAAGCAAGATGAATACTATCTACCAGCAACTCTATCTACTACTGCTACCCCAGACTCGCTGGGAAATTGACTTTTTGATAGTGGTGCCTCAAGGCACTTCATTGGTTACAAAGAAGCTCTATATAATCTGATAGAGAAGGAAACCGACCTGGAAATTGTTCTTGGAGATAACTCAAAATATCCCGTGAAAGGCGTAGGAAATGTCACTCTTCAATTGAATCAGGGTAATACCATCCACTTACAAGATGTATTACATGTACCTGATCTCAAAAAGAACCAAGTGTCCATTTTGGCAATGGAAAACAAAGGCTACAAGGTGGCCTTCAACGATGGCAAGGTACGTGTATGGAAAAAGAACTTTAAAGATGCTTTTACTCTTGGGTTTCGAGTTGATTCATTATATCAAGTCGGTGGAAGTCCACTGGGTGTCATGTCTTGTGACACATCTCTTCAGTTCGAACTATGGCATCGGAGGTTTTCTCACCTTCATTATAAAGCTCTACCTGATGTAATAAAAATGATCATCGAGATGCCCGAGTTCAAATTAGAGCAAGAAGGTGTATGTCTAGGATGTGCCGAAGGGAAGCTCAAAAGGGGACCATTCCCTTCAAGCCAAAGCAAGACCTTCGATATATTGCAGTTGGTTCACTCAGAAATATCCGGTATGATGCCTGTGAACTCCTTGGGAGGATATTTATATTACCTTACTTTTACAGATGATTATTCTCGCAAGACTTGGATATACTTCTTGAAAAAGAAGGATGAAGTGTTCTCCTGGTTTCAGCACTTCAAAGCCCTGATCGAGAATCAAACCAAAAATAAGATCAAGATCTTAAGGATTGATAATGGGATTGAATATGAATCCAATGAGTTTCATGACTTTTGCAAAGAGGTCGGCATTAAGAGGGAGACTACTACACCATACACTTCTGAACAGAATGGTGTGGTGGAAAGGAAGAATCGTACAATTGTGGAAGCTGTTCGTGCTATGCTCCATGATCAAAGACTTATGAAATTTCTATGGGACGAAGCTGAAAATACCATTGTATATGTACAAAACTGATTCCCTCATCAAGCATTGGGTTCCAAGACTCCTAAAGAAATGTTCACCGGTAAGAAACCTGACATATCTCATTTTAGAATTTTTGGAAGCCCTGTATATTTTCATGTGCCTAAAGAAAAAAGGAATAAATTGGGTGCATCTAGAAAGAAAGTGTTACACTAAAAAATGTCACCATGGCTATTTACAGTTAGTATGGCTCTATCAACAGTCATGCTATCCTCCTGGGCAAGTCTTATGCCTCTGCTCTCCATGTCAAACTCCAAAAAGAGAGAAAGTCTTTGTAAATGTGTTTATCTTTGGGTACGCAGATTCTCTCGGCCTTACCTGCGTATACGCACCTAATGTTCACAAAAACTGCGTACTTGTACGCTCTGTATGTAAAGGGGCAGGTGCGTACCCCTGTAAAGGTCAAAAGGCGCGAGTTTCATCTTTAAAAAGTTACTTGTGGTCACTTCTAGAGCATTCTAGAAGGTTGTTCGACGTGTATTGAGCGCCTCTAGATGGTTCATGTACCCCTATGAAAGATGAACTTATCCCATCAAGAGAGGAGCTATCCCATCCAAAGAGGGGATTATCCCATTGATGGTGGACCTGATTAACTTCCTCTTGAGCACTATAAATACAGGCATTGGGCCAGAAGGAGAAGAGGTTGGAAGCTAAACATTTCTAAGGGTAGATGTTGCTGGAATTAGGACTCCCATTTAGAGGCTTGTGAGGAGAGATTACCATCTTTGCTTGTTCTATTTGGAAGTGGGTGAGCTTTGTCAAAGTAAAGGAGAACTCTTGATGGACCCTGGGAGGGACTTGCACAACACCAAGGCTCAGGTTGTAATTGTTCCTTTTGTTTCCTATTAATGCAAATGAGTCCATTCTTCTCAATAACTTGTTATTTATGAGTTGTTTCATGTACTCCTTGGTCTATGTGTTAAATATGTTTTATTTTATGAGATTATCAAGTGCTATTTAATCGTTTGATTGTTAGTGAATGCAGGTTTCGAAGTGAAGGAGGAGCTCATCGGGATCAGCGAGGCTGGACTGCTACAACAGCGTTGGACTACAGGTAGGATCTAAACACTTGATTTCTCGTATAGTAAATGCATGTTTAGAGAAGGATTGCTCTTGTTTGTCTTGTTTGTCACTAGAGAGTCTTAGGCTCCTAGGGAGGTTGGTTGTGTCCGCACTATCGACTCTTTCCGCCTGACAAAATGGCGACTCCACTGGGGACTCCATTGATGAGAAAGTTTTTTCCTTTGTATGCAACTTTGATCTCAGAAAAGTCATTTATTTTCTGGTTTTTGGCTCTGTGACTTTGTATTTGGGTGGGTTAGCTTAGGGTTAGATTGAATTTAGTTTTTCTTGGTTTTTTCAGTAGTACGCACCCTCTGAGTATTGCACAGTGCGTACCTCTACGCACTGTTGCTGTGTGCACAGAGCGGGCCCGCACCTGTCTTAACAGGTTGCCTGTGTACCCTGCTAAAAATTAAGAAATTTCCATTTTTCACATTTTTCCTCTTAGATTTTGCTTTTTCTTAGTTTTTACTGCCCAGATCCATTACTCTCTTGTCAAAGATCTTCACCTGAACTTGTTTCGATAGCATTGAGTGTTTTAGTGGATTTCATAGAAGTTTAAGCCCTAGGGTTTGATTTTTGAGTAGGTCCTGCAGTGACTTTGGCGGTAGAAGTTGTCAAGCCTTAGATCTCTCTGGTTTTGTCAGCCTTCTTAGGAGTCGGACCTGTCATAAAGTCTACCTATGAGAGCAACTTACCTTTGAGTTGTCTCTTTGGCAAATTTCGAAGTGCTTGTTGATTGAGTATTGAATTCCATTTTACAAAATGAACAAAAAGATTTGAGTTTTGTTTTGACTGGTCTTTTGATTCTGCATTAGCTGGTCCTTGGCTTGATTGTGGTCAAGTAAAACAACCTAGAATCATCATTGTAGGCTTTTGCCTCGTTAGGTTTGCTTTAGAGTAAATTTCTTTTTGATTTGCTTGTGAGTCAATTTTTCATAGATTTTATAGATTTTGAGATTGATTTTCGTTAAAATAGATTTATATGCTTTATTAAATAAGAGAAAATACAAAAACATCTCCTTTGAAAAGTTTTGTTTCAAGTAGCTTTGAGGTATTTTGAAAGAAAAAGAATTTTTCGTGCACGTAAGGAGTGGTCATGTTTGTATGCTTGGAAAGATAAAGAGAATTGTTTCTTTGATTGTATTTACTAAGAAAGTTGTTTTCTATAAAATTTGCATTTTCCAACTCTCTTAGTTAGGAGTTTCATTGAAAGAGAAAAGTAGCGTAAATCATCTTAGGTACATCTTTGTAGTGGTTTGAGTCGAGTCTACACACCATTGGTTTCATTTCCGCTACCTTTTGTCTTTAAGAAAAACCATAAAATTAACGCTTAAAGTAAAATCAACTTAGTAACTTTTATTTACTAGAGCTCTGAAACACCAATTTAGATCAGGCTAGTGTCTTGGAGTAGGAGAGTAATTAACTCTCCAAGACAACAAAACCAAACAAGTAGCTTATCTTGTGATAGAATAAATCCAATTGTCTCATTTGTACTCTGGGAAAGCTCCTCTTAAAGGAGAAGCACGAGCTCGTGTCCGAACCAGTGAGGGGATCAATCCTTCCTCGTTGGGAACGACGCCAGACACGCACGTATTACAAACGGTAAACCTCGGATTAACCATTGTCGAGGAGCCAGGGGTCACTTGTCGGTAAACCTTGGATTATTGTCAAGGAACCGGCAAGGGGATTGAGCTTGATACTCTGCCCTTGCATGCTGTCAGAGTGTAGACTGTTCCCCCAGGTGCATTTGTTGCGGTTGGTAACCTTAGTGACCATTATCTTTAGGATTCTACCAAGGTGACGGTGGAGGGAAGATCCCACTGTACCTGGAGCAGATGTCGGCTAGACTCACTTGGATTTTCCGGGGGGTTCACTTCACTCGAGACGGTTAAAGTGGAGGAACTTGTGCCGGTCTATTCATTAAGCAGGTTGCTGGGGTAACTGTTCCACCCGCCACTTCTGTACTGAATCCGGCGATGTTGGGTTTCATCTCCAACTAGCGTTTTCGGTCTGGAAGGCTACTGTTTGTGCTTGGTTTGACGCCCTAGATTCTTTAGGCGTGTGATTCAAATTTGTTTGGTTCTTTAGCGACTTTAGGTGGTTTGATTTGAGATTTTACTTTGTTTTCGTGTGTAGTAGTTAAAATTTTTTAGCTGTGGCGGAATTACCGAGACAGTCCCGTAGACTTCGAGGCAAGTCACCTGAGATTGTTACCGGAACTGATTTGTTGAGGAAACTCCGTAGATCACGGGGTGGATCTTCTGAAGACGTCCCAGGTCAGTACGAAGGATTGAAGGTCCTTGTAACTCCTCCTAGTGGCAGTAGAGTAGGTTCACCTGAAGAAGGAGAATCTTCCTTGGTAGTCCATCCAGATTACCAAAGTCTAGAGACAGGTTATAATCCCGAAGCTGTTACAGTTTCTGAGCTTGCTGGTAGTTTTTCGTCTACTAGTGATATAGGCGAAGAACCTGAAATATCTGAACCTGTTACTCCAACTTCTAGTGTTCCAGATTCACCAAGAGTAGAACGAGTTATCACCGAAAATCTTCCTACTGGTTTGATTGCTATTGAAGAACTTGCTCCAGAGGAAGAAATAGGCGTCTCTAACCTTGAAGATCAACTTACTATTGAGCTCAGGGAGCGTGAATCTATCTTTTACAGTCCTCCTAGAAGTACTACTTAGTACCTTTCGTTAACCAATTATTTAGACAACTCAGGGATAGGTTTTTCTACACCTCGTACTCCTTTTCCACCTGGAGGTATTTATACTCCTGTAAATATGTCTGGTCAGTCGTCCGTGTTTACTCAAACTCCTGAATCTTTCTTACACGGCGGTCCTTCTGTTCCCACCGAGTATCAATCACTTTCTGGTACCTTTGCGGGGGAATCTCCTCAACCCATTGATCATGGGTTATTAGCTGGAAACAATGGTAATAAACCGTTGGGTGTAGGAGACATTTACATGATGTCAGGTTCAGTTCCCGTTTCTCAACCTCAAGGTGGCCAATTACCGCCTGGGGGGCAGCCTCAATTAACGCCTGGGGGGCAACCTCAAGGTACACAAATTGTGTCTGGAGGGCAGCCTCAAGGTCAGTATGTACCTATGGTGCAATACATGCCTCAAGGTCAACCCCAGCCTCAATATGTACCCCAAGGTCAACCTCAGTATCAATATTTACCTCAAGGGTATCAACCCCAAGGGTATCAACCTCAAGGGTATCAACCTCAAGGTCAAGGTCAACCCCAGTATCAGTATTTACCCCAAGGTTATCAACCTCAAGGTCAATACTCGAGTCAAGGTTATAAACCACCTCAAGGTCAGTCATATGTTCAAGGTATGGGAGCTGTACCTTTCAGTTATCAATCCTATCCTCAATCCGGTTATGGATCTCAGTATTCTCAACCTGTTACGGGTCAATACCCTGGAATGATAGCGTGGGATCCATCACAGGGTCAACAGGTGTTGCAACCAAGTATACAATTGGTACCTCAAGCTGGACAACCCGTAGTTTCTGGTCCACCCCAGCAACCGCAACCTGTCCAGTCAAATGTTCAAACTTCTGTAACTTCGGTAGTTACTCAGCCGCCAATTGCACCTAGTACTCCATCTCAAACGGCTGCTGCAACTACCGCAACATCTGCCACACTTACTTCTGGAGTATCGACAGCTCCGGTTTCTACTGTCTCTGCAACCACTCCTCAGACATCTTCACCGTTGTCTGGATCTATGATTCAAACCACGGTCCAGATGCCTATAGGTCAGCCTGGTATAAGTACGGTTGTCACTACTCAACCTCAATTTGTTCATCAACCGTACCAGGGACAGTACCAATATGGGCAAGCTGTCCAGCAACCGGTTTACCAGTATCAACCGTATCCTGGGTACACTTATCAACAACCTCAACATCCCCAGTACGGTCCGGTTAATCCTGGTTTTCCAGGAGGATATAATATCCCTAATGCGATTCCTGTTCCTAGTTATCCTGGATATCCTCCTCCTGGGACTGGTCTTGTGACCCAGAGTTTTAGAGATCCTAACCGACAATTACCGTTTATCGCAACTTTGGATTTACCAGACTTGACGCGCCTAACGAACGATCCAATTCAATATCTTCCGTTCTGGCCGCCAATGCCAAATAAGTTGCCCAGTGATATACCCAAGTTCGAAGGTAAGTCTGGAGAGGATCCGTCCAATCATGTGATGACTTACCACCTCTGGTGTGCTTCAAATTCTATCTCGGATGATTCGATCCGCTTACGTCTTTTCCAGCGTACACTCATTGGTCTCGCGGCCAAATGGTACATTGAGTTACCACGGGCCTCTTTTTACAATTTTAGCCAGTTAGCTACCTCATTCTTAACTCACTTTCAGTTGCCGGTCAGATACGATAACGGCACGGAGTTATTAACTTCACTAAAACAATCGACGTCCACGTATATTTCTGATCACATTCATGAGTGGAGACGTCGAAGAAGGTTAGTGAAAGTTTTTATTCCGGACCAAATCTTAGCTGAATGGTTTGTTAAATCATTATTACCGAAGATTACTGAAGATGTAGCTAAGGCCGGAGTAGTTACTGAGGAGCAAGTCATTGCTCAGGCGCAGTACCTTGACTTAGTTTATACTCAGTCAGGTACATTACACGAGAAGATCCCAGATCTTCCAAAATCGAATCAAATCGTTGCTGCTCCTTCGGGATCTCATGACGCTGATGGTATGATTGGTACGGTGAACACAAAGAGCAAGAAGAAATCTTCCAAGAATTATACTACTCCTATTATCACCTTGCCTGATTCCCCGACAGGAGAGTCTTCTCCTGAACTTTCCGCCGATATTCACGCTATAGAGTCATCTACGGCCAAATCAAAAAACGGTGGAAAGAAGAAAGGAAAGAAGAAGGCTAAAGTAGACAAGGCTTCGAAGGAGAAAACAGAAAAGTCGGAAACCAATGACGAAAAGTGCAAACCTCGATATCCTTGTCTTATTTGTGAAGAGGATCATTTTACAAGAGATTTCCCTCATCGGGCCGAGGTTGTGAAAATAGTCAAAGGTTCTCCCACTCCTGCTGTGTTGAAAGATCCATTTCCAAAGTAGGAGAGTAAGATGATAGGTTCTTCCTCGACTGCCAGTGAAGAACCCATTTTGATGATGTCTCATGTGAGGATTGCGACTCGGTCGCAAGATTATGGTAGTAAGAATCCTGTTGATGGTAAGGAAGCAGAATCTTCTCATTCTAATCCATCAACCTCAGCTCCTAGTTCCGATCCACTACAGATCGAAAAACCTAACCCAGACTTAGTAATCAAACCGCCCGCCAAGGGTGTACTTCGAAGGTCTGCTTTCAATCCACATGCGAGAGCGGCCCAGAATTACAACATCGTTGAGGACTTAGCCGTTTCACCCTCAGCAATGTCGGCTTTAGAAGTGCTGCAATCATGCCCAGCACAGCGAAAGTTACTTTTGTCGGCTATCGGAGCTGTTGATGTTCAGGACCCGAATCTGATAATCTTCGATCTAGAAAATAGTACACCGCGCCTTCCCCATCAAATGGCTTTCCAGATTCCAGTGATAGTCAAAAACAGGCCTATTCATCGGACTGTAATTGATGAGGGAGCTTCTACGTGTATTATGTCGATTCAGTGTTGGATATCGCTTGGTTCTCCTTCGCTGAACCAATCCCCGACCATCCTTAAGGCCTTTGATGGCCGTGGGTTCCGTCCGTTTGGTATTCTATAGGAATTGCCTATAGGGGTAGAAGGGAAAACCGTTAGTCTAGATGTGGAGGTGGTTGATGCCCCTCTAGACTACAACCTTCTTTTGGGTCGAAGTTGGTCATATGCTATGACAACGGTCGTTTCATCGGTCTTCAGAGTAATAAAGTTTCCACATAACGGTAAGATCATGACCATTGATCAGCTGACATACTTTTCATCCGACCCAGCCTCTTCAGAGAGTATCCAGCATGTCGGTAAGACGACAATCCCTTATAGGGACGTTGGCGTAGGTTTAGTTAAAGATTCTGGTTTACTGGGAACTTTTCCTTTCCCTCCAATCAACGCAGACCCTTCATTTGCATCAATTCATATGATTACATCAGACACCATTATTTACGACGATCCTTGGATTGTCCCATCTGAATCTGAGATAGACTCATTCGGTGATGCTATGCCTTTGAGTCCATATGAAATTGCTTATGAAGCCGTCATGTCTTTTACCGACTCGCGTTCAACCCAAATCGACCAAATGAATGTGGTCAGTGAAGAATCACTTTTCACATCAACCTCAGAACGGATAGCGTTTCCCGAAGTCGTGTCATCTGACGAGCAACTTCGCGAAATCCTAAGTGTAGACAATCTACCATGGGAAGATCTCCATCATAGATCTTCGTTTTTACCTAAGGATGATGCTTTTGAAAACGATTTTTCATCTATCTTTATCGCTGAATATGTCGAAGACGCTTAGAATCCAACGAAACATTCTAATTCAGAGTTGAATTTAGGGAATATTTCTCGCACTATTCCCATTGACATTTCAGTGAAGCCCGGAATTGAGGAAAACATTCATATAGGTGCCTCATGTACAGAAGATGAAATTCAAACTTACAAGGCCCTATTCCAAGAATTCTGCGATGTGTTTGCCTGGTCTTATGAGGAAATGCCAGGAATCGATCCTGCCATTATTGTTCATGAAATAAAGACCTACCCGGACGCTAAACCCGTCCGGCAACGGTTGCGTCAGATTCACCCTCGAAAAGTGGCTGCGATTAAAGCAGAAGTCGAGAAGCTGTTGAAAGCAGGTTTCATTTATCCAATCCCGTTAACAGATTGGGTATCGAATATTGTTCCGGTTAACAAGAAACAAGGAACAATAAGAATCTGTATCGATTATAGGGATATAAATCGAGCTTGTCCAAAAGTCAACTATCCTACGCCTTATATCGATCAAATTATTGATGATTGTGCCGGAAGTGAAATGTTTTCCTTTATGGATGGTTTTTCGGGCTATAATCAAATCAATATTCTACCTGCCGATCAACCAAAAACGGCATTCATTTGTCCATGGGGGACATTTGCTTACTGCAAATTACCTTTTGGGCTTAAGAATGCCGGAGCCACTTTTCAACGGGCGATGTCTTACGCATTTCATGACATCAAGCACATTGTGCAACCGTACCTCGATGATTTGCCTGCTCATTCTTTACATCGAGCTGATCACCTTGTTCACTTACGAGCAATCTTTATGAGGTGTAGGTATTATCGTATTCGGTTGAATCCCCACAAGTGTGTATTCTGTATAGAAACGGGTCGATTGCTGGGATTTGTTGTTTCAAAGGCCGGCATTCACTTCAATCCCTTGAAGGTCGAAGCTATCATCAAATTGCCTCCTCCTTCGAGTTTGCGCCAACTCCAAAGTTTGCAAGGGAAAGCAAACTTTTTACGCCGATTCATTCCAAACTACGCCGAGGTCACTAAAGGTTTTACACGATTGTTGAAACAGAACGCTCAATTCTTTTGGGACGAGATTGCCCAACAATCTTTTGATGCACTTAAGCACGCGTTGACCCATGCACCATTGTTGCATCCTCCCAACTACAACCAGGACTACTTCTTATACCTCGCAGCTTCGCATTCCACTATTGGAATGGTGTTAGTTCAAGAAGATGAATTCGGAACGGAACATGTGATATATTATCTTAGTAGGACATTAAACCCCACTGAGCTAAAATATTCGCAGCCGTTCAAGATGTCCAACGTTTTCGTCACTACATTCTTCTCCATAAAACTACAGTTATTTCGGATTGCAACCCTATGATTTATATTTTGACTAAACAATTGCTAGGGAGCAAGTACTCTAAATGGATCGTTATTCTGCAAGAGTTCGACTTGGAGTTCGAGAAGTCCAAGTCTAAGAAATCCTTAGTTTTTGCGGAATTGATGTGTGATTTCCCGCGTGCTGACACAGAAACTGTGGCAGAAGAGTCCATTGCGGACGAATCTTTGTTTCTTATCAGTACTTTAGATCCGTGGTACGGGGATATAATCATATATCTCCAAACCCAAACCTTTCGGCTTGAAGCTTCAAAGTCGGAACGTCGAAAAATTCGGTTTCAATCCCAGCAATACAGAATTATTGGAGATACACTTTATCGCCGGGGGGTAGACTTAGTTTTTCGACATTGTTTAACTCACGAAGAGGCTGAGAGGGTTTTGAATGATTTTCACTCTGGAGCATGTGGCGGTCATATGTCTGGGTATGCCACAGCTCAGAAGGTGTTGCACGCTGGCTATTTCTGGCCGTCCATGTTTAAAGATTGTATCATTGCGGTCCGAAAGTGCCACAACTGTCAAGTGTTTGATCGCAAGATGCGCGCACCACCTGCTCCTCTCCATCCTATAATTTCCGTTGGTCCTTTCGCCAAATGGGGTATCGATTTTATTACTTGTAACCCTCACTCGGCCGGGGGGCATGCGTATATCATCCTCGCGGTTGATTATTTTACTAAATGGGCCGAGGCAATGCCTACATTCGACGCAAGCGGCAAAACAGCTGCAGTTTTCGTATTCAATCACATTATAACTAGGTTTGGTGTCCCGCAAGCAATCATCACTGACCATGGGAGCCATTTTCGAAACATCATGATGAATGAGCTTACAAGCCAGCTTGGTTTGCGCCACGATAGCTCTACTCCTTATTATCCGCAAGCCAACGGTTTGGTTGAGTCTATCAACAAAGTTCTGGTTATCATGATCCGACGAATCATTGGTATTCATCGGTCGAATTGGCACAACATGTTATTTTCAGCGCTATGGGCATACCAAACTTCAGTGAAAACTTCAACAGGGTTCACTCCTTTCCAGCTAGTTTATGGCTTGGAAGCTGTGCTACCCATTGAATGCGAAATCCCATCACTTCAAATGGCTGTCGAATTACTCCCAGCTACTTCCAAAGAGGAGAAACATTTATTATACTTAGCTCAGTTAGATGAGACTCGACGTGACGCTGCATTGGCAATCGAGACTCACGCGAAGCGAATGAAAGCTCAGTATGATAGAAATGTGACCCCTCGAAGTTTTTCGGAGGGAGACCTAGTGCTTTTATATGATCAAGCTAACGATAAGCTAGGTGCTGGAAAATTCGTTCCTATGTGGCATGGACCCTACATTGTAAAGCGAAAGCTAGCAAAAGGGGCCTATGAGCTGGTAGATTTTGATGGGGACTCTTTGGGTAAACCCAAAAATGGACTTTACCTAAAGAGGTATTATGCTTAAATGGTGGGTATGGAGAATTTTTAGTTAGGTTAGGTTTTCTTTCTAGCTAGTATGTTTGTTAGTTTAGATAGTGTGCTTAGCTTAGAAAGTGTGTTTTTCGTCGTTATTCTGGCTTATCTTGGTTTTACTCTTGATATTGCAGATGTCGACGCCTCTCCAAACGTACATTGGATTTACCGATGGTGCTTGTCGTAGTACACGGAATATCTCTTCCGCAGCTTGGGTTATCTATTCGCCCTCTGACGAGTTAGTTTCTATGCATGGGGTGAGCCTCGGTCAAACGATGAACAACATTGCAGAATACAGTGCAGTGGTTGAATTATTGTCTGAATCTATTTCATTTGGAATTCGACGTTTGATAGTGAGGTTAGATTCTGAACTCGTTGTATTATAGCTTAATAGAGTATATGCCATTAGAAATCCTGTGTTATTAAGGTTGTTTTTGAGAGTGCGCCTCTTGGAACGTGAATTTGATTACATTGAATATCAGCATATTCCAAGGTATTTAAATACATTAGCAGATGCAATTGCTTCTCGAATGTTGGACAGACATTTACGATAATCATGCAAGTAAATTTAAAAACATTTCATCACATATGTTAAACAAGATGAGCCGGTAATGATGATGATATATATATATATATATATAGGAGTGTGTCAAAAATATACATCGTCTTCGATCATAGGTTGAAAAACACCTTATGATCGGCAAAAATGATAAGTACAAAAAACCAAAAATGTCATATGTGTCTACAAAAGTGACTAGCCAATCACTGGTGGTGCTCTCTATACGAGACCACTGCCCGCGCTACCCTACACAAGAACCTCTTAAAAGGTCCTGGGACTGTGACCACATAGCGCTGAAGTCGAATGGGAATGTCATCTATGGTGGTCTCTGGTATATCCGCCGTCAGACGCTCTAGATCCTGTTCCAGCTCGGCTAAGGTCTCTGCGGCCGCATCCTGTGGGGCTGGTGCTGGTACAGCTGGTACTCTCCTCTCAAAAGCCCGGAGGTTGGCTGGACATCGTGGACCTACATCTGCATTTTGAAAATTTGTGCTGTCAGTTTTGAGGCGATATATAAAAACAAAAAAAATATATACATAATTTAAAAACTTGTGAAAAATGAAATACCTCTGTCGTCCCACTGTTCTCCCTGTGGAAGAACCATGTCCGGATCATTCCGAAAATCCATTCCGGCATAAGGAAAGTCCTGAATAGCAAAGACCTGGCTCTCTAGCCAGCGAAAGTAACCATCAGGAAATCGAACAACTGCTGCTCCCTCGTCAGGATGCCGGGCCATTACCGCAACCCATCTCGTCAACTTAGGCTCCCGAGGAGCCCCAACTGGAACTGTAAGATGCTGGGGGATCAACATTGGAACTCTCTCTAGGGCAAAGCTCACGACTAAAGGCCCATATCCAAAGGTCTTCAGTTGTCCTCTCTTTGCCCTGGTTAGTTGGCCCTTCATATTGGCCAACACAGCATCGCACCAGTTGAAAATGGTGCCTTGGAAGCAATCTATAGCCATCCGCATTTGGGACCCGTTGGCATGGTGCAAAGCGGCCGCCCCGCAAAGTCTAGTAACAGTAAAGGCTATCACCATAAGTTCAGGTCGGGATATGTACTTGATTTCTATCCCCTTCTCCTGGTTTTGATTGTTGCACCACTCTAGCCGGAGACTAGCAAGGGATTGGCCACCCGGCCTAGTCCCGAATAGAGAGAGTTGCTCGCCCCTGTTAGGCAAGCCAGTGAGAAAATATATGTCGGAGGGCTCTATCTCGAGCTGGTGCTCTCCGATGTAGAAACATTGCTCCTGAATGTTCCACCTTTCAACCAGCCACTCAAGGAATGGCACCTGGCCCCTCATGCCAGGTATGGCCCAGTATTTGTACAGTCCGCATGCTTTTAACGCATCAATGGAAGGTTGATGACCTATTGCGGCCAAATCAACGTCCTCGTGTTCTCTTTCGCACCAATCAAGCATGGTGTGCACCCTGCACATCATAAAACATTTGTTAGAGTCCATAAAATTTTAAAATTTTGGTTTATTTTGGAGAAATGAGGGTTTCAAAATGCGTTTTGCAAGGTACGCACCCCGGCTTTTATGAACAGAGCGTCTGGACGCAGCTTCCCTTAAGGCCGGGTGCGTACACCTGGTATTTTCCCCATTGAAAAAATATCGGGGTACGCAGGTCAGCAGTGCATGACCTGCGTACCCCGAAGGGCGCATCTTGAAACCCCAAGACCCCCAAAAAATCAAATAAAAACTTAAAAATGAATTTTAAACGGATGGAAAGCAAGAGAAGGATGTTGTAGAATACCTGATGAGACGGCGTTCGATTCTGACGGTCGGATTCTCCGCAATGACCACAGGAAGTTTTCTTGTCAAAAGCCCTTTTCTCAACCTCAACAGTAAAATGGTAAAAATGACATGGTAAAAAGTCTTTTTATAGGTTTTTTGGATGAATGAATGCTAAGTTTGTTTATTTTTCACCATGAAAGGACATTTTTCAATGTATTTTTACCCATCTTAAACAGGTATGAGTAATGTGTCGTTTTTGTGCAGGACAAAAGGAATTTAGAGTAAAATCATCATTTTTCACGAACCAAAACATCAGAGTCATCTTTTAAGCTCTTTTCTGACTCCTAAAATATGAAAATATTGCCGAGCGTTTCTTTTACCCTCGTTAAAACAGAATTAAAAGACGGTCCCCTTATAGCTCTTTTCTGACCGTAAAAATAGGAAAAGATTGCCGGGTTTTTGTCGTTTCAAACTCGATATGGAAATAAAACGACGTGTCCTTGATCGCTTTTTACTTTTCAGGTCAGAGACACTAATCATGAAAGTACTCCTTGGTCGCAAGATCAAGCAGTTCTCCCAGGTATTATTTTATACTTTTTCGGGCTTGGGGGACACAAATTTACGAAAAAGTTCAACCTGGAGTCTTCTTAAGTTTTTCAGACTCTCTAAAATTGAAAAACGCCGAGTTTCTCCTATACTGGGCTCGTTAAAATTTCACAGTAAAGGACCTGTTCAATTACAAACAGGAATGAACCACTCCTTCCTAGGGTTCGAATCAAAACTAGGTTGGACTCATCCGAAGGATGAGCTTATAATCAAGCATATGTTATCCTCCTCAAGCTTGTTAAAAATAAAGAGGTACTTGCCAGAAATGGTGGGGGAAAAGAGATAAGAATGAACCCATTTGTTATCCTTTGTTACAGAAGAACCTTATCACCGCTCTTGAACACGACACTTTCCGTTCACCTGGGTTGGGAAATCCTTTGCCTTAAAAGTTGATCAAACCACTTTGAAAGTCTTCAACCGTTTCCGGGTATTAACTTTGGGTCAAATCGTAACCAAACCATCTGTCGTGTCGTTATGTGTTCAAGAGGTCTCTGCAAATAAACTTTCATCTGCAAAATACTTGTCGTCCATTTGACCATCCCTGAGTCAGTCCTTACAGCAACATTTCTTCAACTTGAACAATGATTTCGTGTTGTGGGCTTGCCTGCAACGGGTCGCTTTCTATCGACATCAGCACATTATCTAGAGAGATGACTTAGAAATCGTCAGTACCTTGAAGTCTGCATGCATCAATGGCAGGTTTCTCGCCTTTGACGTCAGTTTACATCATTGCCTTTCGATCGAAGGATTCCGTGAAATGTTCGACATCAACTCATTCATTCACATCTCATGGATTGTACTGGGTACTTTGAGAACCATTGACATTACTGGTGGTTTCTCTCACACTTGTTAACAGTTTACATCATCGACTGGTAATCAAGTGGTTTCTACCATGTTCGACATCAACTCATTTATTCGCATGGCTAGAATCGTACCAATTCGGGAAGTAGAAATGAAGACCCTGGATCTAGTTTCCACCATCCAGGCTGCAAGGAGTTTTGTATTCATTATCTAGTAGACTAATCATAAACAGATGGCTGCGCCCATACTGTGTCTACAAAAGTCTATGATTATGATGTACTGCAAGATCATTCCTGTATCAGAATAGTTAGTCTGTTAGTTAAAGTTTTGATCTGAGTATGGGAATGCCTACCTCAGCGATGATATAATCTTATACATGTATTTTGTGTAGAAAATTGCAGGTTCTGACCAGGCTCTCCACGAGATAATCCTTGAAATGATAAAGCGCTTCACCCTTCCTAGATAATACAAAACCCTAATCTACTACAGGCTTCGCACTTTAGGGGGCAATCTGTTACACTAAAAAATGTCACCATGGCTATTTACAGTTAGTATGGCTCTATCAACAGTCATGCTATCCTCCTGGGCAAGTCTTATGCCTCTGCTCTCCATGTCAAACTCCAAAAAGAGAGAAAGTCTTTGTAAATGTGTTTATCTCTGGGTACGCAGATTCTCTCGGCCTTACCTGCGTATACGCACCTAATTTTCACAAAAACTGCATACTTGTACGCTCTGTATGTAAAGGGGTAGGTGCGTACCCCTGTAAAGGTCAAAAGGCGCGAGTTTCATCTTTAAAAAGTTACTTGTGGTCACTTCTATAGCATTCTAGAAGGTTGTTCGACATGTATTGAGCGCCTCCAGATGGTTCATGTACCCCTATGAAAGAGGAACTTATCCCATCAAGAGAGGAGCTATCCCATCCAAAGAGGGGATTATCCCATTGATGGTGGACCTGATTAACTTCCTCTTGAGCACTATAAATACAGGCATTGGGCCAGAAGGAGAAGAGGTTGGAAGCTAAACATTTCTAAGGGTAGATGCTGCTGGAATTAGGACTCCCATTTAGAGGCTTGTGAGGAGAGATTACCATCTTTGCTTGTTCTATTTGGAAGTGGGTGAGCTTTGTCAAAGTAAAGGAGAACTCTTGATGGACCCTGGGAGGGACTTGCACAACACCAAGGCTCAGGTTGTAATTGTTCCTTTTGTTTCCTATTAATGCAAATGAGTCCATTCTTCTCAATAACTTGTTATTTATGAGTTGTTTCATGTACTCCTTGGTCTATGTGTTAAATATGTTTTATTTTATGATATTATCAAGTGCTATTTAATCGTTTGATTGTTAGTGAATGCAGGTTTCGAAGTGAAGGAGGAGCTCATCGGGATCAGCGAGGCTGGATTGCTACAACAACGTTGGACTACAGGTAGGATCTAAACACTTGATTTCTCATATAGTAAATGCATGTTTAGAGAAGGATTGCTCTTGTTTGTCTTGTTTGTCACTAGAGAGTCTTAGGCTCCTAGGGAGGTTGGTTGTGTCCGCACTATCGACTCTTTCCGCTTGACAGAAAGGAATCTTTGTGGGCTATAGCGAAAATACTAAGGGCTATAGAATCTATGTAGCTGGTCAAAGGGAAGTCAAGATTATTCATGATGTCACCTTTGACGAAGATATGGCTCTTATCAAGGTAGACAATCTTCCTACTTTAAGGGGATCTAATGAAGTTGACATAGGGGAACTGAAGGAAAAAGAAGATGAGACGATGCCCAATGTGGAAGAACCTATGGATCCTATTGATCCTCCTTCACAAGAGCCTTCCTCTTCTAGGAAGAGGCCTTCATGGCTTAGGGGGACACTTGATGATGCCGAAGGACACATTGCACCCCGAGGAACCTTCCGTGAAAGTAAGAAGCCGAACATGTATGAGGGATACCTGACCATCATGAGCACGATCATCCAAAATGAGCCTTCATCATTCATAGATGCCATCAAGCTTCAAGTATGGAAGGATGCTATGACCGAGGAATATGAGTCCATTATGAAAAACTATGTTTTGGATGTGGTCCCTAGAACCTAGGACAAAGCAGTTGTCACTTCAAAATGGATTTACAAGATAAAGCATGTAGTTGATGGAAGTGTGGAAAAGTATAAGGCTCGTTTTGTCGCTCATGGCTTCTCCCAGAAGGAAGGCATAGACTATGACGTGATATTCTCACCTGTTGCCCAATATACCACCATCCGCTCGATCATAGCCCTTACTGCTTCGCAAGGATGGAACGTAAATTAGATGGATGTCAAGACTGCGTTCTTACATGGTTCGATCAAAGAGGAGGTCTATGTGGAGCAACCCGAAGGATTTGAGATTTATGATCAAGAATCTCATGTGTGCAGGTTGAAGAAGGCCCTCTATGGGCTAAAGGAAGCACCCCGAGCATGGTATGAGAGGATCAATAGCTACTTGATGAAGTTGGGATTCACTAGGAGTGAAGTTGACCCTAACCTTTACTTTAAGGTTATAGATGACAAGCCTCTCATATTGGTGCTATATGTTGATGACCTATTTCTAACAGGTGCAAACCCTCTCATTCACGAATGTAAGAGGGAGCTGGATTTTGAGTTCGAGATGAAAGATCTAGGACTTATGAACTATTTCCTAGGACTGGAAGTCTGGCAGAAACCAGGGGAGATTTTCCCATCTTAAAGAAAATATGTGGTGAAGATATTGGAGAGATTCGGCATGGTGGATTACAAACTTGTAACTACCCCGATGGAGCTTGACTTCAAGAAGTTAAGCGGTAGTGCTGCTGGACCTATTTTACGAAATGCTACTAAGTATCGTCAACTTTTTAGATCATTAATGTTCTTGGTGAACTCCTGTTCAGATATATGCTTTGCAGTCAACACATTGAGTCAACATATGGTTGATCCTCACCACTCACATTGGATTGGTTCTAAGAATCTGTTGAGATATCTTCATGGCACAATCACTCATGGGTTGAGATACACTGCCGGAGATGTGAGACTACTTGGGTATACTGATGCTAATTGGGCAGGCAGTGTGGTGGACCGAAAGAGCACTTCCAGGTGTTTTCTCTCTTTGGGATCTACCTCAATATCCTGGATGAGGAGGAAGCAGAAGTCGGTGGCTTTGAGCACCGCCGAGGCAGAGTACATTGTTGCTAGCATGGCCTCCTGTGAGGCAGTCTGGTTGCGAAATCTCTTCACTGAACTGTTTGGATTTACATTAGATACCACCATGATTCTGTGTGACAACCAAAGCGGGATCCGTTTATCAGAAAATCCCATATTTCATGATCGCTCCAAGAATATCGATATCAGGTACCACTATATTTGAGATATGGTGCAGTGAGGAGCAATAAAGCTCCAACATATCAGTACAGATGAACAGGTCGCCGACATTTTGAAAAAGCCCCTAGGAAAGGTAAAATTCTCGACTTTTTGAGAACGACTTGGTGTCATTCAGAGACCCTCTTATGAGGGTCAAGTATGATGTATTGAGCTTTGGGAGCTCCAGGGGGGTGCAGGGTACTTCTTAGATCAACATGTGACTGTAGGGCGACTCACCATCCCCTAGTGGTGCACTATGTACAAGGTAAAGGCTCAACCTTCCCCTGTGACACCCCATGGCGACTGTGGAACAAGATGATTAGTTCTCCTGTGGGTTAGGATGATTCGTTCTTCGTGGCGACTGTGGAGTAGGATGATTAGTTCTCCTGTAGGCTAAGATGATTAGTTCTCCGTGGCATCCACTGGAGAGGATGATTCGTTCTCCTATGGACAAGATGATTAGTTCTCCTGTTGAGGCATCCTACCCATGTAGTTTGGGACTCATGGGAAGTACCTGTCATCTGATCAATGAGCAAGGAAATGAGGATAGGGACCATAGTAGTACTATCGATGAACGCATCACTGTATCTATCGTACTCCCTATGCTAAGATGACCTCCATTGATCTGGGATCAATGATACTGATCTGGGATCAGTGAGAGTGGTTCACACTCTGAGACTGACTTCTGGCCAGTGGAGGATGGTTTGATACATCCTCGATAATTTCTTCTTCTTCGTAGTTCAAGCAAAGCAAAGCAGAGCAGAGCAGAGTGGGGTCAAGCTGTACAGGACAATGCATTTGATGGATGGATAGTAGTGATGGTCTGACATATTGTAGATGAATTTCTCCCTAGTTGAGAGGGAGTGTTAAAATTGAAACTAGGGCCAAACTCCATGTGGATCACCTTATTTATGGCTTTTGATATTTTTCCTAGATTCCTCTCATCAAGAGGTGTAGGATTGATCTAAAGATCTTTCGATTCCAATAAGTATTTATGGAGATATGAATTTATTTTGATTATGGACAAATTGTCAAGGTTAGCCAGCAAAATTATATAGGCTCAGAAGACCAATAGTCATGTCTATTCAACCTCAACGTTTGCATATAAATACAAGGAGCATTCTCCTCATTTGGACAATTCAATTCACTCATCTTCTCTCTCTCTCTCTCCTACACATAAACGGAGCCTCTTTCACTCTTACATGTGCGGCTGAAAGGAAGATGTCCTAGGGCAAGGAAGACACAAAAAGAAGGACGCTAGGGTAGTAGGTCATCTCTTTGACCAGCGTTGACCAAGCGTTGACCTTCCAAAAGTGCAGATTGGGTGTGGTTGCCTCTCCTAGGTAGGAAGCAATTTTTGAGACACGCAAAATTGAGGTGATCTGACCTCTGGTTTGACTGGTGTTGACTTCCCTAGTTTAGGGCTGCAAGTTGACCTCAGAAATCTGCAAATTGAATGAACATTTGGGGCTGTTCAAGGGCTGTTTCTTCAAGCTGTTCGAGGACAAGTTGACTGGAAATTGACCAAGTATTTTAGAGGTCAATTTCAGCTAGTTTGACCAAGTTTGACCTTGTTGATCTAGGGTTTGCTGCTGCTGATATAAAATTACAAAATTCAGATTTTGTACTATTTCTCTCTACTGAACTATTGAAGATAAAAGAAGATTTGATCAAAGGGTTTCCCCGCAATGGGGTTTGTCCCTAGCTAGCCGCCACATCTTGTGTCTCTTGTCTTGGCTTGTTTTCTATTGATCATTTAATGTTCTATCTGCACTTTACTTAATGTATATGTGATTGCTAATCTGTGGCTAATAAGAAGAAAAATAAGTAAACTTCTCTAAGCATAGAACATACCATAATTTAAGGAGGGGCGATGTACGCTGTCGAGATGGCATAATGCATGTAGTTGGAAGTGTGATTGGGTGGTGGAACTAGAGTTTAGGTCATGTGAAGTCGTCTCATGACGGTTCAACATTGGTTAGATGCTCAGGAAGTACAAACAGATAGGGAGATTGCATTCAAAGCTACTCTAAGCATGATTGTCTTGGAATTAATGAGAAAATCACATAATTATGGAAATAAACGGTGAAATAAGTTGAGGATGAGAAGGATTATTTCAAATTGGTCTCTTGTCTAGTGGAAGCTACAACATGGAAGGTTTCTTATGAGCAACACCATCTATTATGGTCTATTCACTCATTTTTTTTACTGCTTTTTGTTGTTGTTTCTTTTGGAATTTTTTGGGTTATCTGGATTGGGTGGTTGTTGTGCTTTAAACACCTAGCTAAAAGGTCCCGCTCTACTAGTAATGTCATAATTATTGATCATAATTCAGGTCTACGAATTATCAATGGAATTTCATGGTTTCAAATTTTTTCGTGCCACGTATGGACATGGGGAACTCAATGTTATGGTGTCAAGGTAACTCTGGTTTTTGTTGGCTTCATAATGGATTTCTCAATTTTTTCGCAAATTTCAATTTTGTACTTCATAATTCCCTAGCTTTTGTGCCAACCTCTCGATTCGTCAATATTTTCAGGGCTTATTCTCTTAGTCATATCCTTTCCCCTCCCCATTTCTAACCCTCTATAGTATCCCTTGCACTCTTGAGTTCCATGATTTGGAAATCTCTCCCAACTTGTCCAGCCATGAATTTCGACCCTTGTTCCCCATGGTAACTAAGTTATGTCCTTTTCCCACTCAGTTGGTCACCTAGGTCAAATATTCACCGCACTCCTTTTTACTAGGAGTTCACTCTACAATCCCTAACTCTATCTCGAATCTCCTCTCCCTACGCTCAATGGACAGACAGAGAATATTTGGGATACGAAGGTGGTAGAAGGTGTATATTTGGCCCCTCTATGGGTTATGATGCCCTTCCAGCTTCCTCCTTGCAAACTCGGGCTCAAACAACAACAAGATACGCCATTCCTCACTATGAAAATTTTATATCTGAATTGGTTAGGTTCACCATAGCTGAAGTAGAAGAAGAGGTCTAAAAGGAACACAGGTTTATTCCTGACCAACATATTGAAAGAGAGACAAGGAAATAGATCCCCGAAACAAGAACCTCAACTAGGTCTCGAAAAACCTCTTACACGTAGGTGGTTAATTTATAATGACACATTAAAACTCTCATTGGAAAATTTTTCATTGGACAACCTAACACACAACTATAGGTCCTGGTCTGCATGGCAGAAATGATGGAGAAAATAGAAAGGCTATACATGAATATATTTGTCTTGGCCAAAGCTAAAGTAGAAATCACCTTCACCCCCTTTGAAGAATACAATCTCTTCTTCACTAATGTAGGTGGACTCTCCCATATCATGAAATTATTAAGTGTGTTGTATGGAAAATTCACTTCTGCGGAAAAAAAAATGAACTCCCTAGATCTAGTGGTATAATCTAGAACAATAGAGAGAAAAAATATCTATGCTTTCCTTAGAGATACTAGAATATGGAAAAGATACCTACCTGGAATCTGTAGTAAGTCATCTTCTTCTCCTTTCTTGTAAGCTCCAACTCTAGCTCCCGACGCTATAAATGCAACCTGCAAAAAAGACTAAAAAGAGAAAGGGAACTACAATACTAACATAGCATAATCCAATATCTCTAATCAATGAGTCAACATGGCATTGAAATACATAATCATCAACATGATATAAGTATAGGAAAACATAGAGCTTTTTGTATTAATAAATAAAGGACAGAGTTACAACCATATATAGAAGTGGACTTTGTAGATGTCTCCCCAATTGTCTTGACTCTTGTCCTTCCTTTCCACAAATCAAACCTTCACACTCAACCCTAATGCATAAATGGATGGATTCTTTAAGCTCAAAGAAGCAGCATGAGGGCACTAGTAATCTCCAAAAGCCAACCCAGATTAAATGGGAGGCATTAAATTTATAGGGTAAACATGGTAGTTTAGGATTTACCAATCTAGGCTTGAAATCTACTTATGAGGGAGGATAAGCTCTAAGGATAAGAGATAAGACCACCAAGGTAGGATCATCTGGGAATTTGAGATCTCTATCCATGGTAAATAATTGAAACCACTTTAGAAGCTTCTGGAAGAGGAGATTCAACAATATTTTTTAATTTTCCAGAAATTCTAGAATTAGCACACCTACATAATGGAGCAACCTATGCTAATCACTGTAGATACTCAGTTATGCAACTTTCACCCACCGTGGGTTGATAGACATATAGGGTGCGTTGGGGCTAAAAACATGGTGTTTTAGCAGAAACACCCAGAAACTCAGACTTTTTGGAGAGATGATGCTCAGGGGTTTGCAAGGGGAATATGACAAAGTGTTCAAGGATGTTGATTGATCCAGTTTTCAGGCCTTTTGTGCTGATGTGACAAAATTCCCTGTAACAGATTGCCCCCTAAAGTAAAAAATCATAAGCAATGGTTAAGGACTGAAGTTCTTTTCCTTGTGACAAGTCCGGATCAAGAACAAATCAAGTGGAGATCATCATTTGTTACAATAAATATTATCATCATGATATCATTGTTGAGGGAGGCATACCCATGCTCAACATATAAGCCAATATTACATGTACAACGATCAAGAAGGTTCATCCACTGATTACAAAGTGTGGACCCATGCTTGGATGAACTTCTGAAGGATCATAGCCATCATACTTTTGTGATCTTGTATGATCCCTAAAATCGTAGCCCGAATGGATGAAACTAGATACAGGGTATCCTATTTCTTTCACTTGATAGTATGATTCTAGCCATGCGAATAAATGAGTTGGAGTCGAACTTGGTAGAAACCATCTAATTACCATTCGATCATGTAAGTTTTTAACAGATGCAAGAGAAACCACTGACAATGATCATGGCTCTCAAGGTACCACAATATGATCAATATAGTGTGAATGAATGAGATGAACTCAAGCACCACACAGAATCTTTTGGTCAAAGGCCAATGATGGGGACTTGTCACGGAGAGCGAGGAAAATTTCCATCGAGGTATATAATCTCTAAGGTGCTTGTTAGCCTTGGAGGCAAACAACCCAAAAATGGATCCAAAAATGCCCCAAAGTCTCTAAGTGTGCTTAAAAATCATGCCAATGGATCCATTAATGCTCTTCGAGTCTTCGTAAGTTCTTAAAGTCATCCATTGATCAAAATCTGTGCGAGGGGAAGCCCTTAAAAGGGCAGAAATACACTATCTGGAGGCCCAAATCACTCTAAAACCATAAAAAAAAACCCACAGGCGCAGGCTTAAACAATGGTTGCATAGAAGCCGTTAGATCTAGCCGATCAACGACCCACATCTAATTGGTGGATCGTATCAGTGGATCTAATCGACACAGGTGGGAAAGGGAGATCAGCGCTGGACATCGCCGATCAGCGATCACCGATGATCTGATCGGCGGGTCACAATGGCGAAGGAAAATTGGTGCAAACCATGGGGCGATGGCAATGGTGGTCGATGATTAAACAAGGATCGTCGATCACGCACGCAGATCAACGGCCCAAATCACATCAGTGGATCACAGATCAGGGAGACCAAAGGGTAGGGCCTTTACATTTAGCGATATGTGATTGCGATTAGATCGCATCGCAATATCACATCAACGGAAACCAAATGGGCGAGGTTTTAACATATGCATATGGTGCGACCTGCTGGGCCGAACCCAACGTAATTATATGCGATAGTTGATAACTTCTGAAGTTCGAGCCAAGGCCATTTTAAAGCATTTTTATGTATTTTTGTTGTACAACGAAATACAAAGGGAACGGGGAACAACGCCGATGCAATAGAACCTGGACCTGAAAGGGTTTTGGGAAGCATTTTAATGTATTTTCATGGTTTTTAAGTGTTTTATGCATATTTCACAATGCGAGGAAAATACACAAGGCAGGCTTCTTTGCGACTTGCGACAGCAACAAGGGCGGACCCGAGAGGATATGAACCATCTTTGAGGACTTTCTGAAGTCCAAAAAGGATAGGAAATGGCGGGATTTTGCAGTATGGTTGTGCTTTCGGTTGATAACATAAATAGTCACAGTTTGCAATTGAAAGAGAAAACAAAGGCACGCAGATCCTTTCCACTACCCCACAGAGGCTGGGAGACAGGGACAAGGGCTGAATCAACGATAAAGCAGCCAAGGAGCCACAACAATGCCACACCGCCAAATCAAACAAGATCAAGAAGCATCATCAGCCCAGACAGTGCAACCACTACCCAAAATATCTTAATGCGATTATTCCTCTGTCAGAAGAGGAAAACCACCAAGCCATGCTTGCATTGAGGGAATCAATCAGTTGAAGAAACTGAGGGAGAGATTAAGACCCCAGAAGCCTCGAAAGGCTCAAGATCATTGTGAACTGGATATAAATAGCTGTTAGTAAGATGTAATAGAGGTTCAACTTTTGGAGATTATTCCTCCTGTGTTCATTCAAGTTTCTCATATTTATTCCAGCAATATAAGCTTCTTTTTCAATTATATGTTCAATGTCCATTCTCTTTGTTGTTCTATGCTTGCACTTGAACATTTTGTTCATGTTTTCTGTGTGTCCAAAGCCAGATAACTATCATCTTATCTCAGCTTCGAGATATTAGAGTTGCAAGCTTCTTTGCTACCTGTAGCTAGCCATTTATATGTGTTATTATATATGCATCTACCAGTATAGTCAGTAAGCTCATTTTCTGCCTGTAGCTAGCCATTCACATATGTTCATGTATGCAATCTTCTGGTATAGTCAGTATTCTCCATATATCCATTAAATCTACAAACTATTGAGCATTAGTGGTCTAAAGCCTTGTGTCGTTGGGGGTTTTCATGCATGTCTTGAGTGAGAATAGAGCTGAAATGGTTATCTGACTTGATCCAAACCATCATCCATTCCAGTAGTTCAGAGAACAATACTGAAGATTATATGTTACCAGGCATCTCTGAGCTACAACCTAGGAGAGTTTCCTAGAGTGATAACAGTACCAAAAGGAGTTTCTAAGTCAACTTCTTGGAGAATGAGTTGATGTTGATAAGAAGCAACCTGTCACAAGAGGGCCTTGATGTATCCCCCATCAACAAAACGAAACATATATCAAGATTTGAGATAGAATTATGTTGATGTAGAGTTGGTTCAGGAATGATAGACATGAAATAAGGCTTAAGAGTATTGTAGCAGATATCAACTGAATGACTTCTCTTGAACATATCGACGACACTTTATGGACTTGGAAGAATTGAATCAAAACTGATTATGAAGGCTTTTGATATGTTATGATTAACCAAAGAGGCAATCAAATTTCCCAACCCATCACTCACAAAGATGAAGTGAAAGAGTGTCATGTTAAAGAGTGACTCGCTACCATTAATAGGTAAAAATGCGTTGTTTTTCAAATTTCCTATCCATTTCTAGCCAATACCTCTTTATTTTTTACAAGCTTGAGGAGGATAACATATCCTTGATCTATAATTTCATCCTTCGAATGAATCCTTCTGAGTATTTTTAATGAATCTTAAGAAGGAGTGGTTCAGTCTCATCATGCTTAATGAGTCCAATGTTGTTTGATTATTTTACAAGTCTAGCGAAGGCATAACTCAACTTATTTTTCATGTTTAGAGAGTTTGAAAAAGAGGCAAAAAAGAAAACTCCAAAGTTTCATTTTCATAAATTTAGTCTCTTGAGTTTGAAATGGAAAAAAACAATACTTAGGAAAACCTTTTAGCCATGTTAAAATAAAGTATTCAATTTTCATAAATAGTTTATCCCAGTTCAGAAAAGGGTTAAACTTATATTGGGTAGACATATTTTCATTTACTTTAACGAGTTTGAAAGGACAAGTTCTCGACAATCTTTTCATGTTTCGGGAGTTTGAAAAGAGCTAAAAGAGGACTCCTCCTAGAGGAACGAGTGGTATAAAGGGCAGAAACTGGTTCCGATCATGATGGAACTACTCAAAACACATAGAGGTCACGAGGTTGGCTAATAAGACCACTCATCGCAGCAGTTCCTCAGGAAAGGGTACAACACCAAGTGAAAGTGTATGATCGGCCAAGAAGATGGTGATGATGGAATGAGAAAACCAAATCACATCTAGCATAAATAGGTTGATAAAAAGCTTAAATCACGAGAGGTAAAGTATGAAGATGGTTTCATTTTTACACAAGTTTGAAACATGTGGAAACTATGCTTGAGAATACTTGAATATGGTTTACTTTTTACACAAGCTTGAAATAGACAAAAACTATGCTTGAGATAAGTTTTCATTCCCCCAACATAATGACTTAATTCTAAGGACATGCCCCCCAAGCTTCATTTCATTCACCTACATAGACTACTGGTTACTAATAGGCGAATGGAACGGTGGTTTATTTACAAAATCAAGTGAAAGACTTGACTTGAAGGGAGATCTGCTTCATTTTTTAATGAGCTTGACACATTAAAAGAACCATGCTTAAGGGACCTTGCTTCATTTTTTAACGAGCTTGACACAAGACAAGGAACTCTGCTTTGGGAAACTTGTTTCATTTTTTAACGAGCTTGACACAAGAAAATGAACTATGCTCCAACACCTTGATCATGAATTCTAGGAGGCCATGGCTTCCAAGAGGTTCTAATTAGATGGAAGAATAATGATCTGGAAGGTATCCAAAGATCTAGCCAAAAAATCAGAATCCAATGCCCCCAGTAAATTATTTACCACATCACCTACTAGATCTAGGTCAAAAGAAGTTGATCAAACAGTGAAAGACTCATCTTCATTAGTAAGTACAGGCACAGGACAGGTTGACACAAAATTGACCTGTGGCAGGGAATATACCACTTTCATATTCAAAACATTTAGGGAATTCAGATGATTGGCAGTCAAATCAGGAGCAACGAATGAAATTTGATCAATAGTCACTATTTTTCCATCATGCAGGAAACAAATCAATCAAAATAGTGTGGACATGACAACATTCATAGCATAAACATAATCTCACCCAATGAGTAAATTGAAATTCAAGGGGCCCATGAAAACCATAAAATCAATACATATAGTCTTTCCTCCCAAAGTAATAGGAAAACGAGGAAGGATTCCTAAAGGTTGAATGGTTCTCCTATTAAAAGCTAATAGATTCTAAGTGGCAGACACAAGTAGTGGGGAACCTAAAGCTTTCCAAAAAATGGAGGATAGAATGCTAATAGAGGCACCCTCATTAATAATAGTGTGAAATATGTTCATATTATAATCCTTCGCCATGACTTGGAAGGGAATGTAAGAAGGGAGATGAGGTTTTTTCATTAGCCTCCAGTTAAAATAAATAATCTCTTTACTTGTAGAGGGTTCCATGAAAATAGGAGAAATGCTCTCTTGTTCGATAGGATCACAAGAAACGAGAAGAACCCGAGTAGTATGATCCTCACTCTCTATGGGAAAAGTACAAACGACTGAAGGTGGAATCGGGTCAACTACTTCCTCAACCAATGATTAGGAATGGATTCATGGGATTCACATTCAGAGAGAGTGGGATTGACTGAAGAGGGAGTTGGATCAATTACTTCATCAACCAGTGGAGTATTTGTTGAAAGCATTTGGTAACCACCTGGAAGATTCTTTTGAGAATCGGTAAGGGTTTCCAATAATTTGGAGGCATCACCCAAACGAGGGAAAGGTGAATGGGATGATTCCCTTCACATAACCTACAAGGAAACTTAACTTTACCCTTCTTTCTATGAACCTTATTAGCACTAGTTGAAGGTTTGTCACTATCATGATCTCGAGAGGCTAACAACAAGGGTTGATGAGAGCCTATAGACCAAACTTCTAATACCTGGGGGATACCAAGGCAATCTCTATGAAGGTCATCACCCTTACAAAGCATGCAAGGGAATTTAAATTTATGGGGATTGTTGGAAATTTTTCCAACATTAGATGCATTCATAGAATTTTTTGCTTGGTTTCCTCTGTGCTTATTTTGCTTCATCTTCATCATCCTTGTCTTCTTTTTATTAGATTCCTATTTACTTGAATCAATACTTTCACTAGGTGAGGAGGAAGAAAAGGATGAAGAAACAATAGGTGAAGAAAGCAAAGGGTCAACTTTAGGATCAACTTGAGGTTGATGTTGTTTAATTGGAGGACTACTTGGTTGAGAAACAGTCTGGACATTCAAAACGAAGGAGGTCAAAAATAAGCAAACT
Organism: Pinus tabuliformis; assembly: GCA_031772625.1. Lineage (NCBI taxonomy): Eukaryota > Viridiplantae > Streptophyta > Pinopsida > Pinales > Pinaceae > Pinus > Pinus tabuliformis. The sequence continues at coordinate 1,374,705,634 of CM062820.1, forward strand.
GGTAAACCAATGGTAAATCTGGGAATGGACAACGTTTCCATATAAGGAGCACCAATATTCCCAAAAGGAAGAAAAGGACCAGGATTCCCATAAAAGGGGTTTCCTTAACTAGTGGACTCAAGAATTGTTTCCATTAGTCTCAACCCAAGATCTACAAAGGAGTTGTTCCATGAGGAGGATGTTATTCTGCGGTCAATTAATTGATTTTGGAAATTAAAGACACAAATAAAAGAAAACAAGGGTAACTAGGTGTTGTAGCAGCTACAACCACCCTCCAAATTTTTTCCTTAGCTTCATTTTGGAACCTCTCTACCAACCATCCTTAGCAACATGTCTTGCACTGTCAAGTACATAGGCTTCAACTGATTTTTAGTGGCTTGCCAGCTTGTGCATGTCAGTTTGCTTCACTCCCTTCACAGGTGGCCATTTTGGACTTAAGTTAATTGTTGGCTGAGAAACTCCCTCAGAAAATTGTGTAATTCTAGAGGGGAACTAGCCTTCCTTCCAGAAATTGCGCAAATCTGCTCGACATACTGCTTCAGACAAGCTTCCCTAGAAAAAGTGTGCAACCTGGCCCAGCACTACAACTCAGCCCAGAAATTATGCAAATCAATTGAACATCCTGTCGGGCTCCGAAATTGCGCAGAAAAGTTAGACAAGCTTTTTTTGAGAAAATTGTGCAATCTGGCCCAGCATTGCATCTTAGCCCATAAATTGCATAATTCAGCAGGGCAGCTTGCTAGGCTCAGAAATTGTTCAAAACAATTAGACACGCTTCCTTGAGAAAATTGCACAATCTGGCCCAGCATTGCAACTCAGCCCAAAAATTGTGCAATCCCTCTGGGACATCCAACCCAACTCAGCTCAGAAACTGTGAAATCCCTCGCCCAGGGTTTCAGGCTATTGCATGTGCCTTCAGGTTGACTGGTTCCCTCTGGGACCAAGCAAAACTAATTTGCATGCATGGGCTCCTCTCCCTGAAATAGAAAAAGGAAGCATGCAAAATGCATCCTTATATCTAGGGATCTATTTTTAGCATCTAGAGGTATATGCAAAGATCGTTTTAGAAACCTCCCGCCGAGTGTCGCTTTTTCCTATATTTGTGGCATGTGCGTCATAACCTCAATATTATCAAAACTCATGAACCGTACGTTGCAGAGCTCATTCCTCACATCGACCTTGCAGCTCTCGCATCCCACATTGTATCGAGGAGTCTTCGGCACTTTTAGCTTAGTTGTTTCAAGGTAAGTATACTTTTGATGTCTTGCGTTGCGTTTCTGTCACTTTTTGTGTTTCACTTTGTGTGATTGTTGTCTGCCTGATTTCAATGAGAGCTTGATGTTGTTTTAATGTATGTTAGCTTGTAGAAGCACCGTTTCAATTTTCGCTCACATCTCACTGTTGTCACATGCATCACACTGTTTTTGCGTCGATGGTCACCGTTGCAGCGACCCATTTCACACACATGCATGTTTTCCTGTTTTTTGAAACCCGCACTTGCTATTTGCATGCATGATCATTCACTCTTGTTTACACTCAATTTCACTATGCATTCAGACTTGTCATATGTTCAGTCGCTCGTCGGTGGGTCTGGGCTACCTTAGCCTGGACCTTGCCTTGCTCGGCTAGCATTGTGCATTTTTGGAAGTGAAGGCTCTTCCTTCCCTCTATAATTTGTGCAAGTCTAGCCCAACACTGACCTTGAGGCATTCGTTGTGCAATTCTGGCAGGCAGTGCCTTGCTGGCCCTAGAAACTATGCAAAGAAGTTTGTTGGTTTGCATGTCACTACTGACTGAAATTGTACATTGCATATTTTCAGTCCTTAGTGGGCCAAGCTGTGCTGTGCATTGCATAGTTCCAGCAGTAACTCAACCTCCCGACAACCTGGACTATGCCTTGCGCAATTTTGGCAGTCAGTCTCCCAGCCTCCTGGTGAAAATTGCACAATTTTCACACACAGTCACACAGGTATGTTGCATGTCAGTCATCCAGTTTGTTTTGGTTTTCGACTGAAAAATTGCTTGTCATGAGTGTTTCTATGTCTCCAGGTATCACTGGCGTTTGTCTGCCTCTCAGCATCACAGGTACAATGGATTCCAGGAGAGTAGAGTCGAAGACACTGTTCAGAGCACCACTGGGGATGCAGTCGATCAAGTGTCTATGAAATTTCCTATCTATGAATACATCAAGTTGTTCATGGACAAGGATATCAAGATGAAATGGCAACAGAATCAGTAGCAGCAGAAGGTAGCACACCTACATGCAACAAATGCAAGAGGAAGGTTGTTGACATTGCAGACGCGGAACAAATTTGCAACCTCTAGAAGATCCACTTGTGATCAAAGAATATTGAGATATTGAGGCTATGAAGTGACGATGCGACAAGAGGATTGTGCAAAGGCAGAGAGAGAAACAGAGAAGGAGTTATAGGTGCTGAAGTGGCAACTCGAGGAAGAAAAGGAGTTGCACAGACAACAGAAGGAGTTGTAGCAGGAACATGCACAACAGGAGGCGCAACATGCAGAAACTGATGAAACTGCACCCATACAGGTTATGGACCCATCAAGCAGCTGGCATGGAGCAGACAGGGTGAGCAGTGTTATCGATCGCATGCAAGGGTATTCAGGAGCATGGATGTCATTGTTCGTATGCATGCGATCCCACCCATTCGGCACACTCACCAAGGAGAAGACAAGGAGCAAGTCTGACTGGAGCTGAACATGTATTTTGACAAGTTGATGTACATGGTCAGTAGCACACACTTGGAGATCAATACAGACATATGCATCAGTATGTTGCTGATGCAGATGCACTCAGGACGATGATGCACATGTTATCGGATGAGTTGGACAAAGGAGCCATATCAGTGTATCGGGATGCAATGGAGGCAAGATGATCCGGATTTAAACAGGAACGCAATAGATTACAGAGATAACCATAAATACAGAGATGCGATAACCATAAATACAGAGATGCAGCGGAAATAATACTTCATTTCATTAATGGAAAATACCGAAATATGCTTACAACCAGAAATGGAAATAAACCAGCTAGGGCGATGGTAGCTTATCTCTGAGAAGAGATGTGCGGCTACATGCCTCTGAACTGTTCCGAACTGTATTACAATGAGGCTCGAAGGCCTATTTATTGTTGAGAAACAATGGAAAACCCTTCACATTCCAAAACCTAACCCTAGAAGTTGAAACGCCAAATTGTGGGCCCCGTTTGGGTAAATTGGTACATCAATTTCCCGGGGTCGTAACTTTGGCATATGATCTCCGTTTGACGCGTACGATAGCTCGTTAGAAAGATCTATCCGAGTACTACCACTTTGGGAGGCAACATGGTCCATGGACCCATGTTGCCCCAGAATCCAAAAAAACGTCGTTTAGGGCCTCAAAACGGCTCCGGAAGTTCAGGACCCGAAAAACTGCTAAAAATAGTAAACTGTGCTACAATTTAGGACTGAAAGAGACAGTTGTGGGGGTCCAAATGGGTTGGTGGGTGGCCACCAACATCCACCTGGATCATTCCTCCCCCCTTAGGAAGCAATGGTCCCCATTGCGTTGAGTTCCTCCATCTGCTGAACTTGTCCTGCAATCTCTGATGTGTCCAGTGATGGTGGGAAGCATGGTCGACGATGGTCCACATTGAACATTTGGTGCAGGCGAAGGAATGGAGGAATGATGTGCTCCAAAGCATTGTTCCCCATAGCCTTGGTACTGCTGTAAGGATCATCTCGGAGTGATCTGAGCTTCTGATGGGTTCTGGTAAGGCGTTCTCTCTGCAGATGCAACCAGATTTTGTTGCCCACTTGAAGCTTGTGTGGTACCCCTGTGGGTGAGGAGAAGTTGTTCCTGTGTTCTGTCATGACTGTATTCCTTTGTTGCTGCTGCTGCGTAGAGGAACCCTTTGCAGGGGTCATGGATGTAGCAACGATCTTCCCCTTACTTTGGGAGTGAACCAGACAGATGAATTTCCTGGTCTGTGATATGAGCTTGCTGCCTTTCTTGGTAGTGATCAAAGATGTGGCGGTAGGTGGGGCTACCTCCGGTATCCTGTATAATGAATTATTCAAAGAAATAATGACAGAACGAGGCCTGGACTCATACACAGCATGTCGCCTCCACAAGTATGGCTGGCCTAATAATACATCACAAACATCCAGAGGTGTAACATCACACAATACCTCGTCTGTGAAGGGTTTGATGCTGTATGGAAGGCGGCACTACTGGCGAACTTTGAGATCTCGTCCTTCATGAAGCCACCCGATACTGTACGGCTATGGGTGTGGTGTAGTCGGTAGGCCCAACCGCTTCACGACCTCTGCTGAAATGAGGTTCTTTTGGCTGCCACTGTCGACAATGAATTGTAACGGCGAACCCTTCACCCACATCTGTGAGTGGAAAAGACGCTCCCCCTCTTCTGGATCTGGAGGGTCATCTTTCTGGATCTTGGCGGTGGCAACAGTGGCGCTGGGATCCGCATCAATGATCTGCTTCCCTTTGCCATTACCCTTGTCGGGTTCTGGCTCAGGGTCAGAACATGCATCTGATTCGGAAGCCTTCAACTCGGCCACCAGCGACTGCTTGGTCCGACACTCACTTGTGTTATGAGTGGGACTCTTGTGGAACTCACACCACTTTCCTGTGTCCTTCTTCGGCTTCGTGGTGTTGTTTTTTTCTTGCGGCTTCGACGGGTTGTCTTGGGTTACCCCGCCTTGGCTTTGTCCTTTGGGCTTCGGATTTGCCGATCCAAAGTCTCGCTTCTTCTGTTTGAACTTTTGCTCGATTTTGACAGCATATCGGTACGTCGTGGCGAGTGAGGAGATGTTCAAGAACACCATCTCTTCCTGGATGTATCTGTGCAGGCAGCCGCGGTATTTGAGTACCAGATGCAGCTCAGAATATTTGATACCCAACTGTGTGCGAAGGGTATGAAAAATGTTTGTGAACTCCGACACATCTTGGTCTCGTCCCTGCCGCAGTGTGGTCCATTTGATGTATTTGTCCTCATAGCTTCCGACAGGGTAGTACTGCTCTTTGATGGCATCCCGGAAGTCATTCCAAGTGGGTGCGGCTGAAAATAGTGAGCCTGTACTTTCATCCTTCTGCTCGCAGTAGGTTTCCCACCAGTCCTTGACGTGGGGGGCTGCTTTGAGAAGAGCGAAAACAATCTTTTCCCGACTTGAAAATTCATGAACAGAAAAATACCCATCTAGCAGATTTAACCATTTATCTATGGCATCTGCGTCTATTTGACCCTCGAATATGGGGATTTCAAAATTAACTTGTACCTTGAAGGGTGTGGCATTTCCAGAGCCGCTGTTGGAAGCCGATGCGTCGCCTCTGGGTAGCCGCTGAAGAATCTGCGCAAAGCTATCCATCATCGCGTTCCTTTGCCGCTCGAGCGCTTCTTCGAGCAAGATTTTGATAGGATCTCCTGCCCCCTCGTCTTTCTTCTCATCCGCCATGGGAGGCCGTCGGGATTTGCGAGGCTGGTCTTGCAAAGGTTCGACCAGTTCAAGCCCTAACTCCTTATATCCCGACCTCGTTGGGGACATGCAAAGAAAAACAGAGAAAAAGCAGACTGCTCTGATACCACTAATCCGGATTTAAACAGGAACGCAATAGATTACAGAGATAACCATAAATACAGAGATGCAATAACCATAAATACAGAGATGCAGCGGAAATAATACTTCATTTCATTAATGGAAAATACCGAAATATGCTTACAACCAGAAATGGAAATAAACCAGCTAGGGCAATGGTAGCTTATCTCTGAGAAGAGATGTGCGGCTACATGCCTCTGAACTGTTCCGAACTGTATTACAATGAGGCTCGAAGGCCTATTTATTGTTGAGAAACAATGGAAAACCCTTCACATTCCAAAACCTAACCCTAGAAGTTGAAACGCCAAATTGTGGGCCCCGTTTGGGTAAATTGGTACATCAATTTCCCGGGGTCGTAACTTTGGCATATGATCTCCGTTTGACGCGTACGATAGCTCGTTAGAAAGATCTATCCGAGTACTACCACTTTGGGAGGCAACATGGGTCCATGGACCCATGTTGCCCCAGAATCCCAAAAAAACGTCGTTTAGGGCCTCAAAACGGCTCCGGAAGTTCAGGACCCGAAAAAATGCTAAAAATAGTAAACTGTGCTACAATTTAGGACTGAAAAGACTGAAAGAGACAGTTGTGGGGGTCCAAATGGGTTGGTGGGTGGCCACCAACATCCATCTGGATCACAAGAGTTCGCTTTTAGCAAGATGTCACCATTGAGCGCATAGACACCATCACGGAAAACCAAGATTGGCATGAGTTTGCCACCATCAACCATCATGAGGATGTCGAAGAGTTGGTATTCCCATATTTGTTTGAGTCTTAATGATGTCTTGCATGGCTTGCTCAAGCCTATTTTGTCTCACATAGGTACATGTGTAGATTGTATGGAACATCTTTTCAAGTGGAAGTTCAAGTGTCGACAGTTGAATGCAACAGTCATAGAGCAGTTGAAGAGTCATGAGGTTTGGTGAACAGTCACAAAGGGGAATGTCAAGGGTCACCCCACACTTTGCTATATTTAGTACCTCATAACTCATTGTACAGGATTTTGGTAAGCCAATCTTCTATCGGAGTATCTTAGAGAAAGCTTGGAGAGTATTGTAACGAGCCTTGGCTTCTCCACAGTGTAGAGCTAGTACATCTCTTTGGAGGAGTAGGCCGCAATGACTATAACGTTCTGCTATCGAGACTAGTGGTTGGTCATGGTTGTACTGTATTATTGGAAATTTCACTTCTTAATATAACAAAGCCAACACGTTTCACGCATATGTTGTTATTGTATTTCAGTTAAATTATTTACTCTAATGATATATGTATTTTTTTACTTACGCATGTGTGTATAGGCTCTTTCTATATATGTATGTTTGAATCTTACTGAAATGCGTTGTTGGTTTAACCATCACTTTGGATTGTAAGCTCGCCTTCCTTCCAGTCTATGATGCATCTTTTCTCGTGTGTTCCCTTCCAAGCTACGTGCTTACACATGTTTCCAAGGGGTGCACTCATTCCACCCTATATGTGTTAGAACCATTCATGCACCTTCCTTGGTTTGCGTCACATGTCAGACCCTTGCTACCAATAGGGACATCTTACTTGCCTCTGCATGCAACTGCGGTCAAGGTAATATAGTACGACCCACTGCTGGGACTCCTACACCAAATGGTTTGAGGTCTAGTTGGGACTTCTTACTGGGGAGATCCACTGACATGTTGGTGGGTCCAGCACCGTCAACATTTCTGGCTCTAGAAGGAGGGCCAGATGACAAGTTGATCCCTTACATCCATTTTTGAATCTTCACACATCATTATGGATATTGTCACAGTCATCCCTTCCGGATGTTTTTCGTATGCCAAATATCTCGACATCATGAGGATGTTTGCCAATCTCTTGTCTGAATTCACATATGATGGTGAAGGTGAAGTAGCCTTGCCTGAGTACTTAGAATAATTCTATGCATTCCTTGGAGATGAGTTCTATGCAGAAGAGGCCAATGTGCTGCTTGTATACACTCTTTGCGAATCCCCACTACGGTGGTGCTAGAGTCTGCCACCTCTAAGTGTGCACTCACTTGAGCAGTTTTGTGATCTCATTGAATCTACTTTCCATCATTTTGATCCAGAACCTCTTGACCAAAAACTATTAAAACAACGGAAGGCCCTGCATGAATCGCCTATGGAATTTTTGGATCACTTTCGTGTATTGCAGTTTCAAGCTCCGAAAATTCAGATGAAATTCTAGTATCTCATGGATAGATTTAAGTACTCTCTTACCAAATATGTTAATCCTAAAAGGAATTTCAAGCCCAAGCCCCGCTTAGCATACTTCGGTGATGGAGTTGCGTAATCACGGATGGACACGGTCGCTGTAACAAGTGAATGTCTATCGTCCCCTCATCAAACAGCTCCACCACCACAGAGTGATGTGGTAGAACATGCACACACATCCGTTCAACTATCAAATCCTCCCAACATCACTTCTCACAATTTTCGAGCAGATTTGGTTGCTAATCCCATGGGTTGTCACATGTATTTCGTACCTAAACCTCCATCTTCGTATTCTGATGATCCTCCGGATTGCACTGTCTTGTGTTCTTCCATTTTGGACTCTACACTTGTTGTGAACGATGATCAAGATATCGACGGAGTTGGCGTTGCACAACCAACTTGCGATGTCATTCATGAAGAGTGTGACTGGGAGCTTGAGCATCAATCCGTGGCGAAGGATGACTCCCTTCTGTCTGAGCCTCCTTCGTGTTTTCTTGACATCTTTGGTGATTCTGTCCTCCCTGATTTCACATGTGTATCTTCGTCTACGGATGCACCCATTGTTTATCATTCGTAGAACACACCAGATTTGATTCCATCATCCTACAATGGAGAGGAAAAATCATTCTTGAAAATCCACTTGATTTTTCATCTGCTTTTTCTAGAAACGCAGAGGGTGAACATTATTTCTTCTCATCTACCCCTCTTTGTGATTCATCAAATCATGAGGATGCCGACAAACATCTTGAATTTTCTAATCTTGGTTGTCGTGATCTCTCTACTTCTTCATCTGATCAGGATATTGATTCAAACATTGTTAATTTGTCGAGGACACTAATCTATGATGATCTATTTGTCAACGAAGTCGAAACCCCAAAGAATGTCAAGGAAATTTAGCCTAAGTTGATGGTTATATCAGGTCCTCGCTATCTTGAGGTTGGTTTCACTTTTAATCAAGAAATTTTTTAAACACTTGAGGCTCCTCGTCACTCATCTATATGCATTGAAGATCATTCTAACACTAAGATTTTGCTTCATCCACTCGAACTACACGATCCCATCACTCATTCATTAGAGGAATCTTACATAGCAGGCACACTAGCGCAACGTAAGTGGTCTACCTTTCTCATGTTTGGTTGCATGTCACAGTCAATAGAATGCGTACACTTAACGTTTACACACACTGTAGCACATCACCATGGCAAGTCCATAGAGCACATGTCATGCGCTTTCACTTACTTCTTTTCTGTGGATGCACTTAAGCTCGGAATATGTTTGTCTTCATTGTTACATCTTTCATGTTTGCTGGTTCGTACTGTTGTGTTGTTCATGAATTATGCCTTCACCAACATGGGTTGACCAATGCACCAATGGATACATTGGAGGTATCACTTTACATAACCAGACCCATGCACCGTTAGCTTAGGAATAGGAGTAGTGTTTTCTTTTGGTCTATTTTCTTGCATGCATGTTTGCTTCTTCCTTTGTTTGTTTGTTTGCTTGCCTACTTGTTTTCTTACTTGCTTTACTTAGGCATTTACTTCTATTTTTGGTTTTTTTTTTTTGTTTTTTTTCTTGTTTATGTTCGTAGGTTAGTTTTGCATGAAACCTTGCATCTCTTGAAACAATTTGGGTAAAGTACAAAAGGACTTATGCAGTTATCAATACTCGGTTATCTGTCGTCTTGCCTCTCCATGAAGAACTTGTTGTCTTCAGTCCATGATGCATCAATGGAAAATATGTGTTGTTCGAAGTGAACCTTGGTGAAAACACAACGCTTACGCACTAATTAGTATCACCTACTATAGTCGGTTGTTTTTGGGTTAATCCTTGTCAACTCAGTCAAGTAGAGTAAGGTGAGGGAGAAACCTTAACAAGCACGTCAAAGGTATATACAAACTACTTCTTTGAAGGGACAACCTCTTCTGCTCTCAATAAGTCGGGATACCTCTTCTACCTCTGAAATGAATAAGTGCTATGCACAGTTATGAAAATGAAAATGTGAAAAAATTTCAAAAAAAATGAAAAATGAATAAGGCGAAAGAAGAGAAAGGCTTCATACGTAGAGAGGTGATGCACGTAACTCTACTAAGGTACTTACTAGGCTCGCTAGTAGCAGAGCGATGCTTGTGTTTCTGCATGACTCCATCGGGGTACTGTCTAGGACTGCTGGTAACGGAGCAACACCAGAGATGAAACTAAATATATGATGACCATATGACTTGTGCACTAATATACCCCTCATCCCTAACCGAAACAACTGTGTTGGCTTGGCTTGGAATGTGTGTCGACTGACCAAGAGCTTCGCAAATGCTACATCTTACAATCAAGCAAGTGTGGAAACCAAGTAAAAAGAGAGAACTAAACAATACTTCTAGAGGTGTTAGATTTGCTTTTCATGAACAAGGTCCATTCAGAGAGTTGGAGTTCTACCAATCTGTCACCAAGTGTTGTAGCTGCTACAACCACCCTCCAAAATTTTGCCTTAGCTCTGTTTTGGAGCCTCCCTACCAACCATCCTTAGCAGTATGTCTTGCACTGTCAAGTACATAGGCTTCAACTGATTTTCAGTGGCTTTCTAGCCTATGCATGTCAGTTTGCTTCACTCCCTTCATAAGCTGACATTCTGGACTTTAGCTAATTGCTGGCTGAGCAGCTCCCTCAGAAAATTGCACAATTTTGGAGGGGAATCAGCCTTCCTTCTAGAAATTGTGCAAAACTTCTAGATAGATTGTTGAGCTCCAAAATTGCGCAAAACAGTCAGACATGATTCCTTGGAAAAACTACGCAATCTAGCCCAGCACTACAGCTCAACCCAGAAATTACGCAAATTAGTTGGGGAGCGTACTAGGCTCAGAAATTGCGTAGAACAGTCCGACAAGATTCCTTGAAAAAATTGTGCAATCTGGCCCAACACTGTAGCTCAGCCCATAAATTGTGCAATTCATCTGGGTGACCTGTTAGGCTCAGAAATTGTGCAAAATAGTCATACAAGCTTCCTTGAGAAAATTGTGCAATCTAACCCAGCACTGCGACTCAGCCCAGAAATTGTGAAATTCTGGGCAACAGTCAATTGCTGACCCCAGGAATTGTGTAATCCCTCTTGGACATCCAGCCTAGCTCAGCCTAGAAACTGCGCAAATCCCTCTCCTAGTCTTACAAGTTGTTGCATGTGCCTTCAGGTTTATCGGTTCCCTCCAAGACTGAGCAAAACTGATTTTCATGCATGGGCCGATCTTCCCAAAATAGAAAAAGGCAGCATGCAAAAGACATCCCTAGATCTAGGGATCTATTTTTAGCATCTTGAGGTGACATGCAAAGATCATTTTAGAAACCTCCCGGCAAGTGTCATATTTTCCTAGATTTGTGGCATGCGCGTCATAACCTCGATCTTATCAAAACTCATCAACCGAACATTGTAGAGCTCATTCCTCACATCTACCTTGCAGTTTTGGCATTCCACATTGTATTGAGGAGTCTTCAGCACTTTCATCTTAGCTGTTTCAAGGTAAGTCTTATTTTCATGTCTTGCACTGTGTTTTTGCCGCTCTTTGTGTTTTTCTTTGTGTGAGTGTTGTCTGCTTGATTTCAATGAGCACTTGTTGTCATTTTAATGTATGTTAGCTTGTAGAACATTGTTTCAATTTTTGTTCGCATCTCACTGTTGTCACATGCATGACATTGTTTTTGCACTGATGGTCGTCGTTGCGTGACCCGTTTCACACACATGCATGTTTTCTCGTTTTTTCAATCGTGCACTTTTTTTTTGCATGCATGATCATTCACTCTTATTTACACTCAGTGTCACCATGCATTCATACTTCTCATATGTTCAGTCGTCGGTCGGTGGATATGGAATGCCTTAGCCTAGACCTTGCCTTGCCCATCTAGAATTGCACATTTTTGGAAGTTAAGGGTTTTCCTTCCCTCCAGAAATTACATAAGTCTGGCCCAACACTTACCTCCAGGCTTGCATTGCGTAATTCTAGGAGGCAGTGCCTTGCTGGCCCCAGAAACTGTGCGATGCAGTTTGTTGGTTTGCAAGTCACTTCTGACTAAAATTGCGCAGTTTCAGTCCTCATCAGGCTAGGATGGACTATGCATTGCACATTTCCAACAGTCATTTAGTCTCGCGACATCCTAGACTGTGCCTTGCACAGTTTTTGCTATCAGTCTCCCAGCTTCCTAGTGAAAATTGTGCAATCTTCACAGGCAGTGACATAGGTATGTTGCATGTTAGTCATCCAGTTTGTTTTGGTTTTCAAATGACAGATTTATTTTCATGAGTGTTTCTATGTCTCCAGCTATAACATGCATTTTTATGCCTCTCAGCAGCACAAGTACAATGGCTTCCAGGAGAGCAGATTCTAAGACACTATTCAGAGCACAACTAGGGATGCAGCTGATCAAGTTTCTATGAAATTTCCTATCTATGAAGACATAAAGTTGTTCATGGACAAGGATATCAAGATGAAATGGTAGCATCATCACAAAGAGTAGCACCATCAGCAGCCGTAGAAGTTATCACACCTGCATGTGACAAATGCAAGAGGAACGATGTTGACAACACAGAGATGGAACAAAGATGTAAGCTCAAGCAGATCCACTTATGATGAAATAAGATTTGGAGATTAAGGTTATGAGGTGACGACGCAACAAGAGGATCGCGTGAAGGCAGAGAGAGAAACAGATAAGGAGTTACAGGTGTTGAAGCAACAACTCAAGGAAGAACAAGAGCTGCATAGACAATAGAAGGAGTTGCAGTGGGAACAGGCACAACAGGAGCTGCAACTTGCACAGACTAATGAAATGTACCCATACAAGTTATGGACCCATCCAGCAGCTGGCATGGTGTAGACAAGGTGAGAAGTGTTGTCAATCACATGCAGGGGTATTCAGGAGCATGGATGTCATTGTCCGCTTGCATGCGATCCCACCCATTTGGCACACTCACCGAGGCAAAGACAAGGAGAAAGTCCGACTGGAGCTGAACATGTATTTCGACAAGTTGATGCGCATGGTCACCAACACAATCTTGGAGATCAGCACAATGTCAGTATGTTGTTGGCCTAGTTGCACTCAAGATGATGAAGCACATGTTATCAAACGAGTTGGACAAAGGAGCCATATCAGTTTACCGGGATGCAACAAAGGCAAGAGTTCGCTTTCAGCAGGATGTCACCATTGAGCGCACAAACACCATCACAGATGACCAAGCTTGGCATTAGTTTTCCACCATCGACCATCATGAGGATGTCGAGGAGTTGGTATTCCCATGGTTGTTTGAGTCTTAGTGATGTCTTGCATGGCTTGCTCAAGCCTATTTTGTCTCACATGGGTACATGTGCAGATTGTATGTAACATCTTGTCAAGTGGAAGTTCAAGTGTCCATAGTTGAATGTAATAGTCATAGAGTAGTTGAAGAGTCATGAGGTCTGGCGAACAATCACAAAGGATAATGTCAAGGGTCACCTCAACCTTATTATATATAGTACCTCATAACTCATTGTACATGATTTTGGTTAGCCGAAATTTTGGTAGGAGTATCTTAGAGAAAATTTGGAGAGTATTGTAATGAGCCTTGCTTCTCCATAGTGCAGAGCTAGTACATCTCTTTGGAGGAGCAGGCAACAGTGACTATAACGTTCCGCTATTGGGACTAGTGGTTGGTCATGGTTGTACTGTATGATTGGAAGTTTCACTTCTTAATATAACATAGGAAACATGTTTCATGCATATGTTGTTATTTTATTTCAGTTAACTTATTTACTCTTATGATATATGTATACGTTTAGTTACGCATGTGTGTATAGGCTGTATTTGTATATGTATGTATGAATCTTACTAAAATGTGTTGTTGGTTTAACCATCACTTCGGATTATAGTCTCACCTTCCTTCCATTCTATGACGCATCTTTGCTCGCGTGTTCCCTTCCAAGCTACGTGGTTCCACAGGTTTTCAATGGTGCACTCATTCCACCCTCTGTGTGTGAGAACCATTCATGCACCTTCCTTTGCTTGCTACACATGTCGCACCCTTGCTACCAACAGGGACATATTTTTTGCCTCTGCACGCAACCGCAGTCAAGGTGATACTGTACGATCCACTGCTGGGACTCCTACACCAAATGGTCTGAGGTCTAGTTGGGACTTCTTACTGACGAGATCCACTGATATGCTGGCAGGTCCAGCTCCATCAACACTAGGAAAAAGGGTTTACCAAGCCACTGTGAACTGCAATATATTGTTTCCAATATGTGCAGGCAATTTTTGATTTGGTGTATCATAGATAACAAGGTGGTCGACTCGGTTAACTACAATAGGATAGAAACCTATAGGGCACTTCCAAAATATACCCTTAGATATATTCTGATATACTTTTAATGCATGAAGCGTCATTCGATATACCCAAGGGTACGAGGAGAACGATCTGATATACTTACATACGTGGAATACCGACTACTCCCAAAATGTAACACAGATAAATAATGACATCTCCTATGCTGAAAGACATCTAAACACTTCTCTACCCTATACCTCTATGTGTGTCGTTAATGTTACAAATTATCCTTAGGTTAATTGGGTAAATTTTAAATTTTATATTCAATTATGTTTTAGTTCAAGGCTCATGGTACGAGTTCACATGAACTTCCTCTGATGGAACATGCATGATGAAAAAAATATTTTTCTTTGAATGAAGATCTATCTATGAGAAGTAAGAAACAAATAATGATGCAACAACCAAAGATGCTGCAAAAAAAGAGTTTCCTAACTAGATATTTCAATTTCACTATTCCAATTCATTTTGAAAACCCTATAAGATGCCAAACCATGATATGTAATCTATGCATAATTCCCCTGAAAACATTGCTAATGTAATCTATGCACAATTTCCTTTCATGTTTTGAAAATGAGAATTCTAACTATGCTAATGTAGTCTATGCAAGGGAATTCTTCGAAACAAACACAAGAGGATTCCAAATTAGCGAAAGAACAATCTAACAAGACTACTTATGAAAGTAGTACCTTCCTTCACTAATGCAATGAAAGATCCAATCAAGCGTAAGTAAAGGAAATTCGAAATGAAATTAAATGTAATCTGAGATGTCATTAAGAGACGACCCAAACTAAAATTTGGTGAAAATTACAAAGATCAAAAGAGATGACACTCAAAAGCGATTAGCACTCATACACAATTTAACAAAAATGAAACCAAAAATACTCAAAAATTGTTATGAAAAAGAATTTTTTTCCTTTCTCTTCCTTTTCAATTTCAAATGCAATGAAAATGAAAATGAAGCTACATCATGGACCAAAATAAATCACACAAACTACAATTGTTGTTACGGAGGATAAATCCCTCTTGCTGACAAGAGCGATCTCCCTAGATCCTAAAGGAAACTAGAAACAAACAGACAATTTAATGACTCTTTCCCTAAGCTTATTCTATTCAAATTGCAAATAAAAGGGTAGGAGAATAAGCCTCTTACCTATTTGTGAAATGCTTGATGAAGATCCTTGCTCTGTCTCGATAAAGCTTCCAAATGCTCAAAAATACCTGCAATCACAGACATAAAAGAGATAAAAGGCATATGCAATCATAACAATTAAAAAAAGATTAATCTAATGATAAAAGAGATTAGAAATTAAGAGTATCTTACTGAATATCAAAATAATCATAAACTGTTCATCATTTCAAAAAGGCAATACAATGGGAAAAATGAATAATTTGTATTAATTCAAGGATAAAAAAGAGTTTTATGACCTTTGCCTTGATGCCGTGAGGTTCCTCCCAAATGCCTCTAAACCTCTCCTTAGTTGATAAGCCTTTCAATCTAAATCTAACAGAATAAGTCTATCTTTTTCTGAGCCTCCCAACCCCTCTATCCTCTAGTCAATTTATAGGCCAAGAGGAATAAGTTTCAGATCCAAAAGAGAAGGATGAGATCCTCTAATTGGGGGATTAGGGTTCCTTAATGAAAGGGAATTAGCTATGTGATCTAAGGGGTATGGCTTGAATAGACATGACCTATAAGCTTTCAGATGGGATATATCAGACCAATAATTCTTCTGGAATTCATTTTTTATTTTTACTTTTCTTTGATTTACCTATGCGGTCTATAGTGGAAGAAAGAGCGCAATTTTGCGTAGTTATCGGGGATAGAAACTGCAAATGTGTGGAAACTTACTAGTAAAAGCGCACAAGTCACACTTAATAATTCATAAAGCCATTTTACCAAAAATTCACATTTTCTTCAAGGATTTTTGATTGTTTGAATTCTAAGGGAGTGTAATGGAACATGTTTATGGATGGCGAGAGATCCATTTTAATGTTCAAGTGTCATGGTGACAAAATGACGTGTAACAGATTTCCCCCTAAAATGCGAAGTCTGAAAAATAAGTTTTAAAGATTGAATTGCTTTACCATGACAAAGATTGGATCATAGACAATGGTTGGAAACTTGCAAGAAACATTCAAGGATTACAATGAAATATATAATTACACTGAGGTAGACATTGCCATACTCAGAGTAAAACTAAGTCAATGAACAAGTACAAAAAAACTCAAGAATCATATCCATAGTAGACATAGTATGGATGCAGCCATCAACTATGAATTTGTGTACACAATCATGAATATATATCTCCTCCTAACCTAGATTGATGAAACTAGATCTAGGGTCTTGATCTCCATTTCTCAATCCATCATATGAATCTAGTCATGCGAGTGAATGTCTCGAACTCGAACATGGAAGAAACCACTTGATTACTAGACAATGATGTGAATTGTTAACAAGCATGAGAGAAACCACCAATAATGAAATCTCAAGGTACTCTCAGTACAATCTATAGAGTGTGAAAAGATGATCTGAAGTCGTATATTCATAGAGTCATTCGATCGAAGGCTAATAATGAGAACCCGTCGTCGAAAGCGAGAAACTTGCCATTAAGGCATGTAGGATTCAAGGTACTAAAGGTTTCTAGATCAACTTCCTAGATAATGAGCTAAAGTCGATAGGAAGTGACCTGTCATAGAAAATTCTATGACACGAAACACAATGTCAAATTTTGAAGAATAGTGGCAAGGAATGACTCAGGGATGGCCGACGTGACTAAAAGCTAAAATTTGCAAAGAAATACAAACTGAGGCCAAACTTCTCTTGAACACATAACGAAACAACAATTGAATTGGCAACATTTGACTCAATGATAATACTCAAAACCATCTGAAGACTTTCAATGGGGTTTGATTAACTGTAATACAAATGGATTTCCCAGCTCGGACATAGGTGTGATGGGGTGTCGTGTTCAAGAGTGACATACTTCCTTTATAATGAATGTAAAATGAATACCTTTTCACACTTTTCCCCCACCATTACTATCAAGTATCTCTTTATATTTTACAAGCTTGAGGAGGATAACATATGCTTGTCTTGTAAGATTATCCTTCGGATGAGTCCTCTGAAGTATTTTTAATGAACCCTAAGAAGGAGTGGTTCGGTCTCGTTATGCTTAATGAGTCCTATACTGTTTCATTTTAATGAGTCCAGGAAAGGGGTAACTCGATGTCATTTTCATGTTTAAAGAGTTTGAAAAGACATGAAAAGGAAACCCATTCCGTTATTTTACCATAAAAGTTTAACAACCCAGAGAAAGTAAATCTTAGTGTTTTTCAGTTTTATGGAGTCACAAGAAAAACATAAGTAAACTCCACAATGTTCTTTTTCGTAAATTTAGTCCCTCAATATTGAAAAAGGATAAAATAATGCAAGAGAGAACTCTATTGACCATGATAAGTCAACATATGCCTTTTTTGTAAATAGTTCAATTCAGTCCGTAAAAGGAGTAAACTTATTTTAAGTGGAAGCTTGTTCATTTAATTTTACGAGTTCGAACAATCAAGTGCTCGACAAGGTTTTCATGTTTTGAGAGTCTGAAAAGGGCTTAAAAGAGGACTATAGTTTTTCTCTTTTTTGTGATTTTTTGTAGAAATTCTCACTGTAGATCACCTGATAATGCAATATACTAAAGCAAAATACTTGATCTATTTCTACAAACAAACTTGCGGAAGCTTAATCGATTTTGAGCAAGATCAAATAGAACACATATAATAGATGAAGAAGAAACAATCACACATGAACACAGAAGAATACTCTGGGGAAAGCCTCAGCTAAAAACTCCGATATCTATATTATCATACAAGTGGAAATATCTCCGGATTACACAAAGCTTTAGCTCACAATCTATCCAGCTCTCGGTACAATCCCTTAATCTTGCGCATAGACAAAATAGACAACACATATGCCTTCCTTCAGTCCTCCAAGCCTCCTATTTCCTCGCGCAATTTTTCTTGGGTCCTCAAGCTACCACCTATGTGTAATTACCTCACGCACTGCTCACCAACCTCAAAAATAACTGCGCAATCCTCAAGGAAAGAATTCCTTTTGCATGCAAGAGATATCCTCATGGGAATATTCCTCCAACTGATAGTACACTGTCCCATCCTTTGATCTCAACTGGGTCTCTGTCTAAACTGACATGCATGAATTATTTATGAGAGAATATTCAATTATCTGAAGTACACTAGTTGCATGCATGCATGCATTGACTAACTGAACTCATAATCAGTTCCACAAATTGTTGGAACTAATCTAACTGGACTTAACTCAGTTAACTTAGCTAACTAATTACAACTCAAAGTACAACTCATCCTGATCTCCTTAATTAAGGGATACCTTCCTCAATCAAAGGGATAATTGTTGTATGTCTTCACATAGACTTCATGTTTGATTTTCTCTAACTAATTAACTCAAGATGAATTAATTAATTAATTTACAAACAGCTGCTGAGCTCAAATTCGAATTTTAATTCACAATTTTAATTTAGGGACTAATTAAAATTGGAATGTATCTCGAAATGCTATTTATAGAAATGTTATTTTTATCACTTCTATATTTAGCATTTATTGTTGCTATTTCCAAACCTCCCTCTCAACAAGAAAGGGATTATATGTCACCCTGATCCTGTCTCTGTCGAACTCAAATTTGCATTTTGAAAATGCCTTAGTCAAAATGTCTGCATCCTACTCCTCGTTCGAAACATACTACAACAACATGATCCTCTTCACCACACAGTCTCGAAGATGATGATACCAGATATCGATGTGCTTGGACCTGTCATGAAATACTGGATTCTTAGAGAGTTTGATACAACTCTGATTATCGCAGTAGATCACAGTTGGATCCATCCTCTGATCAAACAATCCAACTAGAATTTTTCGCATCCAAATGGCCTCACATGCTACCTGACTGGCAGCCATGTATTCAGCCTCTGCTGAGCTAAGTGAAACTGACCTCTGTTTCCTATTGTACCAAGAAACTGCAACTGAACCAAGTTTGAAAATTCCTCCTAAAGTGCTCTTCCGATCTAATGGACTCCCTACCCAATCTACATCTGTGAAGCCCTGAAGCTTCACTCCCCCTGTCTGTCTATACCATAATCCATACTGATATGTGCCTCTAAGGTATCTTAGCACATGCTTTGCTGCCTTCCAGAAAAGCTTGGTAGGCTGAACCATAGCTTGACTTAGTTGTTTCACCGCAAAGCACAAATCTGGTCGTGTTTTCACTAAATACATCAATGAACTAGTTGGAAACTACCATCAGCAGCTTGCTTTACCTTGTAAAGCCATCAGGAACTCACCACTGACTTGTTCTCCGGTCTTGAAACAACATCCCAAACACTGTTATGAAATATGGAGTCATACTCCTCCACCATAGCATCAACCCAAACTAGCTGCTGCACTACTTCCTCGAAGGAAGATGGTTCGGTCTTTATACATTCCCCAACAAGGGCCATGTAACTAGTGTACCATGTTGGCTACCTATACCAATAGGTTTCATTTTTCATGATTGGCAGGGGAAGTGCCAATATGATCTACTTTGGTGATGCAAAGATCTCATATTTTTGTGAAAGATACATATCTACAATTAATTGATGTTGTCCTACTTCTGAATGGGTGATCCAACAGTCTAAGCTGGGTCATGCCATGTTTTCAATTGTTTGTTGTAGATTAGAGAAAGTAATCTGTCCAAACTGTTCAATCTTGGCAGATAAAGTAGTTAGATAGAGAATGAAGGTTCCCAACTATTTAATCTGGGGCCTTGGAAGTGATAAGGCTAGCCTTAGATAGAAAACCAAAAGAAAAATCCAAAGGAAAAGAAAAGGCACATAAGGGTTTGCAAGTCCAAATGCACCCTCCTGGAAGTAACAAAAAATGCTAGGCAATAGAGTGGGTAGGTAGATGGGGTTGCAGAAGCATGATTTATGACTCTTCACTGGCCTAAGCAAAGGAAAAACATGGTGTCAGTGCAGGTCTTCCTTTTTCAGCAATATTGTAGCAGCAAGATGAAGCATGTCTAACATCCCAATCATCCCCCATCACATTCCTTGCTAACATCCCAACACCACCTCTGTTCATGAGAGAAGTCAAACTCTTTTGTTGATTCTTGTTTTATAAAGAGCCACATTTCTTGTGTAAAATTCTTTTCATTTTGATCTACTCCCTAACTAAGTTTACTTCCTAAAAAACTTAGTATCTATCACTTCCCATTCACATTCCCCTCCAAAACTAACTACTGACTCTATCTATACTTAACTCCCTGTGCTTCCCCCCTCCCTATTACTATAACACTATTGTGTATAAAACCCCAGAAATATGTATATTCCCCCCCTTTGGCACTATAGCCATATGTCCAAATATTGGACAACCATGCAGAATCTAAGTCTGGTTCCAGATGTTTTGTTCAAAATCAGGGATTAAACTAACCCCATGTTGGTTTAATAACCTAGGTCCTACCCGTTTTCCCTTTACAACCCCTTTGAAGGGTTTTACCCGCATCATTTGTAAAAAACCTTGTAAAAACCCACTATTATCTCTAACCCGCGCTATTTGAAATATGCACCAATAAACCCACTTTTACCCCTTATCCAAAGTTTTGTGGTAATGCGCATTTGAATGCAAAAAACACTGAAAAAACCATATTTTCTTTGGTTTCCAAAGTCCCGCCCGGGCGCGCATTTCAAGAAATACAAATTGTTTATTCCCCGCCCCGCTGCCGTATCGTCCTTTCATTTTATTGACCCGTCGACCGTCGGATCTGGGCTTTCCCATCCGACGGCCCATATCCATATCGGTCCGCCCCCGATGACCGGACATTACCTCCCGAAAAATGTCAGAGGGTGACGTCAGGCCAGTGCCACGCGTCTCTCCCAAATCGTATCGGGAGGCCGCCTGCCAATACCGCCACCGTACCATAAGCGGTCCGATAGAACCGCTTACCGCCCTCCGTATACCGTCTGCCCGCGTCAGCGCCCGACCCGCCATCATTCCGACCTGTCCGCCACCTCACCACTCCCCGTGGACCACTCACAGGCCGCCACGTCACCCGTTCGTACTCGACCCCACCTGGTGACGTCATGCTGACGTCATCCAAAAAGGCGCCAATAACCCAAAAACTCCATATTTTCACCAAAATTCGCGTTGTTTGTCACTTTTGCCAAAAAGAACTATTTCTGCTCTCTGCATGCAAATTACGACCATCTCGCCGCCAACCTGCAGAAATCGTCTTGAAGACCGTGGGCGCCCTCAATCTACCTGCATTTGTCACCGTTGCCAGAATCCACCAGGTATTTCTCCAATTTCCCCTCCGCACCTGGTTTTGTGCACAATTCACCAAAGCAAGCGTAAAAAGAGTGAAAAAACACTGTAATCTCCAATATTTCCCCGGTGACCAGCATTTATCTTCAGTTATAAAGTCGAAATTCACCTGCAGAAGTTCACATTGAGTCGAGTTTCCATAAATTTACAGTCAGTTCGCGCATTCGTGAACTTAAAACCTTTGCTGCACTAATTCACCGGGAAAGCCACCTGTGAATCTCAAATGTCTGCTCAGTGAACCTCTTTCAGGAGCATTGTGACTTGTTTTCGCTATAATTCCCCTGTTTTCCTCTGCAAATCGCCCTGTTCTTGCAAGATTCACTGCCCTGTGTTGCTGTGCCTACAAAATCAAGCCCAAAACCATTTCCAAGTGTTAGTGAAGCATGGAGACCCCAGTCGCACTGAATGTTGCACCTCTTAATGCCCCACATAGAGAGCTGGAATGGCAGGCCCTGGGTGATAGAGATTACCAGATGACGGAAACACTCTCAATGCGCACCAAATATAATATTCATATGCTCAATGAGCTGAAGGCCCAGCACCTCAGTGGGACTGATATTCTAGGGATTTGGGACTCCAATTTGCCCATTTACAACCTCCCTCAAGTCAATGTCCTCCCAGATTTAATTCACAGATGCAGTGCCAACTATGACCCATGTCAAAGAGTTGTCCTCAATACCTCAGGTGCAGTCTTGTTCCATGTCACCCCTGAGGCTATAAATCAGATGCTGAACTTTCATTCTACAAGGCCATTGACTCCCCTTTCCATGAAGGACTTGCTAAAGAAAGGAGGCAAGCTGTCTAGTGCCCAAATTTTAAAGATTAATCAGCTATTCATTGAATCAGGCTCTGAAACTGTGAGAACCCCTCCTATAGGAAATGTATATTTCAATGAGTTGGGCAAGTTGCTTGTAGATTTGATCAATTATGTCTTGGGTTACAGATCAGCTGAGGATGCTGATGAAACCATTCTGGCAATGATGTCTATCTTCTCCCCTGGAATGCCTCCTGCTGTGCACTATGACTATGCTGCATACATTGCCAATAAGATTCATGAACAATTGATGAATCTAGAGAGGGAAAAGGTGTTTAGATACACTTCATACATCTATCACTTGTTCCTGTTTTATCAACCTGATGGCTTCCCTATTCCTCTCAAGAAGTTTGATGCTCAAGGGAACCCAAGGTTTGTGGTATTTTGGACTTCAGTTTTTCACCACACATCTTATTCACCACACAGCTACTGTGAGTTCATAGACCTCTTTATCCATCCAACTATGTCCTTGCTGTTGGGTACCCCTCCTCCAAGATTGAAAGATGAGATGCAAAGGATTCTCCAGCTCTCAAAGGCCTACAGCATTGGGGATTGGTACTTTTACCAAAACCATACAGTAATCAGAATATATGGCTGTGAATTGGCCCCATATAGACTGCCAAGGTATGTCCCTATGAGACTCTTTGCCTTAGAATATTTCAGGCAATTTGGAAATGCAAACACGGTCCATTTCCACAGTAAAAACAAGAAAGTACAGCTCAAAATCGGAAACCAGCCAGGCCCATTCCTGTATAATAAAAGAGAAGAAGGATGGAAAGAAGCAGATAGGATCCTAGAGGGCCTCCAATTGAAAACCAGTTTCCTCTGGTCACCCTATGACCCCAATCATTTCATTAGTCTTAGAAGGGTCAAGCATAAATTGGCTAGTTATGATCATATAAGTCTGCCTCACATTGAAAAATATGCTAATCTGTTAGGATGGAAAGAGGGCACTTTAGAGGAAGCAAGTCCTGGAGAAGAAATACTACAAAGAGAAGCTAAGAATCTTGAGAAAGACGCTGACTTGGAAACTTGTGGGTAGGTTTCCCCTTCTTGTCAAAGGCAACTTGGAGTAGCTGCCTCATCCTCTACATCCCACCAGCAAGCAGCTAAAACTACTCATCAGGCAGCCAGCAAGGCTAAAGAAAAGGAGATGGAGCAGGAAAAGCCACCCCCTACAGCAGGACAGCAAAAAGAGCAGCCAAAACAGCAAGAACAAGTGGCTGAAGCTCCCATTTCTACAGAGCAACAGGCTCAACAACATGTGCCTCCCAGGCAGGAAACAATAGTGGAGACCTCAGTGCTCCAAACACCAGTAAATGAAGAAAGAGGCAAGAAGAGGGACAAAGAGCAAGAGACTCCCCTCACCGCATCCACAACTCAAGGGGAGAAAAGGCAGAGATTAAATCCCCTCTCTGAAGAAGAAATGCCTATTGGGCAATCCTTGGGCATGGGCCCTCCTAGCATGGAGGCATCTGCCAGTTCCTTTCAGCAGGAACAAGAACGAACCCTTGGAGGAGAGGTCAGCTCCTCAAGTCAGCAAAGGAGAGCTGAATCAGGCATAAAGCAGCAGTTTATTGACATCAAAAAGAGAAATGAGCCAGTCAGGCTCCAACTCTATAATCACCTGCTTAAAATGGCCCCTACAAACCAGCAGAGGCTTATGTCAGCATATGACATAACGGAAGGGAAAATGACCATGAGTCATTTCATGCCTACCATGCTGCAGCCACAGTCAGCTGTAGACTATATAAGGACCAACCTTGAGGTCCTTGAAAAAGACATCCACCCTATGGACCAGATAGAGCTTCACAAGCAAACGGATGAGATGGTCTATTCAACGCTTGCAGATAAGACCTTCCTAGGACATAAGTTGCAAAACATTCTGTATAATAAAACTGCTCAACTTGAGTTGGAGAAAGCATCCCCCCAGGCCAAAGACAACAGGATCAGGTCTTTGGAAGACATCATTATAGAGCTTGGGCATGACCCAAAGGATCCCAAAGCTATAAAGGAGCTGCTAAAGATAAGAGATTCAGACATTGCAGCTTTAAGAAAGATGGTGAAGATCCCAGCAACCCTTCACCCTCAAATGGAAGAGGTTGCTCAACAGAGAAAAGACCAGGATGTAGCAGCCATGCTGCTAACACTACATAAGCAACTGGTACAAATAGAAGGGAAGCTGGTAGAGACAGAGGCTACACTCCAGGAGGCATTAAAACAGAAAGGGGAAGGCCAAAAATCTCAGCCCCCTCAACCAGTGATAAACCTTGAGGAGCCCTCTCAAACTATCACTCCTCCCATAGGGCAGGCAGTTGAAACAGGCCCATCAACAACAACACCAACAACGACATCAGAACAGGCTCAAAGCCTTGACATGCAGAAGATGATGAAAGAAATTCAGGTTCTAGAGGCACAGATGGCAGAGCTGAATGAAGCCAAGGAGAAATTGGCCACACTCAATGAGAAATATGACAAATCAAAGCAAAGTGTAGCTGAAAAGGCAAGAGAGGTGAAAGCTCTTAAGGAGAAGATAAAAGAGCTAGAGAAAGAACTCACCCTTGAGAAAATAGTGGCCGAGATCAAGAAAGTCCTATGGGCCAATATTGGCCAATCAATAACAGATCAATGGCAGTACATAGAGACCATTCATGAGCACATGGAGCTCATAAACAGAGCACACAAGGAAAGCCAAAGAGCAAGGGCATCTCTAGGCAATATGCCTGAGATAGCCAACAGAATGATAAATGTCCTTAATAACCGCACAGGCCCTCAGCTGGTAGCAATAGGGATCACCAATAGAACTAACACCATCCTGATGATAAAGAGGGTCCTAACTTTGAGAAATCTGGTGCAGACATTGGATAGAAGGTGCCAAGAGATGCAAACAGAAGTAAATAAGTTCACAGTTAAATTTACAGCATTACATAGCAGAGGCCTTCCCAGCTTACTGAACAGCGCAGGAAGGCTCCTATCACATGAAAATTATGCTAAAAGGGTAAACACATTTTCCGCCAATCAAATCACTGTAGGATCAAGTATCCCAGAGGAAGCAGGGCCTGCGTCTGGGCAGAGCCTCTATGAGAAAATAGAAAATTTGTTTTTTATTATGAATGAAATCAGACATTTGTTTGAAGTGCCTCCAAATTACTTCAAATATACAGAGGCAGATGAAACATTAGGCGCAATTTTGAGACATCAGTTGCCTACACAGGAATGGTGGACCAGCACGATACAGCTATTGCTGTGAACCAACAGGTATCCATCAAGTTTTTGCATAAAAAATATATAATCAGCAGGTTCAGAAAGTTAATGCATTCAGTATGACTGAAAAGACTGGGACGAGCCAACTCAGCAAAGTAATCCGGCCAAGGAAGCAACAGTGACAGGTGCAAATGACAGGGCCGAGAAAGCTACAACAAGACAGAGCCATCAAGACATATCATTCAGAATTAATGAAGAGCGCTCAACCGACTCAGTGGCCTCCAAAGGTCAAAAGATTTCTGACAGAAGTAAAGGGTATTCATTATAAATTTAAGACAGCAATAACTTTCATATCTGCTATTTTGAAAGTTGGTGAACGCATTTATTTATCAAATGACTCAGCGATTCAGATATTTTGAAAAACCGATTGTATATATTTCCCCTCGCATAAGCTTGCAGGGGTTGTTGATTTTCTCTTCAGAAGAGCCTATGTTGTAAATTTCAGAGTCTAATACAAGGAGCTAATGGAATTTCCAAAGTTCTGTGTTGTTTGATGCGTTGTGATGTGTTTGCTAACTGCTCCAGGATTCCTGCATATTTCGTGGCACAATAAGTTTCTTTAACCTTCTTGTTATGTATGTCATTCTTTCATAATCCGTGCATGCTCTATGTTTCACAGTTTAATAGCACAGAAAAAGAATAGTTTCAGGATTTATTCACTGAGTACCCTGAACTCAATCTATGCTGTTATGAATGTTTTTCTCCAGGTTATAGTTGTAAAAGTGCAATTCTTAATTGTTGCACCTTCAGACTAGAACTTTTCACAGAGACTATTATTCAGGAATTCAAATCCGCTCCTGGGTGATATGTCTCTTTCTCATGTCATCAGCTTAGTGAAAAACTCTTAATTGCCTTTCACTGGCTATTCATACTTCATCACCACAACCTTAAGTTTGTTTCATGACATATCCAAAGGCCCTGCAGTTTCTGAGCAATCTCACTCAACACCTCAAGCAACCCACAATCACCGACTCCATTGCCCAATGGACTAAAACTATCTGAAGATCTCATCTTAGGCACTAAAAGACATCATTCAACCAAAATTTAAATCAAAACCCATACCTCATAACTAGCCTAAGATTCTCAAGAAGTAAAAACTAAAAGAGAGAGCCCTCTCTGATTGCAGGTTGGCTAGAACCTGTAATCCAAAGCTTGGTTAGTGGTTACCCCGGCCGTATTCCCTCAGGAGTCAAAGGGAACAACCTGGGTGTTAACATACCACTTAGGTGACCTCCTCTATTTGCGTTGAGAAGATGGTTGTCCCACATTCTCTCTCACATCCATCAACAATCTATCAGCTTCCCTTGAGCGTTTCCACCCGTCTCTGGAAGAATCTACATGAGTGGATGTCTCCACTCCTAGATCCTCTGCATGTGGCTGATCCACATCAGTCTGAGGCTCCTCCTCCTTAGGAACCAAAAGTTCCTCCTCTGCATGCAACTTGAACTCCCTCTCAAGGGAAACTCACATGGCCTTCTGCTCGTCGAACTTTAGATCTCTCCATACCACTGTCCTCTGACAGGTAGGCAAGAACACCCGATAGTTGTGGGCTGTATCAGTGTACCCCACAAGTATCCCCAACTCTTTTGTTGGCTCTAGCTTCTTCTGGGCGTCTTTGGTCACATGGAAAAATACCGATGAGCCAAAGATCCTTAAGTGACTCACATCTGGTCTCTTCCTGGAGAAAGCCTCCTCTAGTGTCTTCATCCCCAGTATGCGATGCGGGCTTCATTTTTGCAAGTATACCGCTATATTGCATGCCTCTGTTGAAAATAGCAACAAGAAATGCTAAAAATAGGAGTGATAAAAATAGAACTGCTATAAATAACATTTCGGGATACATTCCAATTTTAGTTGGTCCCTAAACTAAAACTGAGAATTAAAATTCGAAATTGATCTTAGCAGATGTTTGTAAAATAATTAATTAATTCATCTTGAGTTAATTAGTTGTAGGAAATCAAACATGAAGTCTATGTGAAGACATGCAACAGTTTCTCCATTGATTAAGGAAGTTATCCCTTGATTAAAGGAGATCAGGATGAGTTGTACTTTGAGTTGTAATTAGTTAGCTCAGTTAACTGAGTTAAGTCCAGTTAGATTAGTTCAAATAGTTTGTTGAACTAATTGTGAGTTTAGTTAGTTAATGCATGCATGCATGTAACTATTGCACTTCACATAACTGAATATTCTCTCATAAATAACTCATGCATGTCAGTTCAGTTAGATACCCAGTTGAGATCAGATGATGGGACAATGTACTATTAGTTGCAGGAATATTCCATGGAGGATATCTCTTGCATGCAGAAGGAATTCATTCCTTGGAGATTGCGCAGTTACTTTTGAGTTTGATGAGTGTGTGATGATGCCAATTCACACAGGTGGTAGCATTGGACCCCAAGAGAAACTGCACAAGGAAATAGGAGGCTTGGAGGACTGAGGGAAGGCATATCTTGTGTCTATTCAGTCTGTGAGTGGTATTGTTGGATTGTACTGAGAGCATGATAGCTTGTGAGCTAATGCTTTTTGTAATTTGGATATATTTCCACTTGTATGATAATACAGAGATCGGGGTTTTTAGCTGAGGCTTTCCCCAGAGTATTCTTCTATGTTCATGTGTGATCGATTTCACATTCTCAGTTATATGTGGTCTATTTGATCTTGCTCATAATTGATTAAGCTTCCGCAAGTTTGTTGTAGAAGTAGATCTTGTATTTTGCTTTAGTATATTGCATAATATGTTGATCTAAAGTGGGAAATTCTACATGGTATCAGAGCAAAGGTGATCAAAGTGAAGTAAAGTATACAAAGAAGGGAGAAGTTCGAAATTTCAAGTTCCTGATTATAGAATTCGAATTCTTATCACATCTGAAATTTCACCAATGGCGTTCAACGATTTAAGACTCGAGTATGCCCTTTAAGACTCGAGTATGCCCTTGATGGCAGCTTGAATTATATAGCCTGGAAGGATTGCATGGAAGTAGTATTAGAGGAAAAAAGTCTAAAGCACTTCATTGATCAAATGGTCCCCATCCCAGCAGTGGAAAATGCTACAAAATTGGCGGAATGGAAAAAATGCGTGGCTAGAGCGAGGAGAATCCTTCTGTAGGGAGTTCGAGACCACATAGTCTCGAGTCTCCATGGGAAGGAGACACTATTTTCAATGTGGAAAACATTGAAGGATCTATATCAAAACAACAGTGATCAGAGGAAGTTGGTGCTGAAAGACAAGCTTCAGAAAATCAAGTGTGAAAAGGGTGACATGATCTCTACATATCTAAACAAGCTCACCACCTGCAGGGATGAGGTTGGAAGTGTAGGGATCACGACAGTCGATGATGACATGGTGAGTCTTGCTCTCCTCGGTATTTCTAAGAGTTGGCATAGCTACCAAGACTCAGTTAATGGAAGAGAGAAACTACCAAATTGGGAACGACTTTGGTCGGATCTGATGCAAGAGGAGATAAGAAGAAGCACCAAAGATGGATCTTCATCAAAGCAAGATGATGAGGAAAATCTAGCCTTAGCGACTAAGGCGAGGAAAGGGAAAGGGAATGCGTCCCATTCCAAATCTAGTTCTTTCCATGGTAGGAAGAAGTTTGGCAAATCAAAAGTGTGATGTTTTCATTGTCATGAGGTGGGCCATTATGCTACGAATTGTCCACAAAATAAATCCAAGAAGGGATCCTCGAAGGGATCAGACGGTGAGGCATTTGCCTCACAGTTCGAGTTGGATTTCTCTCTCATCGTATGCATGGTTTCATTCATGGTGGGATGTGTTTGGTACCTGGAAAGTCGAGCTTCTTTCCACATGTCCAGCAACAAGAATCTTTTCAATACCCTGGATGAGAAGGATCTCCAGATGCGGATCGAGATGGGCGATGATGGAAAGTATCGTGTCTCGGGTGAAGGTACGGTTGTGCTTTAAAGGGAGCATGGAGCTCCTCTCACCTTGACTGATGTAAAGTATGTACCGAGTCTGAAGAAGAATCTTGTATCTGTCACTATGCTAGAAGATAAAGGCTATGATGTAGTATTTAGTAAAGGAAAGGTATTCCTGAGGCATATCGATACTGGACAGACCAAGAGGATTGGGATTCGAGTAAAGAATCTCTACAAGCTAGAGGTAAATGACTGTGCTGCATTGAGTTCCAAAGTAGAGGTAGTGCAAAGTCAAGATGTTGGCGAGCTATGGCATAGAAGATTGGGCCACTTGTGCCATGGGGCCTTGAAGATCATGCAGCAGATTTCTACTGGACTTCCCAAGGGAAAATTGGAGCAAACGGATGCATGCAAAGGTTGTACCTTGGGTAAGTATGTGAAATCTTCCTTTCAAGATCGAGATTGTAGAGCTGGAGCAATCCTGGAGTGAGTTCACAAAGATGTTTATGGACCATTCTCTACAACCTCCACCGTTAAACAAAGGTACTATGTTATTTTTATTGATGATTTTTCTCATAAATGTTGGATCTACTTTATGAAAAAGAAGGATCATACCTTCTTGAGGTTTTGTGAGTTTAAAGCCTTGGCAACAATGGTGGAGAGTACGTCTCCCAACATTTTAAGGAATTCTGCGTTGTAGAAGGAATTAAACGGGAGTTGACGACACCCCATAACCCACATCATAATGGGGTGGACGAAAGGAACAATAGATCAATTGTGGGAACAACTCGAGCAATGTTGCCTGAGCAAAGCCTACCACTTCATTTGTGGGTTGAGGCATGCAATACAACAATATACTTGCAGAACAAAAGCCCGCACCGTATACTGGGAATGAAGACACCTATGGAGGCCTTTTCCGAGAAGCGACCAGATGTGAGTCACTTCAGAATCTTTGGATCATTGGTTTAATGCCATGTGACCAAAGATGCCCGGAAGAAGCTAGATCCAACAACTAAGTTGGGGATACTTGTGGGGTACACTGATACACCCCGCAACTATCGGGTGTTCCTGCCTACCAGTTAGAGGAAAGTGGTACACAGAGATCTAAATTTCGACGAGAAAAAAGCCATGCGAGTATCACTTGAGAGGGAGCTAAAGTTGCATGTAGAGGAGGAACTTTCAGTTCTTAAGGAGGAGGAGCCTCAGATTGATGCGAAGCAGCCGCATGCAGAGGATCTAGGAGTGGAGACATCCACTCATCCTGAGTCTTCCAGAGATGGGTGGAAACGCTCAAGGGAAGCTGACTGGTTGATGTTGGATGCGTGAAAGAATGTGGGACAGCCATCTTCTCAGCACAGACAGAGGAGGTCACCCGAGCGGTACACTAGTTACATGGCCCTGGTTAGGGAGTGTGTAGAGACCGAACCTTCTTCATTCGAGGAAGCAGTGCAACAACCAGTCTGGGTTGATGCTATGGTAGTGGAGTACGACTCTATCATTCGGAACAGTGTGTGGGATGTTGTCCCAAGACCTTAGGAAAAGTCAGTGGTGAGTTCCAGATGGTTTTACAAGGTAAAGCAGGCAGTTGATGGCAGTGTTGAGAAACATAAGGCAAGGTTTGTTGCCTGTGGTTTCTCACAGGTCGAGGGGATCGACTATGATGAGACCTTTGCTCCTATAACAAGGTACTCATCTATCAAATCGATGTTGGCACTATCAGCTCAGATGGGTTGGAAGATCCATCAAATGGATGTGAAGACATCGTTCCTCAATGGGAAGATTGAGGAAGAGGTGTACATTGAGCAGCGAGAAGGTTTTGAGACCTCCGATCATGAATCACATGTGTGACGACTCAAGAGGGATTTGTACGAGCTGAAGCAAGCACCTCGTGCTTGGTACACCAGGATCAACAACTATTTCACTGGGTTGGGCTTCACCAGGCGTGAAGCAGATGCGAACTTTTACCACATCATGGTAGAAGGTAAGCCATTGATCATTGTTCTTTATGTGGATGTTCTGATTTTGACAGGAGATGATTAGTTGATCAAGTCTTACAAGGAGGACCTTGCAAGAGAGTTCAAGATGAAAAACATGGGTCTTATGCACTACTTTCTAGGCATGGAAGTGTGGCAGAAAGATGGGGAAGTATTTGTGTCTCAAGGTAAGTATGCCAATGAGATACTCAGGCACTTCCACATGGAGAAGTGCAAGCCCATGCAGACTCCTCTAGCTGGGAAATGAAGGAAGGAGGATGCTACTTCAGGTGAGGTAGTAGCCGCTACTGTTTATCAGCAGCTTGAGGGTTCACTAATATATCTAGTGAACACACAACTAGACTTATGCTTTGCAGTGAACCTGATCCAAAAATGGATCCTAGATAAACCTCTAAGTCTTAAAGACTTCATGCAAGTGGTGAATGGTGCCAAATGGCACAAATCCTTTGTAAATCAGAGGAAAATGGAAATCGCAGGCTGCTCTCAAAAATAGTCTCGTTGCAGGGATCCCTCCATTCTGAATCTAATGCAACTTAAATGGGTGAAAGCAGACTTTAGATGGGAAAGCTATCATAAAATGAAGCTGCCATTTTTCAAAGGAAAAAGAGGAAAAATCCCTTGAATAATGGGCATAAAAACCCTCTAAGTCTTCAAAATATCCCAAAAGGACGAGACCACCAAAAAAGGAGAAGTCTTTGACTTATCATATTACACTATCGGGCCTTAAAAACCTGAAGAAAACCTTTAAAATGAGGCAATCAGAGGCTTTAACAATGGTTGCACAAGGGCCGTCGGATCTAGCCAATCAATGGTCCAGATCCAATTGGCATGTCGCATTGGCGGTAACAGGTGAATCGGCGATCGCAATTGGCGAAGGCAATTGGGGGACAGTCAAAGGCATAATGCGATGGACCGGGCCGATGCGATACCGCGATCGCCGATATCGGCGGATCACGATCGGCGAACATAGTGGAGCGGGGCCGATATGTTATGTATTATATATGTGATGCGATATTACGGACCCGAAAGGGTTCCAAAATGCCTCTGTATAATATTTCAAGTCCAACAAGCGAGTTTTTTTCATGTTTTATATGTATTTTCCCATATTTTAATGTATTGCGAAATACAAAGGGGTAGGCCAATTGTGATATGCGATAGCGATTCCCAAGCGGACCTGATGGCACTATAAAGCACAGTTATGAATGTTTCAAGTTCGGGGAGCAGTGTTTCTGCGGATTTTCTTGTGTTTTTGCAGTGTTTCCTGTGTTAACATAGAACGACTGTTAATAAGGGATTTAAAGCACCGATAGCTCCCTCCATTACCAAATAGGTGGCATTCATCCTCGAGGGCATTTAGCAATGATTGCTCATGCCAAGGGACGGGATTTGAACAGAATGTGGCAGGAAGACAGAGAGCCCAAAAGGGGGAACCAACAGCCAGCGCGTTTTGGCTTTCAAGCCATGAATGTCAAAGATAGAGGGTTGTTGGGTTGTTGAACGGTGGCCAAGTTGTTGCAAGTTGCTGTTGAGGGTTGTTGTTGGGGTTTTGCTGTGCAGCAGAAGCCAAAGAGGCAGCGTAGAAGCCAAAGAGGTAGCACAAGAAGAAAAAGAGCAGCTGAGTGAGCCTTTGGGGTCACTTGAAGTTCAAGTGAAAAGCCAGAGAGTGTGAAGGTAGCAGAAGGCGAAAAGAAGCCAGAGCCAAAGAGCCAAGAGCCAAGAGCCAGAGCCAAAGAGCCAAGAGTCAGAACCAAGAGCCAAAACCAGAGCCAAAGAGCCAGAGTCAAATCCAAGAACCAGAACCAAGAGCCAAAGAGCCAGAGCCAAGAGCCAGAGCTTCAAGAGTCAGAAGGGATAAAATGGTATCTGAACCCACTGTGTATGTGTAGAACAACAAGAGTTGAGCCAAAGAGCTTGTAAAAAGACTTATACCATAATCCCAAAGAGCCTAGTTGAATTAACTAGAGCTCATGGAGACGTAGCCCAAGATTTGTGGGTGAACTCCTAATTAATTTGCTGTCTTATGTGTTTGTTTTTATTACTCCATTATTCACTGTTATATGCATTTATATATCAGTTTAAATCACATTCACATATCAGCACAAACAACAGATTTTAAAGAAAATAATCAGCTAAAAACAAATACAAGCATACACCCATATTTTCAAGCATTTCTTAGTTCCGCATTGGTTAATCATAAAAGACTTGGGAAAATTCAAGCTTTGGAAGTGGAAGAGGTTCTTGTAAGCTAGACAAGAAGCCTAAGAGCCCCATTTTCAGATCAGGTGGTATCGTAGCTTAAGATTGATTAACCCCACCTTCAAAGAAGGTTATATCAGAATGCTTGAATGACAAAGCAAAGATTGCTTGTCTGAAAGGTCTTTGAACAACAAAAGTCTGCTTGTATACTTGTTTGCAGACTGATTATTTGCTGAGCTTACAGAGGTGAAGGGAAAGCTACTGATAGCTCAGTCCAAGAAGGGCAAGAAGGAGAAAGGCTGAAGGCATTCTTCTATCCCAAAGGACCTCGAAGCAGTCCTTGGAGCACAAGAGGTTTGTTGCAAAAGGTTGCTTGAAGAAGCTCTTTATTTATCTTGTTGAAGTTTTTGTTCATTGGCATAATGACAACTTCTACAAGTGGGTCCTCAAATTTTGCTCTCTTCACAAGATTCTTTGATGAAGACATGAAGCAAGAGTTGTCCACCATGATGGATATGGTGAGAGAAATGTATGAGGATGGAAGGAAGAGCAGCATGCTTAGAAAGCAGTTGAATTCCATGAGTGGACTAAGAGATAAAATTTTCATGCCCAGATGATGATTAGGGGGATAAGTTCATTGAACTTATCAGTTGAGCAA
The DNA here is from genome assembly GCA_031772625.1 of Pinus tabuliformis. NCBI lineage: Eukaryota > Viridiplantae > Streptophyta > Pinopsida > Pinales > Pinaceae > Pinus > Pinus tabuliformis. The sequence goes on from CM062820.1 coordinate 1,374,739,993, forward strand.
TAAGCAGGTTTTCAAGTGATATTTCAAAAAGAACAAGAGCATAATCAACAAAATCATATTTAAAGTCGACAGTTGAAAATAGGATCCTCGAATAGTGTGCAGGTTCCAATAAATCAGTTCAAGGATCTCTATTTTGAGTTATATTAATTAGAGATATCCAAATTATTTTGGATAAAATTTTGTCTTTTCATATAAAGATTGTAATAGATTAGATATTTAGAAAAAAACTCTAAATATACTTGGTATTTCGAAGTAAGAAGGTTTAATAATTTGATAAGACCAAAAAACATTGTTGTATTCTGAAATTTTTTAAAGATAATCAAATGCTTCCGCCTTCAATTTTTAGCAGCATTTGTGTTCATGTGAGTTTTCATGTGTAATAATTTGTTATTCTTCATATATTTGAGGTAATATAGGAGTACTGGGTAAGGCTAGGTCGAGTTTTGATCTCCCTAATAGCCCCTGCAAAGTTATTATCATTACTGAGAATAACTAATTGAACAATTTGTTTAAATTGGTACCTCTGCATCAAAAAATTATTGCCTTCTGTCATCTCTCAAATATATGTGTTAGCTATAGAAATATTTCTATACACCTCTATTATGTTTGATAATTAAATATTCAGGAAGGATATTTCATTATCAAGTATTTTCATCTTTCTTCTATCACAAGCATTTAAAGAATTGTATGTTGTTAATATTGGAATCAACACTTTGAGAAATATTTGAAATCTCTAGATAATGTGCATGTAAATGGTTTGAGTCATTGATCATCCATTTAAAATAAATCCTCATTTAGATGATTTGGCATAGTTCTCGAGCCTAGAACTATCTACAAAGAAACAACATCAGACTCGCATTGTTGTTGGCGAACACAATTTTGAAGTTTATTTCCCTGGGACAATGATAAGACTTACCTCTTAATAGTGAATAAGAGGCTAGCAGGCTAAAATATTTCACTTGGTGACTTCATAGATTAAATTTGGTATCACACAGGCATACCAGATCTCATTCTTATCTTGAGTTGTTGACTCCATTATCATATCCAAAGAGACTTGCATGAATTGCTTCCCGTAGAGGTGACTTGAAGCTTCTTCTTCTACTTCTTTTCCACTAGAATCAATTTCACAACCTAAGCAACTAGAACAAATCCCAATACTTTCTGATTTATCTAATTTACCTCCTAAAGTATTAAAATTTATTTATAAGGGAAAATATCTCAATCTTCCTTATTGGTCCACCAACTTGAATCCTTTGAACTTCATATGTCCCTTTCAGAATCATCTAATATAGAAGCAGAACTTGAATTAATTCCTTGAGCTCAAACCTAGAGATTTTATATCCTCTTCGATTCATACTTATCCTTCTACTTCTGATCAGCCTGAGGGAGAGCTTAGAATTTATACAAATCCTTTATCTTTTGAATATTAAGAGAAGATTGTGTCTGAAGTTGAAGATTTAATCATTCACTCTAAATTTCCAAAAAACCTATAATTTCATGGTATTCATCTCCCAAGAAACCTGTTGTAGCAACTACAAACACCCTCCAAAATTTTGGATCACATGCAAAGTTCAGAGCCTACCTTGGATCATGCGATCAATCATCATTGGTCTCTTGTTGGTAAGTTGGTGATTTCAATCTCCCCTTCTTGATCTTAAGATTTTTCTGTGTTCTCATCTTTATGCAGCATGTGACGTCTTTGAGCATAGGGGTTGTTGTTTTTCATGCAAACACAATGTTTTTTTGCTTCAAGTGAATTGTGTATGTATGAGTGGTTGTCATCACATAGAAATGTTTCACACTCACTTCACGCACTCTTGTCCTGAAGATTGTTGCATCAATAAAAGCATGTCTTATGCATTCTGGATGGTCTACATTGTTTCACTGAGTGTCTATGTGAGATCACAATCAAGTCCTATCATTGTTTACATCTGTGTCATTAATCTCACACTTAGCCATTTCCCAAGCAACCTAGCCTCATTCAACTTCCTAGAACTTTGCACTTTGCTTATGCAACCATCAAGCTTCCTCCTTTTCGTACTGAAACCCTGTAGTCCACAGAGACCTTAGCCATCAATACTCTCCATAAATGCACAGAGCAGTCAAGCAGCAAGCACTGCTCTCTAGAATGCATAGAGTAGTCAGGTTGCCTTACATTCAAAAATTGTCCGAGGGCCCCATCCCATAGTAGTGTCCTACGCCTCAAAACTACACAGTGTTGTCCAAGTTGTCCAGTTGGTCTTTCATCTATAAACTCCGCAAATGGGCCTCCCATGGCCTCATCTTGGCAGTAGTCACTTCCCGTTGAAACCACGCTAATACATTTCCAAGTGACTACAAGAAAAGGTGACATGCTAAGATCAACCCCAAGGAGTCAAGGAGAAGGACCAAGAGACTAAGTGATAGTAAAGGTCAGGACCACATGAAAACTCCGTCGGATGCAAGAAAACCTTTCTAAGTACATCTCTTAGTTGAATTTGCAAGACTACTTGTCATTTTCATATCGGCGTGTCTTTAACAGCATGCTTGTGTGAAAACACCAAAAAATCAATTCATGTGTTTCCTCTACATGTCTTTGTTTCCAAGAAAACTAGTGTCTTTTCAATCTGCTAGCCCCACTAGGATTGGCAGCTATCCTAGAAACAAACAATCAAAGAAATTTTCGATTTCCTCTATGTATGATAGATATGAGAGATGCAAAGGGACCAACCTGGATCTTCCGCTTGACTCCTTGGTTGATTTCTCTCCCCCTTGATAGAGCTTGCAACTCCTCTCCTACTTGTCCCACTTAGAGAATACCTGTAGTAAAAAAAGTAACAAAACACTATCAAAGCATCTCGATCTATTATATCATAAACAATGCAGAATCATAAATACATTTAACATACAATAGCATTCACAAATAACAAGATTCACAAATACACAATTGTATGGAGGAAAACTCAAATAACTTTATTAAAATAGAAGGGAGAATTACAACCCAGCTGTCTGATCCAGCATCATCCTCCCAGCATCAAAGCCTTCTTCACCTCATGAAAAGCAAGATCACTGATGAGCCCCAAATTTTGGTAACAATTTGGGCTCATTTGGCCTACTACCTTGCTCAACCCTTCATTTTTTATCACTTATGCATCATTTCTTAGTATATTCGTGTTATTTGTAGGAAGAAGGGCAGTCATTATGCCTATGTGGCTAATACATGATGATTTCAGGTTTTTGACATTAAATGGAGCAAAGACCACGCAAATGAAGACAAGGAGACAGCCAAGGTGGCATTGCAGGTTTATAGGGAGGTTGTCCACAGCCTTGAATGACCTTCCTCGTGATCTCCACCCCAACTCCGAGCTCCAACAGCTATCACCACCGAGCTAGAAGGCAGCCAACGGATTCTACAGGAACAGCAGTTTACTTTTAGTTGGACAGACAAGCCCCACTAATTGAGGAGGCCAGCTTGGCCCTCATCATGTATAAATATTGAGGCTGTAGCCTTCGAGGAGACTCTTGAACTTTTGTTGTAGATTTTGAACCACGAGTTGTAGCTCTGTTTTTGCTCTTTGTAAGCCAATTTTGGCATGTTGTTAGACTCATGATTATGATCTTTTAATAAAAGGCAGGCAGATTTGGATTCAATTCTGAGTTCTTAGAGGAGCTATAGCTCTCAGGTTAGGGCCCAACCTGAGAGCAATAGACCTCCTTTTCTTTGTATTGTTACTTGTCTTTCTTTTATCATTGCATTTCTTTCCTTTACATGCACTTGAAAAATACAGTTTGTTGAGTTGACTGTTTCGGTTTAGTTATGTAGGTTAGTTTCATGAATGCAGTTGTTTCAGTAGTTCAGAATTAGAATAGGGAGATTGAAGCTACATTGAGTTCAAAAAAAAGGTTGAATGCATGCTCACTTTCACCTCTGTTTGGGGACCGGAAGTGTAGACCGTGCCAACTGCCAAAAACACTGTTTCCACATATGCATGCAAATATTGATGTAATGGTTTCGGTTGAAGAATTGTCCATATGATTATATCTTGAGTAATGACTCTTTGGTTCAGCATCATGCACAAATTCCCTTCAACTTACATTGTTGTTCTTTGATTCCTAATAAAACAGTTAGAATAGGTTGGTGAACTTTCGTTTACATGCAAGATAAGGGTGATTTGTTTCATTTACACTGCGCAGCACCACTTCATCGTGTTCTTATTCTTCTAAACCATGCCTAAGCCACCTACGCATCCTCTGTTCAGCTCATTTGCCTTCCAACCCTTCTACTACCCACGTTGCTCAATCTTTTTGACCTTCCACTACTACTACCCTCCTCTAGACCAGCCAGCTTTACACACACCTTCCCCACCTCATCTCTCTGTCCATAGGCCATCTCAAGCTCCTCTTTCATCTTACCCATCCATCCATACAGCTCCTTCACTCCTCCATCACCCAAAACTCCGACTGCAGAACATCCTGTAGAAGTTAGCAGACTTCCTGTAGAAATCCCGAGCTTCCTGTAGGATCCCCTGCAGACATCCTGTAGAAGCCTGCAAACACGGTTGCCAAGCACCTGAACGTTGTGGACTTCTGTGGAATGATGTGAGGGATCCCCTGGAACCTCTCAGAGTCCTCCTGACCGTTCCCAAGCCTTCCTTCCCTTTGAACTACCCCTGCACAGTCAAGACCCAGTAAGAAGCACAATCATAATAACTCCACCCACTTGAGAAAAAAATACAAAAACGTGTTCTCTTCAATGGAAGTAGTTTAAATTCATGCATCTCATCTCACTAGAAGTAATGGCATCATTTCTAGAAGTTGCATTCCCACCATTGCATCATAAGGATTAAGCTAGTCAGATTAGGGTTTACTAGGGTTTCCATGTTTGGTTGGCTTTCAGTTCATTCTTGCAAAGTAGGTTAATTTCCTTTGAGATAGCCTTCATTCATCATTTAGAAAGCTTCTTCTGAGAACATATAGAAGTTGGCTTGAGCCCTAGCGGACTTGTGCCAGCTGACCAAGTGACAGCTACGACAAGAGCTAGTACTTGTGCATACAGCACCGTCGCTTCCAAGTTTGTTACGAACTACGGGGTTGATAAAATTAGAGAAGGAAGCTCCAGGAGTTGTAGCATTATTGCTACAATACTGGAGCCCACCATCTTTTTGGCGCCGTTGCCGGGGAAGCGTCAGAGTATTAGTAATTGTTGCTTTTCTTCTATTTTCTTACTCTTGCCTTCTGCCAAGTAGTTTATTTCATTTCCATTCTGCAAAAGTAGCATAGACATTTCCTGCTTTCATAGATTAGCATTTCAATTCCACAATTTCAATTTTGCAAGCATAGATTAGACTTTCAATTCTGCAAGCGTAGACTAGCATTTCCATTCCTGCAATTCCATTTGAGCAAAGTAGATTAGTCCTTTCCTGCTTTCATTTCAATTCCGCATTTTTATTTCAGCAAGATAGTTAGTTGTAGATCAATCTGTTTCAGTTTTGCAGGTACCAAAGAAAAAACAAAAGCAATCAAAAAGTCTTTCCATTTCATGCCTCGTAGGAATCGAGATAAAATAGGCAAATTCCTACCCAACACCCCCACCACATCACTGAGTCACCCTTCTCTCTTCTTCGGTGACAGTGATCCAGAAGAACCTATAGGTGAACCTCCTGAGATATACGAAGATCCTATAGCAGAAGAAGAATTAGAGATCATCCCATCTTAAGCCATGGCTGACAATAGAGGAGAAGATGAGAGAATAGAAGGTGCCTTCCCCATCCGAGAAACCAATGGAGACATGAAAATGAAAAACATTAGTCCCTCCGCTCTACCTCACTTCCATGGACTGACTACTGAAGATCCTGATACCTTCCTGTTTGAGTTTGTTGTCCTTTGTAGAACCTATGACTATACTGAAGATGAGCAGAAGCTGAAACTCTTCCCTTCCACTCTTAAGGATGCAGCATTATGCCGGTTCATGGGCTTACCTGGGAATAGTATCATCACTTGGGCTCAGATGCAGCAAGCTTTCAATACCAAGTACTGGGACTACTGTAGGTCCAAGGAAACCAAGGGAGAAATCTTTCGGATGACCATGGGAAATGATGAGTCCTTAGAGGATTATGAGGAGAGGTTCCAACTTAGCTATAAGCGGGCCAGGTGCACACTTGACCCCGAATCCCTCAAGTTGGTCCTGCTCCAAGGAGTCCCTGAAGACCTTTTAGATACCCTTCACATGTTAGCTGGGGGAGATATTTACCAACTGCCTTATGAGGACATCAAGACTGTGTTCAGAAACCACTCTAGGGCAGCCCGGAAACGAGGTAGAGGAAACCTTCTCTCAGCTGGTATTCCTTTCTCCAAGCATGATTTTGCAAATCAATTAGAAGATCTTAAGAGTGAGGTGAGACAGACCATCACCATGCAACTGGACACATTCAGGATCCAGCAGAAGAAGGAAGAAGCTGAGAGGGCCTTGGCTATCTTCTGCCCTAGATGTACAAGGAGACACCCTAAGAACGAATGCCCATTGCATTCGGTCGAAGTGTGCTTCGTTTGTGAGGAGGACCATCCCACAAATCAATGTCCAACCTTACCTGGGCTTAAAGCTATGTACCAAGGGACAGAAGTTCCCACTGAACCTCTCTATTTCCTCAACCAAAGGAGGCCACAAGGACCTAGACCTTACCAGCAGGGGATGCAAGGGGCACCCCAAGCTTACTACAGCCCCAACCAATCGACTCCTATGCCTTCCTGGGGCCCCCCTGCTCATCCTTCCTGGTCTATGCCTCCTCTATGGTCTTATCCACCCCAGTACCCTACTCAACCCACTACTCATTCATATCATTCACATGCCCAGCCACAGCCTCAGTGGAATGCACCTCAGTTGGGGTGGAGGCCCCAGTACAACACTCCTCCCGCCATTTTGCCTCCACCACCAGTTCAACCTCAACCATTACCTCCTGTTCCTCCAAGGCAACCTCAAATGCCTGCTCAACCGAACCCGAACCCCAACAATAGACAGGCCCAGCAGGTATACACTGGGGAAACATCATGCCCTACCTATGTTGTGGAGATCCAGGAGATCAATCTTCGATCTGGAAAGACTCTTCCGGATCGCCAACCTCCTCCCCCAGAGGACGAGGAGGACAAACAGGAAAGTGAACCAAAGGCTATTCCACCCTTTCCTGAGAGACTAACAGCCACCACACAACCCAACCCAGAGGAGGATGAGCTTCTGGGAGAGCTCAAGCAGTTGTGTGTGAAAATACCACTCCTCCAAGCCATCAAGGATGTGCCAATATACAACAAGCTAGTTAAGGAAAAGTTTTTTAAACACCCAGGCAGGCGAAAGAGAGAAGCTGCAACCATCAATGTCTTAGGACAACTGTCTGACCTTATGTTAGGACAAGTCATCTGCCCAAAGTACCTAGATCCTGGGAGTCCTGTAGTAGATGTCCACATCAATGGCACCATCATACCTCACACCTTGATTGATTTGGGGGCTGCCATTAATGTGATGACCAGGGATACCATGCTCAAACTCAATCTTCAGGGTTCCTTGAGGAATACCTCGACAGTCCTGCAACTAGCAGATCGCTCCACCGTGACTCTCGAAGGGATTGTGGAGGATGTCTTGGTATCTGTCGACTCTTGGGAATACCCTGCAGATTTCTTGTTTCTGCAACCCAAGGCAAAGCTTACTGGATATCCTCTTATTTTGGGAAGGCCTTGGTTAGCCACTGCAGATGCTTCCATAAGTTGCCGTGCAGGAAACATGACCATCAAAAACGGCCCTATGTCCAAGCAGCTAGTCCTATACCCTCCTGCCCAACCCTCCTTAGAGCATGACTTACCACTGTGGTTGGAGGAAGGAGAAGAGGATGAGGTGTACTCAGCACATTTGTGCACCCTAGATACCACTAGAAGAGACCCCCCAACCGAGGATGACTTGATTGAGACTTTGATCCAGAATCCACCTTCCAGTGCACTATCCTTAGAGAAATTGGTGGAGGACGCCCAAGCCAGCACCTTAGTGGACCTTTGTGCCACCAACCCTATCACTCCCAGAGTCAAGAATGTGGAGTTCAGCCCTGAGAGAACGTTAAAGATCAGCTCCTCCCTATCTCCTTCCCAGGAAAAGGAGCTGTGTAGCCTGTTGGCCAGTCACCTAGATGCTTTTGCTTGGAGCTATAAGGAGATGAAAGGAGTCCATCCCTCGGTTTGTACCCATCACATATACATCAAAGAGGGTTGTAAACCGGTTAGGCAACCTCAGAGGAGAATGAATCCAGCCCTTAAGGACATTGTCAAGGAAGAATTGCAAAAATTGTTGGATGCCCGATTCATTTACCCCATCTCAGATAGTGAATGGGTGTCCCCTCTGGTGTTGGTTCCCAAGAAAAATGGGAAGTGGAGAATCTGTGTGGACTACTGAGAACTGAACAAAGCTACCAAGAAAGACCATTTCCCTCTACCTTTCATAGATCAAGTGTTGGATGGACTGGCAGGAAAGAAGTTTTTCTCTTTCCTGGATGGGTTTAGCGGGTACAACCAAATCCAAATCAGCCCGGAAGACCAAGATAAGACCACCTTCACTTGTCCTTGGGGTACCTTTGTCTACCGAGTTCGCCCCTTTGGGCTATGCAATGCTCCTGCTACCTTCCAGAGAGCTGTCTTGAGCATCTTCTCGGAGCTGGTCCATGATGCGGTGGAAATCTATATGGATGACTTCACTCCTTATGGGTCCAACTTCCAGGAAGCATTGTCCAATCTAGGAAAGGTCCTAACCAAATGCATTGAGATGAACCTGTCCCTTAGTCCTGAAAAATGTGAATTCCTGATGACTGAAGGGACTGTGCTAGGCCATACCATTTCTTGCCAAGGGTTACAAGTGGATCCTAACAAAATTGCTCTCTTCAAGAAGGTTCCACCTCCCCAAAAGGTAAGGGATGTCCGGAGTTTCTTAGGGTTAGCAGGGTATTACCGAAGATTCATTAAAGACTTCAGCAAGCTAGCCTCGCCATTGTTTGGCCTGTTGGCAAAAGATGTGGAATTTAAATGGACTGACGATTGTCAGAGGGCTTTGAATGAATTAAAGGACAAGTTGGTGTCAGCCCCAATCCTGAGAGGTCCAAACTGGGCCCTACCTTTGCACATCCACACTGATGCCTCAAACAAAGCCATAGGGGCAGCTTTAGGACAAGTTGAACAAAAACTTCCATATTCCATTTACTTTGTTAGCAAAAACTTGTCCAAAGCCGAGCTGAATTACACTGTAACCGAGAAAGAATTCTTGGCTGTGGTCCATGCACTGAACAAGTTCCGACATTATATCACTGGCTGTCAAACCTTTGTACATACGGATCATGCTGCAATTAGATATTTAATGAATAAACCAGATGTGAATGCTCATATTATTAGATGGTTACTTTTGTTGCAGCAGTTTGATTTGACCATTGTTGACAAACCAGGTAAAGAAAATGTTGTTGCTGACTTTTTATCTAGATTGGATTTGTCTGCAGATGAGGATGGAACAGTGGATGACCAGATGCTCGATGAACATCTGTTTGCTATCTCAGTACTCTCTCCATGGTTTGCTGATATAGCAAACTACCTTGTTTCAGCACAGTTCCCTCCGCACCTATCTTCAAGAGAGAAGAGCAGAATCATCAGAAAAAGTGCCTCATTTACTTGGATCGGGGGCAATCTGTTCAAGCTTGGCCCTGATCAGATCTTAAGGCGTTGTGTAAGGGAGGAGGAAGTCTTTGATATCCTCCTCACCTGTCATGATGGGCCTTGTGGAGGACATTTTGCAGCAAAGAGTACTGCCTTCAAAATCCTGCAGGCAGGCTACTATTGGCCCACACTTCATCAAGATGTCAGAAGATATATCAGCCAATGTGATCGATGCCAAAGAATGGGGAAACCGACTCCAAGGGATGAGATTCCTCTCCAACCTCAAGTGACTCTTGAGCCATTTGAGAAGTGGGGTATGGATTTTTTGGGTCCAATCGACCCTCCTTCGAGGCAAAGGTCTTACATCATTGTGTGCACTGACTACCTGACAAAGTGGGCAGAGACTAAAGCAATCAAGGCAGCAACAGAAGAAAAGGTGGCTGAGTTCTTAAGGGAGAACATCTTCTACAAATTTGGCTACCCAAGAGAGCTGGTCACCGATCAAGGGAGCCAGTTCACATCCAACTTGATTGAAGACCTGCTAGCTCACCACAATATCAAGCATAGGACTTCCACCCCCTATCATCCACAGGAAAATGGGCAAGTGGAAGTCACCAACAGAGCATTGGAAGGGATTTTGACTAAGGTGGCGAGCAGCAGTAGGAAAGATTGGGCAGATCGCCTGGTTGAGGCCACATGGGCTTACAACACCACCTGGAAGACCACCACCGGCTTCACACCTTATGAGCTGGTCTATGGGAAGAAAGCTTTGCTGTCCATTGAGTTTGAATACAACACTTTGAGGATGGCAGCTCAGCTAGATCTAGATCTCAGCCATGCACAACAAGAAAGGTTATTGCAGCTGAATGGACTGGACGAGCACCGGATGCAGGCCCTCCTTCACTCAGAAGTGGTTCAACTTCAGAGAAAGGTGTGGCATGACCAACACCTCCATGAAAAGCAATTCCAGCTGGGAGATTGGGCCTTGTTGTATGACTCCAGATACAAAGATTTCAAGGGGAAGCTGAGAACCAGATGGCTAGGACCATATGCAGTGGAAAAATGCCATGACAATGGATCTGTTCTTATTCGAACCATTGATGAAGAAGCCATCCCCATGCTTGTCAATGGGCATCGATTGAAGATCTACAAGAAACCTCTCTCAAGACAAGAGTTCATCAAAACTATGGAGAAATCAGTGTTGGTCATAGAGAAGGGTTCTGCCTCTGCTTTGGGCATACCCTGAAAGATCTAAAAAAAAAATAATAATAATAATAAATAATAAAGATCCTTGGGTGAAAACCTTTCTGAGGCTCCCAAGGCAGGTGGTAGGGGTGAAAACCTCATTGAGGCGCCCCTATTGTCTTTCAAAAAAAAAAAAGAGATTTGAAAAAGATTCTTGAGTGAAAACCTCTCTGAGGCGCTTAAGGCAGATGGCAAGGGTGAAAACCTCATTGAGGCGCCCCTGCTATTTTTCAAAAGAAAAAAAGGAAAAAAGAGAAAAAAAGAGAAAAGAAAAAGAAAACAATAAGCAAAAAGATAGGGACAGCAAGTTTATAATGTGAAAATGCATGCAGGTTGCAGGTGTTCTATGAAGGAGAGGAGGTCTTTTAATGCAAAGCCAAAGATCCTTATCATGCTGCCAGGAGACCTCACCATCACCTCCTCCAAGAATACTCATTTTCTCCAAGGTATGTGCACAATTTCAGCATGGCTTGAGTCTTCTACAGGAAAATGCCGACTTTCTACAGGAAGGTGCATACTTTCTACAGGAAACGCAAACTTTCTACAGGAAGTTCTGTATTTCTACAAGAAACTTCTTGTAGAAGTTCGGGACGGCCCAGAATTCATTTTATGAGGAGATCTAATGACCAAGGGTCAGTTTGGACGCATGCAAGCTACTGTTGGCACCCTTATACACTGCTGTCACCTCTTTCTACCATCCCTGTCAACATGCAATGAAGTTACCTGCACCATCAAAACAGATTATTGAGTTATCAAGAGAAAAGCAATTTTTGAGATGGAAAAACGCTGAGATGTCATACCATATCCATCCCAGCCATCCATGAGCTCTGTGAGCGTGATCGTGGGGCCATTGCCTTTGTCGTGCAGCATGCACCCGAGGAGGAAAAAAAACTGTTACAGGACATCCTGCAGGAGTCCCGTAACAATGAAGCCCGCTGGAGTGCACACCATTCACAGCGCCTGCCATATACAATGAAAACGCGGGCACATGCAGTCGAAGCATCCAATCCATCGTCAGCGGCCAGTGAATATGAACCTCCGGGCCTGTGCAAATCCACCAGCAGTAAATAAATTCACTCATCATCGTCCGAGGACCAAAAAATCGCGTTGTGGCCGCACAGGTAAGTGTCTCGACCCTTTCTTCCAACGAATTGCATGAATTTTACTTTGAAAACGTTTGCAAGTGTGAAGTGAATGGGTTGAGCGGTTGTATGGCCATTCGACTGGCCACGTCGATCAGTTAATGGTCTAGTCGTATGTTTGGGTGGCGGCCGTGGCAAAAGAAACGGGCAGTACACACATGAGAACAATCCCGTCGAAAAAAACAAGTTTAACAGAAGAGACGGCGGCGGATCTACGGGGAATGATGCGGCAGTAAGGGAACTCGTAGGCAAATGATGGGATGACGTCGTCCAACGGTCCGGCAGGGACAGCTCACCCCCGCACCATGGATTCCGCCGATTCAAATCTAATCGGCTAGATTGCCACCCCATGCATTTATCATCCACCGTTTGAGACTCGAGTGATCATCCGGATCCCTCTGCAGCTCGATACTCCGAGTCTTTGGCCATCAGAACGCCTGTGAAACAACACCAAGAGCGCAGACCCACTACAGTATCCCCCGGAAATCGCGCGCTGCTCCTCCAGGAAAGTTGTTTCTACAGGAAGTCAGGTTCCTCACGTCAAAAGGTGGTGGATTAAAAAGGTAAGCCTGAACTCTCCATGCAATTGGTTTTTGAAGGTGGCAGAATCGTCGTCTACAGTCTGGTCGTAGGAAATTGTTGCAAATGTTGTCTGCCGTGCATGAACTGTCGTCCTACAGGATGTCAGTGTAATTAGCTGTGTTAAAGGTTCTCAGGGGATAAGCTTTGTGAATTATGTGCATGACAGAGGCGTAGTCCTACGCTCTGTCCTAGTAGACCAAATTTCTTCCGCATTTGCCACCTCCAGCTAACGCAGCAGTTTTTCACCATGTCGGGTGGGTTCATCAGAAGGGAACCCACTGATTCAACGAAGTTAAGAGAAAATCCTGAGGTGGTGGAGCTCTTCACACGAGCACAATGGATATCCTTCTGTGACAAACTGCAGGGCTATGAGGATGAAATGGCAGAAGAGTTTTTGCAGGGCTATGAGGATGAAATGGCAGAAGAGTTTTTGCAAGCTCTGAGGCCGAAATCTAAAACGTTGGCCACCGTTAACTTCAGGGGTTTAAGCCTCAAACTCACCCCACAATTCATCAGCCGAGTTACGGAGCTCCCAATGGGATTACCATGGGATAAAGAAGAAAGGAAATTGGGCCAACAAGCTAAGAAAGAGTTCTTTCCACCAGAGGAGGAATTCTCAGAAGACAAAAATGGGGTTCGTAGAACCAGTTTACTACCACCATGGAATGAAGTTAGCCTGCAAATTATGAAGTACATCACCTGCGAAGGCCATTTTAGCATTGTATACGGGTATCATTTTCGGTTACTCACTGAATTACGGCACCAGATGGATCTACCTGTAGAAAACAAACTCAGTCTCCCTTACTTTCTACTACAGTCTCTGATTGAGTGTGCAACCAAGTTAAAAGAAGGCACACCAGACCAGGTAGCCCACCATGGACTCATCAAACTCCTTGTGGAGGATGCGCTCCACACATACAAGGTTCCTCTCTCATGGGAAGCCTTCAGAAATTTGACAAAGGATGGGGACATAAAGATGCTAACCGAAGAGCTCGGTTCATCTAGCAGTGAGGAGAAAGAGTCAGTGCCCGCAGTAAAGAAAGAAAAAGGCCAAAAGACCTCGACCACAGAGCCGAAGAAAAAGCAAGAGAAGAAACAAGAGAAAAAGGGTGACAAGGAGAAAGATGACACACCCATCTTGACAGCAAGAGAGAAAAGGTTGCAAGGCAGAGTGGACAAGGCTAAGAAGTTCCACATCAGCAAAAGTGCCTCGACAGCGACCGCAACCAAGTCAAAAAGCAAAACCCATGCAGCAAAGAAAACCAAGACGGTGACACCTATTTCTACAGGAAAGCCGAAACCGGCTTCTACAGGAAGCCCGAAATTAACTGAAAAAGGGTCTTCTACAGGAAGCCCGAAATTAACTGAAAAAGGGTCTTCTACAGGAAGCCCCGAAAAAGTGAAACCCAAGGAGAAGAAAGCTGACATTCGTGAAAGGGAGGCAGCAGCTGTGCTGGCCGCCCTCAGCACACCTCCTAAGCCAAAGGAGAAGAGGAAGAGGGAGACCCCTCTATACTTTAAAGCTCGAAGAAGCGTGAGAATAAAGACGGGCAAGCCACAGCCTCCGTCCAGCAGCCCAATCATCATTGAAGATGCCCCTACTTCGCCCAAGGAAAGGTCCCCCTCGAAGATATCAGTCACCTATGAGAGGGGAAGCCCGAAGAAAACTACGTGGCAAGGAAAGTTAGACCAATTGACTGAAAAAGATCGGCTACAAGATGCTGAAAATGCTCTACAGGAAACCTTAGCCAGGCTTCAAGAAACTGAGAGAATGGAAGGAGAAGCACCCTTACCACCACCAAGGGAGGGTGAAGTAGAGCCACCAAGAGTAGGAAAGAAAGAGGAGCCTAGTTCTCGGCCAAGGACAAGGAGCTGGAGCAAAATTGCTCAAGGATGAGCAAATATTTTAGCTGGGGGGTGATGATGAGCCCCAAATTTTGGTAACAATTTGGGCTCATTTGGCCTACTTACCTTGCTCAACCCTTCATTTTTTATCACTTATGCATCATTTCTTAGTATATTCGTGTTATTTGTAGGAAGAAGGGCAATCATTATGCCTATGTGGCTAATAAATGATGATTTCAGGTTTTTGACATTAAATGGAGCAAAGACCACACAAATGAAGACAAGGAGACAGCCAAGGTGGCATTGCGGGTTTATAGGGAGGTTGTCCACAGCCTTGAATGACCTTCCTCGTGATCTCCACCCCAACTCCGAGCTCCAACAGCTATCACCACCGAGCTAGAAGGCAGCCAACGGATTCTACAGGAACAACAGTTTACTTTTAGTTGGACAGCCAAGCCCCACTAATTGAGGAGGCCAGCTTGGCCCTCATCATGTATAAATATTGAGGCTGTAGCCTTCGAGGAGACTCTTGAACTTTTGTTGTAGATTTTGAACCACGAGTTGTAGCTCTGTTTTTGCTCTTTGTAAGCCAATTTTGGCATGTTGTTAGACTCATGATTATGATATTTTAATAAAAGGCAGGCAGATTTGGATTCAATTTTGAGTTCTTAGAGGAGCTATAGCCCTCGGGTTAGGGCCCAACCTGAGAGCAATAGACCTCATTTTCTTTGTATTGTTACTTGTCTTTCTTTTATCATTGCATTTCTTTCCTTTACATGCACTTGAAAAATACAGTTTGCTGAGTTGACTGTTTCGGTTTGGTTATGTAGGTTAGTTTCATGAATGCAGTTGTTTCAGTAGTTCAGAATTAGCGTAGGGAGATTGAAGCTACACTGAGTTCAAAAAAAAGGTTGAATGCATGCTCACTTTCACCTCTGTTTGGGGACCGGAAGTGTAGACCGTGCCAACTGCCAAAAACACTGTTTCCACATATGCATGCAAGTATTGATGTAATGGTTTCGGTTGAAGAATTGTCCATATGATTATATCTTGAGTAATGACTCTTTGGTTCAGCATCATGCACGAATTCCCTTCAACTTACATTGTTGTTCTTTGATTCCTAATAAAATAGTTAGAATAGGTTGGTGAACTTTCGTTTACATGCAAGATAAGGGTGATTTGTTTCATTTACACTGCACAGCACCACTTCATCGTGTTCTTATTCTTCTAAACCGTGCCTAAGCCACCTACGCATCCTCTGTTCAGCTCATTTTCCTTCCAACCCTTCTACTGCCCACGTTGCTCAATCTTTTTGACCTTCCACTACTACTACCCTCCTCTAGACCAGCCAGCTTTACACACACCTTTCCCACCTCATCTCTCTGTCCATAGGCCATCTCAAGCTCCTCTTTCATCTTACCCATCCATCCATACAGCTCCTTCACTCCTCCATCACCCAAAACTCCGACTGTAGAACATCCTGTAGAAGTTAGCAGACTTCCTGTAGAAATCCCGAGCTTCCTGTAGGATCCCCTGCAGACATCTTGTAGAAGCCTGCAAACACGGTTGCCAAGCACCTGAACGTTGTGTACTTCTGTGGAATGATGTGAGGGATCCCCTGGAACCTCTCAGAGTCCTCCTGACTGTTCCCAAGCCTTCCTTCCCTTTGAACTACCCCTGCACAGTCAAGACCCAGTAAGAAGCACAATCATAATAACTCCACCCACTTGAGAAAAAAATACAAAAACGTGTTCTCTTCAATGGAAGTAGTTTAAATTCATGCATCTCATATCACTAGAAGTAATGGCATCATTTCTGGAAGTTGCATTCCCACCATTGCATCATAATGATTAAGCTAGTCAGATTAGGGTTTACTAGGGTTTCCATGTTTGGTTGGCTTTCAGTTCATTCTTGCAAAGTAGGTTAATTTCCTTTGAGATAGCCTTCGTTCATCATTTAGAAAGCTTCTTCTGATAACATATAGAAGTTGGCTTGAGCCCTAGCGGACTTGTGCCAGCTGACCAAGTGACAGCTGCGACAAGAGCTAGTACTTGTGCATACAGCACCGTCGCTTCCAAGTTTGTTACGAACTACCGGGTTGATAAAATTAGAGAAGGAAGCTCCAGGAGTTGTAGCATTATTGCTACAATACTGGAGCCCACCAATCACCCAACAATACAATGCTCTTTCTCATATACAAACTATCAGCACTTCCTTACAAATTACAAAATTCCAACCTCTAGATATCTCAGATGAGGGATCGATTTATAGATGTCTGCAAGGGTGTGAGTCATCTCTGTGTTTTTTATTAGTGTCATTACACTTGGATATTTCTTGGATCTCTTACTCATCCTTGGGTGAATTCAGAGAAACAAGTGTCATAGGAGAAGTTTCTAGTAGATTCCATGAGCATCCACTTAGCAAACTGCCTCGGACATTTTTCCATTCTCGCTCATCGCACCCCACAGAAGGGCTCATCAGTATGCATCGCACCTGGCTAGTGTAGAAGTCAATATGCATTGCACCCTGACAGTGGAGTAGTCAGTATGGTCCTGTTTTGGCCAGTTCTGGATGGTTTTTCAGGTGGAACTTTTGGGGAATGATGTAATCAATTGACCATGATCTTTTAGGGTATGAAACAACACCTTTAGGGATTAAAAAGCCCTAGTTTATCGACATATAATATTGGGGTTGAAGTGCCAAAATATGTCTATAACAGCTGCCCCTAAAGCATGAAGTCGTAAATCTTTGATGTCGGGTGAAATGCTTTAACATGAGGATCCGAGGTTTTCGAAACTGGAAGGTGACCTGTATAAGATACAATACAATACATCATCATCATATAATTTTCATGATCTAGCTGAGGTGGGCATTCCCATGCTCAGCTTTATAAATTCATTTCATGTACATAGAATAGATAATTGTTTGTAGTTGTAGACTCGTGATTCTTCATATGTAGGGTCATCGTCCCTAGCTTGGATGACCATCTGTGTAGCTTCTGTGTAGAATTGATGTCTTTATATTCCTGAATATATCGCATCCCATATGGATGAAACTAGATCCAGGGTCTTCAAACTCGTTCAATTTTCGCCTTATGTACAAGTCGATCCATGTGAAAAGATGTTCTGAAGTTGAACATGGAAAGACATCGCCTGATTACCAGCCAATAATGTGAGCTGTTAACAGACGTGAGAGGAATCACCGATAATGATAATGACCCTTAAGGTACTACAATACAATTCACGTGGTGTGAATATATGATCCGATTTCGAACACCATGCAAAATCTTTCGGTCGAAGGCCATTGATGTCAACCTGTCGCCAGAAGTGAGAAACTTGCCATTAAGGCATGCAAGCTTCAAAGTACTGAAAGGGGTGTTTCTAAGTCAACTTCTTGGATAATGAGCTGATGTCGACAAGAAGTGACCTGTCATAGGAGGGCCTTAATGTATCCCACATCTATGACATGAAACGAAGCAAATGATTTTCTGGAGGTGAAAATGATCGACGACACAAGGTTCAGGAATGGCGGTCATGAAAAAATGGAGGTTGAAGGTATTGCAGTGGATGAGACATTAACTGGATGGTGAATTCTCAACTGAATGACTTCTCTTGAACATATTGGTGACATTGAGATGGATTGGTGGCGTTAACCCCAAAAATGGATAGTGTGAAAGACCAATGGTGAAATGATCGGTGAATGGAATAATCCAACCTGACTCAATCATGGCGATGGATTGAAAGCGTCATGTTCAAGATAACTCGATCCTTTTCATGTTTAGAGAGTTTGAAAATGGATGAAAAGGAAACTCCAGCAATTCTTTTTCATAGCATAATCCCTTAAGTCCGAAAAAGGATAAAATAATACGAAAGGGGTGACTTTTCGATCACTTTAGTGAGCCGAAGAAGACAAGCACTCGAACTTTTTCACAAGATAATCCCTCAGGCCTAAAAAAGATTAAAATATACAGTAGGGATGGCACTTCCCCTTACTTTAACAAGCTGGAAAGGCCAATAGCTCGACAATCTTTTCATATTTAACGAGTTTGAAAAGGGTTTAAAGGAGGCTCGTTTTTTAGGAACGAGTGTCGTCTAGGGTAGCAATTGGTTCCGGGTAATCTTGGAACTTCTCAAAACATGGTGATGTGAAGAGGGTGGCTAATAGGACCACTCGTCGTAGCTGTTCCTCAAAATGGTAAACAATCAAGTGGAAGCGTATGATCGGCCAAAAGAATGGAGGTGATGGCAGGAACACAACCAAGGCTCAAAAGGTTGATATAATGGCAATCACGAAAGTTATTTACTGAAGGTAGGTTCATTTTTTAAAGAGCTTGAACTCTGGGAGAACATATGCTCTGTTTGGGTGTGAGTTAATTTTTTAACAAGCATGAACCTTGTAGAAACTATGCTCAGTGAAGGCGAGTTCATTTTTTAGCGAGCTTGAACCTTGCGGAAACTATGCTCGGTGAAGGCAGGTTCATTTTTTATCAAGCTTGAACCTTGCAGAAACTATGCTCGGTGAAGGTGGGTTCATTTTTTAGCGAGCTTGAGCCTTGCGGAAACTATGCTCAGTTTTTAGTTTTTCTTTTTATGTAAGATAGAAACGACAAAACTAAAAAGCTAAAAAAGCTAGAAAAACTAGAAGGTTAAGGAACTACTGAGGTTAGGTAGGATGGTTTTGTCAGCAGTTTGGACAAAACACTTCCTTTGCTTCATCTGCGGTGCTGACAAAGGTGAATGGTGGATTAGACCAATCATCTAACCTAAGAAGTTGAAAAAATAAAAAAACTAAAAAGTTAAAAAAACTAAAAAGCTAAAAAATGAAATTGGTCATTTTTTGCTTGCATGAAAAGGTTTGCATGCCCCTTGGCATCAAGAAAAGGAGAGTCTCCAACTAACCATATGGAAATCACTGCGGTTAAGCAAGATTGTTTTTGTTAGCAGAGCTAAAAAAACACTTCCTTGGCTTTGTCCATCAAATAGACAAAGGTGAATGGTGTGAGATAACACTTCCAATCACATAACCTACGGGGAAACCTATCTTTTCAGCTGGGTTTGTCTGCCAAAGTAGACCAAGGTGCATGCCCCCAGGCTTCGTTACATTCACCGGACTACTCGTGGTAATTAGGTGGATGGAATGAAGGTTGAAGAGACACTCTTGATGCAAAAAGACCATTTAGGGATGATGATTGACTTGGAGCTGTGTTTGAGCCCAGAAATGAAAGCTGGTCAATAAGCTGGGCAATTTTTCCTTCATGTGGGAAACACATCACTCGAAAGAGTGTTGAAAAAACAGCCTCCATGTTGTAAACATAGTCACGCCCAAGGAGTAGATTGTAATCTAACGACCCTTGGACTACCATCACGTTCAAGTGAATGGTTTTCCTTCTCAAATTAATTGGTAACTTAGGAAGGATCCCTAATAGTCTGTTGGTTCCTTAGTTAAAGCCTGACAAATTCTGTGTAACAGGCATAAGCGATGGCTAACCAAGCGCTCTCCAATAAATTAAGGAAAGGACACTCACTAAAGCCCCTTCACCTATGATAGTGCCATACACGATCATTTTGTAAACTTGTACTATGATCTGGAATGGTACATTAGAAGGAAGTCGGGATCTTGCTAGTCGATTCCAATCGAAGGAAGTGACTAGGCTGCTTGGAGGGGGAACCGAATAAATAGTTGAATTAACCCTTTGAGTAATGGGAACTGGGGGATTTTCCTCCTGTTGTGAAGGAACAGGTGGATTTCCCCCAAGTTCATCGAACTCTGAAGTAACAAAAATAATTTGAATGGTATCATTTTTACTCTCTTCGGGAAGGATATCATCTTCTGAAGGTAAAACTGGGTCGACTGCCATTTCGACCTGCTGACTTTGGTTCAGTATGGACTCAGAAGATTCACTTTCAACGATAGGTGTTTCGACCGATGATTGAGTTATGTCAGTCGGATTTTCAACTAGTAAAGGACTTGGGGAGAGTTTCTTGTATCCAGATGGAAATTTTTGTGGTGAAGCAGGACAGTTATGCAAGACTCCTTTGGCTTCATCCAAAAAAGGACAATGGGGAAGGGTATGGTACCCTTCACATAACTTACATGGAATTTGGACCTTTCTTTTGTGCCCATTACTACTAGTTGATGGTGTGCTGTCAACTTTATCACCAGAGTTTGACGACACCACTTGGTGCAAACGAGGGGACCATTCTCTCAAGATCCGAGGAATTCATGGACATTCTCGATGTAAATGGTCTCCTCTACAAATTATGCATGGATCTTTAGGTTTGAAAAGCTTAGTGTGCATATTTTCACCAGATGTTGCATGGTTGCCCCCTTGCTTAACCGACTTCTTCTTCTTCTCCTTCCCTTTCTTCTTCTTCTCAGGCACTTGGTTACTAGCATCACTATTTTCACCAAGCGAAGATGAAGAAGGGGAGGGAGAAACAAATGAAGAGGAAGGTGAAGGGTCAACTTTAGTATCAACTAGATGTTGATTCGATTTCTGAGGAATCACGGTGTTTTGAACGACAGAGGTTGAGAATAGCCATACTGGCAGGCCAATGGTAAGTCCCGAAAGAGACAAAGTGGCCATATGAGGGGCACCAATATTTCCCCAAGATGAAAAAGGACTAGGATTTCCCTCAACAGGGATTCCATGATTGGTGGACTCCATTATCTCAACCTAAGATCAACGATGGAAACAGGGATGTTATTCCGAATTTAATAAATTTTAATGACGCTTTGACACAACTTTGCTTTTTCAATTTTTAAGAGTCGATAAAAAGCTAAAGATGACTCTAGTCCCCTTCGATTTTTAATGAGCCTGAAGTGACAAGTGCTCAGATGGACCTTTTCTTTTAAAGAGTCGAAAAGGAATGAAAGTGACTACTCTGGAGATCTAGACAGAGGGATTACCAAACCAATCGCAAAACTGCAAAATACACCTTGGTGATAAATTAAAGAGAAATTACCAAGGACTTATGTATGGCAGTCAATCTTCCCGAATGTTGTGTTCAGTGCATTGCGATCGATAGGGTAGTAGACATGACTTCCTATGGATAAAGGGTATAATCCTATTGTGGTCTCCCAATATATACGCGACGGTACGGGGAGCACAAGTCCATGCTAGCACTTGTCGTATCAAAGAGGAGGAATCACCCAACCTTCAACGAAATCAATAGTTACTAGATTTTATGACATTGGAACGCATCTCTAGCCTAGACCTATAGATGTGTTGCATTAGGTTCCAAAGTGTTGTTTTTGAGAATGCAACAAGATGATGGAGCTTAGTGGAAAGGAGTCGCCTTCACTAAGTGGGCCCGCAGGCAAATTATGGCGCAAAGTCTATTTTTAGACTATGTCTATTTTTAGACATATGGATCATGGTCTATGAGTTGCAGGATGTTGTCTATGGATGATTGGTCATGTTGGGAAAAATAGATGGACTTCTATTTTTGGATCACAACAAGAGTGATCAGAGTCTATTTTTAGACTGCTAGTCAAAAATAGAAAAGTCAAATATTATTGTCTCATAATAATATTTAGAATATAAACTTTATCTTATCCTCTTGGAGCACTTCAGTTTGAGCTATAGATGTGGCACATGCAGTTGTCAGAAGGAAATACACTTTTCTTTGTGAGTCAGTTGAGCTATTGCATGCATGACATCAATTAGAACTCATGCATGTGAGTTCTGTGGAGTTGGATGTGGAGTTGATGGAGTTGTGTTTAGCTTGACTTGGTTAAACTAGTTGTAATTAGTCTAACTGCAAATAGACTAGTGATGAGTGATGTGAATTAATTGATTAAATTAATTCACTAATTATTAACTCATAATGCAACTGAAGAATACATCAGTTAACTCAGTGCATGTACAGTTCAGTGGAGACAAGTGTTAGAGGTTGAGATTGCTATCCGTTGTGACTATAGTTGTGCATGAGATCTTGCCCAAGCAATGTATTGAGTATGCCCATGAGGATTGTACATCATATGCCTAGTGATATAGCCTGTTCTCACGTGATTTCCAGGGTGAGTGATTTTCACTTGGTATTGTGCAATAAAGGTATGCAAAGCAGCGGAGGAGATTTGAACCTGTGACTTGTTCAGATCTAAGCTAGTTTTGTGTGTAACAGGCGGAGATAGTGTTGGATACTTGTGAGGAGTATTGTACTATGTAATGTTACATGTTCTGAATCATTAATATACAGATAGTGTGGGGTTTTCAGCTGTAAACTTTCCCCGAGTTACATACTGTGTTAATGTGTGCATGCGATTGATGTTTCATTGTTTTTGATGCTGCTAAATTGATGATCAACATAGAGGAGGTTATGTATTATGCATGTATTCCACAATAGTGTATAATCGGGATAATCTCTGTTGAATATGTGTTTATTGTTCAAAGTTTATACATGGTATCAGAGCTGTTGATCATCAGATCTATTATTCAGAAAGTGTTTACATCTTATTTCTTCAGGCAGAGTCTGTAATCGGGCCAGGTAGCCTCTGGATTCATCCTTCCTTTGGAAGGTGAGATATCCAGTAAAAGCCCATACAGTCAATCTTTGTACAAAAAATACTTTGTTCTCACGAATCTTAGATCCGAGGCGGTTGAGTTTGGAGCTGGTTGAATTCGAATTTATAGCAGTGTTTTCTTGGTATCAACGTGGAAATGTCTTTCAATGGATTGCGATTGGAGTATGCTCTTGAGGGCGGCTCGAACTATATTGCATGGAAGGACAGGATGGAGGTAGTGTTGGATGATAATGGGCTGAAGGATTTCATAGAGGCTGATGTCCCAAAGCCTATTGATGCTGCGCAGGTTGATGCTTGGCAAAAGAAGACAGCAAAGTGTCGAAGGATTCTGTTGGAGGGCGTGAAGGATCACATTATGTCCAGCCTGCATGGTAAGGCTTCTCCATACTTGATGTGGAAAGTGTTGACAAATCTATTCCGAAGCAAGAGCGATTAGAGGAAGCTGGCGCTCAAAGATAAACTCAGAAACATCAAATGTGAGAAGGGAGACAGTATGCCCAAGTATCTCACGGAGTTCACTCAGTGCAGAGATGAGCTGGGAAGTGTGGGGGTGGCTGCCGATGATGAGGAATTGGTGAGCTTGGCTCTCCTTGGTCTTCTGAAGAGTTGGCATTCCTATTAGGACTCTGTCAATGGTTAGGAGAAATTGCTAGGATGGGAGACACTTTGGTCAGATCTTGTGCAGGAGGAGATCAGGCGGAATACCAGGGACGGATCTTCATCAAAGGGAACTGATGAAGAAAATTGCGCTTTGGCTGCCAAAGCAAAGAAGGGGAAGAGAAAGAAATCTTCTCAGTCTGGTGCAAAAGGCAAGAAGCAGGACATGTCCAAGGTGAAGTGTTTTCACTGTCACCAGCACGGACACTCTACCACTAATTGTCCGCAGAAGAAGAAGAACAAGCAAGCTGCTGGATCTGCAGCAGGAGAGGCTCTAGCCTCACAATTTGAGCTTGATTTTTCATTGATCGCATGCTTGGTTTCAAGTGTGATGGGATCGGTGTGGTTCTTGGACAGTGGTGCGTCTTTTCACATGACAGGAGATCGATATTTTTTCTGATCTAGAGGACAAAGATCTTGGAGTGCACATCGAGATGGGCGATGATGGTAGATATAGTGTGACCGGTATCGGTACCATTTCCTTGGAGAGGGAGTCTAGTAAACCCTTCATATTGAAGGAAGTGATGCATGTTCCAGGATTGAAGAATAATCTTATCTCTATGGCGATGTTAGAAGACAAGGGATGTGATGTTGTTTTCAGCGAGGGAAAGGCTTTCCTGCTCAGCAAGACAACTGGAGAAACCCGGAAGATAGGGGTTCGAGTGACGAACCTTTATCAGTTGCATGTAGATGGATGCGCAGCAATGGCATGCAAGGCAAAAGGATTGGTGAGCCGGGATGATGACGAGCTATGGCACAAGAGATTGGGTCACCTTCACCATGGAGCCTTGAAGATACTACAACAAATCACTACAGGGCTTCCTAAAGGCACTCTTGTGGAGTCAGATCAGTGCGAGGAGTGTACTTTGGGAAAGTTTATGAAAGCCACCTTTCACAAGAATGATAGTTGCGCCACGACGATCCTTGAGAGAATTCACAAAGATGTGTGTGGACCTTTCTCAGTAGCTTCGACAGCAAAACACAGGTATTATGTGATTTTTGTTGATGATTTCTCTCGTAAGTGCTAGATCTTCTTCATGCAGAAGAAGAGCGAGACATACTCAAAGTTCTGTGAGTTCAAAGCACTGATCGAGAAGGAGTTGGGGAAGAAGGTGAAGGCTCTTAGGAGCGACAATGGTGGTGAATACATCTCTGGTGAGTTCAAGGATTTCTGCAGTGCAGAATGGATTCGAAGAGAGCTCATAGCTCCCCATAACCCACAACAGAATGGGGTTGTTGAGCGGAAGAACAGAACGATCTTGGGTTCTCCACGGGCGATGTTGTATGATCAGGGCCTACCCCTTCACTTGTGGGTGGAAGCATGAAATACTGCAGTATATGTGCAGAACCGTGGTCCTAACAGGATACTTAGCATGAGTACACCCGAGGAGGCTTATTCTCGTAAGAAGCCTGATCTTTCTCATTTGAGGATTCTTGGTGCTAACGTTTACATTCATGTGATGAAGGATGCCAGGAAGAAGTTGGAGCCGACCGCAGAGGTTGGGATATTTGTGGGGTACATTGATACGCCCCACAACTATCATGTGTATTTGCCAGACAGTGGTAAGACTGTTGTGCGACGGGATATAAAATTTCAGGAGGAGAAAGCCATGAAGTGTTCACTTGAGAGGGAGCCACACTTGCGTGCAGATGAGGATCTATTAGTTCCTAAGAATGAGCTTCAATATGTGGATCAGCCACAGGACGAGGTTCATGGAGTGGAAGAGACCACT
Source organism: Pinus tabuliformis (assembly GCA_031772625.1). Classification (NCBI taxonomy): domain Eukaryota; kingdom Viridiplantae; phylum Streptophyta; class Pinopsida; order Pinales; family Pinaceae; genus Pinus; species Pinus tabuliformis. The sequence continues at coordinate 1,374,765,371 of CM062820.1, forward strand.
CATGCAGCACCAACCATCAGAGGGCGAAAGCGCTTGACAAAAGCTGAGCGACTGGCTCAAGATGTAGAGAAAGTTGTAGGACCACCTACAGCCCAATGCAGGCAGAGACAGTCACCTGATCGATACACTGGATACATGGCTCTTATGAGAAAATATGTTGTGACTAAGCCATCCTCTTTCGAGGAAGATGTGGAGGATCCTGCATGGGTAGATGCCATGGTGGAAGAGTATGATTCAATTGTCAGAAACAGTGCATGGGAGATTGTTCCTAGACCGGAAGGGAAATCAGTGGTGGGTTCGAGATGGATCTACAAAGTTAAGCAAGAAGCTGACGGGAGTGTGGAGAAGTACAAGGCAAGATTTGTTGCCCGAGGCTTTTCACAGATAGAGGGGATTGATTATGAGGAGACCTTTGCACCTGTCACAAGGTATTCTTCCATACAAATGATTCTTGCTCTCTCAGCGTAGATGGGATGGCACATTCATCAGATGGATGTGAAGATTGCGTTCCTCAACGGAGTCATTGAGGAGGAGGTGTACATTGAGTAGCCCGAAGGTTTTGAGATCTTCAGCAGCGAGTCGCATGTGTGCAGGCTCAAGAGAGCGTTGTATGGGTTGAAACAAGCACCACGTGCTTGGTACACACGGATAGACAGTTATTTCACCAGACTTGGATTCTCCAAGAGCGAGGCGGATCCTAACCTATACCAGATTGTGGTGGAGGGTAAGTTTCTTATCATTGTACTTTTATGTAGATGATTTGATTCTAACGGGTGATGAGCTGTTGATACTTTCATGCAAGGATGATATTGCTAAGGAGTTTGAGATGAAGGACTTGGGCCTCCTTCATTATTTCCTGGGATTGGAAATTTGGCAGCGCAGTGATGGACTATTTGTTTCTCAGGGTAAGTATGCTCGGGAGATACTGGAGAAGTTCAACATGCATGGCTGCAAGCCTATTGATACTCCTCTTCCTGGAGGTTTGAGGAAGGAGGATTCCGCTTCGGCAGAAGAAGTGGATGCCACTGTTTATCAACATTTGGTGGGATCGCTTATGTATCTGGTCAATACATGACCCGATATATGCTATGATGTTAACCAGCTTTCACAAGCTATGGTTAAGCCAACCAAGCTCTTCTGAAAGGTGGGCAAGCATGTATTGCGTTATTTGAGAGGTACATTGGGATATGGTTTGTGGTACAGACAGGAGGATGAGGTGAAGCTATGTGGTTTCACGAATGCAGATTGGGCAATGAACCTAATGGACAGAAAGAGCACATCAGGAGGGGTCTTCAGTATCGGGTCGACAGCAGTTTCTTGGTACAGTAGGAAGCAGAGATCCGTGGCACTCAGTTCAGCAAAGGCCGAGTATATGGCAGCAAGTTTGGCTGCATGCGAGACTATATGGATGAGGAAGATCCTGGTAAGTTTGTTCGGTTCTTACTTGGAGCCTACTGTGATTTACTGTGATAACTAGAGTTGCATTAAACTCTCGGCTAATCCTGTATTTCATGATAGATCTAAGCACATTGACATCAGGTACCATCATATCAGAGATTGTGTGCAGCAGAGAATCATGTTACTTTCATACATTCCAATGGAGGATCAAGATGCTGATATCTTGACAAAGGCGCTCACCAGGAGCAAATTCGAATACCACAGAGGCAGGATAGGGGTTGTTGATAATCCATATCTTGTTGAGAGGGATTGTTGAGAATGCAACAAGATGATGGAGCTTAGTGGAAAGGAGTCACCTTCACTAAGTGGGCCTGCAGGCAAATTATGGCGCAAAGTCTATTTTTATACTATGTCTATTTTTAGACATATGGATCATGGTCTATGAGTTGCAGGATGTTGTTTATGGATGATTGGTCATGTTTGGAAAAATAGATGGACTTCTATTTTTGGATCACAGCAACAGTGATCAAAGTCTATTTTTAGACTGCTAGTCAAAAATAGAAAAGTCAAATATTATTGTCTCATAATAATATTTAGACTATAAACATTATCTTATCCTCTTGGAGCACTTCAGTTTGAGCTACAGATGTGGCACATGCAGCTGTCAGAAGTAAATATGCTTTTCTTGCGAGTCTGTTGAGCTATTGCATGCATGACATCAGTTAGAACTCATGCATGTGAGTTCTGTGGAGTTGGATGTGGAGTTGTGTTTAGTTTGACTTTGTTAAAATAGTTGTAATTAGTCTAACTGCAAATAGACTAGTGATGAGTGATGTGAATTAATTGATTAAATTAATTCATTAATTATTAACTCATAATGCAACTGAAGAATACATCAGTTAACTCAGTGCATGTACAATTCAGTGGAGACAGGTGTTAGAGGTTGAGATTGCTATCAGTTGTGAATATAGTTGTGCATGAGATCTTGCACAAGCAATGTATTGAGTATGCCCATGAGGATTGTACATCATATGCCCAGTGATATAGCCTGTGCTCACGTGATTTCCAGGGTGAGTGATTTTCACTTGGTATTGTGCAATAGAGGCAGGCAAAGCAGCGAAGGAGATTTGAACCTGTGACTTGTTCAAATCTAAGCTAGTTTTGTGTGTAACATGTGGAGATAGTGCTGGATACTTGTGAGGAGTATTGTACTATGTAATGTTACATGTTCTAAATCATTAATATATAGATAGTGTGGGGTTTTCAGCTGTAAGCTTTCCCCAGGTTACATATTGTGTTAATGTGTGCATGCGATTGATGTTTCATTGTTTTTGATGCTGCTAAATTGATGATCAACATAGAGGAGGTTATGTATTATGCATGTATTCCGCAATAGTGTATAATCGGGATAATCTTTGTTGAATATGTGTTTATTATTCAAAATTTCTATAGTTGTTAAGTTCATTTAAATTTATTTTAGATTTGATCTTGTTTAAAAGTTTTCCTTTCAAAGGTTCACCGCGTGATGTAGATGTAAAATTCCTAAATATGCAATCTACAATGATAAACAATCATTGTTTATTTTTAGCAATGAAAATCCTAGCTACTAAGGAAAGAAGATTACGATTCTTTCAAACAAAGAGCAAAGAGCACACACTAAATGCACTTTTCCTAAATCATTTTTCGCACACAGTCTAAATGCAAATGCAAATGCATGTATTTGCTTTTGTTCTCTTTAATGTGAAAATGCCAAAAAAGGAAAACTAAGTATAGATCTGAAATATTTTCTTCAAAGAGACATTTCAACAATTTCTTTTCAAAATATAAAGGAAGACTTAAACGACACTTTTCAATTTCAAATAGAAGATGCTTTCGACACTTCAAATATCAACAAATCAAATCAAATACACGGCAAAAAATTTCAATCGACTATCAGGAGAAGGAAGACTTTATGACACTCCTCTTTTTGACACAAAACGACAATTCGATTTAAACAAAATTTTGACAAAGTATCATAAATGATGGACAAATAAATAAAAACATTTACTAATCCTAATCAATGGAGGCTGGTCTATGTAATGCAAGAAAGCTTTAGTAATGAGACACTGTTCATAAGCAGCAAAACAACTAAACAGAGCTGAAAACAAGGACAAAAAACCCCAAATTTCAAGGAGAGAAATAGGTTCAGTCAGTCATCGCACCTATGCTTCACAGAAACAAGTATGAATCGCACCTGCTACACTCAGGAAGTGTGATGCATACTGGTTGACAGTGATAGACAGTGCGATGGGCCAGAGAGCGCAACTGAAGTGGGTTTTGGCTCAAATTTGCAGCTGATTTCAGTGATTTAAGCTAAGCTATGATGGACAGTAAAGAGAAAAGTACAGAGGTATGATCTTGAGAGGTTACTGAGCTACCAAAAGGGCATCTAGAATTCTTGTAAGCCAGATGTTCAAATCATAAACTAAACCGGAGATTGACTGAAGGAGCATTCATCTACTTTGCAATTGCAGAGCAAGAGCAGTTCAAAGGCTATTTGGCTAACTTCAGGCTCCGTCTATAGTTTATAAAAAAAACAATGAACAAAAAACAAACAAACTATTCGTTCCCCAGTGGAGTCTCCATTTTGTTTCCTGGAAAACTAGTGTCTTTTCAATCTACTAGCCCCACTAGGATTTGCAGCTATCCTAGAAACAAACAATCAAAGCAATTTGTGATTTCCTCTATGTATGATAGATAAGAGAGAAGCAAAGGGACCAACCTGGATCTTCTGCTTGACTCCTTGCTTGATTTCTCTCCCCCTTGATAGAGCTTGCAACTCCTCTCCTACTTGTCCCGCTTAGAGAATACCTATAGAAACAAAGTAACAAAACACCATCAAAGCATCTCGATCTATTATATCATAAACAATGCAGAATCAGAAATACATTGAACATACAATAGCATTCACAAATAACAAGATTCACAAATACACGATTGTATGGAGGAAAACTCAAAGAACTTTATTAAAATAGAAGGGAGAATTACAACCCAGCTGTCTGATCCAGCATCAAAGCCCTCTTCACCTCATGAAAAGCAAGATCACCCAACAATACAATACTCTTTCTCAGATACAAACTATCAACACTTCCTTACAAATTACAAAATTCCAGCCTCTAGATCTCTTAGATGAGGGATCCATTTATAGATGTCTGCAAGGGTGTGAGTCATCTCTGGGTTTTTGATTAGTGTCATTCCACTTTTTGTTTTTGGTTCCACTTGGAGATTTCTTGGATCTCGTACTCATCACTGGGCGAATTCAAAGAAACAAGTGTCATAGGAGAAGTTTCTAGTAAATTCCATGAGCATCCACTTAGCAAACTGTCTCAGACATTTGTCCATTCTCGCTCATCGCACCCCACAGAAGGCCTCATCAATATGCATTGCACCTGGCTAGTGTAGAAGTCAGTATGCATCACACCGTGAAAGTGGAGCAGTCAGTATGGTCCTCTTTTGGCCAGTTCTGGATGGTTTTTCAAGTGGAACTTTTGGGGAATGATGTAATCAATTGACCATGATATTTTAGGGTATGAAACAACAACTTTAGGGATTAAAGGGCCCTAGTTTATTTACATATAAGATTGGGGTTGAAGTGCCCAAATATGTCTATAACAGTCTTGCTTCCTTTTCACTTGTTTGACCAACTGTCGTATTCGACATGTTGATTGCTATGTCATGATTGTGACCTCATTCTGGAGATGTTGTAGTTTGTGTATGAGTTGTGTTTGCTATGTAAACATCTATCACACTCACACATGATGTTGTAAGCACTTTCGTGCAAGTGTCATCACGGTCGTCCAAATGTCTATCCGAGGTGTCGCACTTGTCACTTTCATCATTAGATAGTCTCGCAGTCAGTCACACTAAGCATATGTTGTCTTATTGGTTCAAGATGTCTTATCATCAAGTCATGTTGAGTGTGTGTTGGCAACATCATGTATACATGAGTTCACTTGCTCACACACTTAACCATTTTTTCCCGAAAATCTATCGACCAAACCACCCTCCATCAGTCAGACCTCTGCTGAGCTACACTGTGTAGTATCATCCCTCAGTGACCAAGTACTACTGCCCATAATTGTATAGAGCTTGACGTTGCCTCCCACGCAGTGTGCACTGTGCAATCCTGGAATCGACTTGGCTAATTGTCACCAAGAACAATGTATAAGTTGCCCAAGAAGCCATCTCAATTTGCGATGCCTGCAAGCCAATCCATCAAGCCTCCCGCTAGTCAACCGGGAGTTTGACCGAGCGGTAACCCCGAGCTTCACTGCCAAACATTGCACAGAAGTTGTCAGCATGTCTACCTCCGCTGACTGAAGAAATTGTGCAAATAAGAGGGATATGCGCCCACTGCCTGTCACTGCACTCTCTCTGGAAATTGTGCAGTTCTGTCAGTCAGTCCCCTTGTCGGTCGGCCTACTGCTCCACCTGAAAATTCCGCAGTTTTCTTAGACTTTCCGCCAACTGCTCGACACCCCGCTCAGCCTAAAAAATGCGTAGACATGTTCATCATGACTTCCTCCCACTTCTGCATATTTTTGGCCAGCAAGCTCCCGCAACCCGCTCCCAGCCTCCCCTGAAAATCTGTGCAGTTTTCACTACCAATTCCTCTGTTTCCCGCACCGCCTTCCTGGAAAATATTTCACAATTCTACCTCCTAGCTGAGATACATCCCACAGAATGTCATTGTTATTCCAGACTAGTCATCTCAGCCTCCTAGTGACCTCTACCCAATTTTTCTTGACAATGCCCCAGAGCCTCGCATCCCAGTCTAACATGTGCTCTGTGACGTTTCAGAGCATTGTCCTCTCTCCTGGTCACCTGCACCCAAAAACGAAAGATGATGCATCATGGTAGACTAGGAGATTTCTAGATTTTATGTTTTCTTGTCATGATTGATTGCAGATACAGGTACGTGGATGAGACATGGCACGAAAATGAATGGGATGAATAAGGAGTGCATGTCAGGAGACTTGTTCGCGAACGTATGAACACATGAAGCATACCAAGTAGCAAGCAAAGGAGACACATGCGCATGCATGAACTATCAAGCAAAAACCAAGGACATTGAAGACTCTTTGCACTCTACCATGCGGAGGTGAAGCTATGGTACACTCATCACTCAAAAGCAAAGCATCTCGACATGAACATCATAGCCATCATGTGCATACCTGTAGCGTCATGTCAAGTTGTGTCATTGGTCGCCTTGACCGCTTCACTACTTTGGGTGTGCATACCTACAGCGTCATGTCGAGTTGTGTCATTGGTCACCTCGACCACATCACTACTTTGGGTCATGACTATGTAATCAATGTAATTTAATGTGGAAGTCCAAGAGACCCACAGATTAATTCAAAGAGCCATGGAATTCAAAGAGTCATATAAGTCGAACAATCATGAGGGAAGTCGAACTGTCACAAGGGTCAATTTCACCCTTGGCTATATATACCCCTCATTTGTACATGCAAAAGACTTTTCACCTTGGCTCCTCCCACATAAAATTGAGATTTTGTAGTCTTTTCTTTGAGGAGCGAGCAGTTGCTCCAACGCTCCCCTATCGAGGTTAATGATGTAATGGAGTATGCATGTGTCTTGGAACTTTCTCTTATTTCAGAAACTTGTTAATAGGCCATCACATTTTCACACATGTATTGTATTTGTTTGTAAGACTATTCTTTGGATGCTTGTAATGCATGTTGTTTTAACCTGTATTAAGACAGTTGAACTATTTTAGTTGTTTTAGTGCATATGTTATTAGAAATGTGTTGTATCAGTTGTTAACGTTGTCTCATCTATGTGGAATATTCCATCGGACACTCAACAAACACATTCGTGTGGACCATTCACTGGGTGTTGTATGTGCTATCTATTCACTTTATGTTTGTGACTGCCACGTCCATGTGGACTAATTCGCTGGAAGATGCGGATGTCCTATTGTGTTGTGTCTCTCTAACAGAGTTGGGACTATTCCTTTTCAACTTGAGACTCACTTTCCCCCTTCCCCTCTACAGTGAAATAACTTTGACACAAGTGACACTAAGAACACACCAGGCACACGAACCTTAATGTTTAAAGACAAAGTTAACCACTCTCATGTGCTGACAAGCAATAGCTAAGGCAAATATTTAAGATAATGGCAACCAGGCCATCATACTAGATGGGACTCCTACACCAAACAGTGTGAGGTCTAGTTGGGACTTCATATTGGGGAGATCCCCTTAATGTTGGCCAGTCAAGCACCTTTGACATTTCTGGTGCTAGAAGGAGGGAAGATGACAAACCGAGTCCTCACAATCTATTTTGAATCTTCACATACTTATCATGAGTAAACACAGAATTTCTCTTCCAGAGTGTATGTCTTATGGAAACAACTTTGAAATATTGGAATATCTTTGGAATAACTTGTCGCCTAAAACATACGATGGTGGAGGCAAAATAGCCTTGGTTAGACACGGGGTTGGCATTGTAGGCTCTTGTGAAAGGAATGAAATCTTTGAAGATTACATGACCTACGCGTTGTTCACATACACGCTTCGAGGGAACCCACTGCATTAGTGTGCCACGCTGCCTGAAAAATCTATTCACTCTCTCCCTTTCAATCATTTTGACTGTAGAGAACTCAATAAAGAAATTCTAAAATTACGGGAAGCACCTGATGAATCCATTGAACAATTTCACACACGCTTTTGTAATCTTGCATACCAATTTCCCGAAGATGAAATTGATTGGGAATTTCTCGATGGAAGCTTTAAGTATCTTCTTTACATATCCGAAAATCCACAATTCTTAGAATAATTCAAATACATCCCAACAGACCTCGGTGTTAGAGCTGCTAAGTCTAAGACGAACAAGGTGATAGTATGATAAGAAAAGGGTTAAAACACAGTATGATAAGTTTGTCCGTCCTCGAGTATTTGCTGAAGGTGACCTTGTCTTGGTCTATGAACAAGATAAAGACACCTTGGGGGCAGGCAAATTTAAGCCTATGTGGTATGGTCCTTTCATTATTAAACAAGTTTTAGAAAAAGGATCGTATGAGTTAATCGACTTTGAAGGAAACAAACTAGCGGAGCCCCGAAACGGGCTCTACCTAAAGAAGTAATTTGCTTAGTTTTGGCCAGGCAATAGCTTCTTTGTACTTTATGTATATTTGTACATATATCGTCGAGAGTTTTCTGATATCAGCACTTTTTGGTCTGCTGTGGCAGGTGTTGATGGATGATTTGGTCTATTTTGGATTCGCCGATGGTGCTAGTCAGCACACTCGGAATCTTGCTTACGTAGCTTGGGTATTTTATTATCCAACTGGTCAATTGATGGCATCAAGAGGCGTATGTATCGGTCCTGCTTCAAACAATATGGCCGAGTATACTGCTGTTATTAATTTATTATCCGAGGCAATCTCTCATGGGATCGACTCGTTGGTAGTGTACCTTGATTCTCAATTGATAGTGTCTCAATTAAATAACATTTATCGGATACGGGATCCATCTTTATATCGCCAGTATTTAAGGGTGAGGTTGTTGCAAAGATCATTTACTTATATTAATTATTTGCACATTCCAAGATCTCATAATTGGTTAGCTGATTCTATCGCTAATCAGGCATTAGACTGGCACATCAATCATTCATCATAATAAAATCAAGCATCAAAAAGTCAAACTGTATCTATATAGATATATATATATATATATATATCGTAAAGCGTCTCGAGTGTACATATGTGTGTCCAAAAAATATACAAAATTGGGACTCAAATGCCCATAATCATGTCCGGCATATCTAATGCCTCGGCTCAAGATGAGCGTCTAAGTATGTAACTATAGCATTGGCCACACGCCGAAAAATGCGAACCCAGTCACGTGGCATGCCAACCACATGACGCTGCATATCCTCAGGAAGGTCCTCTATGACGGCCATCGGTACTCCGCAGCTCAGTCTCGCCAAGTGTCGCTGGACGTTGTTTGGAGTCCGTTCTGTATCAGCAGCCGCCTCTTCGGCTCCTCGGCCACACTATCCATGCCGCGGGAATCCATCTGGTTGTACCAGCCCGATGTCTAGAACATGATCATGATATCAGTCATTTGAATCTCATCAAAAATATTTTTCAAAATTCATCATTATATTTGAAAAATCCAAAAAATTATAAAATCAAAAAATCTTACCAATCTCGCCCCATGCTGCATTCGGTGGTAACGCTAGATCAAGATCTCCTCGGAAATCCAACCCAGCATAGGGGTAGTCATCCACGGCGATGATCTGCTGATCCCACCAGGTGAAGAAGTCATCGTCGAAGGCAGTCCTTGGAACCTCCCCACCCCCTAGACGTTTCATCAGATCAGCCCACCAGCCCATGCGTGGATCGCGTGGGCTGCTGATGGAAACTGCTACCCTGGGGTGGAGTGCGGAAACCTTCTCGAAAAAGAAAGTACACAAGATGCTCCCATATCCAAAGTTCTTGGTCTGTCCCCTCCTGATAGAAGTGAGCTGGCTCTTCATGTTGGCCAGAAGACGAGTACACCAGTCGAACACAGTAGTGAGACAGTCAACTACCACGCTCATGTTTTGTCGTGAAGCCTGATGCAGAGAGGATGATCCGTTCACTCGAGCCATGGTGAACAGGATTATCCTAAGTGATAAACTTTCCACATGTGTGATGGAAATATGGCTCCCAACTTTTTTGTGATGTCCCAGGAAGTATATCTATACATAGTCCTCTATCAAGAGGCTACTCCGTGTCCTGCCCCGGGACTGTATTACCTCTCCCCTTCGGGAAAGGCCCATGATAAAATAGATATCCTCCACTTCTACCTTGAGCAACATCTGATCAATCATAAAGGCTTCCTCATCGACATCCCAATAATCAATGAGCATCTCAAGCAGACTCGTGTTCGCTTTCATATTTGGCAATTTGAAAAATTTAAGAAAACCACATCCCCGTAATGCATCTAATGCTTCTGGACTGTTCATAACTTCATTGTCTACCGCTGCGTGCTCTCTTTCACGCCACGTGACAGGCATCCTGAGAAAAAATCGATTCAAAACCATTAGTTTTTGTTTAAAAATGGTTCGCGGCGTATACGCGGGTCCTTGTGCACACAGTCGCGTATAGGGCCCGCGTGTACGTGAGTTCAATATTACCAACCCGCGTATACGCCGCGGGGAAATTTTTGACAAAAGTTCAACGGTGAAACATCAATCAAAAATCTTAAAACCTGTCACAATCAATTGCAAGCTGAGTATAAGAGTTACTTGGAGGTTTTTGACGAATTTGAACGGTTGAATCTGGTTGTGGGAAGTTTGATCCTTTTGCTCCAAAACCTTTGCTCTCAAACTCAAATGGTAAAAAATGGTGAGTCAAAAATGCTTTTTATAAGTTTTGAAGATGCAAAATTTTTTCAAAATTTTATTTTGTTTGGCCTCATGTGACTTTTAACTTGGGAGCTTGGAATGTGGAGATTGGTTTATTTTTCAGGACATTTTGGACGTTTTTCGACAGTTCGAGACGATTCCATGACTACTGACTCGTCATGGCAGGTATCGTCTTCTCACTGGCATATAGGTTAGGGACATCATTTTTCCATTGCATTATGCATACTAGCTTCCATTTGCCGATACATCTGCCATAGGGTCGATCCCATCGTGTTATGGTTTGTAAGCCATCTTCACTCGCCGATTCTTTAAATCATGACACGATGGTAGAGCCATCCTTTACATGGGCATCCTAGTTAGCACCTCACTGACATTTGTTGCCCATGCTCCTCCGATTTGAGTAGGCTCGGGAGTCCTCTGTAGTCCCACCATGACTTATGCGTTGAAGACACATTTCTCTTAGCTTCTCCGCTTTGTTCTGGCCTTATACCCTAGAGGCTCCTTTGTGTTGAGTTGTACTACTGCATTGCATGTTGACCACTTGCACCTTTTGGCCTAGAGCTGGCTTCACTTGGACTCGTGTTTAAGCCAAATTTTGACCATAACGTCTGCAAAATCAACCTTGCATACCTATGACTTCTGCAGCTTGACATACCTTGACCCGTGGAAGGAACATACCTTTGAGTGTCACTGACTAGTTTTCACCTCCCTGCATTGAGCATAGGAACGTTCCTTTCCCAGGAACTAGATCATTTGTTTCACCGACACTCGTTCTTTCCACTGTACCATAGCATTCTTTTATTCTTTTTCCAGCTTAACAGAAAAAGACAAAAAAAATTAAATATTCCAAAAAAGAGCGGGAACGGGACATTATTTCCATTTATTGGTGGCAGCTAGAGTCAGTCGTGTCGCCCTTGAACAAATCACTCAAAACAAAGTCTCCTCCGTGTGGGTGGGATTTAGTTTGACTTAGGTATGCCATAATCTTGTTATTAAGTCAGTTCTCCCCTGATTGGTTATCTCTTCCAATCATATGGAGGGTTCGTTCGTGCCTCCTACATGATGAATTTATACAGAGTCATCATATGCTGCCACATAGTCACATTGAGTCATGCTTTTGTTCAAGGGGAGTTAGCCTAAGTCGGGCTCTCTGCGGTGTCTCTTGACTCACTTTTCAATCGGCCATCCCTGGTTGTCAGTATCATGTCTATCATCACATCAGTTATATTGGTCCTTTACTCGTGCCGGTTTGAGAAGGTCCCCATTGACTTCATGCTGGCGGGTCTTGTCCTTATCGACGACGACATCTTGCTCTGAGGACAGCCCTAGAGCCGCACCCTGGCCCTATTTTCATTATTGATAGGTCACCTTGTGCTCAGCATCGATCAGTATCATGGGTCTTTGACTGAGTGGTTTCCCTTGTGTTCGACGTCAACTTACATTATCACACATTGGGATTCGTGCAGTACCTTGGTTTCCATTTGACCCTATTGGTGGATACCTCGCCTCTGTGTCAGCTTTCATTATTTGTTGGTTCAGAGGGTTTCTGCCGTGCGCTAGCCACATCTTGTGTACGTTGGAAACATACTTCGGTTGGGTTACTACATCTTTTTCGTCCGATTCCTTCCACATTATTGGCCTACGGGTTACACTCGCGCTAGATTGATGAAGGATGCCTTAATGCCTTCCTTCTAGTGGATCTTTCCCTATCGACTCTGAGTCATTGATCTGGGGCAAAGATCTAGAGTCCATTTGGCAGTACCTTGGGGTTTGCAGTCATTAGTGGCAGATCCTTTGCTATCGACAGTGGGAAACCATCATTATCTCCTGATCGATAGATTCTTACAGGTGTTCGACTCCAGCTCATCTATTCACACTTGTTAGATTGTACTGGGTACCTTGACGCTCATTATCATTATCGGTGAGTAGTCTCGCGTTTGTTAACGGTATACATCAATGACCGGTAATCAAATGATTTCTCACATGGTCGACTTCAGATCATTTATTCCCATGGTGTAGAAATGTACCACGGCGGTCGGTGAAGACCTCAGGTTGTATCAACATTCATTGGTTCACTTGATAGTTGCTCTTGTTGTTGCTAGTTGATACCACTCCACTTTATATGTTGCAGTTAGTCATGGTGACATTCTATATGCTGGCACCTAATTTTGCAGTGTAGTACCATCCTATTCCATCATGTTCAGTTGGTACCTTCTGGCATCAGTCTTTGATATCAGTGATCCGTTGTATCTTTCAGCATCATTGACAGTCTTATATGTGATATTCAAACATGTACTTGTTCATTATGATCAGATGATCCATTATGTACCTTTTAGTCATTTATACTTGTACACTTAGTGGATCCGCTTGTACTTGACATGCGGACATGATTTACTTTTTCTGAGCATGGGTATGCCCGCCTCGGACAGTGTTTCTTTCTGATCTCCTTTGGTGGCTTGGTAGGCTGAATTCTGGTGAAGTCCTCCTTGGTTTTTGACAGACTTCCTTTCCATGTACTCACATAATATATTTCGGCCATCATGTACCCCTTCTGACCTCATATATTAGGGGGCATCTGTTATAGCTCCAAATCTCACTCTTATGGTTTGTGATACTGTACTCATGGCCTAGGGCAACCCCTCCTTCCAGACCTGGTCCTAAAATTTAAAAAACAGTGTTTTATCCCTTATACGCGGCATTGCCCTGAGTTAAACGTGTGTATACGCGGGTCTGTGTATATCCAACCCATGTGTATGTATTAAAACACTTAAAAAAATATAAAACTCCTTATTTTCGAGCAGAGATCGTGGGTTTTACCTGTTGATCACCTGTTAGTGCCCGTGGCCCAACTGTTCCCAACCAACTCCTAACTAAAAAAACTACTTTGGAGATGGTATAAAAAGACCTCAAAGGGAAGGCCTAAAGGAGGAGAGAAGAGAGAGAAAGGTTATTATGCTGAGATTTTTCCCTTGACCAGGTCTGAAGTCCCTTGTGCCTTCTGCACTTCCCCCATTTTGTACAGGAAACCTTTGCTTCCTTGTGTGTTGATGTTCATCCATCATTTATGACATCATGGAGAGAGTCATGGAAGGAGTTTGTTAGAGGCTTGAGGCTGGAACGAATCCAGAAGGAAGCTTTGCTTGGAGCCTGCTGAAGGTGACTCAGGTGAAAATATTCCTTTTTATGTACTTTATTTGTCTATAATAAAAGAAACACATGTCTTGGTTCCCAAAATGAATCTTCTTTATGTTAATGATATTCATGTTTATAATTCATATGTAAATGGTTGTTTGGATTTCATAACTAACAACCTTTCTTTATAACATAAAGATGGTTTCTTTATAAGTTTTTGTCCATGTACTGTTGTGTTCTTTGAATTGTTTGTTTTGCAGGACAAAAGAGAAGAAGGGAACTCCAAGAAGGGTTTGGACCCTAAGGGCCTTCTCGAACGTAGGACCAAAGGTACGTACCCTTATCATAGAATTTTCTTACAATAGCATAATGGATGTGTGAATGCATGTTTCTTTGAATAGATAACTTTCAGTCTGCTAGGGTTTTAACCCAAAAATCCCTAGGGGAACATTTCCCTCTATACAAGGTCGTTGTCACAAGTGATTGTCCATCGTCTTCTCATCAAATAGCTCTAGCTCCAAAGTGCGAGGTCAGAGAAGGCGCACGCACATTTTTGAACTATCACATCCTCCCACCCTACCTGCTCTCAATGTCTACATAGATTTGGTTTGCAAGCCTATTGTTTGTCACGTGGATTCATTCCCTCAACCTCTATCCTTGTGTTCCATTGATCCTCTGGATTGTATTGTCTTGTGTTCTTCCGTTCCGAAGTCCACACTTGTTGTGAACTAGGATCAAGTTTTTGAAGGAGTTGGTGTTGTGCAACCAACCTGCATTATCATTCATGATGAGTGTGTGCAGGAATATAAAGAAGAACCCATGGTGAAGGATGCCTCCCTTCCATCCACGCCTCATCCATTCTATCCTGACATCCCTTGTGACTCTGCCACCTTTGATTCTCCCTGTGAAAACTCATTTCCAAATGTTTCTACTTCCGATCATTCACAAGACACACCGGATGTCATCTTGTCAGTACATTGTAGAGAGGACATATATTCATTTGAAAATCAATCCCATCTGTCATCTATGATTTATGAAAACACAGAGGGTGAACATCTTTGTTTCTCATCTACCCCTCTACACGATTCATCAAATCATGAGGATGCCGACGAACATCCCGAATTTTCTGATCTTGGTTGTCATCATCTTTGTACTTCTTCATTTGATCATGATGTTGATTCACTCGTTGCTAATCTATCTAAGCCACTGGTCTCCAATGATCTATCTATTAACGGAGTGGAAACCCATCAGGCTGTCGAGGCACTTTAGCCTAACCTGATGGTTATGTCAGGCCATCGCTATCTTGAGGTTATTTCCACTTCCAATCAGAAAAAAATTCAAAACACCCAAGGCTCCTCATCACTCTCTACTTCGCATTGAAGATCAACCAAACACACAGATTTCACTTCATCCACTCGAATCACATGATCCCATCGCTCATGAACTGGAGGAATCATACACAACAAGCACACTTGCAAGGTGTGAGTTGTCTCTCTTTCTCATGTTTTTTTGTTTGTCACAGTCGAGAGAGTGTACATGCTTATCATCTACACGCAGTGTGTCACGGCACCATGTTAAGTCTGCAGAATGCTTGTCTTATGCATTCGCTCTTTTATTTTTTGTGGATGTTTTAGAACTCAGAGCTTATTGGTCTTCGTTGATCAATATTTCTAGTTTACATGCATATCTTTCTTTCCTTCGCCAACATGGACTAGCAAATGTGCTGGTGGCTGCATTGGAAATATCACTTAACGTGAGTAGGCCCATGCAGTGTTTAGCGTAGGAATAGGAGTAGTGTTTGCTTTCTTTCTTTTCTTCGCTTCCTAGTTTGTATGTTTTCTTTTATTGCTTACTTATTTTTCTTTGTTGTCTTGCTTGCTTTGCTTACTTGTTTTTATTTCTCTTTACTTCTTCTTTTTTCTTTTTTCTTCCTTTTCTTGCTTTTACCCATAGGTTAGCCTCTCGTGAAACAGTGTTTGGCTCTCGAGATACACTGGGAAAATCTAAGAGGACTTGTACAGCTATCAACACTTGGTTATATTTTTTCCTCTCTCTTTATAAAGATCTTATTGTCTTTAGTCAATGATAACATGATGGAAAATATGTTATTTTCAAAGTGAGTCTTGGTGAAAACACAACGCTTGCACTGTTAGCTAGTATTGCCTACTCTAATCGGTTCTTTTCTGTTAACCCTTGTCAGCTCGGTCAAGTAGAGTAAGGTAAGGGGGAAAACCTTAACAAGTATGTCAGAGGTATATATAACATACTTCTCTGAAGGAAAAAACCTCTTCTGCTTTCAATAAGTCGTGATCCCTCTTCCGCCTCCGAAATAAATAAGTGCCTATGCACAGTTCTCTGAAAAATTAATATGGAGAAAGAAGAGAAATGCTTCCTACGCAGAGAGGTGATACAAGTAACTCCACCAGGGTACTAACTAGGCTCGCTGGTAGTGGAGTGATGCTTGTGTTCCTGCATGACTCTGTCAGGGTACTGTCTAGGTCTACTGCCATTGGAGCAACACCAGAGATGAAACTTAAACTCTAACAGTTATATTACTTGGGCATCAATATATCCCTCATCTCCAATCGAAACAACTAAGTTGACTTGGCTTGGAATGTGTGTTGACTGACCAAGGGAATGGAAGGGACTACATATTTCACACAAGCTACTGCGGAAGCCATCACGGTCAAAGTATCAAACAATACTTCTGAAAGGTTTAGACTTTCTTTTCACGAAACAAGGTCCATATAGAGAGATGGAGTTCTACTAGTGTGTTGCCAATGTTGTAGCGGCTACAACCTTCCTCCAAAATTTTGGCTTGCATGTAAATTTCAGAGCCTACCTTGGATACTGCGATCGATTGTCCTTGGTCGCTTATTGGTAAGATGATGATTTCAAGCTCCCCTCCTTTATCTTAAGAGTTTTCTGTGCTCTCATCTTTATGCAACATGTGTCATCTTTGGGCATAGGGGTTGTTGTTTTTCATGCAAAGGGAATGTTGTTTTGCTTCAAGGGAATTGTGTACGTATGAGTGGTTTTCATCACATAGACATGTTTCACACTCACTTCACACACTCTTGTCACAAAGGTTGTTCCATCAAGAACATTATTTCTTATGCATTCTGGATGGTCTACATTGTGTCACTAAGTGTTTGTGTGCGATCACAGTCAATTCCTATTACTGTTTACATATGTGTCACTGATATTACAATTAGCCATTTCCCAAAAAACCTAGTCTCAGTCAGCTTCTCGGAACTTTTCACTTTGCTTCTACAACCATCAAGCTTCCTCCCTTACCTATTGAAACCCACAGCCTATAGAGACCCCAACCAACACTACTCTCCTGAAATGTGCAGAGCAGTCAGGTAGCCAACACTGCTCTCCAGAAATGCACAGAGCAGTCAGGATCCCTTGCATTCAGAAATTGCATAGAGGTATCTTCCCAGGGCCCCATCTCGTAGTAGTGTCTTGTGCCTTAAAACTGTGTAGTGCTTTCCAAGTTGTCATGTCAATCTTGCATGTAGAAAATGCGCGGATGGTCCTCCCATGGCCTCATCCTAGCAGCAGTCACTTCTCACTAAACCGTGTCAATCCATCGCCAAGTGACTACATGAAAAGGTGACATGCTAAGATCAACCCCAAGGAGTCGAGAAGAAGGACCAAGAGTCTAAGTGATGGTAAAGGTCAGGACCGGATGAAAAATATGTCAGATTCATGATCATATTGAGGGTAAGTATGGTGAGTAAAGAAAACCTTTCTAAGTACATCTCTGAGTTGAATTTTCAAGATTGCTTGTCATTTTCATATCATCATGTCTTCAGTAGAATTCTTGTGTGCAAACACCAAAAAATAATTTCATGTGTTTCCTCTACATGTCTTTCTTCCTTTTTGCTTGTTTGACCAATTGTTATCTTCGGCATGTTGATTGTTATGTCATGCTTGAAACCTCGTTCTGGTGATGTTGAAGTTTGTGTATGAGTTGTGTTCACTATGTAAACATCTTTCACACTCACACACGATGTTGTAAGCATTGTCACACAAGTGTTGTCACAGTCATCCAAAGGTCTATCCAAAGTGCCTCACTTGTCAATTTCATCATTAGACAGTCCCGCAATCAGTCACACTGAGTATATGTTATCTTTGTGGTTCGAGATGTCTTGTCGTCAAGTCATGTTGAGTGTGTGTTCACAAGGTCATGTATACACGAGTTCATTCACTCACACACTTAACCATTTTTCCTAAAACATGTTGACCGGACCACCCTCCATCAGTCAAACCTTCACTGAGCTGCACTGCACAGTCTCATCCCTTAGTGACCAAGTACTACTACACAGGATTGTGAAGATCTTGAGGTTGCCTCCCAAGAAGTCTGCATTAAGCAATCTTGGAATCGACCTGGCTAAATGTCACCTAGAACAGCGCAGAAGTTTCCCAAGAAGCCATCTCTATCTGTGTTGCACGCAAGCCAATCCATCAAGCCTCCCGCTGGTCAACCGGGGAGTTTGATCAGGAAGTGACCACAGGCTTCACTCCTCCCAAAAGTTGTGCAGAAATTGTTAGCATGCCTGCATGCACTGAAGAAATTGCGTAGACAAGAGGGACAAGCACCCGCTACCTGTCACTACACTATCTCTGATAATTGTGCAGTTATGTCAGTCAGTCCCCCCATTGGTCGACCTGATGCTCCTCCTAAAAAACGTAGTTTTCCTGGATTTTCCACCTGCTTCTCAACAGGTCGCTCAGCCCGGAAACTATGCAAACATGTTCATCATGACTGCCTCCCAGTTCTGTGCATTTTTGGCCAGTAAGATCCTGCATCCCACTCACAGGCTCCCCTAAAAATCTGTGCATTTTTACTTCCAATGTCCTCTACTGCCCGCACTACCTTCTCGGGAAAAATTGCACAGTTATGCCTCCCAACTGAGCTAGATCTCACAGAATGTCACTGTTGTTCCGGACTACTCATCCCAGCCTCCAAGTGACGTCTACCCAATTTTTCTTGACACTGCCCTGGAGCCTCGTATCCTGAGCTGACATGTGCTCTGCGTTATTTCAGAGCCTTTTCCTCTCTCCCGATCACCTACACCCGAAAACGAAAGATGATGCATCATGGTAGACTAGGAGATTTCTGTATTTTTTGTCATGTCTTCATGAGTGATTGTAGATACAGGTACATGGATGAGACATGGTGTGACGACGAAAGGGATGAACAAGGAGCGCATGCCAGGAAACTTGTTCATGAATGGACGAACACATGAATCATACCAAGTAGCAAGCGAAGGAGACACATGCGAATGCATGAACTATCAAGCAAACACCAAGACCATTGAAGACTTTGTGCACTCTGCCATGTGGAGGTGAAACTATAGTACACCACAGGCACCCTCATCACTCAACGGCACAGCAGCTCAACATGAACAGCATAGCCAATATGTGTATACCTGCAGCGTCATGTCGAGTTATTTCATGAGTCGCCTCGACCACATCACTACTTTTGGTCATGAATATGTAATCAATGTAAGGTAACGTGGAAGTCCAAGAGACCCACAAATGAAGTTAAAGTGTCATGTAATTCGAACAGTCATAAGGCTGAGTCGAACAATCACAAGGGTGAGTTTCACCCTTGGCTATGTATACCCCTCATTTGTGTATGCAAAATACTTTTCACCTTGGCTCCTCTCACATAGCCTTGAGAGTCTGTAGTATTTTCTTTGAGGAGCGAGCAGTGGCTCCAACGCCCCGCTATCGGGGTTAGTGATGTAATGGTGTACAAATGTGTCTTGGAACTTTCGCTTAATTCAGAAGCTTGTTAACATGCCAGCACGTTTTCACACATGTATTGTATTCGTTTGCAAGACTATTCATTGGACACTTGTAATGCATGTTGACACTTGTGATGCATGTTGCTTTAACCTATATTAAGATAGTTGAACTATTCTGGTTGTTTTAGTACATATCTTGTTGGAAATTTTTTGTATCAGTTGTTAACATTGTCTCGCCCACATGGACTATTCCATCGGACACTCAACATACCCATTCTTGTAAACTTGTTATAACGACCGTCGCACTCGTGTGGACTATTCCATTGGTTGTTGTATGTGTTATATGTTCACTTTGTGTTTTTGACTACTGTGTTAGCCTCCTGTTG
The DNA here is from genome assembly GCA_031772625.1 of Pinus tabuliformis. NCBI lineage: Eukaryota > Viridiplantae > Streptophyta > Pinopsida > Pinales > Pinaceae > Pinus > Pinus tabuliformis. The sequence continues at coordinate 1,374,785,463 of CM062820.1, forward strand.
CAACAAGTGTTCATCTTTCATGATTGATAGTTGAAAGTGCCAAATATGTCATACTTTGCATGCTGCAATGCTCCATATTTCCAAAAGAGGCCAAAGAAGAGGCCATGAAAGTGTGCAAGTCTAAATGCCACTGCTGTATTCCAATTTTGATGAGTTATTCCTTTTTGAAGAATTTTCTATTAAGGGAAGGCCAAATAGCTTAATCTTGGCTTCCCTAGGTTTCAATTTCTTGTTCTAGAATGTAGAGAATGAAAATCTGTCCAAACAGTTTAATCTTGGCAGATTTGTAGATAGGTAGAGAAACAAAGGAGCCCAACTGCTTAATCTGGGCCCTTGGAAGAAATAAGTGTATATTTAGATAGGAGGACAACAAAAAGAAAAAAGGATAATCAGGGTCTGCAAGTCCAAGTGCACCCATGCAAAAAGAAGAAAAAATGTTAGGTAAGTAGGCTGGGTAAGTAGTTTTGTGGTTGCAAAATCAAGCTAGGTGATCCATTTCATGCTTTTTAATGCTATAACTATTCGAATCACAGGTATAAGGCAATTCCCCTTTGGAAGAGCTCAAGCAAGGCAAGTCTAATTCTACTTTCTTCTAAATCCCCAAATCACTCACTAACATCCCCTTGAGGACCTTGGGATCTGCCCAACCAGTCCTATTATTACTTCATTTTTGTAAAATACCAACTCAAGCTTTGACTTTATTCAGTGAAAAGAAGCCACATTTTTGGTGTAAAATCATGTCTCCACAGTCCACTCACTTCCTATGTCTAAGTTTCAGCTCACAAACTTAGCCTCTCCCCTACACTTCACCTCACAAAATTCATACTAACTCCTAACTCTACTATCTAGCTCCCTAGATCATCTCCTTATCCCCTATTACACAAAAAACTATATAAAAACCCCAAAAATATTATATATTCCCCCCTATAGCACTATAGCTATATATTATTGTAGATATTTTGCTTATAAAACCACCCTAATTTACTATTTAGAGGGTTGGTTGGTTGATTTGATCCACTAGAGACTCGCTCTATATACTTGATGTTTTCATTAATCAAAGACTGCTGAAAAGCTTGGAGGATGGACTGTCTGTTGTGTTATTAATGTTTTAAAGAATGAATATGGAATTCTTGTGTTGCAACACGACTCAATAAGTGATTTCTACCTCTGTTTTCCGTTGATATATGCTCATATCATACATATGTCGCCATCTAAATCGCAGATAAAAAGATTAGTTTAGAACTTGCTTGATTGCACTCTATGCTCAATTTCTGTTGTTTCTTTATGTTTTCCTCTGAATTGGTAATGAATATGAATTCCCTTTGGCTCATATTTCTCCTAATTCACCCATGTTTGACAGTTATCTAGGGATTCTTTAACGCTCCTAGATAGAGCTCATTCACCTTCCCTCTGCTAAGCTGAATAAGAGAATTTTAATTGCCTCTCATTCCTTAGCCTTCAATCCATCTCCATTTAGCTTGAAAGTTGTTTCATGTGTATCTATCTTGCTCCATATTCCTCTTGTGACCAAGAAAACACACCAGCAGTCCTACTCCATGACTCCACGCCCAATGGTTTGAACTTATCATACTATGCATTACCTCTCTACTTGAAAGCTTCATCCTTCCCACCAAAAACTCAAACAAAACCCCTTGAACTCAATAACTAGCCTAAAATCATCATCAACAAAGCTAAATCATAAAGAGAGAGCCCTCTCTGATTGCGGGTAGGCTAGGACCTGTAGTCCAAAGATTGGTTTGTGGTTACCTCGGCCGTATTCCCTTGGGAGTCAAAGGGAACAACCTAAGTGATAACATAATGGTGACTCCGCTGGGGAACCAATGAATTTTCTAATTGCTGTATATTCCTTAAAACTACAAATGAAGCCTAGATGTCAGCCAGGGAGCCTTTGAAACTGTTCTTGCTTTTCATTTACAGGAGTAAATAAAAGTTTCTTCAGTCAATCTTCATGCTAGTTTTAAGTCATAGATAGCTATTCCAAAATTTGATCTGTCCCTTGCTAATTCTAAAAACATTCACAGAAAATACCAAAACAAGTTCAGAATCTAGCTCCCAAAAGGAACTCACGTTATAAAAGGTCAAATCCAGACCCAAATCCCCCAACTATTTTTGAAAATCCCAATTTAATCCCAAGGAACCTCAGGAAGCTAGAGCAAAGAGAAGATTTTGTTGATTCTAGTCCTGAAACAGTCCAGCCAAGCTGTGTTCCAACCCCTGTCAAAGTTTTATTTCGTTCAACCCCTACTTCCCCTTGTTCATCATCCACCTCTCAAAGCACTCCTTCCACACCTCCATTCACTGCACATACTCCCATTACCACTATTATTACCGTTGTTCCAGTCGTTCCATTAATCCCTGTTATTCCACTTATCCCTGTGAATATGGTGAATAGATATGCTCCGTTACAGTTGCCTGCTAATCCAGGGGCTATGCCTCAGGATTACCAAACTAAAATCACATATTTTGATGGTACTGGTTCTTGCACAGCCCTTCAGCATACCAAGAAAATGCAAGACTATTTTGAGAACTACGAGATTGATGATGATAGCGTGAGAATGAAGATTTTTGTCCAAAGTTTGACAAGTGATGTCAGGACTTGGTTTAGAGCACTCACAGCCAATTCCATAGCAAACCCAGAAGCCTTATACCAGTCATTTATCAACAGATGGGAGAAAAAGAAAGACCCCTTGCACATATTATCTAAATATGACACCATCAAAAGAGGCCCTCAAGAATATGTCTTGGACTATTGTGCAAGATTCAATAACGTTTATAATGCAATACCACAGAACTTAAGACCTCCACCTGATCTTGCTTTGTATAAATTCCCTGATGGTTTTGATAGTGACATGGCTTATCAGTTAAGGGAAAGAGCCCCTCAAACCCTTGCAGACATGCAAAATTTTGCTGTTAGCGTAGAGGCAAATCTAATTGCCAAAAGAAACAGAGCTAGAACAGAGAGAAGAACCACCTTTAAGGAAGAACCCTCAGCCTTAGATCAAAAGCTGGATGCTATTATCAGTGGCATGCACAGGCTGGGAGATAGAGTGGAAAGCATTGAAAGGGAATCTACATGGGAAGGACAACAACCCAATACCATAAGGAACCCAAATTTCCGGAAAACTCAGAACACAAATGTTGGTAGGTCTAGCCCAGACCATGATGTAAGGCCTCCTTTTCATGAAAATTATGCTGAAGCATCTACATCTAGTGAGCCCATAGAGGACACTCATATGAATTTAATGGATCTGAAGGGTCAGCAACAAATTTTCCTAACCCAAGAAGACCAAGATGACCCTGAGATAAATCAATTTCGGACTAAGTCAGGTGAGTCTTTTGATTTCAAGCAAGGTTATGATTCAGCTGTGTATGAGGTCCACAAACAATATAAGCTGAGGACAAGAACCATAGATGTGCCCGAAAAGGTTAAACCAAGTGATACCAAACAGCCTAAGAAGATCAAAGAAAAGGCTGCCCTCATAGAAAATGCTGATAAAACAGTTCCAAATCCAAAGGATGTCACCATAGAGGATGTCACAGACATGCAGCCCTCTAATGATCACCCTCTGCCACCTTCTTCCTCAAAAGAAGATTTGAACAGCTATCCTAAAAAACTTTCCAAATCAGAAATAGTTCAAGAAATCAACTAAGAACAAGAAAAAACCACTGAAAGTGCAAATGAAAAGGGAAAATTTGCCAGTCACAATACTAAATCACAGTCAGAAAAACCTTTTGATTTAGAGGCAGAAATAGGTAAACTGAAGATATCCATCCCTTTATCTGAACTTACCAAACATGATATCTATAGGCAACAAATCAAAAGATCACTGCAAATGCCAGAAAATAGGGATGATGTGAATGTATTAGATGATCAACCTGAGCTCCTTTTCGGTCCTGAAGTCAATGGTAAAACAGGACATGGAGTTGTGTTACCATTCTTTGTCAGTTTGCACATTCATGATAAAGTATTGCATAATGCTATGTTTGACTCAGGTGCCTCACACAAACTTATGCCCTAAGCTATAATGGAGAAGCTAAACCTTGATGTTACAAGACCCTACAAAGACTTATTTTCCTTTGACTCAAGTCAGATCAAGTGTTTAGGCTTAATCAAAGACTTATGTGTCTCCTTAGTCCAATACCCAAACAAGACAATCCTCATGGATGTGGTCGTTGCTGACATTCCACCAAAGTATGGCATGCTATTGTCAAGATCTTGGGGAGAAAAACTCCAAGGATCTCTCCAAATAGACCTCTCTTATGCCACTATATCTATCTTTGGGCAACCAAAGAGACTGTATAGAGAAACACTGATGAAATATGTGGTAACTAGTGAGGACAAGCCCCAAAATTTTCCTATTTATTCAATCCATTCTGATATGGATTCTTTTATTTTATTTAATGAGGAAACAAGTCCTCCCACTAATGATAAGTCGTTGGCTTTAGAACTGGACACGCACATCAATGAAGAATCGGTTGCCCATACTGATGAAACTGTCAAAACAATCAAGGCAACCAGCATACAACAAGAACCTCCCCAAATAGAAAATTCAAATCTGCCCACTGCAAGAATGACTGAAACTCTTGATACTAACCACAAGCAAGAAATCACATGGTATTTAGAGTTTGATGGCTCTGTCAACAAGTTAGGAGCAGGGGCAGGTGTATGGATTCACAATACACACAACAATCATGTAGAAGGCCATGCCTACAGACTAAACTTCAAATGCACCAACAACATGGCAGAGTATGAGGCTCTCCTTTTAGGCCTTAAACTGCTCAAAGCTCTAGGAGATGCAAAAGTATCCATTCTAGGTGACTCAGATTTAGTCATACAGCAAATCAAAGGCAACTTTGTTACTAATGATAATAGAATGAGGGCCTATAGGACTGCTGCCTCTAATATACTAAATGCATTCACTGAATCCAAGCTTGCCAAGATCTCAAGAGATCATAACATTCATGCACACAGCCTAGCCACTTTTTCTAGTACATGCAAGCTTCCCTTTGAGCCAAATCACCATTTCACTGCTGAGATAAAACATAGGCCTGCTATCCCAAATAATGTTAAAGACTGGCAAGTGCTCGAAAATAATGCCCAGATTAACAATTTCCTCACTCTTGAGCATGAGTTTTCAAATATTAACATTGACATGGATGCTATGACGGATGAACAACAACAAACAAATGAAAATCAGCAGGCTGTAACAGCTGTAACAACCAAACACATGCTGAACCCAACTGTTTTTTACAATGCAAACATAGAAGAGCTGAAACAGATGCATTTGGAGGAAATAGCCGAAACAGAGGCCGAGATCATTGATCTAAAAGATAACTTTCTCCCTGCTGGCCTCACTCTGTTGGAGATATGTTTGATGCAAATGATGTTCCCAAAAAACCAAAAATGTAGCCCTTAGACGTTGCTATAGAAGAACACAACATTGGGACAGCAGAGAAGCCCAAAATGGTCAAACTATCTCAATCCTTGCCACACGATCAAAAGCCCAAATATGTTGATTTGTTTAAAGAATTCCAAGATGTATTTGCTTGGAGTTATGAGGACTTGAAGTCTTATGACACCTCAGTGATCCAACACACCATTCCCTTAAAACCAAATCAAAATCCCTTCAAACATAAATTAAGGAGAATCAATCATGTGCTTCTCCCTTTGATTGAAAAGGAAGTACAAAGAATGTTTGAAGCAGGTATCATAGCACCCATTAGATTTTCTGAATGGGTATCCAATCTTGTTCCCACAAGAAAGAAGGCAGGTGAGATTAGGCTATGTGTAGATCTAAGAAATTTAAACCAAGTCTCCCTAAAAGACCACTACCCATTGCCAAAAATGGACCACATCCTACAAAGAATAGTGGGGTCATCTAGAATCTCTTTGCTAGATGGCTTTTCAGGTTTTAATCAAATACGGGTTCACTCGGATGACCAGGACAAGACAGCCTTTACCACACCGTGGGGAACATTTAAATATGTGAAGATGCCTTTCGGACTTAAAAATGTTGGTGCTACCTTTCAAAGGGCCATGGACAATGCATTTGCCAAGGAAATCCATGATTTCTTGGTTGTCTATCTTGATGACCTTACCCCTTTCTCCAAATCTGACCAAGAGCACCTCAAACACCTAAGCCAAATATTCATGACATGTAGGAAATATGGTATTTCCTTGAACCCCAAGAAGTCTCTCTTTGGCCTTGAAGAAGATAAGTTGCTAGGCCATATCATCTCAAAAGATGGAACTAGAATTGATCTTGAAAGAATTCAAGCCATCCTTCAAATCCCATTTCCAAGAAACATAAAAGAGTTGCAAGCATTCCTTGGAAAGATCAATTTCCTAAGGATATTTATCCCAAATCTAGCCGAGCTGATAAGACTGTTAAGCAACATGTTAAAAAAGGATGCCAAGATAAAATGGTCCTCTTGAAACCAAGCAAGCCTTTGAGAGTATTGTCATGCGGAAAGAGTCAATTTTGCGGACAAAACCGACCTCCCTAGAAGCTAAGGCTTTCTAGTGACAAACAAGACAAACAAACACTACCTTTCTCTAAATATGCATTTAGAATACAAGTAATCAGGTGTTTATAACATACCTTTAGTCCAACGCTTTGTAGTAGTCCAGCCTCGCCGATCCGGATGAGCTCCTCCTTCTCTTCGAAACCTGCATTCACTAACAAGCCAAAAGATTACATAGCACCTGAATAACTTATAAAATAAAACATATTCATCATACAGACCAAGGAGTATATGAAACAAATCATGAATAACAATCTGTTGAGAAAAATGAGTTTATTTGTATTAAGTGGAAACAAAAGAAACCATTACAACCTAAGCCTTGGTGTTGTGCAGGTCCCTCCTAGGGTCCAGCAAGAGTTTTCCTTTACTTTGATCAGCTCACCCACTTCCAAATAAGGCTAGGAAAGGATGGGAATCTCTCCTCTCAAGCTCTATAAGGGAGTCCTAATTCCAGCAGCATCTACCCTTAGGAATATTCAGCTTTCAACCTCTCCTCCCTCTGGCCCAATGCCTGTATTTATAGTGCTTTAGAGGAAGTTAATCAGGTCCACCATCAATGGGATAAGCCCCTCTTTGAATGGGATAGCTCCCCTCTTGATGGGATAAGTTCCTCTTTCATAGGGATACATGAACCATCTGGAGGCGCTCAATAAACGTCAAACAAACTTCTAGAATGCTCTAGAATCGACCACAAGTAATTTTTTGAAGTAAAACTCGCACCTTTTGACCTTTACAAGAGTACGCACCCACCCCTTTACAGACAGAGCATACAAGTACGCAGGTATTGTGAACTTGGGGTGCGTACACGTAGGTAAGGTTAAGAGAAACTGCGTAACCAGAGTTAATTGACTTTTTAAGGACTTTCTCTCTTTCTTGGAGTTTGACATGAGGAGCAGAGGTATAAGACTTGCCAAGGAGGATAGTATGACAGTTGATGGAGCCATACTAACTGCAAATAGTCATGGTGACAAATTTTAGTGTAACAGATTGCCCCCTAAAGTGCGAAGCCTGTAGTAGATTAGGGTTTCATATCATCTAGGAAGGGTGAAGTACTTTATCATTTCAAGGATTATCTTGTGGAGAGCCAAGTCGGAACCTGCAAATATTCAACACAAAATACATATATAAGATCATATCATCGCTGAGGTAGGCATTCCCATACTCAAATCAAAAACTTTGACTAACAAACTAACTACTGCTCTGATACCGGAATGATTTCGCAGTACATCATAATCATAGACTCTTGTAGACACAGTATGGACGCAGCCATCTGTTTATGATTAGTCTACTGTATAATGAATACAAAACTCCTCGCAGCCTGGATGGTGGAAACTAGATCCAAGGTCTTCATTTCTACTTCCCGAAAAGGTACGATTCTATCCATGCGAATAAATGAGTTGATGTCGAACATGGTAGAAACCACTTGATTACCAGTTGATGATGTAAACTGTTAACAAGTGTGAGAGAGACCACCAGTGATGTCAATGGTTCTCAAAGTACCCAGTGCAATCCATGAGATGTGAATGAAAGAGTTGATGTCGAACATTTCACGGAATCCTTCGATCGAAAGTCAATGATGTAAACCGTCGTCAAAGGCGAGAGACCTGCCATTGATGCATGAAGATTTCAAGGTACTGACGATTTCTAGGTCAACTTTCTAGATAATGTGCTGATGTCGATAGAAAGCGACCTATTGCAGGCAAGCCCACAACACGAAATCATAGATCAAGTTGAAGAAATGTAGCTGTAAGGACTGACTCAGGGATGGTCGAGATGGATGACGGGTATTTTGCAGATGAATGGTTTATTTGCAGCAACCTCTTGAACACATAACGACACAACAGATGGCTTGGTGACGTTTGACCCAAAGTTAATACCCGGCTGAAGACTTTCAATGTGGTTTGATCAACTGTGAGGCAAAGGATTTCCCAACCCAGGTGAATGAAAAGTGTCGTGTTCAAGAGTGGTGATAAGGCTTCTTCTAAGACAAAGGATAACAAATAGGCTCATTTTTCTCTCTTTTCCCCCACCATTTCTGGCAAGTACCTCTTTATTTTTTACAAGCTTGAGGAGGATAACATATGCTTGATTATAAGCTCATCCTTCGGATGAGTCCAACTTAGTTTTGATTCGAACCCTAAGAAGGAGTGGTCCGTTCCTGTTTGTAATCGAACAGGTCCTTTACTGTGAAATTTTAACGAGTCCAGTATAGGAGAAACTCGGTGTTTTTCAATTTTAGAGAGTCTGAAAAACTTAAGAAGACTCCAAGGTTGAACTTTTTCGTAAATTTGTGTCTCCCAAGCCCCAAAAAGTATAAAATAATACTTGAGAGAACCGCTTGATCTTGCGACCAAGGAGTACTTTTATGATTAGTGTCTTTGACCTGAAAATTAAAAAGCGATCAAGGACACGTCGCTTTATTTCCAGTATCGAATTTGAAACGACAAAAATCCGGCAATCTTTTCCTGTTTTTACGGTCAGAAAAGGGCTATAAGGGGACCGTCTTTTAATTCCATTTTAACGAGTGTAAAAGAAACGCTCGGCAATCTTTTCATATTTTAGGAGTCAGAAAAGGGCTTAAAGATGACTCGGAGGTTTCACTTTTTCGTAAGTTTTAATGAGTTCGAAAAAATGATAAAAATGTACTCATATGGCCGACTTTCAATTTAATTTACGAGCAGGAAAAGACGGAAAGAACTCGGCATTTTCATTTGTTTTACGAGAATGAAAAATAGCAAAATAATCTCGGGATTTTCATGAGTTTAACGAGTCTTGAAAATAACTGAAATTGACTCGAGATAGGTTTCATTTTTACAAAAGCTTGAAACAGAGAAAAACTATGCTTCAAAGTAGTTTCATTTTTACGCAAGCTTGAAACAGAGATAAAACTGTGCTTGATGCCCCCTAAGCATAACTGCTAGAGCGCATGCCCCCCAGCTTCATTTCATTCAACCAGCTGGATGAAATGAAGGTTGAGTTACGAGATCATTTGAAAGACTCGACCTAAACTATAAGAAAATTATGCAAAAACTGAAATAACTAACCTAAATATACAACTTAACATCTATGAGATCTAGTCAATCTCTCGACTCAAATAGAGGAGGATTTGTTTCATTTTTTAACGAGCTTGACACAGGAAAAGAACTATGCTCAGATTCGGTTTCATGTTTACGCAAGCTTGAGACGAAAAACTATGCTTGCTATAAGTCCACATGCTCCCAGCATAATGACGCAAAACAAGGTACATGCCCCCCAAGCTTCATTGCATTCAATGAGGTGGATGGAATGAAGCTTTACTTTCAAGATCTTTGAAAGACTCGTGGGAGTTGTTTCATTTTTTAAACGAGCTTGACACAAGATAAGGAACTATGCTCATAACTACTCTCTACAATCTACCTAACAAAAAACTTTACTCTAAAAACCTTGATTCATTTTTTAACGAGCTTGACACAAGACAAGGAACTATGCTCTAAAATCCTTGATTCATTTTTTAATGAGCTTGACACAAGACAAGGAACTATGCTCATGACTACTCTCTACAATCTACCTAAATAACCTATCCTTGTTTCATTTTTAAACGAGCTTGACACAAGATAAGGAACTATGCTCAAGACTCCTTGTTTCATTTTTTAACGAGCTTGACACAAGACAAGGAACTATGCTCAAAAATTTCGCATGCCCCCAGTATAATGATGCAAAGCGAGGATAGTTTTTTCCTGTATCAACCTCGTTAAAAAATGAAATAGGAGGTTACGAGGAAAGTTCCTTTTACTATGTCGACCTCGTTAAAAAATGAATCAGTGAGTTCGAGGAAAGTTCCTTATCTTGTGTCAAGCTCGTTAAAAAATGAAACAAGGAGTCTTAAGCATAGTTCCTTGTCTTGTGTCAAGCTCGTTAAAAAATGAAACAAGGGTAGGTTAAGTAGGTAGATTGTAGAGAGTAGTCATGAGCATAGTTCCTTGTCTTGTGTCAAGCTCATTAAAAAATGAATCAAGGATTTTAGAGCATAGTTCCTTGTCTTGTGTCAAGCTCATTAAAAAATGAATCAAGGTTTCTAGAGTAGAGTTTTTTGTTAGGTAGTTGTCATGCGGAAAGAGTCAATTTTGCGGACAAAATCGACCTCCCTAGAAGCTAAGGCTTTCTAGTGACAAACAAGACAAATAAACACTACCTTTCTCTAAATATGCATTTAGAATACAAGTAATCAGGTGTTTATAACATACCTTTAGTCCAACGCTTTGTAGTAGTCCAGCCTCGCCGATCCGGATGAGCTCCTCCTTCTCTTCGAAACCTGCATTCACTAACAAGCCAAAAGATTACATAGCACCTGAATAACTTATAAAATAAAACATATTCATCATACAGACCAAGGAGTATATGAAACAAATCATGAATAACAATCTGTTGAGAAAAATGAGTTTATTTGTATTAAGTGGAAACAAAAGAAACCATTACAACCTGAGCCTTGGTGTTGTGCAGGTCCCTCCTAGGGTCCAGCAATAGTTTTCCTTTACTTTGATCAGCTCACCCACTTCCAAATAAGGCTAGGAAAGGATGGGAATCTCTCCTCTCAAGCTCTATAAGGGAGTCCTAATTCCAGCAGCATCTACCCTTAGGAATATTCAGCTTTCAACCTCTCCTCCCTCTGGCCCAATGCCTATATTTATAGTGCTTTAGGGGAAGTTAATCAGGTCCACCATCAATGGGATAAGCCCCTCTTTGAATGGGATAGCTCCCCTCTTGATGGGATAAGTTCCTCTTTCATAGGGATAAATGAACCATCTGGAGGCACTCAATACATGTCAAACAAACTTCTAGAATGCTCTAGAATCGACTTTTTGAAGTAAAACTCGCGCCTTTTGACCTTTACAGGAGTACGCACCCACCCCTTTACAGACAGAGCGTACAAGTACGTAGGTATTGTGAACTTGGGGTGCGTACATGCAGGTAAGGTTAAGAGAAACTATGTAACTAGAGTTAATTGACTTTTTAAGGACTTTCTCTCTTTCTTGGAGTTTGACATGAGGAGCAGAGGTATAAGACTTGCCAAGGAGGATAGTATGACAGTTGATGGAGCCATACTAACTGCAAATAGTCATGGTGACAAATTTTAGTGTAACAAGTATCAAATCTGCCTTAACCCAAGCTCCAGTCCTCACAAGTCCTCAATTTGATAGGGACTTCATCATATTCTCATTTTCATCTGAGCACACCATAGCTGCTGTCCTTTTGCAAAAGGATGATCAAGGAGCTGAAAAGCCAATTGCATTTTTCAGCCGAGCCTTAAGAGATGCCCCTTTGAAGTACCAAATCATGGAGAAGCAGGCCTATGCCCTTGTTAAAGCAATCAAAGATTTCCGAGTTTACATTTTATATTCACATGTGATTTCCTATGTCCCAAATGTTGTTGTAAAAGACATATTAACCCAAGAGGGGTTAGAAGGCAAAAGAGGCAAGTGGATTGCTAACATCCTTGAGTATGACATAGAAATAAAACCAACCAAGCTCATAAAGGGACAAGGTTTAGCCAAACTGATGTCCGAAACAAACTTCCAAGCCTTAGACATTAACCAACTGGACAATGAACAGGAGCTGGCGACTCCACAGATCAGTGAAACCTTTTTGCAATCCCCATGGTACGCTGATATATGCTTTGTATTATTAAACCTGTTTGCTCCCCCAGGATTGTCCAAAACCAAGAAAAGATTTTTAAAGATGAAAGCTTCAAAGTTTTGTGTCATAGATGGTGCTTTATTTTGGAAAAATCATGAAGGCATACTGCTTAATTGTTTAACCATGAATGAAACTAACAATTTCATGAAAGAATTCCATGCAGGGGACTGTGGAGGACATCTATATTGGAAGTCCACTGCTGATAAAATTTTAAGGGCTGGTTTCTATTGGCCTTCTTTCTTTGCAGATGTAAAGAAGTTTGCTATCTCATGTCATAAATGCCAAATCTTTGAGGGCAAAAGAAAGCTGTTACCTTTGCCTCTTAAGCCCATCTCAACCGAGAAGCCTTTTCAACAATGGGGTCTTGACTTCATTGGAGAAATCCACCCCTCTTCCTCAGGCCAGCATAAGTGGATTCTAACAGCCACCGACTATTTCACTAAATGGATTGAAGCCATCCCATGTAGACAGGCCAATGACTCCATCATTATCCAATTCCTTGAGACCAACATCCTTTCTAGATTTGGATGCCCTGAGAAGATCATTACTGACAACGCTGCTACCTTCAAATCCAAAAAGATGATCAATTTTTCCCATAAATTTCACATTACCTTGGGCCACTCCACAGCCTATTACCCTCAAGGTAATGGCTTGGCCGAATCATCCAACAAAAGCCTCATCAACATCATAAAGAAAGTGCTAGAAGAAAACAAGAAGAACTGGCATAAAAAGCTCACAAATGCCCTATGGGCAGACAGACTTTCAACAAAGAAATCCATTGGGATGAGCCCTTATGAGCTGGTGTATGGCATGGAGGCCAAATTTCCATCTTCCTTGGGCATTCCTATCATCAAGCTGTTACAAGAGATCCAAGCTGAACCAAATGATATTCAACGAAGAATAAACCAGACTATTCATCTTCAGCAAACAAGAGAACAGGTCTATAACAGAGCTCAAATTTTGCAAGAGAAGCTCAAAAAGATGTTTGATAAGAGAGCTAAGGCTGAATATTTCTGTGGTGGCAACAAAGTTCTAAGGTGGGACTCACGAAGAGAAGACAAGGGCAAACATGCAAAATTTGATTTTTTATGGAAAGGTCCATTCGTTATCAGCGTTGTGCAGGGCAATAACACATATTTCCTCAAATCCGTAGAGGACGGCATAACTGAAGAAGGCCCTGTCAATGGCTGAATGCTAAAGCATTATTATGATCCCTGTTGTTGAACACAACGCAGCTGTATTATATTTGTACATAAATACTTGTATTTTTAGCACTTTGTTTCTTTAGCAGGTCGAATAATGGAACAGTGCAGCAAATTTTTTTAAAGGCAGAACCAAAGAAAGTCCTCCATTCAGATCTTTGTCATTGCATTAATCTCAGCAAAAGAGCAGACAATTTTTCAGTCAATAGTATTAAAAGAAAGGAGGATTTTCAGTTTACATCAGCACCCTTTTTCAAGACAGAATCAAGGGAAGTGCTCCAGTTTTGTTCCCCTATGTTGTGTTTATTTCAAAGGCAGGTTCTTAGGCAGAGGTGCATGTAATAATGGAGCACGCAGAAGAAAGTAGGCAGTGTTGCTATTGTATAAAAATTCAGGTTATGAGAATGTTGTGTTTAGGTTTCAAATTTTCAAATCATTTGACAGCCAGCACAAGGGAAGTTTCAGTCTACAGCAACAATAGAAGATCAAGGCAGTCTGACTTGCCATTCTTGGATTTTCACGAGGAAAAGCCATCCCCAAGTGGAGCCACTGTTAGCCTCCTGTTGCAACAGGTGTTCATCTTTCATGATTGACAGTTGAAAGTGCCAAATATGTCATACTTTGCATGTTGCAATGCTCCATATTTCCAAAAGAGGCCAAAGAAGAGGCCATGAAAGTGTGCAAGTCTAAATTCCAATGTTGTATTCCAATTTTGATGAGTTATTCCTTTTTGAATAATTTTCTGTTAAGGGAAGGCAAAACAGCTTAATCTTGGCTTCCCTAGGTTTCAATTTCTTGTTCTAGAATGTAGAGAATGAAAATCTGTCCAAACAGTTTAATCTTGGCAGATTTGTAGATAGGTAGAGAAACAAAGGAGCCCAACTGCTTAATCTGGGCCCTTGGAAGAAATATGTGTAGATTTAGATAGGAGGACAACAAAAAGAAAAAAGGATTATCACGGTCTGCAAGTCCAAGTGCACCCATGCAAAAAGAAGAAAAAATGTTAGGTAAGTAGGCTGGGTAAGTAGTTTTGTGGTTGCAGAATCAAGCTAGGTGATCCATTTCATGCTTTTTAATGCTATAACTATTCGGATCACAGGTATAAGGCAATTCCCCTTTGGAAGAGCTCAAGCGAGGCATGTCTAATTCCCCTTTCTTCTAAATCCCCAAATCACTCACTAACATCCCCTTGAGGACCTTGGGATCTGCCCAACCAGTCCTGTTATTACTTCATTTTTGTAAAATGCCAACTCAAGCTTTGACTTTCTTCAGTGAAAAGAAGCCACATTTCTGGTGTAAAATCATGTCTCCACAGTCCATTCACTTCCTATGTCTAAGTTTCAGCTCATAAACTTAGCCTCTCCCCTACACTTCACCTCACAAAATTCATACTAGCTCCTAACTCTACTATCTAGCTCCCTAGATCATCTCCTTATCCCCTATTACACAAAAAACTATATAAAAACCCCAAAAATATTATATATTCCCCCCTATAGCACTATAGCTATGTACATACAGTTCTGGGATATAATAGTCCACCTGGGACTATTATGAACCCATCCGTGTCATAACTCTGGGATTGGTCTAAACCTCTGGTTAGGCCAATAACCTATATCCACCCCTTTACCCATAAAACCTCATATTCCTACCCCTCCACAGTCATTTTCCCAAAGTTAATGTTTAAATGTTTTATTAAACATTAAATTATCGTTTCCCCCGCTTAAAACTAACCCATAAAACCCACATTTCCAAAGTTTTTGGACCCCCCCCCCCCCCCCCCGTGTCGCGCATTTTTGATTAAATAAAACGGGCGGGTCCCATCCCTAACCTCCTGCTACCTCACCTACCCCGCCAGCTGTCCGATGGTCGGTGCCCGAGATCAACGGTGGGCGGGTGTTTTCAT
Source organism: Pinus tabuliformis (assembly GCA_031772625.1). Taxonomy (NCBI): domain Eukaryota; kingdom Viridiplantae; phylum Streptophyta; class Pinopsida; order Pinales; family Pinaceae; genus Pinus; species Pinus tabuliformis. The sequence goes on from CM062820.1 coordinate 1,374,800,787, forward strand.
ACGCCGATCCGCCGGAGGTTAACGTCCGGGGGATGGGCGGTTTCCCCGTCGTACCCCCGCCACGTGTCAGCCTCCCGGTGTGTTCGGAGGCCCCTCCCCCAATACCGCCTGTGCCGAAAGGTGGTGCGGGGAAAACCGGATACCGCCTTCCGCCCTCCTACGTCAGCACCACGTCATCATGACATCATCATCCTACGTCGGCCTCCTGCCACCGTGTCCTTGCCATGTCATTGCCACGTCGCTACCATCGTACTACCATGTCATCACCCCTACCGTATCGCCACGTCACCTATCCGTACTGCTGATGTCACCTTGCCATGTCATTGTCGTACTGGGACCCACCGCTGACGTCATCATAAAAAAAGGCGCAAAGCGTGAAATCTGCAGCAAGGGATGCCCGAAATGAAAAACCGAGGCAGTTTTTGATGCGCGATTAGCGCTTAGCGCTAATCGCGCATCGCTAAAGGAAATAGGACAAAATGGAAGCCCTCTCATGGCGCGGCTACCAGCAGGGCCCGAAATTCGTAAATTCACGGGAATTTCTTCACATAGGTTCCGAAAAGGGGCAAAGACAGTTCTAAAGGCAAACAAAGGACCGAGCAGCAGCCATAAAATGTCGATGGGACAGTTTAAAGCAGTCAGAAGACAACAAGGAGCCTAGGTTCAGTGAAAGTGTATCAGAGGAAGCGGTGAAGATTATCAGTTAGTATTTTTGGTGGAAATCTGTATTTCCAAAGCAGGCAGACATTGAAGGCCCCCAAGCAAAGTCAAAGAAAGTGGTGAAGCTATTTCAAAACTCTCAAATCTCAGTTAATGCACCTCAAAACCACTCAAGAGCAGGGGATCAAAACCCAAAGCACAATTATGACTAAATGATCAGCACAGAGCCATAAAGACAACACATTAACTCTTTTTGATACAGCTACCCCCAGCGGAGCTCGAAGATATTTTCTTGCATTTATTTCAGGCATATGTTAGGTTAAAGACACTTATTACATCGGATCTATCTCAGATTTGATTCTTGTAGATATTTTGCTTATAAAACCACCCTAATTTACTGTTTAGAGGGTTGGTTGGTTGATTTGCTCCACTAGAGACTCGCTCTGTATACTTGATGTTTTCATTAATCAAAGACTGCTGAAAAGCTTGGAGGATGGACTGTCTGCTGTGTTATTAATGTTTTAAAGAATGAATATGGAATTCTTGTGCTGCAACACGACTCAATAAGTGATTTCTACCTCTGTTTTCCATTGATATATGCTCATATCATACATATGTCGCCATCTAAATCACAGATAAAAAGATTAGTTTAGAACTTGCTTGATTGCACTCTATGCTCAATTTCTGTTGTTTCTTTATGTTTTCCTCTGAATTAGTAATGAATATGAATTCCCTTTGGCTCATATTTCTACTAATTCACCCATGTTTGACAGTTATCTAGGGATTCTTTACTGCTCCTAGATAGAGCTCGTTCACCTTCCCTCTGCTAAGCTAAATAAGAGATTATTAATTGCCTCTCATTCCTTAGCCTTCAATCCATCTCCATTTAGCTTGAAATTTGTTTCATGTGTATCTATCTTGCTCCATATTCCTCTTGTGACCAAGAAAACGCACCAGCAGTCCTACTCCATGACTCCACGCCCAATGGTTTGAACTTATCATACTAGGCATTACCTCTCTACTTGAAAGCTTCATCCTTCCCACCAAAAACTCAAACAAAACCCCTTGAACTCAATAACTAGCCTAAAATCATCATCAACAAAGCTAAATCATAAAGAGAGAGCCCTCTCTGATTGCGGGTAGGCTAGGACCTGCAGTCCAAAGATTGGTTTGTGGTTACCTCAGTCGTATTCCCTTGGGATTCAAAGGGAACAACCTGAGTGATAACATACTGCCTCCGTGTGGACTACCCCACTAGAAGTTGCACATGTCATGTTGTGTTGTGTGTCTCTAACAGGGTTGGGACTATTCCCTTTCGTCTTGAGACTCACTTTCACCCTTCCCCTCTGCAGTGAAATAACTTTGACACAAACGACACTAATCACTCACCAGGCACACAAAACTCATTGTTTGAAGACAAAGTTAACCACTTTCAAGTGCTTACTAGCAAGAGCTAAGGCAAATCTTTAAGATAATGGCAATCGGGCCATTGTACCGGATGGGACTCCTACATAAAACATTGTGAGGTCTAGCTGGGACTTCATATCGGGGAGATCCCCTGAATGTTGGTAGTTCCAACACCGTCAACAAAACCCTTGTTTCATAGACAGTTAATTTCACAAAAATAACAAATGGTTGGGATAGGACTAATCGTGGCAACCAGATATGAAACATTATTGTTACCACCAACAAACCAGATTCATGATTTTCTTGAAGGATATCTAAAACATCTGCCTAAGCACAACTCAGAAACATGACTAAATGCAAAAGATTATTTATCTGCATTTTTCGATTTTGTAGATAATATGATTATAGAACATGAAGATGTTTATATTAGGTTGTTTGTTCAATAATTAGAAGGAAATTTTAGGAGTTGTTTTAGATAATTAAAACCAAATTATATTCATACATGAGCATAGTTAACCAATATTTTCATAAATCTGTGGGGAATAAAGAAGGATCTTGTTTATTTTTTAACTGACTTTGAGGACCTTAAAAGAAATCCTAATGAACCTGTGTCATATTTCATCAAGAGATTTAATATAATTTACAACAAGATTCCAACAGATTACAAACCTCCATTCATTGTAGGACAAGCTAGATTTTTTAAGGCATTTGATGATGATTTTTCTTTAATGTTGAGGGAAAGAAAATATAAAACTTTGGCAGACATGAAAACTGATGCAATTGAGGTTGAGGCTAATAGAGCAACATCAAGTAAATTGAGAGCAAAGGCAGAGAAAGTAGAAAGAAAATTGAAGGCAAGAAAAAAAACTGGTTCATCTTCAAAAATTAAGGAAGAGGAACATAAAATTGATGAAATCACTTCAATGTTGAGAAACCTATCTAATAGAATTTCAAGGATGGAAATGCAACCTATAAAAGTGCAAAAAATGTGAATAGAACACCAAGAATCTACAGAAGATGTTTTCAGCCACAAATGTTACAGAGGGAAAGATAAAATACTTACCAATAGATTCAGCCTCCATTGATGATAGATGATCAGGATGTAGAAGCAATAACACATGCTGTAGATGAGAAAAATTATTTTGGATATCATCATCTTAAAAATGCTATCGTTCCTATGAATCAAGATCAGCATGTACCTTAGAGTATAGAATCTTCTGAAGTTTTTAAATACCAATCATTTTCTTAATTTCTAATTATTGAGCTGAATGAAAGATATGATCTTAGACCAAGACAAGGTCTAGGTAGACCTATAAATAAAGTTACCTTTGATTTATCACCAAAAAATACTTTTGAAACTTTATCTTCATCACCTCAAAGTCAAGCACCAGATCAATCAACAACAGAAAAAAATTGTTTCTCCTACTTTTAATGTAGAAAAGGAACTAGAATAGTCAAAATTTCAATTCCTTTATTAAAACTCAATAAAAAATATGGTTATAAGCAATAGGAATATAAATGGTATTAGTCTTCAAGTGTGGATGTTGGAGGAGATGTAATTTAGCATGCAAGATGAAAAAATTGTTGTCATTTTTCGGCCAAGTCTGGATGTTCAAGATGAAAATATTCCTCCTTTCTATTTGACTCTAAATATTCATGGATTTCTCCTTTATAATTGCATGTTAGATTATGAGGCATCCCATACTTTTATTCCAAAAATTATTATGGATCAACTTCAATGAAAGTGTCAAGGACCTACCATGATTTATATACATTTGATTCAAAAAGGGTACATTGTTTGGGGCTAATCAAATACCTAGTAGTAATTTTAACACAAATTCTATAAAAAGTGTGGTAATGGATATAGTGGTTACAGATATCCCTCCCAAATTCAGTATGTTGTTATCAAGATCCCGATGTGCTAAACTTGGAGGAAGTTTACAAATGGATATGTCATATGCTATTGTTCCAGTCTATGGAGGAGAATTATAAACACTGTGTGTAATGTTATCCAAGTTGTAAATCACCCTATCTATGTTGTGGACCAAGATTTAGGGTGTTTCATTTTAGCTGTAAATGATGAGTGCAATGTACAAAACAAAATTGAAGATATTGTAAATATTCCTCAGTCTTCAGAAAATGATATTTGGAAGATGTATTTTGATGGAGCCTCTTCCAGAGATGGATCTGGAGTTGGAGTTGTTTTAATTTCACCTAAAAAGAAAATCATCACTCAATCTTTTAAACTATATTTTGAGGTCACTAACAATGTGACAAAATATGAAACTTTAATTTTAGTATTGGAGCTGGCCAAGAAAATGAAGGTTCAAGGATTGTTAGTGTTTGGTGATTCAAAATTAGTGGTGAAACGAGGTAGAAATCTTTGTCAGGAAAAACATCCTAGACTAAAAGCTCATGAAAATGAGACATGGGATTGTATAGTGAATTATTTCCAATCTTTTAACATTGAAGCTATATCAAGTGAGGATAACATGCAAGCAAATTCTTTGGCAATTTCTGCAAGTACCTTTAAAGTCCCATATAGATTTCAATTGCAATACTAGATTGAAGTTAGGTACAAAGCTTTTATCCCTGGTAATCTGAAACATTAGCAAGTATTTGAAGATGATGAGCAATTGAAAAAAATTATGCAAACTATTGAAGAATTTTATTTCCTGCATATTGATCAAGAGAATAATAAAACAATCAAAAAGTATTTTTGGTTCAGAAATAAACTTCAAGCAAAAAATATTTGACCATGATATTATTCAGCTATCCAACAATCACATTCCTAAAGGACTAGTTCCCCTTAAGAGATTATTTGACCAGAATGATGTTATAAAATCTCCAGGGATAAATTCACAACTAGATGATGTACAAGACTGTAATATTGGTACAACAGAAGAAATTAGAAACATCAAGCTTTCAACAACACTACCATAGGATATTAGAGACAAATATGTCTAGTTGTTCAAAGAATATAAAGATGTTTTTGCATGGAGATATGAAGATTTAAAGACTTACGATACATCTATTATTGAACACAAGATTCCTTTAAAACCAGGGGCTAAACCATTTCAGCAGAAATTGAGGAGGATAAATCCAATCTTGCTGCCAATAATTGAAAAGGAAGTAAGGAAATTTCTAGATGCAAAAATCATAGTTCCTTTAAGATATTATGACTGGATAGCTAATCTGATCCCTATCAAGAAAAAGAATGGAGAAATCAGACTGTGTGTTGACTTCAAGAATCTTAACAAATTATCATTAAAGGATAATTATCCACTGCCAAAGATGGACCATATGCTTCAAAGGGTAACAGGGTCAAATAAAATTTCAATGTTAGACGGTTTATCATGTTATAACTAGATATTTGTTGGTAAAGAAGACATGAAAAATACAACTTTTACCACACCATGGGGTACATTCATGTATGCTAAGATGCCTTTTGGCCTAATAAATGCAAGGGAAACCTTTCAAAGGGCCATGGACTTAGCATTTGTTGGAAAAGTAAACAAGTTTATAGTGATTTACCTTGATGATTTAACTGTCTTTTCAGAATTTGATGCAAAGCATATCAAACATTTGAAGAAAGTTTTTGAGAGATGCAGGAAATTTGGAATTTACTCTTAATCCCAAGAAATCAATATTTTCCTTGAAAGAAGGAAAATTGTTGGGAATATCATTTTAAAGGAAGGAGTTACAATAAATCATAAAAGAGTATCAACTATTCAGTTAATTAGTTTTCCAAGAACGAAAAAAGATATTCGAGCATTTTTAGGGAAAATCAATTTCTTGAGAAGGTTTATACCTAACTATGCAAAGATTGTAAAGGATATCATTGATATTCTTAAGAAGAATCATGAGGTTAAATGAAATGCACAAGCTAGATTTTCCTTTTCACAAATCAAAAAGGCACTTACAGAAGCACCAATATTGGCCAGTCCATATTATTAGAAGCCTTTCAGTGTTTTCTTTTTTGCATCAAACAGTACAATAGCAACAGTTTTATTACAGAAAAATGAAGATCATTACAAGTAACCAATTGATTTGTTTAGCAAAGTTATGAGGGATGCAGAATTGAAGTATGATATAATTGAAAAACATGCTTATTCTTTAGTTCAAGCCTTAAAAGCTTTTAGAATTTATGTGTTGCATTCTCCAATAATAGCTTTTGTACCAAATAATGCAGTAAAAAAAATGTTGACTTGACCTGATACAAATGGAAAAAGAGGGATATGGGTAGCCAAAATCTTGGGTTTTGATTTGGATACCAAACCAACAAAACTAGTAAAAGGACAATGATTGGCCAAGTTGTTAGCAGAATCATATTGTAAAGTTTTGGGCATAAATTCAATTATGCAGATTTCAGGTGTACCAGAGGAGAAGAACCCACAAGAACCTTCTTCTAGTTCGGTACCTCTACATATTGATGAGAAGTTTTATTATTAGACCGATATAAGGATATTGTACATTTTCTACGAGATTCTGAATATCCTCTTGAGTTCACTAGAAACCAATGCAAGTCTCTTAAGCTTAAATCATTGAACTATTGTATACTTAATTCAAATCTGTATTGGAAAGATCCATTGAATATATTTTTATTATGTTTGACTGAAAGTAAAACTATAACTGCCTCCTCCCACATTTAACCACTTTCACCTATTTTCTCGAGGTAAAATGCGTTGAGGGTCACTATGATAAGATTCAACCTCCTATATGACCTTAAGGAAATGGAATCCTATATGACCTTAAGGAAATGGAATCGACAACTTAAGACCATACTTACTACTTCCCTCATGTGCTAAAGGAACCCCAGGAGCAACCCGACCCCTCCAAGTGTCCAGCCCTTGAGATAACTCCCTTTTTCACTGATCTAGATCCTCAAGCACTCCCTTGCAAAGGAATGCAAGTGACTGTAACCCTCCAGTCACACTAATATGCCTACATCCATGTGACTATGGACTTTTCTACTCAGTTCTATGTTAGTGACCCTGAATTCTGAGCCACTTTTTCAGGGCCAGGACTTAGGCCTCTACCCAAAACTCAGTGAAACTTCGAAAGATGACAAATGACATAGAAACAAAGCTCACAAACCAAAACATGAACCAGGACTTGACCTGAAGCCTTCCAACTGGGATTGACATTCTATCAAACACATGGTGAACATGCAACCTACAGGTCATAAATTCAAATCTGAGCGTAATGATCTAAAAACTTATCCGAGGGTAAACAAGAAGGGACAATGCCTTCTCATAATAGTTGTCATAACACCAATTAGTTATTGCATTCATTATCTAGGAATTCATTAATAGAAATGTGTTAAGATCCATACTTAGATTTGTCAATTAACCATACTTATAACAAGCATATAACCATATAAATAACAATGAGAGAACAACCATTAAAGCCACATAATAACAAGTACATTTACTCATCAAAAGCAAGAGGAACTTATCTCTTATTAACCATATGTAAAATCCAACCAAGTCAAGGACTTCCACATACCACCTGACCATCGATTGGGCTAAAACAAATCTTTCTTTCAGTCAATCACCCCCTTGTTGTATTCCAAGCATGAATTTGGGATCTCATGGGATAAAACCATCCATAAACAACCAAGGGAATCCATAGGTTAACCCACCTCCACCCTCACCATATTGTGATCTCACCTAAACCGGTCCCGAGATCACAAAACCAAATCGAGCTTGGATGCCTCGAAATTCCTTCATCATCCCTTGAGGAATTTCCCTATCTCCACCCACTTATTGAGGGATTTCTGGAGAAAACCATCAAAACCCCCAACCCTTGGGATTTTCCTAAGACCACCTCACTCGGATCCAATACCTTCCAGCAATACATAGTTCAACTGAGAAAGAATCCCATCACACCATGGCTATCTAGAAATGGAAAGGTAAGACTAAAACCATTGTCAAAACATAGCAACATCCATGCCACTGACAACAAAGAAACCGAAATACACATGTGCATAACAATTAAACTTTGAAATGAGAACTATAAACTCGAAACATGAACTTTGGCCAAAAAACCCCGTAAAAACATCAAAAACAGTGCTAAAACCGAAAAGTGTTGATGCTGAAATAACACCTTTTTTTTTCTAGGGTAAATTTTTATCATGTTTTAAAAATGGTGGTGAAAACCAATTTTTTGTGCAAAAATTGTCCAAAAAGCACCCTCAAAACAAAAAGTGTTGATGTTCAAATAACACTTTGCAAAAAACACCCTCAAAACAAAAAGTGTTGATGTTCGAATAACATTTTTTTCCAATGGAAAATTTTGTGCAAAAAAAGCCTCAAAACGAAAAGTGTTGATGCTGGAATAACATTTTTTTTTAGCGCAAATTTTTCAACATTTCGAAATAATAGCGTAAAAGATTTTATCATGACTCCGAAAACCATTAAAATTTCAAAAGAATAATGAAAACATTAAAAAAAAATTAAACAATGAAAAAACACAAAACAAAAAAAAATTAAAAAAAAAAATAATAAAACGTAAATTAAAATATATATTAAAAACAAAACATAAAATAAAAAAAAAAAAAAACAAAACAAAACAAAACAAAAAAATATATTAAAAAAGACAACAAAAAAAATTAAATTAACAAAAAAAATAAATCAATCATGAAACTGTTAAAAAAAAAAAAACAAAAAACAAAATTAACCTATAAAATATAAGAATTAAAAAACTAAAATATATATATATATATATATATAAACAAATAAATAGTAAGAAAAACTTATTTAATAAATAAATAAATAAAATAAAATAAAATTATCTTGTAAGCCATAAAAAAAAAATTGGAAAAAAAACCAAAAAGAAACAAAAAAGAAAAGAAATAGAAAAAGATTTAAAAGAAACTATAAAATTAAGTTAGTTAAAAAGAAAAAATTTAAAAATACATTCACAAAAAACTAGAACAAACTAGAGTTAAAAAAAACAAAAAACAAAAAAAAAAAACAACAACAACAACTACTAAAATTAAGATTAAAAAACATTTTAAAAATAATTTTAAAAAACAAAAATATACTCAAATTAAAAAACAAAAAAAAAAACCAAAAACCAAGTAAAAAGTAAAAAATATATATGTATTTTCAAAAAAAAAACATTTAAATTTAAAACAATATATATATATATATATATATATATATATATATATATATATATATATATATATAAAAATAAATAAACACATTTAAAAAAATTATTTAAAAAAAAGAAACAATTTCAAAACCATTTTAAAAACAAATATTTTTTATTTAAAACACAATAAAAAGTTTATTAACCATTTTTTATTAAATAAACTTTTAAATTTCCTTTTAAATAATTTTTTCTTATTTCAAAAAAAAAAAAAATGGACTCTCCCGGCTGCCCATGGTGGCGCGGCCCTGGGCAGAGAAGGCTACATGCAGCCCCTCCGCCCACGACCGTGCCACCACAGAAGGTCGGGCTGCGACAAGGCGATTCCATGCAGCCCCTCCTCTGCCCATGGCCACGCCACCACAGGTGGTCAAGGGCGAATCAATTTTTTTTAATTAAAAAAAAATTCTCTAAAAAAATTTAAATTAATTAAAGTTTAAAATTTTAATTTGTTTAAAATTAAATTGTTTAAAATTTTTTAAAACTAATTTCTTTAAAAAAAAATTAGAGTTTATTTATAAAAAAAATTAAAAAAAATGCTTATAAATTAATTAAAGTTTAATTTTTCTTTATTTTAAAATAATAATAAAAAGGTCCTATTTAAAAAAATAAAAATAAAATGTTTGTTATTGAAAAAATATAAAAAAATATGGGAATATTTTTTTTTTTTTTTTTTAAATAGAAAACATTTAATTATTAAAAAGGTTAAATGTTTATTTTTTTCCCATCAAACATATACATGTTTTTTTTTTTTAATTTCAATTTTTTTTAAATAAAAAAATATAGGGTTTAAGAAAAAATTTAAAAGTTATTTTTTTTAATGTTTTTAATCTTAATTTTAGTATTTTTATTATTATTATTAATTTTCTATTTTTTTTTAAATCTAGTTTGTTTTTAATTTATTTTTTTCTAGTTTTTGTTAATGTTTTTTTTTAATTTTTCTATTTTTTACTTAATTTTATAGTTTTTTTAAATTTTGTTTTTCTTTTCCAAATTCTTTTATGGTTTATGAGATAATTTTTATTTTTATTTTTACATTTTTTATGTTTTTTTGTCTTTTTTTTATATATATTTTTATATTTTTTTAAGTAATCAAAATTTAAAAAAACAAAAATAAAACAACTTGAAAATTCGTTAAGTAATCATGATTTCAAAACAAATTGGACATAATAAATTTTAAGTGTGAAAAATAAACCCTCTAAAAAAAAGGTATGGTGCATCAACACGTTTCAAAATCATACATTTGGAATCACTAATATTTAAAAACAAATTTTTATATTTGATACATAAGAAAATTTAAAGTGTCAAAAATATGCTTTGAAAAAAAAGAAGTGTATTCTGCATCACCACTTTTTAAAATCGGGTCACTTTTTTGCTACCTCTATGAAACGGGTAATTGTATCGGTTATTTAAAATGCCAAAAACTATGCTCTAAAAAAATATGTGTGTACTGCATCACCCCTTTTCAAAATCGGGTCACTGTTTTGCTATCTCTACGAAACGGGTAACAGTATCAGTTCTCGTTTCAAAGTTTACGTTGTTATTTGCCATGCATGCCAAAACCAACTAGAAAATCATATGTGTCATATGTTACCTGCAAGTATTCCTACTAAAGTTGCCTGATCCAACTTTTCCTTGCTTGATCCTTGCTTTCCTTTGCTTTCCTTGTCCTTCATTCACCTTCTTTCTTTCCTTCTCCTCTTGGTTCTCTTCTTCTCTCTGAGATCAACTCCAAAACTTAACTGATAAATGACTACCAACTGATGCTTTGATGCCTTTTTATTATTGATGCCTCTAATTTCTTCATTTTTCCTCTATTTTCCTTCAATTTTTTCCTCCTCACATGCAACATGTGACCTTTCACCTCCCTTTTTTGCTAATTCCCATTATTTTCATAAATAAAATTCCAATTAATGTCTCTTTTCCTTTTCAAAGGATTTTCGATTTCATTTTCCAATTTCCCCTTAGCCATAATAAACAAAATGAACACCCAGTAGGATGTTTTTCCCAACATTCAGCTTGGAATAAGTGTCCTATGACCTTGGTCTTATTTTTCCTTTATTAACATTATTACATGAACTTTTAACCCGGGTTGTTATGGACCCTCCCCCTTAGGGGAACACCGTCCTCAGTGTTCTATGACAGTTGCAACCAGCAAAACCGATGAAAACCAAAACATACTACTTATGGAGCTTTATAACCTAGCTCATTGTAGTATTTACAATGATCAACCTGCTCAAAAGAAAAGCCATCATGACAAACATAACAACCATACCACCTATTGGAGCTTTATAACACAACTCATTGTGGTATTTACAATAAAAACCATACATAAATATGTACATAAACCAAAACTGCTTTGCTTCAACTAGAAAACAATGAAGGATACATAGCTCGCATCTGATTATCCATCTAACATATATCTTCATTGGACCCAAAGTGCTTCCACCGCACTTTACCAGAGCATGAGTTGTTTCCGCTGCAATATGCACTGATGTTCCTGCTGGAATTCTCCTTCTGGCTCCACCTGTAATATAGACCAATTAATAACATGATCAACATATTTTACATATCTTTTAATCAATGAAACATGGAAAACATCATGGACATTCACTGTCGGAGGCAGTGCAAGTCTTTACGCCACTGGTCCAATCCTCTCAAGGATCTCAAAAGGCTCACAATATCGTGTTGCCAACTTGGCACATGATCCAATCCTCAAGGAACTCTTCTTGGGCTTGATCCAAAAATACACATGCTTCCCAACCTGAAACTCCTTAAATTCTTTGTGATGGTATGCGTAACTTTTTTTTCTTGTCCTGTGCTTCCTTTAGATTCTTATTTATAACCTGCATTTGTTGTTCCATGTCTACCAATATGTCTGGTCCTATCAATACCCTGTTCACTGGATCACTCTAACTGATGGGAGTATTAAAACTCTACCCATACAGTGCCTCTAACGAACTCATCCTCAGTGACTCCTAGAAACCGTTGTTGTAAGCAAACTCAAACAATGGAAGGTAATCCTCCAATCTCCTATGTTGATGCATCACGTACATCCTCAGCATATCCTCTAGAATCTTGTTAACCCTCTTTATCTGTCTATATGTCTACAAATGATAAGTTGTATTGAAGGCCAATATGTTGGTGGCGCTTGACCCACCAACATGTCAGGGGATCTCCCCGATACGAAGTCCCAACTAGACCTCTGACCGTTTGGTGTAGGAGTCCCAGCAGTGGGTCGTATGGTATCGCCTTGACCGCGATTGCGTGCAAAGGTAACTAGGATGTCCTTATTGGTAGAAAGGGTGTGACCAACGCAACAAGCCAAGGAAGGTGCATGAAGGGTTCTAACACAAGAAAGGGGAATGAGTGCACCCCTTAAAAACTTGCGGAAACATTCAGCTTGAAAGGGAACACACAAGAAAAGATACATCACAAGCTAGAAGGCAGGGAAACCAATGATCCAAAGTGATGGTTAAACCAACGACACAACTCAGTAAGATTTATACATACATATATAGAAAGAGTCCATACATACATGAGTAAACAAACATATAGATATATCATTAGAGTAACGAAGAGAGTTGAAATACAATAACATCATATGCATGAAATGTGTTGGCTCTGTTATATTAAGAAAGTGAAATTTCCAATCATACATACAACCATGTCCAACTACTAGTCCTGACAATGGAATGTTACAGTCACTGCCGCCTGCTCCTCCAAAGAGATATACTAGCTCTGCACAGTGGAGAAGCCAAGGCTCGTTACAATACACTCCAAGCTTTCTCTAAGATACATATATAGGAAACTTGGCTCCCAAAAGCCCTTACACAGAGTTATGAGGTTCTATAAATAGCAAAGGGTGGGGTGACCCTTGACATTTCCCTTTGTGACTCTTCACCTACCTTCATGACTCTTCAACTACTACATGATTATTACATTCTACTATCGACACGTGTTCTTTCATTTTTACAATATGTTACATTACAACCTGCACATGTACCCATGTGAGACAAAATAGGCTTGAGTAAGTCATGCAAGACATCACTAAGACTTGGACAGTTGTGGGAAGACCAACTCTTCGACATCCTCGCGATGATCGACGGTGGCAAATCGATGCCAAGCTTGGTAGTTTGTGATGGTGTCTATGTACTCTGTGGTGACATCCTTTTGGAAGTGAACTCTTGCCTCTGTTGCATCTGAGTACACTGATTTGGCTCCTCTATCCAACTCGTCTGATAACATGCACATCATAGTCTTGAGTGCAGCCGAACCAGCAACACACTGATGCATAGTGTCTGCGTTGATCTCCAATTCTGTGCTAGTGGCTATGCGCATCAACTCATCAAAGTACATGTCCAACTCCAATCGGACTTGGTTCTTTGTCTTTGCCTCGGTGAGTGTGCCAATGGACGGGATCACATGTGTGCGCATAATGACATTCATGTTGCTGAACACCCGTGCGTGCGATCGACAACACTGCTCACCATGTCTGCTCTATGTCAGCTGCTGGGATGGGTCTATAACCTGTATGGGCACAGTTTCATCAATTTGTGCATGTTGCACCTAATGTTGTACTTGTTCCTACTCGCTTCCTCCTCTCCTCTGCACAGCTCTTATTCTTCCATGACTTGCCACTTCAAATCCTACAACTCTTTCTTTGTGTCTTCCATCCTCTGTTTCTTTCTTTTCCTTTACACGATCCTCTTATCATGTTGTCGCCTCTTAGCCTCAATCTCCAAAGCTGCTTTCATCACAAGTGGGTTTGCTTTGAACTTGCAACTTTTCTCTACCTCTGCGCTGTCAACAACCTTCCTCCTACCTTGGTCCTGTGCAGGTCTACTTCCCTTTGTTGTTGTTGATGGTGTTTCTCTCTGTGATCTTGATATCCTTGTCTATGAACAACTTGGTGTCTTCATAGATATGCAAGCTCATAGACACTCGCTCAACTGCATCTCTAGTTTCACTCTCAACAGTGTCCTTTGACCCTGCTCTCTTTGAGGCCATTGTACCTGTACTGTTGAGAGGCAGAAAAACGCCTATGATACTTGGATACATAGAAACATTGGTGGCAAGCAATCTATCAGTTGAAAACCAAAACAAATTTGAGGACTGACATGCAACATACCTGTGTGACTGACTATGAAGATTGCGCACTTTTCACTAGGAGGCTAGGAGAATGACTGTCAAAACTATGCAAGGCACAGTCTGGTTGTCAGGAGGTTGGCTGACTGTTAGAACTGCGTAATGCACAATCCAGCCTGGCCTACTGAGAAATGAAACCGTGAAATGCATAGTTTTAGTCAACAATGACCAGCAAACCAACAAACTGCATTGAGCAATTTTTGGGGCCAGCAAGGCACTACCTCCCAAAATTGTGCGATGCAAGCCTGGAGGCCAATGTTGGGCCATATTTGCACAGATTTTGGAAGGAAGTCAAAGCATTCACTTCCAGAAATGCACATTTGCTAGCCGAGCAAGGCAAGGTCTAGGCCAAGGCAGCCCAGACCCGCTGACGGGCCATGGAAACATGAGAAGTCTGAATGCATGGCAAAGCTGAGTGAAAACTAGAGTGATTGATCATGCATGAAAACAGTGAGTGTAGGATTCAGAAAACGAGAAAACAAGCATGTGTGTGAAGCAAGTCAACGCAAGGCGACCATGAGTGCAGAAACAGTGTCACGCATGCGACAGCAGTGAGATGCAATGAAAAACTAAAATAGTTCTTCTACAAGCTAACATGCATCAAAACAACAACAAGCATTCATCAAAACCAAGCAGACAACACTTACACAAAGTGAAATGAAAAAAGTGACAAAAACACAACAAAAGATATGTAAAGCAGACCTACCCTGAAAAATTTGAGTTGAGTGTGTCGAAGACTCCTGGATGCGATGTGGGATGTCAGAGCTGCAAGATCAATGTGAGGAATGAGCTCTGCAGCGTCTGGCAAATGAGTTTTGATTAGATCGAGGTTATGACGTGCATGCCACAAACCTGAGAAAAAGCAACACTTAGCGGGAGGTTTCTAAAATGATATTTGCATGTAACCTCCAGCTACAAAAATAGATCCCTAAAATCTAGGATTCTTTTGCTTTTTTTTCTTTTTCGGGAAAAGCAGGCCATGCATGCAAATCAGGATTGCTCAGTCCTAGAGGGAACCGATCAACCTGACAGCACATGCAACAGTCTGCAAGCCTGGGGATGAAATTTGCTCAACTTCTGGGCTAAGAAAGACTGGGTGTCCCTCATGCATTACGCAATTTCTGGGGCCATCACATCATTGCCTCCCAGAATTGCGCAATTTCTTAGCTGAACAAATACTGGTTGTCCCTCATGCATTGTGCAATTTTTGGGGCCAATAAGTCATTGCCTCCCAGAATTGCGCAATCTCTGAGCTGAAGCCCAGTGTTGAGCTGGATTGTGCAATTTCTGGAGGGAGGGTTGCCTGACTAGATTGCATATTTCTGGAGCCTAGCAGGAAACCCAATAGGATTGTGCAATTTCTGGAGGGAAGGTTGGTTCCCCTCCAAAATTGCGTAATTTTCAGGGGGAACATCTCAGCCAAAAAATTGTCTAAGTACGGAATGACAACCTGTGGGTGGGAGGCAAATAAGTTGACATGCACAAGGTGGCATGCCACTGAAGCTCAGTTGAAGCCTATGTACTTGAAAATGCAAGACATGCTGCTAAGGATGGTTGGTAGGGAGGCTCCAAAACAAAGCTAAGGAAAAATTTTGGAGGGTGGTTGTAGCCGCTGCAACACTTGGCGACACACTGGTAGAACTCTAGCTCTCTGAATGGACCTTGTTTCATGAAAAGCAAGTCTAACTCCTCCAGAAATATTGTTCAATGCTCAAATCATCAAGATTCCCACACTAGATTTATTAAAAGGTGTAGCACCTACCATGCTCTTGGTTGGTCAACACACATTCCAAGCCAAGTCAACACAGTTGTTTCTATTGGGGATGAGGGGTATATTGGTGCACAAGCAATATGAGAGTCAGAGTTTAAGTTTCATTTCTGGTGTTGTTGCACTACCAGCAGGCCTGGACAGTACCCTGGCGGAGTCACGCAGGAACACAAGCATCGCTCCACTACCAGTGAGCCTAGTCACAAACCCGACGAAGTTACTTGCATCACCTCTCTGTGCAGGAAGCCTTTCTCTTCTTTTGCCTTATTCATTTTCATTTTTTCATTTTTTCAAAAATTGTGCATAGCACTTATTCATTTCAGAGGTGGGAGAGGGATCTCAACTTATTAAGAGTAGAAGAGGTTGTTCCTTCAGATAAGTATTTTGTATAAATCTCTGACATACTTGTTAAGGTTTTCCACCTCACCTTACTCTACTTGACTGAGTTGACAAGGGTTAACCCAAAAACAACCGATTATAGTAGGTGATACTAGTTAGCACACAAGTGTTGTGTTTTCGTCAAGGTTCACTTCGAACATAATGTATTTCCCATTGGTGTATCATGGACTAAAGACAAAAAGTTCTTCATACAGAGATAGGATGACAGATAACCAAGTATTGACAACTGCACAAGTCCTCTTGTACTTTAGGCTCGCTTGTTTCAAGAGTCGCACAGAGTTTCATGCGAAACTAACCTATGAACGCACACAAGAAAACAAACAAACAAACAAAGAGTAGAAGCAAATGCGAAAGCAAGGCAAGTAAGAAAAACAAACAAGCAAGTAAACAAACAACTGTAAAGAAAGAAGCAAACGTGCATACAAGAAAACCATTCATAAAGCAAACACTACTCCTACTCCTAAGCTAACAGTGCATGGGTCTGCTCATGTAAAGTGATACTTTCAATGCAACCATCAGCACATTAGTTGACCCTTGTTGGTGAAGGCATGGTTCACGAACAACACATTCATGCGAACCAACAAATGTGAAATATATAATGATGAAGATAAACACACTCCGAGTTTAAATGCGTCCACAGAAAAGAAATGAGTTAAAGCGCATGACATGCACTCTGTGGACTTACCATGGTGTTGTGCTACAATGTGTGCATATGTTAAGCATATGCATTCTCTTGACTGTGACATGCAAGAAAACCTGAGAAAGGTAGACCACTTACGTTGCGCAAATGTGCTTGTTGCGTAAGATTCCTCCAATGCAAGAGTGATGGGATCATGTGATTCGAGTGGAAGAATTGAAGTCTGGGTGTTTGGTTGATCTTCAATGCGAAGCAGAGAGTGATGAGGAGCTTTGCATGCTTCAACAATTTCCTGATCAGAAGTGAAACCAACCTCAGGACAGCGAGGGCCTCACATAGCCATCAGCTCGGACTAAAGTGCCTTGACTTCCTGTGGGGTTTCGACTTTGTCGACAGGTAGATCATGAGAGACCAGTGTCCTAGACAAATTATCAGTGAGTGAATCAACATCATGATCAAATGAAGAAGTGCAGAGATCACAACAGCCATGATCAGAAAACTTGGGATGTTCATCGGCATCCTCATGATTTGATGAATCATGCGGAGGGGTAGATGAGAAGCAAGGATGTTCACCCTCTATGTTTTTAGAAATGATAGATGATAGATTGGACGGATTTTCAGAGGAAGATGTGTCCTCTCTGCAATGTAACGACAAACTAACATCTGATGTGTCCTATGAATGACCAAAAGTAGAAACATCCAGAAATGAGTTTTCATAGGGTAAATCAACAGTAGCAGAATCACAAGGGATTTCAGGATGGAGTGGATGAGGTGCAGGTGGAAGGGAGTCATCCTTCATCGTTGGTTCTTCTTTATATTCCCGCACACACTCATCATGAATGATAGTGCAAGTTAGATGCACAACACCAACTCCATCAACAACTTGATCCTCGTTGACAACAAGTATAGAGTCTGGAACGGAAGAACACAAGACAGTACAATCCAGAGGATCAATGGAACATGGGGATGGAATTTGAGAGAACAAATCCACGTGACAACCAGCAGGCTTGCAAGCCAAATCTGCACAGATATCAACAACAGGTGGGGTGCGAGGATGTGACATTTCAATAGATGTGTGTGCATGTTGTACCACATCACTCTGCAGTGGTGGAGTTGTTCAATGAGTGAAGGTGAACAGTTACTTGTGACAGAAATTGTGCCTGCCTATGATTGTGCAGCTCCATCACCACAGTATGCTAAGTGAGATTCAAGTGATTTCAAGAATTGCGGATTTTTAGATATGTACAAAAGATGCCCAAATATTCCATCGATAAATTACCAATCAATTTCATATTCGGGAAATCAATATGGAAGATCACGAAAACATGTGTGAAACTATTCAACAAATTCATTGGGTGCTTTTCGTAATTTCATAATTTCTTTGTTGAGTGCCTTACGGTCAAAGTGATTAAAAGCACGGTCTATCTCTACAACCAGATGAGAAAGAGAATGAATAGATTTTTCGGGAAGCATGGCACACCAATGCATTGGGTGCCCTCGAAGCATTTAGGCGAACAACACACAGGTCATGTACTATTCAAAGATTTCATGTCTTCCACAAGAGCCTACAAGGCTTCTTAACCTCCACCATCGTATGTTTTATGTGACAAGTTATCCCAGATCTCTTCCGAGACTTCAAAGTTGTTTCCATAAGACATACACTCCGGAAGAGAAACTCTGTAATTAGTCATGATAGGTATGCGAGATTCAAAATGTATGTGAGGACTTAGTTTGTCTTCTAGTCCTCCTTCTAGTGCAAAAATGTTGATGGTGATGGACCCGGCAACATGTCAGGGGATCTCCCCGGTAAGAAGTCTCGACTAGACCTCAGACCGTTTGGTGTAGGACTCCAAGTAGTGGGTCGTATAGTATCGCCTTGACCGCGGTTGCGCGCATATGTGAGTAGGATGTCTTTGTTGGTAGCAAGGGTGTGACCATCATAGCAAGCCAAGGAAGGTGCATGAAGGGTTCTAACACACGGAAAGGGGAATGAGTGTGCCCCTTTGAAACTTGCAGAAACACACAGCTTGAAAGGGAACACACGAGCAAAGATACATCACAAGCTGGAAGGTAGGGAAACCAACGATCCAAAGTGATGGCTAAACCAACAGCACATCTCAGTAAGATTCATACATACATATATAGAAAGAGTCCATACATACATGTGTAAGAAAATAGATACATATATCATTAGAGTAACCAAGACAACTGAAATACAATAAAAACATATGCATGAAACATGTTGGCTCTGTTATATTAAGAAAGTGAAAGTTCCAATCATACATACAACCATGTCCAACTACTAGTCCTGACAACGAAACGTTACAGTCACTGCCACTTGCTCCTCCAAAGAGATATACTAGCTCTGCACTGTGGAGAAGCCAAGGCTCGTTACAATACACTCCAATATTTCTCTAAGATACACCTATAGGAAACTTGGCTCCCAAAAACCCTTACAATGAGTTATGAGGTTCTATAAATAGAAAAGGGTCGGGTGACCCTTGACATTCCCCTTTGTGACTCTTCAACTACTACATGATTGTTACATTCTACTCTTGACACTTGTTCTTTCACTTTTACAAGATGTTACATTACAACCTGCACATGTACCCATGTGAGACAAAATAGGTTTGAGTAAGCCAACAAGACATCACTAAGACTCAGATAGTTGTGGGAAGACCAACTCTTTAACATCCTTGCGATGATCGATGATGGCAAACTGATGCCAAGCTTGGTGGTCCATGATGGTGTCCATGTACTCTGTGGTGACATCCTTCTGAAAGCGAACTCTTGCCTCTGTTGCATCCAGGTACATTGGTTTGGCTCCTCTGTCCAACTTGTTTGATAACACATGCATCATAGTCTTGAGTGCACCTGGACCAACAACATATTGATGCATAGTGTCTGTGCTAATCTCCAAGTATCTGTTGGTGGCTATGCACACCAACTCATCAAAGTACATGTCCAGCTCCATTCGGACTTTGTTCTTTGTCTTTTCCTCGGTGAGTGTGCCAATGGATTGGATCGCATGCATGCGCACAATGACATCCATGCTCTTGAACACCCGTGCATGCTATCAACAACACTTCTCACCATGTCTACTCTGTGCCAGCTGCTGAGATGGGTCTATAACCTATATGGGCGCAGTTTCATCAATCTGTGCATGTTGTGCCTCTTGTTGTACCTGTTCATGCTGCACTTCTTCCTCTCCTCTATGCAACTCCTATTCTTCCCTGAGTTTCCACTTCAAATCCTGCAGCTATTTCTCTATTTCTTCCATCCTCTATTTATTTCTTTGCCTTTACACGATCCTCTTATAGCATTGTCACCTCTTAACCTCAATCTCCAAAGCTACTTTCATCACAAGTGGGTCTGCTTTGAACTTGCATCCTTTCTCCGCCTCTGCACTGTCAAAAACCTTCCTCCTACCTTGGTCCCGCGTAGGTTTGCTATCCTCTGTTACTGTTGATGGTGTTGCTCTTTACAATCTTGATATCCTTGTATATGAATAGCTTTGTGTCTTCATAGATAGGCAAGCTCATGGACACTCACTCAACTGCATCTCCAGTTGTGATCTCAACAGTGTCCTTTGACCCTGCTTTCTTGGAGGCCATTGTACCTGTACTGCTGAGAGGCAGACAAACACCTATGATACCTAGAAACATAGCAACACTCATGGTAAGAAATCTATTAATTGAAAACTAAAACAAATTTGAGGACTAACATGAAACATACTTCTGTGACTAGCTGTGAAGATTGTGTAATTTTCACTGGGAGGCTGGGAGAGTGACTACCAAAATTGCGCAATGCACAATCTAGCCTGGCTTGCTAAGGACTGAAACTACACAATGTGCAATTTTAGTCAGCAGTGACAGGCAAACCAGCAAACTGCATTGCACAATTTCTGGGGCCAATAAGGCACTGCTTCCCATAATTTCGTAGGCTAGATTTGCACAGTGTCTGGAAGGAAAGCAGAGCCTTCACTTTCAAAAATGCGCATTTGCTAGCCGAGCAAGCCAAGGTTTGGGCCAAGGCAGCCCAGACCCGCCAACGGGAAAATGAAAACATGAAAAGTCTAAATGCATGGCAAAGCTAAGTGCAAACAAGAGTGAATGATCATGCATGAAAACAATGAGTGCAGGATTCAGAAAACGGTAAAACAAGCATGTGTGTGAAGCAAGTCACTGCAACTGCCACTGTGAGTGAAAAAATAGTGTCATGCATGTGACAACAGTAAGATGCAATCATAAATTGAAACAGTGCTTCTACAAGCTAACATGCATCAAAACGACAGCAAGCATTCATCGAAACCAAGAAGACAACACTTACACAAAGCGAAATGCAAAAAGCAACAGAAACACAGTAAAAGACATGTAAAGAAGACCCACCCTGAAAAATTTGAGTTGAATGTGCCGAAGACTCCTAGATGCGATGTGGGATGTCAGAGCTGCAAGATCGATATGAGGAATGAGCTTTGCAATGTCCGGAAATGAGTTTTGATAAGATCGAGGTTATGATGCGCATGCCAAAAATCTAGGAAAAAGTGACACTTGGTGGGAGGTTTCTAAAATGATCTTTGCATGTAACCTCTAGCTGCTAAAATAGATCCCTAAAATCTAGGGATGCTTTTGCTTTATTGCTTTTTCAGGAAAGTCAAGCCATGCATGCAAATCAGGATTGCTCAATCCTGGAGGGAACCAGTCAACCTGACAACACATGCAGCAGTCTGCAAGCCTGGGGATGAAATTTGTGCAATTTCCAAGTTGAGAAAGACTAGTTGTCCCTCATGCATTATGCAATTTATGGGGCCACTAGGTCACTACCTCCCAGAATTGCGCAATTTCTAAGATGAACAAGATTGGTTGTCCCTCATGCATTGTGCAATTTCTGGAGGGAGGGATGCCTTATTGGATTGTGCAATTTTGCAGCCCAGCAGTATTGCGTAATTTCTGAAGGGAAGGCTAGTTCCCCTGCAAAATTGCACAATTTTCAGGGGGAGCATCTCAACCAAAAAATTGTCTAAGTCTGGAATGATAGCCTGCAGGTGAGAAACAAACAAGTTGACATGCACAGGCTGGCAGGCCACTGTAACTCAGTTGAAGCCTATGTACTTGACAATGCAAGACATGCTGCTGAGGATGGTTGGTAGGGAGGCTCCAAAACGAAGCTAAGGAAAAAATGTTGAGGGTGGTTGTAGCCGCTACAACACTTTGCGGCAAACTGGTAGAACTCTAGCTCTCTAAATGGACCTTGTTTCATGAAAAGCAATTCTAACTCCTCCAGAAGTATTGTTCAATTCTCAGATCATCTCGATTCCCACACTAGCTTGATTGAAAGGTGTAGCACCTACCATGTTGTTGGTCGTTCAGCACACATTCCAAGCCAAGTCAATGCAGTTGTTTCGATTGGGGATGAGGGGTATATTGGTGCACAAGCAATATGATAGTCAGAGTTTAAGTTTCATCTCTGGTGTTGATCCGCTGCCAATAGGCCTCGACAGTGCCCCGACGAAGTCACGCAGGAACACAAGCATCACTCTACTACCATTGAGCCTGGTCAGTACCCCGGTGGAGTTACTTGCATCACCTCTTTGCACAGGGAGCCTTTCTCTTCTTTTGCCTTATTCATTTTCATTTTTTCATTTTTTCATTTTTTCATTTTTTCAAAAATTGTGCATTGCACTTATTCATTTCATAGGTGGAAGAGGGATCCCAACTTATTGAGAGCAGAAGAGGTTGTTCCTTCAGAGAAGTATTTTGTATATACCTCTAACATATTTTTTAAGGTTTTCCCCCTCACCTTACTCTACTTTATTGAACTTACAAGGGTTAACCCAAAAACAACCGACTAGAATAGGTGATACTAGTTAGTGCACAAGCGTTGTGTTTTCATCAACTTTCACTTCAAACAGAACGTATTTCCCATTGGTGTATCATGGACTAAAAACAAAATTTCTTCATACAGAGACAGGACGACAGATAACCAAGTATTGATAACTACACAAGTCCTCTTGTACTTTACCCTCGCTTGTTTCAAAAGTAACACAGTTTCATGTGAAACTAACCTATGAACGTACACAAGCAAGCAAACAAACAAATAAAGAGTAGAAGCAAATGAAAAAAGAAAGGAAACTAAGCAAAATAAGCAGGCAAGCAGACAAACAACAAAGCAAGAAGAAAACATGCATGCAAGCAAACCAGTCATAAAGCAAACGATACTCCTACTCCTAAGCTAACGGTGCATGGGTCTGCTCACGTAAAGTGATACTTCTAATGCAGCCACCGGTGCATTGGTCGACCCACGTTGGTGAAGGCATGGTTCACGAATAGCACAGTCATGTGAACCAGTAAACGTTAAATATATAATGATGAAGACAAACACACTCCAATTTTAAATGCATCCATAGAAAAGAAATAAGTGAAAGCGCATGACATGCACTCTGTGGACTTTCCATGGTGTTGTGCTACATTGCATGTAGATGTTAAGCATCTGCATTCTCTTGACTGTGCCATGCAATCAAACGTAAGAAAGGTAGACCACTTACATTGCACAAGTGTGCTTGTTGTGTAAGATTCCTCCAATGCAAGAGCAATCGAATCATGTGATTCGAGTGGAGGAAGCAAAGTCTAGGTGTTTGGATGATCTTCAATGCGAAGCAGAGAGTGATGAGGAGCCTTTCATGTTTCAAAAATTTCCTAATCAGAAGTGAAACCAACCTCAGGACAGCGAGGGCTTAACATAACCATCAGCTCAGGCTGAAGTGCCTTGACAATCTACGGGGTTTCGACTTCGCCGACAGGTAGATCATCAGAGACGAGTGGCATAGACAAATTAATAGTGAGTGAATCAACATTATGATCGAATGAAGAAGTACAGAGATCACGATAGCCACGATCAAAAAATTTGAGATGTTCGTCGACATCCTCATGATTTGATGAAGCATGCAAAGGGGTAGATGAGAAGCAAGTATGTTCACCCTCTATGTTTTCAAAAATGATAGATGACATATTTGATGGATTTTCAGAGGAAGATGTGTCCTCTGCACAATGTAATGACAGACTGACATCCGATGTGTCTTGTGAATGATCGAAAGTAGAAACATTGGGAAATGAGTTTTCATAAGGGAAATCAACATTAGCATAATCACAAGGGATGTCAGGATGGAGCGGATGAGGCACAGGTGGAAGGGAGTCATCCTTCACCGCTGGTTCTTCTTTAGATTCCCGCACACACTCATCATCAATGATAGTGCAGATTGGTTACACAACACCAACTCTGTCAACAACTTGATCCTCGTTCACAACAAGTGTAGAGTCTGGAAGGGAAGAACATAAGATAGTGCAATCTGAAGGATCAATGGAACGCGGGGACGGAGGTTGATGGAAAGAATCCACATGAAAACCAATAGGCTTGCAAGCCAAATCTATGCATATATTAAGAGCAAGTGGGGTGGGACGATGTGATAGCTAACCAAATGTGTGTGAATGTTCTCCCACATCACTTTGCAGTGGTGGAGCTATTCAATGAGGTGAAGGTGGATAGTTACTTGTGACAGCAACTGTGCCTTCATGTGATTGAATAGCTCCATCACCGAAGTATGCTAAATGGGATTCGAGTGATTTCACGAATTGTGGATTTTCATATATGTATATAAGATACTCAAATCTTCCATGGAGAAATTCCCAATCAATTTCATCTTCGGGAAATTGGTATGCAAGATTATAAAAGAATGTGTGAAAATGTTCAATGGATTCATCGGGTGCTTTTCGTAATTTTAGAATTTCTTTGTTGAGTTCTTTGTGGTCAAAGTGATTGAAAGCATGGTCTATCTTTGTGACCAGATGAGAAAGAGAATGAATAGATTTTCGGGCAGCATGGTACACCAATGCATTGGGTGCCCTCGAAGCGTGTAGGCGAACAACACACAAGTCATGTAATCTTCAAAGGTTTCATGTCTTTCGCAGAAGCCTACAACGTCGACCGCATGTCTGACCAAGACTACTTGGCCTCCACCATGGTATATTTTATGTGACAAGTTATCCCAGAGCTCTTCCGAGACTTCAAAGTCATTTCCATAAGAGATACAGTCCAGAAGAGAAACTTTGTAGTCCCATGAATGATCTAATTTCATCCACATTCTTAGGAGTTTCCTACTCCATGATTGCCCTTATCTTTTATGGCTCCACTGTTATGCCTTCCCTGGAAACAACATGTCCGAAGTAATGCGCCTTTGTATGAATGAAACTGCACTTACTAAGCTTGGCATACAACTGATGTTCTCTTAGCAATCTCAACATTACTACTAAATGCTCAGCATGTTCTTCCTCATTCTTAGAATATATTAATATGACATCAATGAATATAATAACAAACTTGTCCAGATAAGGACGCAACACACTATTCATCAAGCACATAAAAGTAGCTGGGGCATTATTCAAACCAAATGGAACTACAACAAACTTGTAATGCCCATACCTAGTCTTGAAAGAAGTCTTGTGTATGTCCTCTTCTTTGATGTGTACCTGATGATATCCTGATCTCAGATCAATCTTTGAGAACATTGTTTCTCCCTCAAACTAATCAAACAAGTCATCAATCCTCGCCAATGGATACTTGTTTTTTATAGTCACCTTGATCAGTTGCATGTAGTCAATGCACAACCTGAGAGTACCATCCTTCTTCTTCATGAACAATGCTGGTGCACCCCAAGGTGGCACACTTGGCCTACTATATCCCTTATCAAGCATTTCCTTCAACTACAAATTCAACTCCACTAACTCTAGTGTTATGATCCTATAAGGTTCCTTTGATGTTGGTGTTGCCCCTGGTAGCAACTCAATAGAAAATTCCACTTCCCTGTGGAGAGGAAACTCTGGAACCTTTGCTGGAAACACATCCTAAAACTATTGTAATACAGGTTACCTCTTGAAGGTTTTTTCATCCTCAACATTCTTACACTTGGCACTAGAGATATGGACTAAAAACATCACATATCCTTTCCTACAATTGTGCTTAGTGTGCATAGCAGTGACCATCCTCACTGATGTAAGCTTCTTATTTCATTGCAAAGTTGTCTTTTCCCCATTATCATCGAGGCACTCAATAGCCTTTTCATAACAATCTACTTTAGTCCTGTGAAGGTACATCCAATCCATACTGAAAAGCATATTATATGATCCCAGTGCTAGTACATTTAGATGTGCTACTGTAGGCATACCATTTAGCTCGAATGCACAAGCTCTTACCCAATGATGAACTCTCTTATTAGTACCTAAGCCAACTGCACCAACCAAGACTCTGCATGCACTTCTTTTCTCAAGCCACACTTATCCACCAAGTCAGGATTAACATAACTATGATAAGATCCAAGATCAATCAAAATAGAAACAACTCAACCACGAAGCTTACCTTCCATCTAAATAATGGATGCATGATGATCTACCTACTTGTTGTCCACAACTGAATAAATCTGAGGAATTTTATGACCAACATCCCTGACTGTCTGCACCTCCTGAGCACTATAGATCTGAGGCATACCACTTTGGTACAATGGACAATCCTTCTTGCAATGACCTTTGTCACATATCCAACACTGCAACGGTCCCCTTCCATCTCCTTTTTTCTGTTGCTCTCCAGGCTGTGACCCATGTCCCTTCTCAACTGCATTAAACTTATTGTAAGGAACCATAATTTCTTTCTCACCTGCATCCTAAGGTCTTCCCCACTTCGGTGGCCACTTCCCTTTAATTTTCTCATTTCCTTTCAATTCATGCCTAGGCTCAGCTGTGTGCATTAACTGATCGTAACAATGCTTTAGCTCCCTGATGGATTCCTCCAATGATCTAGCCTCATCAAACTCAATCCGGTATCTATATGTTGTTGGCAATCTACTGATGAATCTCTAGATCTTAGCCTTCTCATTCTTGAGGTAACGCACATACCTCAATAGCTCCAAGAACATACTAGTATACTCATCATCTGTCATGGTTCCCATCTGCAACTCATAGAACTCCTTAGCTTTGTCATCATAGTACCTCTTCAACAAGTACTTCTTCTTGAAGAGTCTCTCAAACTCATCCCAAATCAACCCTTCTTCCCAAATTCCCTTGACATTCTTCACATCTTCCCACCAAGTATCTGCTTTCCCTTTGAGACTAAAGGTGACTATCTTGGATTTCATGTTCTCTAAGTAGCTTCTTCATCCCAAGCAACCATGCCTCTGCATCTTCTGACTTCTCCATCTATCCATCAAATGTAGGCAACTTGACTTTCTTGAACTTCTCAGGCAAGTACTCACCCCTCCTATAAGGATGATTACGATGATGACTGTGATGATGTCTCATGGATGAGGAAATAGAATGATGGCCATACATACCAATCCTCATGTTTGGTGTATCCAATGATCTGCGAACTCTAATTGTATCCCCTCTATCCAACCTGTATCCGAACCGAGACCTACTACCATAAGATCCATTAGTTTTCTCTGCCCATTCTTGGCTTATCCTCAATTGTCCCTATCTCTGTATTTATGACAAGCTCTGAAGAATTTCTACATTGACCTCTACTTGCTTCTCCTGAGCCCTTGCAAGTCTTTCTTGAGCCTCAACCAACCTGTCATTGTCTGCTTTGCAAATTCTGATCTCTACCCTCAAACTCCTCAATGTATCTTCTATACTAGGAGAATGCTCTCCTCCTTGCTGCCCAACTATTTTGTAGGGAGAGTCACGGGAACTATAGTCTACCATTTTTCTCGTCATCTTTGATTTTCTTCTTCCTAAAAGTGTACCATGTTAGATAAACCAATAGATACTAAAATCAAAACCATACCTCATTGATGTTCATGGGAGGCTTATCTCATCGGTAAGATCAATCCACATTACTGTGATACATGTATGTTATAGCACCATTTACCACTCTTGGTAGATCTGATGCTTTTACTATGCCCAGGGCAACCCTTCCTTTCCAGACTTGGTCCAAAATCTAAAAGATAGTGTTTTATTTCCTATACTCTACTTTTCCCTGTGATAAAAGCGTGTACACGCGGGTTAGCATATACCCAACCCACGTACATGTGTTAAAACACTTAAAAATAATAAATCTCCTTAATTTCAGGCAGAGTTTACAAGTTTTACCTCTTACTCACCTACTGGAGCTCGTGGCCCAACTATTTCACAACAGAAAAAAAACTAATTTGGAGAAGTATAAATAAACCTCCATGGGAAGGCCTAAGGGGAGAAGAGATGAGATATTGATATTATAGTTGATTGATCCCTGATCGAGTCTGACAAAATCCCTGTGCCTCTTGCACTCCCCAAAGCTTTAGGAAACCCTTGTTTCCTCTTTTGAGATATCCTTCATCCCTCTTGAGATATCCTTGTGTACGATGATGGAGGAAGATTGTTGGGGAAAGGACGGATCTGTAGGACGGTTCTGTTTGGAGTTGGAGGAAGACTCGGGTTGTAGTTTTCCACCTTTCTTGTAGCTTACATCAATAAATAAATGATGTTTTGTTCCTGATATTAATCTTGTTAGGCATTGATCTATATTGTGATTTGTTTATAAATATTATATTAATGCGTAATTGTTCATTTGTTTATATGATCTAACATATATATCATGAATATGCTTTCTGTTTCTACTATTATATATGCTTTGCTTGAATAATTTACAAGTTTCAAAGGCATCGGAGGAAGCATAGGGTTTGCACCCTGCGGGTTCTACCCAGATGTAGGACCTCAGGGTAAGGACACTTCTTCCCAATTCAGTAGAATAAGCATTTAGATTGTTTGTCTAAGAATTTCTTGTTGTTGTTTGCCCTCCGCTCTATTCGGGTTTTCAACCCAAGACCCTAGGGTGTTCCCACCTTCAACAATGCATAATCATAACCATATAAATATAACAACATAATGCATGACAATACAAATTGTACACCATTACCCCATGCATGAAAACCGTAACCATGACAACGTTAGACTTTACCCAAAGAGACGAACTTGGCTCTAATACCACGCTGTAACTGCCTCCTCCCACATTTACCCATTTTCATCAATTTTCCTGAGGTAAACATGTTGAGGGTCACTATGATAAGACTCAACCTCCTATATGACCTTAAGTAAATGGAGTCGACAACCTAAGACCTTACTGACTTCTCTCAGGTGCTAAAGGACCTCTAGGAGAAACCCAACCCCTTCAAGTGTCCAGCCCCTGAGATAACTCTCTTTTTCATTGATCTAGAGCCCCAGCTACTCCCTTACCAAGGAATGCAAGCAATTGTATCCCTTTAGTCTCGCTAATAATCCTACCTCCATGTGACTATGGACTTTTCCAGTCAGTTCTATGCCAGCAACCTCAAATTCTAGGCCACTCTTTTAGGGCCAGGACTCATGCCTCTACCCATAACTCAGTGAAACATCCAGAGATGACAAATGACATAGAAACAAATCTCATAAACCAAAACTTGAACCAGGACTTGACCTAACCCCTCCCAACCGAGACTGACATTCCGTCAAACACATGGTGAACATGCAACCTACAGGTCATAAATGCAAATCTAAACATAATGATCTAAAAAATTATCTAAGGGTAAATAACAAGGGACATTGCCTTCTCACAATAATTGTCATAACACCAATTAGTTCTTCCATTCGTTATCCATTCATTCATCAACAATGAGAGAACAACTATTAAAGTCACATAATAACAAGTACATTTACTCATCAAAAGCAAGAGGAGCTTAAATCCTATTAACCATATGCAAAATCCAACCAAGTCAGGGACTTCCACGTACCACTCAACCATAGATTGGGTTGAACCAAATATTTCTTTCAGCCAATCACCCCCATGCCATATTCCAAGCATGAATGTGGGATCTTATGGGATAAAACCATCCATAAACAACTAAGGCAATCTAGAGGTTAAACCACCTCCACCCTCACCATACCGTGATCTCACCTAAACTAGTCCCAAGATCACAAAACCAAACTGAGCTTGGATGCCTCATAATTCCTTCACTGTCCCTTGAGGAATTTCCCTGTCTCCACCCACCTGTTGAGGGCTTCTTGGAGAAAACCATCTCCACCCCCAACCCTTGGGATTTTTCTGAGACCACGTCACTCGGATCCAAAACCTTCTGGAAATCCATTTCTCAACTGAGAAATAATCCCATCACACCATGTCCATCCGTAATTGGCAAGGCAAGGCTAAAACCACCGTCGAAACCTGGCAAAATCCATGCCACTGACAACAAAGAAACCAAAATGCACACATGCATATGCCAGGCATGCGAAAACTAGCTAAGAAATCATACATGAAATCTGTTACCTACAAGTATTCTTGCTGAAGTTGCCTGATCCAAATTTTCCTTGTTTGGTCCTTGCTTTCCTTTGCTTCCCTTTTCCTTCATTTTCTTGCTTGCTCTCCTTCTCCTCTTGGTCCTCTTGTCCTCTCCGAGACTAGCTCCAAAATTGAACTGACAAAATGCTACCAACTGATGCTCTGATGTCTTTTATTATTGATGTCTCTAATTTCTTCATTTTTCCTCTATTTTCCTTCAACTTCCTCCTCACATGAAACCCATGACCTTTCACCTCCATTTACTCTGAATTTCCATTATTTTCATAAATAAAATGCCAATTAATTCCTCTTTGCCTTTTCAAATCCTTTGCCATTGCCTTTTCCAATTTCCCCTTAGCCATAATAAACCAAATGAACACCCACTAGGATGTTTTTCCCAACACTCAACTTGAAATAAGTGTCCCATGACCTTGGTATTATTTCACATTTATTAACTTTATAACATGAAATTTTAACCCGGGTTGTTACAGAAATAGAGGGTGTAATTAAGAAGTTTCACGAAGGAGTATGTGGAGGCCACTATGCTTGGAAAACAACTACACAGAAGATATTACGAGTAGGATTTTATTGGCCTAAACTATTTTCCCAAGTTGGTTTAAAAGTATGGAGTTGTATTCCTTGCCAAATATTTGCAGGTAAACAAAAATTAGTTGCTTTCCCTCTCATTCCAGTATTGGTAGAAGCTCCTTTCCTACAATGGGGTTTAGATTTTATTGGTGAAATAATTCCTTCTTCCAGTAATTAACATAGATGGATCCTAACAACAATAGATTATTTCACAAAATGGGTAGAGGCTATCCCTGTGAGAAATGCAACTGATTTTGTTGTCATGAAGTTTATTGAAGAAAACATTTTATCCAGGTTTGGTTGTCCAAGACAAATAGTTATAGATAATGCTAAAGATTTCAGTTCCATTAAAATGATTGAGTTCTGTCAAAAATACCAAATTTATTTACATCACTCTACACCGTATTATCCACAAGGGAATGGACTAGCAGAGTCATCAAACAAAAGCTTGATTAAAGTTATTAAGAAGGTGTTAGCAGATCATAAAAGAAATTGGGACAATGATTTGAAGTATGTAGTTTGGGAAAACCGAGTTTCACCTAAAAGATCTATTGGTAAATCTCCATTTCAACTAATCTATGGTACTAAAGCCATTTTTCCTACCCAATTGGCATTTCCAGTGATGAAACTCTTGCAGGATTCTTATGAGGAAATTGATGATTTCTCAAAAAGAATCAATCATATTATTGAACTCAATCAAGATAGAGAATAAGTTCAACACAAACTCCTCCAATATCAAGATAAGATGAAAATTTTATTTGATAGGAGAGACAAAGAGAGAGATTCCATACAGAGAGACCTAGGTTGAGATGGGATGCAAGAAGAGAATAAAAAGGAAAGCATGGAAATTTTGATAACATCTGGTTGGGACCTTTTAAAATTGTAGAAATCAAGGGAAACAATACTTTCATTCTTCAGAATTTGCAGGGAGAATATTACTCATTGTCAGTTAATGGGTAATATTTGAAACACTACATTCAATATTGAGCAAGTTTCTTTCATTATCATTGTAAATGGTCGGTGTGAATTATATTTTCAGAGCAAGTGTGATTTTCTACAACAATGACTCCATAGCCCAAGGAGAAGGCACATGGATTTGCATGTTCTCTGCATCCCATAGAGGAAAGGAGTCCCCAGTTGGAGTTGATGTTGTAATTCTTATTTACCCATGCAATTTTATTTTAAAATTGTATGCTTTTCTAGATATATATATATATATATATATATATATATATATATATATATATATATATATATATATATATATATATATATATATATATATATATATATATATTATTTCTGGCACTTTGTAATAAAGTTGGCATGTTTTTATAAATGTCTCTTTCAATTTAAAATTTGGGCAAATAATAATATGGTTTTATTATAATTTTTTTATTGCTACCAACGCACTTATCCTCTATGCAAGTTTCAACGACCGTATATCGTCCCGCCACAATAAAAGTTGAAAATATATTGTGGGAACCACCCCTAGCACTCTCAACGTTTAACAAAGGGGGGGTCCACAATATTGTTTTGTGAAAATCCCCCGAGGCTACGTGTTGGGTGCTCGTCTATTGCAGGACCCCCCTCATAAAAGCCATTTACCATCACACCCCCCTGCAAACCACCTTCCGCCTAGCCATTACCTCTATCATTATTCCTGCTAATTTATCCCCTCCTCCTCGGACATTCGTTAAACTAGTTATAACTATCTATTCTGCCACCTATCATTGCCAAATATCTAACCCACTCCTGCCAATGTTTAAAAATAATTAAATGTCAATAGATAATGTATCCCCCGGTAAAACCCAATTTTATTTGCAGTTACCACTATCATTTGCTCGAGATTATTGTGTCGGAGGGTGCAAAGGAAACTTTCAAATTCACGAAGCCAATTGTTCATCAACTGCACTTTAACTGGGTATTCTATTTTTTTCATTTCCCATTTGATTTCAGAATGAGTTTTTTTCATTTCCCATTTAATTTCCACTGGTAGATACTGATTTAGAGATTACAAAAACTAAATGTCAATTCGACCCGTATGAATTACACAATTGGGCCTTCCATAAATTTGAGGATGTAAGAAATGAATTTAATCTTTGGGAATCCATTTTGCCCCATTTTATTTTT
Source organism: Pinus tabuliformis (assembly GCA_031772625.1). Lineage (NCBI taxonomy): Eukaryota > Viridiplantae > Streptophyta > Pinopsida > Pinales > Pinaceae > Pinus > Pinus tabuliformis. Next base: position 1,374,834,017 of record CM062820.1, read on the forward strand.
CCTCAAACCCACAATTTTCCCGAGTTTATTTCTTGGTGTGAAACCCAATATTTACCAAGTCAAAGAGCCATAGTAGAAAAAACTAGAAAAATCATGTTTTATGTAACTCCAAAGTCCATTATCCAAACCTTGCAGGTTAATCTTTCAATCTCTCTTCATAGTTTTTCAGCTAATGCATTGATGGAAATCTACCATAAGATTACTTCTAGTAGAGAGCCCATATCTTTGAATCATTTTTTCCATAAGGTTCTGAGTTGCCTCTCCATAATCCACCTTATTCCTCAACAACATTTCTAGAAATGTCTAGACAAATAATTTCTATGGTATGTTGTCTTCTAGGCTATCAAAGTGATGAATGGGTTGATGAGGTCATCTTAGGGTTCTTGTCAGTCTTTTCATCTGGGAAAAATCCCTCTATTCTTTTCAATTATGGCCAGTTCATTTTAGATATTATTCATGAACAATTCTTGAAGTTCAATGCAGAAAGGGCTTTTAAACATCAATCTATATTAGTGTATTTATTTTTATATCATCAAGCAGAAAGGTTCAAGATGCCACTTCAGAAGTTAGATTCACAAGGAAGACCGCAATCTGTTATTCATTGGACTTCACTGATTAGGAATAATTTAGAAGATTATTCCTTTAGTGACTTTATAGACTAGTTTCTATATATGTCATTATTCCTTCTTAGCAATGATGCAGTCCCAAGGATATCTCAAGAGAATTTTACACTAAAGTGAGGAGTCAAAATTGGAGACTGGTATTTATACCATAATTTTACAAAGATCGGAATTTATGGTTGTGAATTGCCACCCTACAAGTGACCAGTTTTTGTTCCTATGAGAGTTTTTGCTTTGAAATTTATAAGACAAAGTTTAAATGTGGACGAGATTCATTTTGTATCAAGAAAACATAAATCTCAATTCAAAGTGAAAGCTCAGATGAGCCCTTTCATAGTCAATATTAGAGCAACAGATAAAGAAGTAAAGAGTTTGCTTTTGCAAATGAAGTTTAAGTTGAGTTTCACTTGGCATATTGATCCTTTGGGGGAAATTTCAACTATCGGACTTGATATTACTGCCTACAATCATGTTTCAAAAACAGAGATCGAAAAATTTGCAAATCAAGAAGTATGGGAAGAGAATACTTTATAGGAGATAGAAGAACAAATATCAAGTCAGACAGAATTGGAAACTCCTAGACCGAAAGAAGAGAAGTTAAAAAGACCAAGTGACAACATTTCTCCTGTTGGTTCAGGTTCTAAATTAGCAAAATTCATAGTTTTCAAAAGAAGGAACACTAGAGGAATAGAAGAAGAATCATCTGAAGTCGAGGCCAAAAAGGTGTCTACTACATTGATGATATCAAGCGAGCATGTTTTTACTTTACAGCATATTGAAGAAACAATTCATGATGTAATTGCTTCTCCTTCTTCCAATGATCAAAATATTTTTGCTAAGTTTAGAGAAATGAAGAAAAAAGAATGAACTTCTCAAGTCTACCACTTATTCCCAGTTTTATAAGCAAACATCTACCACAAAATAACATATTATTACCTGCATTATATCTTGACAAAGGAAATTTTCAATTAGCATTTCTTGAGCCAAATGTTCCAATTCTGAAGATTGCATAAGGATATAAAACATTTTTGTTCTCTTTTGATACAAAGAAAATTCATCCTATATATCATATATATTTTCATAAACAAACGGGTGAAATGATATTTTCTTCTTTAACAGCTTCTGCCATGGTTTCCTAAAAGTTACAAGCTTCTTTAAGCAATATGCACTCTCAATTGAAGCTATAAATGATATAATCATTAGCTAAAGATACGAGGATAAAGCACTTAGAATATTTTATTATTAAATTAGGAATAAATCCTAATGATATTGGTGCAGTACATGAAATTATCAAAAATAGAAATGCTGACATCCAGGCTCTGAGAAGAAAATTTGAGCTGCCAACAATAGAACATCCCCAAGCACAAGAAATAGGAGAAATTGATAAATAAAAATAAGTCATGCTACATATGGTTGTAGAACAAAGTCTGCAAATACAAAAAATGGAAACAAAGATGAAAAAGATGTTGAAAGAAAGGGACAAAATGTTAGTGCAAGGACTTCAACAATGGAGATAAGATTAAGCAACCAAGATTCAACAGAGTAGTTATCTAAAGCAATTGTTGATCTGTCTTTTAAGAAATGTGGAAATTGAGAAATTAAAATCATTTTTACAAGAGACAAGAAAATAAGATTAAACCATGGAATGCATATATTTCAAAAGTACAAAAGAATTTCAAGCAAGACAGCTTGAAAAATATATGGATGAATCAGCCAGTACACAGAATATGTCGGAGGCCAAACAACAAATTTGGATAGATATTAATTCTGCTATTTTAGATTCTTCGAAATCTACAGAAATTATTTTTGAACAAGAACAATTGGTGCAAAATAGCAAAAGAATCCATTGCAAAGATCAAGGAAGAATTGGATCATAAACTTGGAGAAGAAAAAAGAATCATCACGATCCTAAATTCAAAAACTAGGGAGGAGTTCGAAGACATGGGAATTGAAGAAAGGATAGGTGTAGTCCTTGAAGTAAGGAAAGTATTAACTAAAAGGAATTTGATGCTACAACTGGAGAACAATTTCAAAATATAGAAGTTCAAATAAAAAAGTTCCATAAAAAGTTATTTGTTCTTCAGTAGAAAGGACTACCATCATTAAGGGATTCTCATGGCCAATTAATCCAGTGGGAATATTATCAACAAAAGTTACATGATATCGCAACAAACAACTCAAAAATTGCCAAAGTGACGGGAAATATTAGTGGTAAAACATTTCTCCAAGGTTTAGAAGATGATTTATTTATTTCACATGAGATTTACCATCTTTTTGTAAACAAGCCCACTTTTGAAAAATATATTAAGGTAGATGAAGCTTATAGAAAAGTAATAAAATTTTCATGCCTAGATGATGATAAGTGGGATAAGTTCGTTGAACTTATCAGTTGAGCAATAAGCAGGTTTTTAGGTGATATTTAAAAAATAACAAGAGCATAATCAACAAAATCATATTTAAAGCCGACAGTTGAAAATAGGATCCTCGAATAGTGTGCACATCCCAATAAATCAGTTCAAGGATCTCTATTTTGAGTTATATTAATTAGAGTTATCCAAATTATTTTGGATAAAACTTTGTCTATTCATATAAAGATTGTAATAGATTATATATTTTGAAGAAACTTTATATATGCTTTGTATTTCGAGGTAAGAAGGGTTGATACTTTGATAAGACCAAGAAACATTGTTGTATTTTGAAAAAAAAAATAAGATAATCAAAGACTATTGGCTTCAATTTTTAGCAGCATTTGTGTTCATGTGAGTTTTCTTGTGTAATCATTTATGTTATTCTTCATATATTTGAGGTAACATAGAAGTACTGGGTAAGGCTAGGTCAAGCTTTGATCTCCCTGATAGCCACTACAAAGTTATTATCGTTACTGAGAATAGCTAATTGAACAATTTATTTTAATTGGTACCTCAGTATCAAAAAATTATCGTCTTCTATCATCTCTCAAATATATATGTGTTATCTATACAAATATTTCTATACACCTCTGCTATGTTTGATAATTAAATATTTAAAAAGGATATTATGTTATCAAGTATTTTCATCTTTCTTTTAGCACAAGCATTTAAAGATTTGTATGTTGTTAATATTGGAATCAACACTTTGAGAAATCATTGCAATCTCTGGACAAAGTGCAGGTGAATGGTTTGATTCATTGATCATCCATTTAAAATAAATCCTCATTTAGATGCTTTGGCACAGTTCTCGACCCTAGAACTGACTATAAAGAAACAAAGCATCACTAGATAGTCTCATAGGATAAATCTCCACCAGTTGCTCCTTTGCCTAAAGTGTGTGACAACCCTTTTTGCTACCCCTTTTGTAAATGTCATTATGAATTGCAATTAAGGTAAATAATGTGGAAATAAAAATAATTATTAGGTTGGAGGAATAGACACGGATTCGGATATTGAGGAAGAGGAGTTTCTTGGGAAGTGAATAACCCATGCTACTTCATTTTTTTCATGTTACTAGTTACCTCACTTATTTAATGGTTTGCACAGCAGACAGGGAGGTGGAGTGAAGTCTCAAAGGAGAATTTGGCTCATTAGTGTTGGTTGTCTTGGCTAGGAACCTCTAAGTGTTTTCCTTGGGGATAGGAGCCACCTAAATATTGTTGAAGGGTGATTAAACCATTAGGGTTCTTGTTGGAAGGTTATTAACCACTTAGTAGGTGAAGACACTGTGTTACTCATTGTTGGAGGCAGTGGTGAACCACCTAGACAATGTGCTCTGGAATCCTACAGTGCTTGCCTTGAAAATATAGTTGTGAACCACCTTAGAATAAGATCATACTCATAGAATTAAGCAGACCTTCACTATTCCTAGGATGAATCCCTATGATATATTCTGAGAGGAAACAAAGTCTCTACGATGCTTATTGTTGGAAGCAATTGTGAACCACCTAGATAGTGTACTCTCTCTCATCTAGTTGACTGGTATTGGTGTGAATTCCCTTGAGCACTTAAATCCTCAGACTCTAAATCTGACTTGAGGGTGGTTCATTGCCATAAATATTGCAGTGTAGTTGGCCTAAGGTTGGGTGGAGAGTTAAAGTCCTTCCCTTAGTTTCCAGTCACTCGAGTTAATCAAATAAGTGTATTTATTTGTATTTGTGTTTCACTACGAATGATGAATAATGTGTGATAAGTGTTATGACAGTGTAGGTATCAATATTATTGATGGAGGAATGTGATATTCATGCTTATTTATGATGGAATGCTTTATAAATGTATTCTAATGGTTATGAGGGACTTGAAGGTCCCTATATTTGTTGGTATTCTCATGAGTTGCAGAGTTATTTTCATGGTTTTGTATGCTTGATTAATACATTGTTAAATTGTTATAATGTGTGACTTTCATTGGATGACATGTTATGAATATCATGGACCCCTTTCTATTTAAGGTTATTGATTGTTTGTTCTGGTAAAGGACTATGATTCATGCAATGCATGACAAGTCAATAGAACTGATAGTATTGTCTTAGAAAAGTCCTTGTTATTTTGTATGATGTTGTTGTAGTTCAATTTATAGAATGGATAGATATGTGTAACATATTATGGTTATGTAAATGTTTAGAATGTTCAATGATTAGATAAGGGTTTTATCCCTATAAAATTGACATTTTCATAAACTACTTGCTTTAAGAAAAACTCTAGCTAAGGCCCAAGTCCCTTAAGATTTTAAATTTTATAAATAGCAGCAATTGGATTTTGTATCCAAGGTTAGATGGATTATTGGCAGGGCCATGTATCATAGTTGAGTTCCTTTTTAGGTTTTTTTTCGTCTAATTCATTTTAGATACACAAAATGGGTAGATGTACTTAAGTTTGGCGGAGGTATCTGAGAATCTGGAAGTCCAGCTAGTTAGACCCTATGTATTTTTGTGAATACATTGGATTTAGAATAATCCAAATGTCTCGTGAAGAAGGCACATAGGATATCTCATGGTTTGGATACAATGTGGAAAAGAGTCAAGATGTGAAAGGCATAAACACTATAGGATTTACGAAAGGAGTTGAAGTAGAGAATGTCGTTTGCTGAAAAGGCTATGTGGATGCTTATGGGCTCCACAATTTGTCTCATGAAGAAGGGTATTAAGATTTTAGGGGATCCAGGGTTCGTGATATAATGCACCATGGTAAATATTGTGCACACTGAATTATCCCATGAGGCTGGATATAAGACATACCTATGCAAAGCACTTCAGGGTTAGGTGTATTAGGACCTATGGCCCTAAGTATGCATGGACTACACGTGGTAGAGTGTTGCTAATGTGGTACCATGTGATTAGCTGAACTTTGAACAAGCATAACTTTTAATCCGAGAGTCGGATTGGGGTAAGCTTTATATCACTAGAAATATCTTCACGAGCTGAATGTGATGGTGCTGTTCAAAGTTAATTCCACAAGATTTGGATAAGGAGGGTTTTTGTAACCCCATCTTCATAGTGATACCATGGAGGTCGACTTAGTTTAAGTAACTCCTCCTACAACCTGAGAAGGTTTGATGGGATGGGAAGGAGAATTTCAAAATGACTCCAAATTCTCAAGATAAACAACAAGAATAAGTTTCTCAAAGCTAAAAAATAGAAGATTTGATCCCACCTAACTGAGACAAGTAACACACGATAAGTCAAGCCCTCTCCTAGTGGCAATTTGGGTAGTTCAAATTGATGTAGTCTAATCTCTAGAACAAGAAGACTCCTTTCTTCAAGATACCATGGGCATGGAAGAATTAGCAAACACTCCACCTACTTTCAAAGAAGGCTAAACAAAAGTAGGGAAGAAGAACAACAACAAATCTCTTGCAAAATCCTAGTGAATGGTGACAAGAAGTTGGACTTAAAACCAATTTAATTATGTATTGTTTTTGTATATTACTACATAATTAATTTGCGAGAATATACTCATGTAAGAATGTTGGGATGTTTGCCACGGAGGGTGCCTGTCCAACAATTGATGAAACAACTATGAATGAATTTGGATTTAATGAGTGGCAGCAAATACCCCCAAACTAGCAACCTTCATGGGCACCTTGCTCCCAGGAAACTTGATTCATGCAGGGTAATTTATCATCATCTCTGCATACGACCATGCAAGCACTCGAGAAGGTACATTGGCACCACAATTCATACATTCACCAGTTCAGAGAAACAATCATGGTTTTGAAATGGTAAGCATGTCGTTTTAATTCTTTGGATTGGGAGGAAGTTAGGTATGCAACAAATTGAAGTAAATTGGTAGCCATAACAACACATAAACTATGGAAAAAATTCACTAGATGGAGCAGTCTCGGGCTAACAGGCCAGGTAGCCAAGAATGATGCAATCTCAAAATTTAACACTCACAGACTATCTCTGTGATTTGAGGTTTTTTATGGTTATTCAAGCTTCTCCTTTTGTGTGGATCCTTATTTCTCATCTTGTCATTTTCATCCTCGTCTGATTTCCCTTACTTTTCCTCCCTCTTCTGCTATGGTGCGTCGTTAACTAGTTATAAGTACATCGAGTTGAGGTCATCAAGGCAGGCTTAGTTTGGCCCCTTCTCCTGCTTTCAACTCCCCTCCCTACACAACACCCACACCCAAACCTGATTCAAAGCTGACATGGAGGGCTATAGACGTATTATCGTTAAAGTTATCCAGAGGGCTATTTCAAATAGTGGAGATCAATTTAGGCAAGCTCGTATATTTGTTCTTGACTCCTGTGTGGAGTAGAGAACTAGAGACTGGATCCCTAACGACATTAATTCCACTAGGGCCAGGGAATTTTCCTACATGCATATGATTTATATTGGCATGTTAAAATACTCATGGGCGGAGCCCACGGGGCTTTGGATTGACGGTGAATGGGTGCGTTGTTAAGGCACTCCTTGCGATAGGTCACTGGTTCAAATCCCCCGTGGGTACTTAGGTTAGTCTTAACTAGAAAAAAAAAAAAAAATACTCATGGGCGGGGTTCTCACTGATAGAGAAAATACTCAATAGGAGCTTATTATTTGCATCGTTGAACTCATAGAGAAAATGGACACTGTAAATGGAAAAATAAATCTGTTATTCAAGCATATCATTGGCACTGAGCCCATTGATAGATATTAGTGGTGATCCTCAACCGCCAGATGAGACACATATCCCAATAGCATGAGAGCATTGAGAACTCAAGCTTTGTTTTGTAGTCTGTCTTATAATATGATCTTGCCTATTATTCCATGTAATAATTTCTTTCATTTTATGGTTTATGCTTTCAGATCAATGAATTAGAAATAATAGAAGCAACTTAGAGATTTTGAGTTTATGATAATAGTTTGGTTTCCCCAATGATAGACCAATAGAGACTACCTATGATGTAATTTTGTGTTTTCTGAAGTAATGTAATATCTCTAATCTTACAAAAAAAAGGAAATGTTGGAATGTATCTCTTTTAAGTATTTGGCAAAATAAATCAATTAGGTTTTTCTTTGGCATTTTGATAGTCACTGTGAATTAGATCTTCTTGGCTTCCAATTTTAGCAAACTAGTAGTTCTTGATGTGAGTCAATTGCATGTTTTGACCATAGATTTTACTTAATATAAATTTTCCAACTACCATTAAATAAGGACTATCCATAAAATTTTCACCATAACTTTGATGTTCTTTGTGATTTATTTCTTGCATTGTTATATTTGTGTTACTAAATAATTAGAAGCAATCAACTATAACAATATACACTAATGTTACTAAATTGACAATCAACTTAGAGTAATTTGACATAAACCTTTGTTTTTGCTAAGTTATGTGGGTCCTAAGATGACTAGTGCTCCTAATTTGTGGCTTGAGTAGTTGCGACCCAGGGGCATCTAAGCTGTCAAAATCACCCGGGGATTGCACCCGGCCTGGGCCACACCAACCCTTAACATGGTTTGATTTTTTCCCACGATGTGTTGAACTAGTGACCTTTACACCACATAGTGTCTTAATAGAACACCCTGCCATCGTCTCACTAGGCTAATATGACATAAACTTAATTCACTTAGTTTTAAGCTATAATTATGTAAGAATCAATCTCAATAAATTATAAAATGTGTAACTTATTATTGTGGTTATTTGTTTAACTAATCACACATTTAAAATTATGTATTATATATTTTTTATTAAAAAAAAAAAATAGTTATTTTAATAATTTAAGTCATTTCACCAAGAGACGCATTCTAGTATGAGGGGATGTGTAAGTATGTCGCCTCTCCAATAAAATAACAATAAAAATAAAAAATAAAAATAATGTCGACTCAAAACAAAAATGGAAATAACCATTTAAATAATAAAAAAATCTACAATACAATTCAACACAAAGAATTGAAAATCCTGCTCCAAAATATTTTAATATTTATTTTAATTAAATATTTGTAAAATGAATCTTTAAAAGAAAAAACCATATTCTATAGATATATTAAAATCTTTAAAGACATAAATATTTCCACGTCAAAGTTGTAATATTTGAAAATATTAATTTGACGTCATTTTATTATAAATTTTGTGATCATGCGATGTAAAAAACATCATTAAATCTATTATTATTATTATTATTAGATTTAATAATTTTGGATTAATAATTTGAGTAAAAATTTGCATCTCGAGGGATTTGATCCCTCTCCACGCATGATAAATCTAGAGTTAGATGGATCTATGTTGGTTTTAAAATAAATCAAAATCTTTAAAAATAAAATTTTATAGTGAATTTCTTTATAAATTAAAGAGAATTATTATAATAAAATTTTTAGCCATATATACAATGTGTAGTCTAATTAATAGATGAAATGACTTTAAATAAAATTCAAATTATTTAATTTATAGAATTCAACTGGTCCATGGGTTTTCTAGGGTGTTGAATTCATTTATACATACAAAAATGTATTCTAAACAACAAAAAATCACAATCTTGCCTAAAATTTTATCACCAAATTTAGATGAAAAATACCAATTCATTTATAAGTCAGATTGCGCCTATATAAACTAACTTCAATTAAAAACACTGCAGAGTTGTTGCTTAGTACCTGCCTCTTATGCCAAAAATAATTCATGTCATAATAGTTATGGGGTAGTAAAATATAGAGTTTGTATAATCAAATTATTTTAAAAAATGAAAGTTATATTTAACAAAATTTTATTATAAAAACGATTGCAAATACAATTAGTTATGGTGTTTTTATTATACTTATAATGAATGAAATCAATATATTATATATATTAAAAATGAAGATTAGGTTTTTTTAGAAAAGTATAAATTGAATTTGGTTAGACATATTAAATTTTTTATGTTTTGATTTTTATATAAAAAAAAGGAGTTGTCTTTAGTGGGACTTTTTGGTGCCAGAACCCGGTGGAAAATTTTGAGGTGAAATCTTGATTTGTGTTATTTAAATTGGTTTTTTGACCGTATATATGGATTCAGCACCCTGAAAAACCCCTAGGGCACTTCGATTATGCAAGGATTACCCATCAAGCTTGTGATTTCAATAAATTCCCACTTGGATTTTAGAGAAATTAGACCGGAAAATCTTCCAAAAAATCTCACTAAAAACAACTCGAAAAAATAATAATAGTTTTATATAAGATTATGATTTTTTTTAAATATATTTTTGAATATATAAATAAATTTAATCTCCTAACAATTAAAACACAAATTATAAAATGAAAACTTGTAAAATTTTAATCAAAATTAATTTTATATAAAATAAATAAATAATCAAACATTAAAAAAAATTAAACTACAACTATATAACACCCTACCCCATATATATAGATACAACATGTTTATATTGCCTACAAATCTTTACATCGGGATTTACATAGGCTTGAGTTGAATGTCTGGTTTACTTTTATATATATATATATGAATGAGATTGTATTATAAAATCATGACTTTAAAGAATCTTAAATATATATTTAAAATGCATAAAATAAAGTATATAGAGGCATAATGAACACTATAGCTATGTTGGATCATTTATTAAAGTGATTTTTACGACACACTGATATAGGAGGTAGGTCTATATATAATAATTAGGTAAAATCATTTATGTTAATGATTTGTTTCTCGATAGTCACTTTGAATTATGTAAATATGTCATTTGTTATGGAATCATGTGAATTTTGAAGAGGCGTAGAAGTAGCGATTGTCCCTAAAGGTGCAAAGGGACACCGAAGGAATGGAACATTTGGAAAATCATCTCGTCATCAACAAAGCCCACCACTACTAAATATCTGCCAAAATATCCAAATATCCAATGCAAACATTATTAATAATTATTTAAATGATTGATTTTATTCTAACTTACAAATGGTTTTGATACTCACATCATAAACTATGAGCCCATTAGAGTTCATAACATTGAATCTGAAAACTTATTCCATAATCACAACTATTCCATCTTACACGCCACTTTGCCTTGATGCAAATCCAAATCCAAATTTTGTATATATATAAACCTTAAATCATGATCTTCTTTTTAGTAAATTACTATTTCAAAATATAACGGGATATAGAAATTTTATATGTTAGTATTCGTTAGTAAATGTTGAGAAACAAGATAGGATTTTGTTAAATATTTTTGTTGTTTCAATATGTGTGAGAGAAATTATCTCCATAATTACCTTTTTCTTAATATTTGGTTACATAATATGTTTCCTTGAAATATGTTTGCAATTTTTAATGATTAAAAGCAGTTGATGTGGATCACTGAAGTCAAAGAAACAACATCGTAACTAATGAACATGGCAGAGTATTTCAAGCTTTATGTTTATCTCTTAATGCAAAATTAAAAATGCTAAATTCTTACGCTGGCATCGTAAGAAGTTATCAATGCATGTGGCTTTATCAAGCCAAATACAATGTTTATATTTATATCATGCAACATTTATATATTTTATGAATCTTTATTGCCATTATGGTTATTAAAATTATGCAAATAGTGGCACGATTAAAAAGTTGGGGGCATTATATCTACGAGCATTATTATTAAGTGATAGCCCATAAAATATTCAATATTTTATATGTTTTTTGAAGTTATATAACCAAATCGAAATTATGCTTATAACATTGTACGCATGATAGCCGCACATAATGGAAAGGTTTGAAACATTCATCAACAAAAGTTGTATTATTCATAGTTTAAATGCTGCTAAAATTAACCGATTTTGTAGCCAATTAACAATTATTTTTGGTTGCTATCCGATTTTACGACCCACTACGCTTCTGTAGTGAAACTTTCAGGATAATTTTTCACAATTGCAAGATCTTTATGTCTATCTCTTAACTCAAAATTAGAAATATCGGTGGAGTGTCAAAAAATCAAAATTTAGTCATGATCTTGCCCCGTGTTAAAATATTGTTGGAGGAAAGACAACGAAAATGAGCCTTTTCATTTTTTCAATGCATAAGAGGATTTCCTATTTGGGTTTTAGAGTGCTTTACTAAAATTTTCCCATAGTGGTTTTAGTTATCAATAAATGTTCACAATCAACATGTACCTTGTTTATCTATTCTTGGTATTCCTAATATCTTACACTATCCTTTAACCTCTTCTTCTATATCAACATCAATAATGAATCATCGTTAAATTCTAGATTCTCATTCTACATTTTCAAATACCTTATGAATATGGTAAGAGATATACCTTCAACCTCTTCTTCTACATCAACAGCAATAATAAATCATCGTTGAATATAGTAAGAAATATATCTTCAACCTCTTCTTCTACATCAACATCAATAATAAATCATCGTTAAATTCTAGCTTCTCATTCTACATTTACAATTACCTTATGAGTATAATAAGAGATATACAGCAAATACACAATTACCAATCTATGCATGAAGTACAAAGTTCAAAAACTAAAGAGGATAAGTTAACTTCTTCTTCCTTGATACCTGTTATCACCCCAAGAAACTCTCCTAGGTTGCAGGGAAAATTTTAAGAACCCCCTAAATTTATAAATATAATAAATGGGCGAATCTCCATGGTATGTAGGAAAAATGAAAGGCGATTTTATCAATAATATAATATGTATATATAATTTTTTGGCGAATCTCTCACCAGGCATGGCGAATATTTTACTCAATTATAAAATCTTGTAAGATCTTGGCGAGTCTTTCACTAAATAATAAAACTTTGTAAAGTCCTAGTGAATCTTAGCATAGGCTACATGCTGGTTTAATTCCCCCATTTAAATAGGCTACATTCCAGGTGAATACCATGGGTCAATACCATGTGCCATTTTGGTGAATACCATGGGTCAATACCATGTGCCATTTTTATTTTTATTAATTCTAATATTAGGGTTAATAATGTTTTTTTGCATGGTATTAATAACAATCTAGTCCATGGTATTTGTCCCATAGTATTTTGGCCATAGGTTTCACCTAAATATAACCCATTTTTTGAGTGTTCGTAAATATAAGGTGACTTATGGAGTAAATATAAAAAAATGTTTTATTTGTTTACCATACCTTTCGTTTATTTATATTTTTATTAATTTACCATACCTCTTTTACAAATATGGTATTTGGCCCATAGGATTCACTTAAATAAAACCTCTTTCTTGAGCCTTCATAAATAGAACGAGGGTTATGGACTAAATATAAAAAGAGGTTTTATTTATTTACGATACGTCTAGTTTATTTATATTTTTATTTATTTACCATACCTTTTGAGTAAGTATAAAAAGATGTTTTATTTATTTACCATACCTCCACTTTACTTATATTTTTATTTGTTTACACCCTTACATGTATATAAGGTGACTTATGGAGTAAATATAAAAAATGTTTTATTTATTTACCATACCTCTCATTTATTTATATTTTTATTAATTTACCATACCTCTTTTATAAATATGGTATTTGGCCCATAGGATTCACTTAAATAAAACCTATTCTTGAAAATGGGCGAATGGATTCACTTAAATAAAACCTATTCTTGAAAATGGACGAATGGATTCACTTAAATAAAACCTATTCTTGAAAATAGGCGAATGGAAGGTTGTAAGTCCTAATTTCAAGGGCTAAATTTACCTTTTTTACCCTCTCCCTTAAAATAAGGTGGGTTATTTGAGGTGATATGTAAAAATGTACTATGATACAAAATATTCGCCCACTAAAAATTTAAAACCCCTGCCCAAAGGGCGAACATTCGCCCCTAAAATTATCCTTGCTAGGTTGTATATCAGAGATGCTCGGGAACATTACAAACTCAACAAAAATGTTGGAAATATGGTGGATGAATGAAAGAAATGCTGCATATTGAAGCCAGATAACCACTTCTACTGTGCTTGACCCCAAACATGGGTGAACACCCCCATACTACAAGGCTTTTAACCACCAATTACTCACAGTTTGAGGAATAAGTGATGATGGAGAAGACTGACCACACCAGCAAATGCACAAGACTCTGTGATGGTCGGCTGCAACTAGTTTAAAGGTTTGTAAATCTATTTTCTAATGCACAAATAGGATGACAGCTCTCTAGCATTAAAACAATAGAAACTTGCATATAAATTCAATAATACTAACTAGATTCTAACAGAGAGGTGGGATGACAACCCCTCTACTGCTAAACATCAAGAGAAAATGAAAAATGCATACAAGCACAGCCTGGAACAAAGAAGAAGTGGAAAATGAGAAATTGACAGCAAAAGAAGCTTGTATTAGTTGGAAATGAAGACCAGAAGTTGCAGGTCTCACAGTAGTTACAGTCTCCAGAAGTTGAAGCTTACAACAGAATAACACTCATCAACCTGATTACATCGTTTTTCTGGGTATATATAGAATCTGTTTACAAGAATTGCCCTGCTGCTACGCGTGGAGGGGTCATAATGGACCACCAATCACATTTACAGTTAGATATGGTTCTCTGATAACATTTTGATTGTTTTAATGAACAAAATGGCTCTTTCTGTACTTTGATGTCCTTCCTTAGAACAGGCGGAGTGAAATATAAATGAAACCCATAATCATTTAATGCTTTGAACTGCTCCAGGTTGCCCTATTTCCTTCGGCCATTCCGTCATTTGAATGCAGGTAGTTGAAGCTTTAACGCGCAACGTACTGAATTACGGTCTCCTTCCTCCTTCAGGTACATTAAACAGGCTACGGACATAGGCGATATGGTGGAGGTTTGACAAAGAAAGATCAACCGTCGATATGCATGAATCAACGACGGAAAGCAGCTTACAAAAGCTATCGGAGAAGAAGCGGGAATCGAATATGGGTCGTTGGATTGCAAGGATGAACGGCTATGATCAATTGACAGAGGATATCGGAAGGCAGACAGGCAAGGTTAACGAGGGCCGTTGGATCACTGTCGGGCAGATCCGACGGTGATTGGGGGCGGAAGATGCAGGGTAGTTAACACGTGGGAGAACGGCGGTTTCCCCGCACTGCCTTTGGGCTGCGGGTGGTTTCGATATGAGGGCAAGCGATGCAATGAAATAATGACGCGTGGCTGACAGGATGGTAGGGAAAACAACTTTCCCGTGGGTTAACGGACATGCGGTTTCGCTGAGCAGGGAAAGCGTATATCGTCGGATCTTCGCAGGGCGATCGGACGGTTGACAAATTAAAACACGTGCTCAAGGTTGATATGACAAGTATGGTCCCGCCGGGTTATGTAAATTGCAAAGGCGCGCAGTTATAAATTATATTACATGGACTTTAGAATTAAGCGGATAAAGGCTTTAAACGAATAAAGGAACCTACACAGGTTTAATAATGTTAAAACAAAAATGCGCGGGGACTAAAGGGAAAAGGGGTAAACAGGGTTTTTAAAAGGTTATAACACAAGAATGCCCGGGAGTCAGTAAAATAAAGGATTTAGGCGGGGTTTTGTGTAAAATGGAGGAATGGGAGTTATAAGGATATAAGACAAATACAGGAGGAAGGGATCAAATAAACTGTTGCTAGCTTCTCCTTTTCAGAAAACACCACGGCCAATGTGTCCTTGACCCTAAAAAATGCTCAAACATGTAGCAGAGCTAACATTTGGCTCCTTCTGGGGATGAGATCCTCCCTGTGAGGTCTCAAGAACCTGCAGATCAATGCCTTATGAAAACCAATTAGCAAAATTCCTAGTGTTCCATTGGGCATGGAGTCTAGGTGAAACTATACTAAAACTGATAAAACAAAATATTTACAACTTTTAAGGCCAAAGACCTTAAATCACATAAATTTTTAGAAAACGCCTATTAACCGGGCCAAAAAAAATTGCTTCTCCTCCCATACTTCTCAGTATGAAGGTGTTATTCCCTTGAATCTGAGAAATGATGAAAGGCCCTATCCAAAAAGCATCAAACTTTCCATGATTGCCTTTCTTTTTCTTTAGTGCATCCCATTTCAGAACCAAGTCTCCAACCTGAAAATTATCTGCTTTTTTCCCTTTGTCAAAAGCATCCTTGATTCTCTTCTGATGTGCTGCAGCCTTTTCCACCAGTTGTTCTCTAATCTGATGTAACTCTGTCAAATCAGTGATTCTTCTTGCCATGTCTTCTTCCTCATTCTGCTCTTCTTGAAAGAATTTTTCCACAGGGAGAGTTAACTGAATTGGGAATACAGCCTCAGTGCCATACACCAACTTAAATGGAGAACTCCCTGTGGATTTCTTAATGGTCATTCTGTCAGCCCACAGTGCATACTTGAGCTTTGAATCCCAATTCTTTTAATTGTCCCCTAACAGCTTTCTAATTATCTTGATCAGAGTTTTATTAGAGGATTCTACCAGACCATTTCCTTGAGGATAATATGAGGTGGAATGAATCAATTTGATGCCCATTGAATCACACATTTCCACCAACTCTTTGGCCCTGAAGGCTGCTGCATTATCTGTGACTAATTTCTGTGGACAACCAAATCTGGTGAAGATATTCTCTGTTAAAAACTTGATGACCACATTATGATCAACCTTCCTGGTAGGGATTGCTTCAATCCACTTAGTAAAGTAATCAGTGGCTACTAATATCCATCTGTGCTGGCCACTGGAATGTGGATTGATTTCTCCAATGAAATCCAAGCCCCACTGCTGAAAAGGTCCTTTTGCCTGAATTGGTTTTAGGGGTAGGGATTTCAACCGTTGTTTTCCTTCAAATCTTTGGCACCTATCACAAGATTTAACAAAAGAAAATACATCAGAAAATAAAGTGGGACAATAGTACCCAGCTCTGAGAATTTTGTGGGCAGTGGTTTTCCAATAATGGTGCCCTTCACACATGCTATTATGAAACAACTGCATCACTTCTCTTGACTGTTCTTTGTCCAGACACCTTAAAAATATTCCAGATGGATCCCTCTAGTAGAGCAGATTTTCAATGATACAATATTTTACTGCTCTAAGTTTTAAATTTCTAGCTTGACTTTGAGTAAATCCTGAAGGGATTTCTAGCTTCGGCAAAAAATTAATTATTTCAGCATACCAATTACATGAAGCTAGACTCTCGGCCACTGACTGTTTCCTCATTATTTCAGTTGTTCTTTCTTCTTCACCTGTTTGATTGTTTTCCGCAATTGTGCACAGGAAATCAACATCTAAAGACCTGCAATTTTCTTCAGCCAATAACTTGGCAAGCCCCTGACCTCTGAACAGCTTGGTGGGCTTCAGCTCTATGTTAAATTATATCATCTTTGCAATCCATTTTGTCCTTCTTCCTTCAGCATCAAGTTGTGTTAGGACATCTTTTATTGCAGCAAAAGGCACATATGCAATTATTTTTGAATGCAAGATATAAACTCTGAAAGCTTTCAAGGATTTGATAAGAGCATATGCTTGTTTTTCAATTATATCATACCTTAGTTCAGTATCCCTCAAGTTCTTGCTGAAAAATGCCACTGGATGTTCTGAACCTTCTTCATTTACCTGCAATAAAACTGTTGCAATGGTGTCTTCAGAGGCAAAAGAAAATATATGAAACTCCTTGCTGTAGTCAGGACTTATTAAAGTGGGAGCCTCCATAATAGCCTTCTTAATAGACTCAAATGATTTTCTTGTTGAATCAATCCACTTAACCTCTGCTCCTTTCTTCAACATGGAGGTAATATGCTTCACTAGTTCAGCAAAATTTGGTATAAACATCCTGACAAAATTAATTTTGCCCAGAAAGGATTGGATATCCTTCTTTGATCTAGGAACAGACAAAGTCTGTATTGCTTTTACTCTTCTGGGTCAATCTGAACACCTGTAGCAGACACAATATGTCCTAACAGCTTGCCTTCACTTAAAGCAAATTGAGATTTTTTGGGATTGACTGATATTCCAAACCTCCTGCACCTCAAAAACACTCTTTTCAAATGCTGCAAATGATTTTGATGGCTGCTGGAGTAAACTGTTATATCATCAAGGTAGATAAGCACAAATTTGTCCTTCTCTCCCACAAATGCTATATGCATAGCTCTCTGAAAGGTGGCTCCAACATTCATTAATCCAAAAGTCATTTTGGCATACATAAAAGTGCCCCAAGGAGTGGTGAATGCAGTCTTTTCTTGATCATCTAGGTGTATAGCAATCTGATTGAAGCCTGAAAAACCATCCAAGAAAGACATGACTTTAGCTCCTGAGACCTTTTGCAGCAAATGCTCCATCTTTGGCAGAGGATAGTTGTCTTTCTTGGAACATTTGTTTAAATTTCTGAAATCAACACACAGTCTGATTTCTCCACTCCTCTTCCTCACCACCACTAGATTGGCTACCCATTTTGAATACCTGAGAGGGACAATGATCTTGGTAGCCAGCAACTTTTTAATTTCTTTTTCAGTCAGTGGAAGAAGCATATGATTTATTGGTCTCAGCTTCTGTTTAAAAGGAATGGTGTCTTTTTCCAGAGGGATTTTATGCTGAATTATATTCTTATCATAAGTTTTCATGTCACTATACTCCCAAGCAAACACATCAGCAAATTGCCTCATTAAATTGCAGTATTCAGCACTTTGATCAGCAGAAAAATGAGTGGACAAATTCACATACCTAGGCTGACCTGGGCTTCCTATATCATGCTTACAGACTGCAGATTGGTCTTCTTTTTGGGCAACCTTGTAAGGCACATCATTTTGGTCAAACAATCTTTCAAGAGGAATTAGACCCTTAGGAATATGGTTACTGGGAAGCTGGACAATGTTGTCTTTACCAATTTTGTTTCTAAACTGAGCCTTGGGACTTTCTGACACAACATCATTTTCTTGGTCAATTTGCATCTCAGAAAACTCATCAATAACTTGAAGGAACCTATTTATCTCATCATCATCATTAAAAACTTTCCAATGCTGGACATTATCAAGCAAGGATGGTCTATACTTCATTTGAACTTCATACACAAGTCTGGGAGGCATTGGAGGTATAAATAGACTAGCAGAAACAGCAAGGGAATCAGCAAACTGATTTTGGGCTCTAGGAATGTATAAAATACAGAAAAAATCAAAAAAGTCTTTGATTCTCCATACCTCATCTCTGTATGCTTTCAACCATGGGTGCTTTGCTTGAAATGTTTTATTCACTTGTTGAATGATTAAATCGGCATCTCCAAACACCTTCATATTCTTGATTCCTCTGTCTTTGGCTGCATGAAGGCCCAACAGCAGTGCTTCATACTCTGTTATATTGTTTGTCGCTTGAAAAACGAGCTTAAAAGACAGCTGAATGCTTTCTTTCTCTGGAGACACTAGCACCACCCCTGCTCCTGCAGTCTCCCTAGAACATGCTCCATCAAAGAACATCTCCCAAACCTGACTTCCTTGCTCTTTCTCGGCCTGAACTGTTGTTCTCCTTATCTACATTATGGCCTTCTGAGATTCTTCTATTTGGAGAATACATGCTCCAAAATCAGTGTCCACTGCATATATGGGATGATTTGTAGGATTCTTCTCATTACTGATAATGTATGCCAACTGTGCTTCTCTATATAACCTCCTGCTTTCTCTTCCAAACACTGGGACAGTGGCATAAGATAGATCATTTTGTAATGTCCCACGTAGTCTCTTAATCCACCCTCTAGACAGCAGCATACCAAACTTAGGAGGGACATCTGCTACCACAATATCCATCATCATACTCTTCATGGGCAGCTGAGTTAAGGTAATAGCCATATCTTTAATCAATCCAAGACATTTCATCTTCCTTGAATCAAAAGAAAATAAATCATGATAAGGTCTAGTGATATCAAGGCCTAACTCTTCCATGACAGCTTTAGGCATTAAATTGTGGCTAGCCCCTGTGTCTAGCAGACAATTGTGGAGGATTTTGTCATGAATAGTCAATGAGACATAAAAAGATGGAGAATTATTATCAGTGGGTTCAATCATAGGGCTGAGCACAATGGCAAGCTTGTCATCTTGCAAATTAACAGAGTCAGTGGAGGTTTGTGTGGTTTCTAGCTCAAGGGCTTCAAGGATAGGCTTCCTAAACATTTCGCTCTTCACCAACTCTACCAGAGGCACAGATATTTTCAATTTCTGAACTTCTGACTCAAAGCTGAAAGAAGAAGATGACTTATCAGAAACTTTTACCTCTTGAACTAGAGCTTTGAGGATGACTAGATCAACTGTTAGTTTTCTCTACTTGATATTCTGTGGTTTTGTTTGGACAGCAGCTCTTTGTGCAGGATTCTCTTTGACATTCTTAACATTCGACCTCAAATTGTATCTCTGTTGCTGTTCAGTTTGTAGAACAGCTCCTGTGTCCCATTCCTGACTGTTTTATTCTTGCAGCAATGATTGTTCATACTCAGCCAATGTCAACAATGCAGCGCTGCCTTTATCTTCCATGTAGTGAATTTCATCCTCATCTTCTTCAAATTGTTCCTCCTCCATGACTACATTTTGGAAATGAGCTTTAAATTTCTGATCTTCTTTTGAATCATCACCCCTCTGCATTATTTGTAACTGCTCATTTTCTCTTCTGAATGGATTCTGATTTCTTGGAGCAAAAGTGTTTTGCTGCCTTGTTTTCCCTGAATTCTGTTCAACCTTCAGCTTGGAAATTTCAGCAGTCAATGACTCTATCATCTTGGTCATTTTGTCTAATTTAGGCTCTGAAGATGATGCAGAAGAAGTAGAATCCTAACCTCTCTGCCTTCTTCTGTCAGCTTGACTTTAAGCTTCTCTGCAGCCATAATATTAGATTCCACCTCTAGTGCTGCATCCTGCATATCAGCTAGAGTGGCACATCTCCTTTCTTTCAATAACAGGTAGAAATTAGAGTCAAAAGCATTGGCATAAGTGAGTTTGGTAGAGGTGGGAGTAGGCTTTACCTCAACTGGTATCTTACTATACATACGATTGAATCTTTTATTAAAATCAGGCAAAGATTCACCATTTTCCCTCTTCAGATTACCAAACTCAGTATGATAATACAACAAGTCTTTTTTATCTCCCTAGTGCTTCAAAAATGCATCATCTAATGCTTCAATATCTATTATTGATCTCTGGGGTAATTCTCTAAACCACTTCCTAGCTTCTCCATCAAGGCTCTGGACAAAAACTCTCATCCACACATCATTTTCACTTATATCTAAATTATCAGCATAACTGTAAAAAGTTTCTAGGTGTTCTTCTGTTGTTACTCCATCTGTGCCAATGAATTTAGGCATATATTTTTTATATTCCCCCACAGGCATAGGATTTAAAGGCACGGGCAATACTAATGGTCCATATCTGGCAGCGACAATTCTTTCTATCCTTGTAGGTGCTTGCTGTCCTACCATGATTGGAATATTTGGAAGAATACTAGCAGATTGAATGGTAAGGAGTAATGTGATGGATGGTAGAGATAAATGGATATTTTGCATTGAATGGGATGCTTTCTTTGGACTGAGATTCAAAGGGGAACTAACTACACAAGGGGCTAAACTAATCTCTGAAGGTTTTTCTTTATTAACAGTGCTGACTTCTAAATCCTAAATCTGTATATCTTCGGCTACAACTTTATCTTTCAGAGATGAAATAGATTTCTTACGCTTACTTGATCCTAATGCCCCTTTCTGTGAAGCTTTCTTCGATTTGACGGTCCTCTCAGGTTCAGGCACTGGTTCAGCTGGTAATTTCTGAGGATTTCTTCGAGTATGTCTCACAAACTGAGCCAGAACTTCGATGTGGAGTCACCAAATGATGGTCTTCCTCCAGTGGAGTCGCCAGATAGATGATTACAATAAAAAACTATGTTCAAACCTTGTCTATCATCAAAGCTTGAAGCTGTGCCGTTCTCCCAGGGAAGCTGAGCTTCAATTCTCCTCTCCCCGGCAATGTCGCCAATTAATGTTATCACCCTAAGAAACTCTCCTAGGTTGTATATCAGAGATGCTTGGGAACATTACAAACTCAACAAAAATGTTGGAAATATGGTGGATGAATGAAAGAAATGCTGCATATTCAAGCCAGATAACCACTTCTACTGTGCTTGACCCCAGACATGGGTGAACACCCCCAGACTACAAGGATTTTAACCACCAATTAGTCACAGTTTGAGGAATAAGTGATGATGGAGAAGACTGACCACACCAGCAGATGCACAAGACCCTGTGATGGCCGGCTGCAACCAGTTTAAAGGTCTGTAAATCTATTTTCTAATGCACAAACAGGATGACAGCTCTCTGGCATTAAAACAATAGAAACTTGCATACAAATTCAATAATACTAACTAGATTCTAACAGAGAGGTGGGATGACAACCCCTCTACTGCTCAACATCAAGAGCAAATGAAAAATGCATACAGGCACAACCTGAAACAAAGAAGAAGTGTAAAATGAGCAATTGACAGCAAAAGAAGCTTATATTAGTTGAAAATGAAGACCAAAAGTTGTGGGTCTCATAGTAGTTACAGTCTCCAGAAGTTGAAGCTTACAACATAATAACACTCATCAACCTAATTACATCATTTTTCTAGGTATATATAGAATCTGTTTACAAGAATGGCTCTGCTGCTAAGCGTGGAGGGGTCATAATGGACCACCAATCACATTTGCAGTTAGATATGGGTCTCTGATAACAGTTTGATTGTTTTAATGAACAAAATGGCTCTTTCTGTACTTTGATTTCCTTCCTTAGAACAGGCGGAGTGAAATATAAATGGAACCCATAATCATTGAATGCTTTGAACTGCTCTAGGTTGTCCTGTTTCCTTCAGCCATTCTGTCATTTGAATGCAGGTAGTTGAAGCTTTAACGTGCAGCATACTAAATTACGGTCTCCTTCCTCCTTCAGGTACATTAAACAGGCTACGGACATAGGCGATATGGTGGAGGTTTGACAGAGAAAGATCAACTGTTGATATGCGTGAATCAACGGCGGAAAGCAGCTTACAGATGCTATCAGAGAAGAAGCGGGAATCGAATATGGGCTGTCGGATCGCAAGGATGAACGACTGCGATCAATTGATAGAGGATATCGGAAGGCGGACAGGCAAGGTTAACAAGGGCCATTGGATCACCATCGGGCAAATCCGACGATGATCGGGGGCAGAAGATGCGGGGTAGTTAACGCACAGGAGAACGGCGATATAGCGGACAGGCGGTTTCCCCTCACCGCCTTTGGGCTGCGAGTGGTTTCTGTATCAGGGCAAGCGATGCAATGAAATAATGACGTGTGGTTGACAGGATGGCGGGGAAAACTACTTTCCTGCGGGTTAACGGACATGCTGTTTCGCGGAGCGGGGAAAGCATATATCGTCGGATCTCCGCGGGGCGATCAAACAGTCGACAAATTAAAACACGTGCTCAAGGTTGATATGACAAGTACGAGCCCGCCGGGTTATGTAAATTGCAAAGGCGCACAGTTATAAATTATATTACATGGACTTTAGAATTAAGCGGATAAAGGCTTTAAACGAATAAAGGGACTTACACAAGTTTAATAATGTTAAAACAAAAATGCACGTGGACTAAAGGGAAAAGGGGTAAACAGGGTTTTTTAAAAGGTTATAACACAAGAATGCCCGGGAGTTAGTAAAATAAAGGATTTATGCGAGGTTTTGTGTAAAATGGAGGAATGGGAGTTATAAGGATATAAGACAAATACAGGAGGAAGGGATCAAATAAACTGCTGCTAGCTTCTCCTTTTCAGAAAACACCACGGCCAATCTGTCCTTGACCCTCAAAAATGCTCAAACATGTAGCAGAGCTAACAATACCCTTCTAAATAAATCCAACCCTATAATTAAAATTTCATTTTAATTATGAATAAAAGTTATAAGTTTTTAAATTTAAATATATATATAATTATAATTATAATTATAATTTTAAATAATTTAAATATCAAAATAAAACAACTTTCTTAAATTTATAATTTAAGATAAAAAAATTAAATAAATGCTTTAACCATACAAAAGCAAATATTATAAAATAAATTCGACATCAAAAATAGTTAGAATATTTTAATGATAGTCCTTACCTACAATATATAGAATTCTACTCACCCACAAATTAAACGTATATTGGTTTTGGAACTAAGATAAGTGAGACCCATCAGTAAGTCTTCATGGCGCTGCTACAATTAAGTGTTCTCATGGATGTTAAACTTAGAACCCAAAGTGACAATTAAGTGTTTTCATGGATGTTAAACTTAGAACCCAAAGTGAGCTAAAATAAAGACATAGCTATAATATTAATAAAAACTTTATCAAATAAATATTCATTAAAATTTTAGGGAGTTTTATGTGAACATCATGAAAAATATTAATTTTATTTATATTAATATAATAAAATATGGAAAAATAAGTTTAATATAAAAATAAATAAATAAATTATATTTTATATTAAAAGAATTATTTTTTTATAAAAAATAATTAATTAATATAAATATATTTTAACGAATAAAATAGAAATATCTGTATCATTCATATATATATATTAATAAAAAAAAAAAAAAATTCAAAAATTAATTAAATTATATTCACTTAATTTTTTTAAAATTTTTAAATGAGATATATAATAATTAAAACATAAAAAATTATATATAATTTATTTATTTTTAATTATATCTAATATATTTAAAATTATAATAAATTTGTAACAATTTAATATATATTTATGTCATAAGTTGTTTATCTCTAAAAATAATTCTCTTTTGTTGATTCGTGGATCTGGTCTCTACTGTGTTGTAGCGGCCACAACCACCCTCCAAAATTTTGCCTTAGCTTCGTTTTGGAACCTCCCTATCAACCTTTCACAGCAGCATGTCTTGCTTCGTCAAGTACACAAGCTTTAGTGTTTTTCTTACAGAATGACGGCCTATCCATCAGAGCTTGTTCCATTCCCCTCACAGGTTGTTTTTCTGGACTTCGTCGAGTTGCAAGCTGAGCAACTCCCTCAAGAAATTACGCAATTTCGTAGGGAAACCAACCTTCCCTCCAAAAATTGTGCAATTCTGTCTAGTAGCCTGCTGGGCTCCAGAATTGTGCAAATCTGCCAGCCAAGATTCACCCAGAAAATTGCGCAATTCCTCCTATCAGGGCTGCTCAGGCGAGAAATTCTACAATTTTGGGCAGCAGTCAGCTGCTTTGCCCAGAAATTGCACAACCCCTTTGTGCAACCAGCCCAGCTCCCTCCCAGAAATGCTCATTTTTTCCTCCCAGCTGAGCAAAGTGTTGTATGTGCAGTGGAGTTGATTGGTTCCCTCCGGGACCGAGCAAAACTGATTTGCATGCATGGTCTGCTCCTCCCAAGGCAGCACGCAAAGGCATCCCTTGTTTCAGGGATCTATTTTTAGTAGCTGGAGGTTACATGCAAAGATCATTTTAGAAACCTCCCACCAAGTGTCGTTTTCCCTAGATTTGTGGCATGCGCGTCGCAACCTCGATTTTATCAAAACTCATCAACCGGACGCTGCAGAGCTCATTCCTCACATCAATCTTGTAGCTCTGACATCCCACATTGCATTTAGGAGTTGTCGGCACATTAAGCTCAGTTGTTTTGGGGTAAGCCCGCTTTTCATGTTCCACGATGCGTTTCTGGCACTTTTTGTGTTTCGCTTCGTATGAATATTGTCTGCTTGATTTCAGTAAGCGCTTGTTGTCATTTTGATACATACTAGCTTGTACTAGCATCGTTTCAGTTTTCGTTAACATCTCAATGCTGTCGCATGCATGAAACTGTTTTTGCACAAACAGTCATCATTGTGGCGACTCACTTCACACACATGCATGCCTTCCTGTTTCCTGAATCCTGCCCTTGTTGTTTGCATGAATGATCATTCGCTCTTGTTTGCACTCATCGCACCATGCATTCAAACTTCTCATGTTTCCAGTCGCCCGTCAGTCAGACTGGACTACCTTGGCCTGAACTGTGCCTTGCCCGGATAGCACTACGCATTTCCAAAAGCGAAGGCTTTGCTTTCCCTCCAAAAATGGTGCAAGCCTAGCTAGGCACTGACCTCTAGGCTTACATTGTGCAATTCTTGGAGGCAGTGTCCTGTTGGCCCCCGAAACTACGCAATGCAATTTGTTGGTTGCATGTCACTACTAACTGAAATTGCGCATTGCGCAGTTTCAGTCCTTAGCAGGCCAAGCTGGAGTGTGCATTGCACAGTTTTAGTCCTCAGCGGGCCAGGATGGACTGTGCATTGTGTAGTTCCAGTAGTCAGTCAACCTTCCAATAGACCAGATTGTGCCTTGCATAGTTTTGGCAGTCAGTCTCCCGACCTCCCGATGGAAATTGCACAACCTTCATGATCAGTCACACATGTATGTTGCAAGTGAGCTCTCAATTTTGTTTCAGTTTTTTACTGACATATTGCTTGCCATGAGTGTTGCTATGTATACAGGCACCATAGGTGTTCGTCTGTCTCTCAACAACACAATTACAATGACCTTCAGGAGAGCAGAGTCAAAGGACATCGTTGAGATCACAACGTGGGTTGCAACCAAGCAAGTGTTTATGAGCTTGCCCACCTACGAAGGCATCAAGTTGCTCGTGGACAAGGACATCAAGATAAGATGGCAGTAGCATCACAACGAGCAGCAGAAGGTAGAACACCTGCACGCAACAAATGCAAGAGGAATGATGTTGACAACATAAAGATGAAACAAAGTTGCAAGCTCGAGTAGATCCACTTGTGATGAAAGCAACTTTGGAGACTCATGCTATGAGGTGATGGTGCGAAATGAATATCACACGAAGAGAGAGAATGGAACAAAGAAGGAGTTTCATGCGCTGAAGCAGCAACTCAAGGAAGAACATGAGCTGCATAGACAAGAGAATGAGTTGCAGCAGGAATAGGTACAGCAGCGGCCGCAACATGCACTCATGGATGAAACTGCGCCCGTACAAGTTATATATCCATCCCAGCAGCTGGCATGGAGCAGACATGGTGAGTAGTGTTGTTGATTGTATGCAAGGGAATTAAACAACTTGCATGTCATTGTGCACACACATGTGATCCAACCCATTTTGCACACTCACCAAGGTGAAGACAAGAAGCAAGTCCAACTGGAGTTGAACATGTAGTTGACAGTTGATTTGCATGACCACTAGCATGCACTGGAAGATCAGAATGGACACTATGCATCAGTTTGTTGCTGGTTCGGTCGCACCCAAGAAGACCATGCGCATGCTAGCAGACGAGTTGGACGAAGGAGCCATACCAATGCACCCAGATGCAACAAAGGCAAGGGTTCGCTTCAACCAGATGTCACCATTGAGCGCATGCACACCATCACGGATGACCAAGCTTGGCATCATCTCACCACCTCCACCATCACAAGCATGTTAAAGATTTGATCTCACCACAATAGGCCGAGTGTTAGTGATGTCTTGCATGACTTACTCAAGCCATATTGTCTCACATGGGCACATGTGCATTGTAATGTAACGTCTTGTCAAGTGGAAGTTCAAGTTTTGATAGTTGGATGTAACATTCGTAGAGTAGATGAAGAGTCATGAGGGTAGATGAACTGTCACAAAGGAGAATGTCAAGGGTCACCCCACCCTTTGCTATAAATAGAACCTCGTAACTCATTGGAAATGCTTTTGGTCAGCCAAGATTTCGATAGGACTATCTTAGAGAGAGCTTGGATAGTATTGTAATGAGCCTTGGCTTCTCCACTATGCAACGCTAGTATATCTCTTTGGAGGAGCAAGCAGTTGTGGCTATAACGTTCTGCTGTCAGAACTAGTGGTTAGACATGGATGTATTGTATGACTGGAACTTATACTTCTTAATATAACAAAACTAGCACATTTCATGTGTATGTTGTATTGTATTCTATGCTATATGGTTTACTCTAAATGATATATGTATTTGTTTGCTTACGCATGCATGTATGGACTATTCTGTATAAGTATGTATAAACCTTTCTGAAACGTGTTGTTGGTTTAACCATCACTTTGAATTGCTAGCTAACTTTCCTTCCATGTTGTGATGCATCTTTGCTCGTGTGTTCTCTTCTTAACTCTATGCTATCACAGGTTTCCAAGGGGCGCACTCATCTCAAACCCCGTGTGTTAGAACCTCTCATGCACCTTCATTGGCTTGCTGCAACTGTCACACCCTTCCTACCAACAAATACATCTTACTTGTCTTTGTGAGAAATCGCGGTCAAGGCATTACCGTACGACCCACTGTTGGGACTCCTACACCAAATGGTCCAAGGTCTAATTGGGACTTCTTACCGGGGAGATGCCCTTACATGTTGGCGAGTCCAACACCGTCAACATTTTGGCGCTAGGAGGACCAGATGACAAGATAAGCCCTCATCATCTATTTTGAATCTTCGCACATCTATCATGGAGTTTGTTATAGTTTGCCCTCCGAAATGTCTGTCCAACGGACATATCTTTCATGTCGAGAGGGAGTTCTAGGATCACTTGTCACAACTCACGTATGATGGTGAAGGTGAAGTGGCCTGGCCTGAGCACTTAGATGACTTCCATGCGCTCATGCAGGGCATGGAAGATTTTAATGAAATAGAGGTTTGTTCGTTGCTCGCACACACACTTCGCGACCACCCATCACAATGGTGTGGCACACTACCTCATAACTCTATGCACTCATTCAAGCAGTTCAACAATCTAATCAAATATGTTTTCCACCATTTTGATCCTAAAGTGCTTGATAAAAAATTGTTAAAACAATGGAAGGCCCCACATGAATCACCTATGGAGTTTTCGGAGCACTTCCGTCTATTCATGTTTGAAGCCCCGAAAAGTCAGATGAAATTTCAGTATCTCATGGACATATTCAAATACTGCCTTGTCCAATCTATCAATCCCAAGAAGAAGTTCAATCTTAAACCCCGCTTAGCATACTTCGGTGATGGAGTTGTGCAATCACAGATGAACACGGTCAATGTCACAAGTGATTGTCTAACATCCCCTCATCAAACATGCACACACATCTGTTCAACCATCGCATCCTCCCGACATCGCTCCTTCTATTTTTTGCAAAGAATTGGTTGTGAGTCCCATACCTCGTCACATGTATTTTGTACCTCAACCTCAACCTTCAAACTGGGATAATCCTTTGGATGACACTATCTTGTATTCTTCTGTTCTGGACGCTACACCTATTTTGAATGAGGAGCGGTCTATCGATAGAGTTGGTGTTTCATAACCAACATGCGCTGACATTCATGAAGATCATGACTGGAAGCTTGAACATCCACCGGCAGCAGAGAACCATCCCTATCTGTCCGTACCTCCTCCATTTTTTCCTAACCTCCCTAGTGATCTTGTTATCCCTGATTTTTCATGTGTATCTCCATCCATGGAAGCACCTATTGTTGATCATTCGCAAGACACACCAAATGTTATTCCATCATCTGAAAACGAAGAGGACCGATCATTCTTTGAACATCCACTTTTTCATCTATATTTTTCAGAAATGCAGAGGATGAACATTCTTGTTTCTCATCTACCCCTCTGTGCGATTCATTGAATCATGAGGATGCCGACCAACATTTTGCTTTCTCTGATCTTAGTTGTTGTGATCTCTTCACCCCATCATCCGATCACGATGTTGATTCACTCTTTGTTAATCTGTTTAAGACACTGGTCTAAGATGATCCATATGTCAACGAAGATGAAACCTCCTAGATTGTCGAGGCACTTCAGCCCGAGCTGATGGTTATGTCATGCCCTCATTGTCCTTAGGTTGGGTTCACTTCTGATCAGGAAATTGTTCAAACATGCAAGTCTTCTCATCACTCATTTGTATGCATTGAGGATCAATATAACACTCAGATTTCACCTTCTCCACTCAAACTACACGATCCCATTGCTCGTGAATTGGAGGAATTTTACTCAGAAAGCACACTTGCACAACGTAGTTGGTCTACCTTCCTCACGTATGCTTGCATATCACAGTCAAGAGTGTGTGTATGCTTAACATCTGCATGTAGTGTCACACAGCATCATGGTATGTCCACAGACTACATGTCATCCAGTTTCACTCATTTTTGTTCTGTGGACGCTTGTAAGCTCGAAGTGTGTCTATCTTCGTTGTTGTATCTTTCACATCTACTAGTCTGCACGACCGTGTTGCTCACGGACCATGCCTTCACCAACATGGGTCAACCAATGTGTCGGTGGCTACATTGGAAGTATCACTTCACGTGATCAGGCCCATGCACCGTTAGCTTAGGAGTAGGAGTAGCATTTGCTTTCAGTTTTCTTGCTTGCATGCTTGTTTTCTTTCTTGCTTTGCATGTTTGTTTGTCTGCTTTCTTGTTTGCTTACTCACTTTGCTTTTGCATTTACTTATGCTTCTGCTTTTCTTTGTTATTTGTTTTCTTGTTTTCATTCGTAGGTTAGTTTTGCATGAAACCATACATGACTCTTGAAACAAGTTGGGTAAAGTACAAGAGGCCTTCTGCAGCTATCACTACTTCGTTATCTGTCATCCTACCTCTGTATGAAGGACTTGTTACTTTTAGTCCATGATACGTCGATGGAAAATACGTACTATTCGAAGTGAACCTTGGTGAAAACATAATGCTTGCATGCTAACTAGTGTCACCTACTCTAGTCAGTTGTTTTTGGGTTAACCTTTGTCAGCTCGGTCAAGTAGAGTAAGGTGAGGGGGGAAACCTTAACAGGCACGTCAAAGGTATAATAAACTACTTCTCTGTAGGAACAACCTCTTCTATTCCCAATAAGTTAGGATCCCTCTTCCGCCTCTGAAATAAATAAGTGATATGCACAATTATGAAAAAATGAAAAATGAATAAGGCAAAAGAAGAGAAAGGCTTCCTGTTGTTGTGGGGAAAATGCCTATGCAGGACGATCCTATCCACCTAAGGTGTGACAGTGCCTTAGCAACAAACGAGTACAGCTACACTGGTTTCTTCCTCTATGAAATGTGAAAGAAGAGAGATCAATAGACTTACCGGTGTCTTTCGTTTGTCCCTCGATCCAATCTCCCTTCTCTTTGGGTGTTCACAGCTACTTGCCTTCTTGCTTATCCAACTACAACTCCCTGCAAGATCACAAGAGAACAGCTACTTGAGACAAGAGAGGAACACTACACAAAGACAGATGTTCACATTCATAACTGATTTAGGATTAGAAATAAATAAAATACACTAATACATTCATACATCAAAATACATCAGCATATAGGAGAAACCAAGATAGCTTTATTGATGAATAACAAGGTTCAGGAAGAGATACAACCCAGAGGGCTCCAATCCAGCATCTCCTTCCCAGCAAATGGAATTCCTATCTTCAGCCCCTTCAAAGCATTAAGCACCCAATGATTCCAGTCTCAAACCAACAGCAATTCTTTGCAATAACAAAATTCCAGCCTCTAGATCTCATGGAGGAGAGATCTATATATAGTTATTTTGGAGAGAGGATGAGTCAGCTTGAGATCTGACTAGTGTCCTCTCCCTCTCTCAGTTCTTGAGTCCACTTGGAGGTTCTTGCTTCCACTTGGAGATTTGGAACCTCTTACTCATCACCAGTCGAATTCCTTGAGGCAAGTGTCATTTTGGAAGCTTCCTGAGCATTGACACCTTGAGGAATGAGTCTGCCACTTGTCCAAACTCGCTCAGCGCAGGTAGCTAGTGTTGGAGTTGACATTCAACGCAGGTAGACAGTGGAGCCACTGACATTCAGCGCAGATGGTCAATGGAGCAGTTGACATGATCCTGAATTGACTTGTTTTTGAGCAGTTTCAGGTGGAGAACTTTTGTGAATTGTTGTGGTTTGTTAGCCTTGTTCCTCTAGGGGTAGGAACAACATGTTTAGGGACTTTGGATCCCTTAGATTATGGACATTTCATGCTCAATGCTGTAAGGCACAAAAATGTCTATAACACCTGCATAGAGAGGTGATGCGAGTAACTCTGTCGAGGTACTGACCAGGCTCGCTGGCAGCGAGGCCATGCTTGTGTTCCTATGTGACTCGCTTGGGTACTATCCAAGCCTACCGGCAACGGAGCAACACCAAAGATGAAACTAAGACTCTGATGACTATACTTCTTGTGCATCAATATACCCCTCAACCCCAATCGAAAAAATTGTGTTGCCTTGGCTTGGAATATGTGTCAATCAACCAACAGCTTGGCAGATGCTACATATTACAATCAAGTTACTGTGGAAACCAAGATGAACTAAGAACTGAACAATACTTCCAGAGGTGTTAGACTTGCTTTTCACAAACAAGGTCCATTTAGAGAGCTAGAGTTCTACCAGTGTCGCCAAGTGTTGTAGTGGCTACAACCACCCTCCAAATTTTTGCCTTAGCTTCATTTTGGAGCCTCCCTACCAACCTTTCATAGCAACATGTCTTGCTTCGTCAAGTACATAAGCTTTAATGTTTTTCTTGCAGAATGACAGCCTATACATCAGAGCTTGTTGCATTCCCCTCATAGGTTGTTCTTTCAAACTTCGTCCAACTACAAGCTAAGTAGCTCCCTCAAGAAATTGCGCAATTCTGGAGGGAAACCAGCCTTCCCTCCAGAAATTGCACAATTCTGTTTAGCAGCCTGCTAGGCTCCAGAATTGCGCAAATCTGTCAGCCAAGCTTCACCCAGAAAATTGCGCAATTCCTCCCAGCAGGGCTTCTCAACCCAGAAATTGTGCAATTCTGGGCAGCAGTCAACTACTCTACCGAGAAATTGCGCAATCCCTCTGGTCAGCCAGCCCAGCACCCTCCCAGAATGTGCATTTTTTCCTCCCAACTGATAAGACTATTGCATGTGCAGTTGAGTTGACCAGTTCCCTCCGGGACCGAGAACAATTGATTTACATGCATGGCCTTCTCCTCCCAAGGAAGAATGCAAAGGCATCCCTTGTTTCAGGGATCTATTTTTAGCCACTGGAGGTTACATGCAAATATCATTTTAGAAATCTCCCACCAAGTGTCGCTTTCCCTAGATTTATGGCATGCGCGTCGCAACCTCGATTTTATCAAAACTCATCAACCGGACGCTACAGAGCTCATTCCTCACATCAATCTTTAAACTCTGACATCCCACATTGCATTTAGGAGTATTTAGCACATTCAGCTCAGTTGTTTTGGGGTAAGCTCGCTTTTCATGTTTCACACTGCGTTTCTGGCGTTTTTTGTGTTTCACTTCATACGAATGTCGTCTGCTTGATTTCAGTGAGTGCTTGTTGTTGTTTTGATACATACTAGCTTGTACTAGCATCGTTTTAGTTTTCGTTAACATCTCATTGTTGTCACATGCATGAAACTGTTTTTGCACGTATGGTCGTCCTTGCAGGCCCTAGGGAACATTTTAAGGATGGAAAATTATCTTGAAGTTTAAAAACATTGACGAATCTTACTAGTCCCTAATATGGAAACTATAAAATGTCTATTCATGTATTTGTAAATTTTCTACTATAAAATTTGGATGAATCATTTCTATAAAAAATGGAAATTGGCGAATCTTTTTTTGGAAAAATAATGGAAAATTAGCCCACCTACGAATATTAGCCCCTAAAATTTTCCATGGTTGTGGTGACTCGCTTCACACATATGCATGCCTTCTCTTTTCCTAAATCCTGCACATGATGTTTTCATGAATGATCATTCTCTCTTGTTTTCACTCATGATGTTTGCATGAATGATCATTCTCTCTTGTTTTCACTCATCTCACCATGCATGTTGCCTTGGCTTGGACCGTGCCTTGCCTAGCTAGCACTGCGCATTTCCGAAAGTGAAGGCTCCGCCTTCTCTCCAGAAATTGTGTAATCCTAGCCAGGCACTGACCTCCAGATTTGCATTGCGTAATTCTTGGTGGCAGTGTCCCGTTGGCCCCAGAAACTGCGCAATGTAGTTTGCTAGTTGCATGTCACTGCTGACTGAAATTGTGCATTGCGCAGTTTCAGTCTTCAGTAGGTCAGGCTGGATTATGCATTGCGCAGTTCCAGATGTTAGTTAGCCTCCCAACAGCCTAGGTTGTGCCTTGTGCAGTTTTGGCAGTCAGTCTCCCAACCCCTCGACAGAAATTGTGCAACCTTCATGATCAGTCACGCAGGTATGTTGCAAGTTAGTTCTCAAGTTTGTTTCAGTTTTCGACTGACAGATTGCTTGCCATGAGTGTTGCTATGTATACAGGCACCATAGGTGTCTGTGTGTCTCTCAGTAGCACAATTGCAATGGCCTTCAGGAAAGTAGAGTCAAAGGACACCGTTGAGAGCACAACGTGGGTTGCAACCAAGCAAGTGTCTATGAGCTTGCCTACCTATGAAGACATCAATTTGTTCGTGGACAAGGACATCAAGATAAGATGGCAGCAACATCACAAGGAGCAACACCATCAGGAGAAGCACAGGGCAGCACACTTGCATGCAACGAACGAAAGAGGAAGGATGTTGAAAACATAGAGGCAGAACAAAGTTGCAAACTCAAACATATCCACTTGTGATGGAAGCAACTTTAGAGACTTAGGCTATGAGGTGACGGCACGACATGAAGATCATGCGAAGACAAAGAACGGAACAAAGAAAGAGTTGCATGTTCTGAAGCAGCAACTCAAGGAAGAACATGAGTTGCATAGACGAGAGAATGAGTTGCCACAGGAACAGGTACAACAACGGGCGCAACATGCACTCACGAATGAAACTGCACCCGTACAAGTTATAGATCCATCCCAACAGCTGGCGCAAAGCAGACATGGTGAGTATTATTGTTGATCGTATGTAAGGGAATTAAGCAGCATGCATGTCATTGTGCGCACACATGTGATATAACCCATTTTGCACACTCACCAAAGTGAAGACAAGAAGCAAGTCCAACTGGAGCTGAACATGTAGTTGACAGTTGATGTGCATGACCACCAGCACACACTGGAAGATCAACATGGACACTATGCATCAGTGTGTTTCCGGTTCGGTCACACCCAAGAAGACCATGCACATGCTAGCAGACGAGTTGGATGGAGGATCCATACCAATTCACCCAGATGCAACAGAGGCAAGGGTTCGCTTCAACAAGATTTCACCATTGAGCGCATGCACACCATCATGGATGGCCAAGCTTGGCAACAACTCACCACCTTCACCATCACAAGCATGTCAAAGAGTTGGTCTCACCACAATGAACCGAGTGTCAGTGATGTCTTGCATGACTTGCTCAAGCCATATTGTCTCACATGGGCACATGCGCATTGTAAAGTAACGTCTTGTCAAGTGGAAGTTCAAGTGTTGATAGTTGGATGTAACAGCCATAGAGTAGATGAAGGTTCATGAGGGTAGATGAACTTTCACAAAGGGGAATGTCAAGGGTCACCCCACCCTTTGCTATAAATAGAACCTAATAACTCATTGGAAAGGTTGTTGGTCAGCCAAGCTTCCAATAGGACTATATTAGAGAGAGCTTGTATAGTATTTTAACGAGCCTTGGCTTCTCCACTGCGCAGAGCTAGTATATCTCTTTGGAGGAGCAGAGGGTTGTGGTTGTAACGTTCCACTATCAGAACTAGTGGTTATACATGGATGTATTGTATGACTGGAACTTACACTTCTTGATATAACAAAGACAACATGTTTCATGCATATGTTGTATTGTATTCTATGTTATCTGGTTTACTCTAAATGATATATGTATTTGTTTTCTTACGCATGCATTTATGAACTATTTCGTATAAGTATGTATGAACCTTTTCTAAACGTGTTGTTGGTTTAACCATCACTTTGGATTTCTAGCTAACTTGCCTTCCATGTTGTGATGCATCTTTGCTTGTGTGTTCCCTTCTTAACTATGTGCTATCATAGGTTTCCAAGGGGCGCACTCATCTCAACCCTCGTGTGTTAGAACCTCTCATGAACCTTCCTTGGCTTGCTGCAGCTGTCACACCCTTGCTACCAACAAAGACATCTTACTTGCCTCTGTGCGAAATCGCAATCAAGGCATTACCATACGACCCAGGGACTCCTACACCGAACGATCTGAGGTATAATTGGAACTTCTTATTGGGGAGATCCCCTTACATGTTGGCGGGTCCAACACCGTCAACACATCTTCAGATGGCTTGTTAGACGATTAAAATGTCATCAATCATTTTATCTTACCATTGTCCACCAAAATCTTATTTATTCAGTTAGGTCGTTTCAGTGTGAAATTCAGCCTTTCGATTTAGGTTTCTATTTCTTCCTGCGTGATTTTTTTGTGCACTTAATCGAATTCTTTCAATTTTTTTTTGAGGTTACAAGCGTTTCAACCAGCGACAATGAGGGAATTTCGATCCACATTGGCGAGGCCTGTATTCAAGTTAGAAATATCTATTGGGATATTTAATGCACAAAGGGTGCAAACCCTCAGCAAAAGCAATCAGTGGATATCAAAACTCGCCTTGTGGGACTTCTTGAACCTCTTTTGATTGGATGGGCTACAATGCAACAAAAGTTTGAGTCAAAGATTGATCTTTCAGAGATACTCTACTAGCTTACCTCCAATTTCGATAGTCTATGCAATTAAATCACATTGTTTTTCCATGGCTCTATCAGTATTGAAGGATGAATTCTTATGTTCAAGGGATTATCCACAATGTCCCCCAACTTCTTATTTGTTCTAACATTTTTGGTAACTAGGGCAAACCTGTATCAAGTATGTTTAGTTTAACAATGCAAAGGAAACATTGGAGATTATAGCAATCAGTGGATATCAAAACTCACCTTTTGGGACTTCTTGAACCTCTTCTGATTGGATGGGCTACAATGCAACAAAAGTTTGAGTCAAAGCCTGATATTTCAAAGATATTGTACCAGCTTACCTCCAGGTTTGATAGTCTATTTGATTAAATCACATCACTTTTCCATGGCTCTCTCAGTATTGAAGGATGAATTCTTGCGTTCAAGGGATTATCCAAAGTGTCCCCCAAATTCTCGTTTGTTCCAACATTTTCTGCAACTAGGGAAAACCTGTATCAAGTATGGTTAGTTTGACAGTGCAAAGGAAACATTAGAGGTCATGTCTGATTTTGAGAGTGTGCTTGATTTATTCATTTTCCATCCAAATCTAGGTTCTTTGAGACATCTTGCACATAAGTTGAAATATATGGATACATAATCTAAACTCAGGCGCCAGTGTGAAAGGATTCTTAGAGTTCGTTCAAGTGGATGGACACAAGGAATATTTGCAAATTTTGCAGCTGAAAGTATGGTCCCAAAAGGCCCAGAATGGGGAGGAGGCAACTGGGAGATCAAGATGCCTCTAGAGTCAAAGAATATACCACAATGAGAACTCTCTGGAGAATTCATGCCATACATGAAGACTTTTGTTGGGTTCATTCCATCCATTATTCCTGATCATATTGGAGTCTACCTCAGCAGAATGAAAGGTAGGGGCACCATTATACATGTTAGAGATGACACGTCATTGAAGAGATTCACTCAAAGCATGAATAGTGAAAGAAAGACTGAAGAAATACCTCTGGCTTTGATTAATTCTGAATCAAGCAACTTCAAGAGATTTGATGAAGGAAGTGTGAATGGGCCTCCTATAATGACACCAGCCGGCAAGGAGTGGATTCAAGGTGTAATGAGGTAAGGGTTTTGCAGTTGGGAAATTTTCATTTAATTTGTTAATTTGATGACAATTTTCTACTTCAATGAGCAACTCTTCTTTCGCTACCATCTTCGGATTCCCTTGGTCTCATTCTATTTTGTATTGCCATTTTTGTTTGAGAGCAGACTGACCTCCAATGTCGTTCTAGAACCGCATAACCCAGGTTTTCTAAATTAATCTCTATCCTTTGTTTCCCAGGTTAATTTTAGTAATTAATGTTTTTTTTTTTTTTTTTTTTTTTTAGGAGTCTGAGAACCAAGAGCTTGAAAGTGTTACAGATCATAAATATAAGATAATAGAAATAAACCTAGAAATAATAAGATAGAAATAGATAGAAATGCTTCTTTATTGATATCAAAACCCTTAAGGTAGGACAACACCATACATTCACTCCTTAAGGAAGGAGAACACTCCACAAGCCATATGCCTGTTCATACAATAATCCTTGACACCTCTCCATGTGGAGTCTTTAGCCTCTATATAGGCCTTATACATACAATACCATGGGTCATTACCATGGTTCCCTCATACCATCGAACTAATACTATGGACCCATTACATTATTACTAACGACTTGTGGTCCCTTACATGATATGGGTTAACCACCTTATTTATTACTATGGCCCATCCCATTATTACATTATTACCTTGGGTACTTCCCTTTGTACCCCATATTATCCCCCCTAGGTATATACCACACCCCAGCATGTTTTGTCCTTGAAACATGGGAAGAAAACAAATAATAAGATCTACTCAAAAGAGTAGTCCACTGGTACCATGCACGTGCCTCTAGCCATCCAAGAGAAAGGTGAACCCTCGATCTCGCTGGTCCCTCGCTCGCTTGAGATGGAAGTTGATTGTGGCAGCTCCTCTGTGTTGATGTGTAGTAGGTGGATCTTCGCTCCTCTCTATCTAGCATGCGGGGGTTTTTGTCCTTGTGGCTAATTGGTTGCCATCTTATTGGTTGTTGTCTTGCGGGGTGATGTGTAGAAATTTTGAATAATAAACACATATTCAACGGAGATTATCCCGATTATACACTATTGCAGAATACATGCATAATACATAACCTCCTCTACGTTGATCATCAATTTGCAGAAGCAGAAACAATAGCATGCGCACATAGAAGCATCAATCACACATATCAACACAGTATTTTCCCGGGGAAAGCATCTTGCTAAAAACCCCAACTATCTGTATATTATATTGATTGAGAACATTTAACAAACATAGTACAATACTCCTCACAAGTACTCAGTACTATCTCCACCTGTTACACACAATACAGCTCAGATCTGATCTCCAAATCTCCCCCGTTGCTTGCCTGCCTCCACTGCATAATACCTACTGACAATGAATGAGAATGGCTGAACCAAACTCATTTTTACCTTGGAGAAAGTCACCCACACTGGAAATCACGTGAGCACAGGCTATATTACTGGGCATTCTCATGGGCATACTCAATACATTGCTTGTGCAAAGTCTCATGCACAACTATAGTCACAACTGATAGCAATCTCAACCTCTAACACCTGTCCCTGTTGAACTGTACATGCACTGAGTTAACTGATGTATTCTTCAGTTGCATTATGAGTTAATAATTAGTGAATTAATTAATAACTAATTCACACAACTCATCACTTAGTCTATTGATCAGTTAGACTAAATACAACTAGTTCAACTAAGTCAAACTGAACACAACTCCATTAACTGCTCATCCAACTCCACAGAACTCAACCACATGAGTTGTAACTGATGTCCTGCATGCAATAGCTCAACTGACCCATAAAGAAAACATATTTCCTTCTAACAGCTGCATGTGCCACATCTGTAGCTCAAACTGAAGTGCTCCAAGAGGATAATATAAAGTTTATAGTCTAAATATTATTATGAGACAATAATATTTGACTTTTCTATTTTTGACTAGCAGTCTAAAAATAGACTCTGATCACTCCTGCTGTGATCGCTCCTGCTGTGATCACTCCTACTGTGATCCAAAAATAGACTTTGCGCCATAATTTGCCTGCAGGCCAACTTAGTGAAGGCGAATCCTTTCCACTAAGCTCCATCATCTTGTTGCATTCTCAACAAGCATTTCTTGTTGCACACTTTTCAACACTCCCTCTCAACAAGAAAGGCTTCCTCTCAAACCCGATCCTGAAACTCTGGAATGTTCTACATGCAACACATCTGCTCGGTCCACTTTGCTCCAACAACACTTGGAACAAAAACACTCCCAACTGACCACTCTGTTGGGCTAGGGACATACTTTGATGCTGAAGCTCTACCTGCTGCTGACAAGTGCTCCCTCTCTGACATCTACGCTACTGCAACATCTCCATGCATCTGGCACCATTTCACACCTCTTTGTGCCACCTAGCATTGTGCAAAACACTTGTGCCTCTCGCATTGCTGCAGCCTACATGCTATGCACTGTCCTGGGATTCCCTGCACTGTCGCTCTCTCTACCACTCCATCTGCATCTGTCTCTACCCAATCAATCAGTTCTTGCTACTCCACATCGAGGCTCCCATAGCAAGGTCTCATCCAAGAGGTTGGGTACCTCAAGGATCTTACCCCTCCCCCTTGGGACGACCAATCCACATCACCCCACCTCCTACCTGGAGGTATGGCTGCATGCGATCCCTCAGCCCACCTGGCTCGAAGTTTCCCCCTACTGGAGGTCTCTACATGAGTAAATGTCTCTACTCGATCTCTTCTCAGCTTCCCTTGTTGTGGCTGCTCCACAACCTCCTGAAGTTGTTGCACCAAACGTGGCTCCTCCACAATCGTCTGAGACTTCTTCTGGCTCTGCATGTTGAGAGGTAATATACGCTCCCTCTCAACCACATCAGTTGCCTCGCTGCTCAAGGCTTTGCATGCATCTTGAACCTCAAGAGCATACAGGTTCTTGACCCGTGAACCAATCTACTTCACCTGTCTAGCGATGATGTGTCTAAGGAAAACCTTTCCCTTACTGAAGACTACATCACAGCCTCTGTCTTCTAGCATCGCGATCGACACCAAGTTTCTCTTCAGTCCTGGTACATACTTGACATCGGTCAAGGTAAGGTAAGCTCCATGCTCCCTTTGAAAAATAACCGTGCATACACCTGAGACACTATACTTCTCATCATTACCCATCACTATGAGTATCTGGAGATCTTTCTCCTCCAAAGTACTGAACAAACTTTTGTCACTGGTCATGTGGAAAGAAGCTCCACTTTCAAGAAACCAACCACTTCCCACCATGGATGAAACCATGCATGTGAAGAGTGTGAAGTCCAACTCAAACTGTGAAGCAAGTGAGGTTGCCTCACCTTCAGATCCTTCCCCGGATCCCTTCTTGGACTTCTTCTTTGGGCAATTAGTAGCATAATGGCCCAACTCATGACAACAAAAGCATCTCACCTTCGACTTGTCAACCTTCTTCCCATTATTGGAAGAACTGGATTCGAAAAGAGAAACCTTCCCCTTCCCCTTCTTCGCCTTACTCGCTAAGGCATAGTTCTCCTCATCATGCATAGATGAAGAACTGTCTCTGGTGCACCGTCTAATCTCCTCTTGCACACGATCCGACCAAAGTCTCTCCCATCCTGGCAATTTCTCCCTTCCATTCACCGAGTCCTGGTAGCTATGCCAACTCTCAGGAAGGCCAAGGAGTGCTAGACTCACCATATCCTCATCCTCAACAGTTACCCCCACACTTCCCATCTCATCCCGGCATTGGGTGAACTTCGTGAGATACTGGGGCATACTGTCTCCACTCTCACACCTAATGTTTCTGAGTTTATCCTTGAGCACCATTCCACCAGCTCAAAACTCAACCGCTTCTGATCTAAAATTCGTGAGAACAAAGTATTTCTTGTACAGAGATCGACTATATGGGCATTCACTGGATATCTCACCTTCCAAAAGAAGGATGAATCCAGAGGCTACCTGGCCCGATTACAGACTCTGCCTGAAGAAATAAAATGTAATCACTTTCTGAATAATAGATCTAATGATCAATCCTCGCCTTGATATCTTATAGAACTTTTTCTACAAATCAAAGAGCTCTGATACCATGTAGAAATTTTGAATAATAAACACATATTCAACGGAGATTATCCCGATTATACACTATTGCAGAATACATGCATAATACATAACCTCCTCTACGTTGATCATCAATTTGCAGAAGCAGAAACAATAACATGCGCACATAGAAGCATCGATCACACATATCAACACAGTATTTTCCCAGGGAAAGCATCTTGCTAAAAACCCCAACTATCTGTATATTATATTGATTGAGAACATGTAACAAACATAGTACAATACTCCTCACAAGTACTTAGTACTATCTCCACCTGTTACACACAATACAGCTTAGATCTGATCTCCAAATCTCCCCTCCTGCTTGCCTGCCTCCCTGCACAATACCTGCTGAGAATGAATGAGAATGGTTGAACCAAACTCATTTTTACCTTGGAGAAAGTCACCCACACTAGAAATCACGTGAGCACATGCTATATTACTGGGCATTCTCATGGGCATACTCAATACATTGCTTGCGCAAAGTCTCATTCACAACTATAGTCACATAAAGAAAACGTATTTCCTTCTGACAGATGCATGTGCCACATCTGTAGCTCAAACTGAAGTGCTCCAAGAGGATAATATAAAGTTTATAGTCTAAATATTATTATGAGACAATAATATTTGACTTTTATATTTTTGACTAGTAGTCTAAAAATAGACTCTGATCGCTCCTGCTGTGATCACTGCTGCTGTGATCACTCCTGCTGTGATCACTCCTGCTGTGATCACTCCTGATGTGATCCAAAAATAGACTTTGCGCCATAATTTGCCTGCAGACCCACTTAGTGAAGGCGACTCCTTTCCACTAAGCTCCATCATCTTGTTGCATTCTCAACAAACATTTCTTGTTGCACACTTTTCAACATGATGTGGGTGATGATATGTTGAAGTTTTAACCCACGCTGTATTTTTCTTTAATTCACCCCTCACTGGAGCCTGACTGTTATCTGGTGCATGTTGTGGTCCCTGTTGTGGTGTCTTATCTTCCAATATTACTTCAACCACTGAGCCCTCATCTGATGTATCAGCACCTGTAACCTTTTTTGTTTCAGCCTCTATTTGTGTTTGATTGTCAATCATCACAGGCTCATCATCTGATATGTCGGTCCCTGGAACATCTTCTGCTTCAGCCTCCATGTACTCTACCTGTTTATTGATGGAAATATCCTGTAATGTAATTTCGTCCTTTTATACCAGAGCTTCAGGAATTTCTTTTGCACATTAATATTGATAGTACCCACAAATTCCATCCAAGGATATCCCAAAACAACATCCATGTTATCCATATCTGAAGTATAGAAATCAGCATGCAACACATATTTATCCATAGAAAGCTTCAAATCGCTATAAACTTCAACATCTTCATCATCCACCTGTGTGTTTTCAATGTGTTTTGCTGGAACTTGCAATTTTTTTGCCAAATTAACATTGATAAAATTATGCTTGCAACTAGGATTCATAGAAACAATGATCTTCTCCTTCTGAATCAATCCATGAACCAACAACAAATAACCCTTTAGGTTTCTTGGTTTCCTTCTTTCCTGTAAAAATAAAATCTTTGCTAGGCTGTGTGTTTGTCTGCGTGAGCTTATCCACAAGATTAGATTTTCGGTCAAAGTGATCCATAAGAACTTTTTTGAATGTGTCCCAAGTTAGGGGCCTTCCATAGCAACGTTGATGCCATTGCCATCATTGCCATCTTTTATCATCCAAGTACATTTTTCCCACACTCAGTTGAGTCTCATCATCATAGATGTAATTCAATTTGAAATATTTCTCTATTTTTGCTAGCCATCTAGTCGGATTAGAGCCATCAAATTTATACACGTCCCTCAAATTCTAATCTAGACCTGCCATGACAACAAAATTTTGGCGAAAATTTGAAATGTCACAGTTTAGTCAATATTGCTCAGAATCCTTATTATGACATGTTTTTGGAAATAGAAAAACCATTCTACATCTGCCCATGTGATAGAAATCCCGATCCAGGCACTGGAATTTCAGATCTGCGCTACAACTCTACCGCTGTCACCAAAAATTCTGAAAAAAAAAATAAAAAATAAATAAATAAATAAATAATTTAAAAAATTAAAAATTAAAAATTAAAAAAATAAAAGAAAGAAGAAGTTGATTTTAAATCAGCGATATCTCCCTCATCCAGACTCCGATTCGACTGATTTTTTTTTGAAATTGGTTATTTTTTCACAAATAATCTAGATCTGCAATTAGATTTTGTAGATCTTGCACCAGGACGTCCAGATCTGCATCGCAAACTCGTTGGCCCGAAAAATTGTCTGCAACACCACTAATTTTTATATCAGCAATATCTCCTTCATCCGGACTCTGATTCGGCCGATTTTTATTTTTTGAAATCGGGTATTTTTTCACAAAGAATCCAGATCTACAATTAGATTTTGCAGATTTCCCCAAAACGTACAGATCTGATCTGCAAACTTGCCACCCCAGAAATCCTGCCAAAAAAAAAAAAATATATATATATATATATATATATATATATATATATATATATATTCTCCACTTTTTTCCAAGAAAGTGCTATGATACCACTTGTTATAGATCTGATATGAAAATACAAATATACCCAAGAAATAATAAGATCCGAATATAGATAGAAATGCTTCTTTATTAATCAAAACCTTAAGGTAGGGTACCTCCCTTTGTACCCCATATTATCCCCCCTAGGTATATAACAGAAAGAGTGCTAAGAAAGCAATATAGAGAGTTCATAGTTTCTATGGGCAAAGAGAAGAAGATTGATGACTTACTAGCCTGGTCATGGTCATCATCCAAGAAATATGAAGGCGATGTGGAAGAGAAGCCATTCGATCTGCTGAAGAAGAAGCTCGGTTTCTCTAATGATAATGGCCAATACATAAAATCTTATGCAAGTCATTTAGTCATTTGAAAAGACAAAACCTTGCAATTACACTTACAAAA
The DNA here is from genome assembly GCA_031772625.1 of Pinus tabuliformis. Classification (NCBI taxonomy): domain Eukaryota; kingdom Viridiplantae; phylum Streptophyta; class Pinopsida; order Pinales; family Pinaceae; genus Pinus; species Pinus tabuliformis. The sequence continues at coordinate 1,374,878,644 of CM062820.1, forward strand.
ATCCAACAGGTGAGTTAGAATCTGCCCTGGGTGCACATGAAAAGCAAATGTTTCATCAGCGTAAATCCCCTGTAACCTCTTGAATTTAATTTATTGTCATTAGACACATCATCCTTTTTTAATACTAGTATATGAAGATACCCGAGGATAAAGGAGATGTAATTTCCTTTTCTAGGGTTTACAAAAAAGTTCAATGTGGTATGTCAGACTTGTATGGAACCTTCTACATGGTATTATAGATTGTTCTATGGATTTGACTTGTCTAGGTCCATTGTTTCCTAATTTTGGTTTGCATAGATTGATGGATGTCTATTACATCACTGTTTACAGAGATTTTTCTACATAGCTCTTGGACTTCATGTTTCGTTGGATGTTTACATTTTCACGTTTTTGTTATGGCTTTTTGAAGTGCTCACACAGCAATGGCATTCTTTTCTTCTACTTTCTCATTAGCACCAAAAGTTTTTTCCCGGGTTTCCTGTGGATTGGTTGTTTAATATAATTGAGCTATGTTACAGGGGAATTTTGGTGATATAAGGCAATATATGTACTTTCTCTATGTTGAATTTTGTCCAAGCCCTAATTTGAGGCATCCTTATGGTTGAGGCCACTATGAGATTAAGGACTATTTCAGGGCTACATTAAAGGATTGAGTTTTTTTTAGGACACATACTTGGAAGTCTTGTCAAGACTTGTAGAAATAAAGGTTTTTTAGTCTTAATCAACTAGACAAACCAACACGTGTTTTAAGGGTGGATTAAGGCCATTCCCTATGGCCTATTTAAATATTTTTATGGGTTAATCAATTTGAAACAAGGATCATCTCCTTCTCCATTTATATGATATTTTCAAAGATAAAATTCAGATTAGAACAGATTTGTTGGACCATCTTCTTTTGAGTTCAGAAGTTGCTTTAGATATTGAGTTAAAGTGGTTTCAAGAATTTGTTTTTTCATCCCTAAGGAAGAACCTTGATGCATGGCATTGAAGTTTCTAAGACAAGTGGAGAAGTCTAAGATAGACCTTTGTAGAAAATTACAACTCCTCCTATATAGTTCTATGCACCTTACACTTGCTAACCTTGGTAGACTTCTATCTGAGGATCTCTACACTAGATAGAGAAGGAAAGGATGCATCTTTTCTGGACACTTTTCTAAGGGCTTTCTATAGTTGATTTCAGCCTTTTACTTAGGCATACTTTAGCCTATTCTAAAGGAGTACTTTGGCCTTCAACATACCTTAATCCAGGCTTGTTTTGAAGTCAAGCTCGGTCATCCCTAGGTTGCTTTCTTAAGACTAATTCAAGTTGTGTTGAAGTTTTTCCAAGTCCTAATTTGAGGCATCCTTATGGTTGAGTCCACTGTGAAATTAAGGACTATTTCAGGCCTACATTGAAGGATTGAATTTTCTTTTAGGACACATACTTGGAAGTATTGTCAAGGCTTGTAGAAACAAAGGTTTTTGAGCCTTAATCAAATAAATAATCCAACATGTGTTTTAAGGGTGGATAAAGGCCTTTCCCGACGGGCCTATTTAGAGATTTTTATGGGTTAATCAATTTGAACCAAGGATCATCTCCTCCTCCATTTATATAATATTTTCAAAGATAAAATTCAGATTAGGACAGAGTTGTTGGACTATCTTCTTTTGAGTTCAGAAGTTTCTTTAGAAGCTGAGTTAAAGTGGTTTCAAGGATTTGTTTCTTCATCCCTAAGAAAGAACCTTGATGCATGGCATTGAAGCTTCTAAGAGCAGTGGAATAGAAGTCTAGGAAAGACCTTTGTAAAAAATTAGGCCTCCTCCTGTATATTTTTATGCGCCATACACTTGCTAACCTTGGTAGACTTATATCTGAGGATCTCTACACTGGATAGAGATGAAAAGGACAAATATTTTCTAGACAATGTTGGGCACAGGATCCCCCAAGGGAATTTTTGGGGCTTAAAGCCTAAATTTTGGTTAAAAGATATAAATCCGATGTAAAAACTCTGCATTTTGTGGGCGTGGAGTGCGAAGTTTGTGCATGAGTCATAGGGTTGTCTGTCCTTAATTTTGTAATGTAATGTCAGATTTAGAGATCTACCCATGGTCCGCGGACCATGGGATTGTATAAAATACAGCGAGGCTCTAAGTTGTAAGAGAAGAATAGAAGAATAGGAACTATTGATGGAATAGAGGGATAGCAGAAGATCTAAGTGTGAGTCGAGTCTTTAGGTCGTAGCGTAGGAGAAGGCTCTGCAGCTGAGTGCACAAAGGCCTAGTAGTCCGCAGCTGAGTGCGAAGGGCAGTTTGAGTTTGTAACCGTTGAAGCATTAATAAAGAGAAGTTTGATCCCATTCCTGTGTATTTATTTACTATTTTCTGCATTGAATGTATTGGGTATAAATTACATTTATGTTGTTTATATGATGCGCGAACATATATGATTGAGTTGATTAAGTAAATGTGAGATAAAGTATCTGTTTACGCGAAGTTAACTAACATTTGTAAGAAGATAACTAAGATACACAGTGTAATTTGGGGAAATAGTGTAGATCGTTGCCATAGCAGCGCGAAAGCCCCTCAGCCCCTCGTGAGGGCTACGTGAAGGTGGTTATAACAGATCGTGAAGGTATCACAGGTCAAGATAGTGCATGAAGGTATTCACAGTTGGACTAAATCAACCCCTCAGACATCTCGAGGGTGCAGAAACTTGGTTCCAGCATCCCCCCATATTGCTTCGAGTGAGACTTCAGTCTGCGCACCGTGGGCTGATGCCGAAAGGGCTAGTAGTGTAGGGATTTGTTTGGCTAATTAACTTCAAACTTGGGTCAGGCCCCAACAAGCCAGCAAATGGTTCCGTTGGCGGGACCGGAATCTACATAGAGATGTCTGATTTCATATCATTGGAATCCAACTAAGAAGGAAATTAAAGGTTGGTTGGACAGGAGGATTCATGAGTAATGACGTAGGAGAACAGGGATCCGCAACTGACAAAAGAAGAGTGGTTAGACTACTACCTGTACATAGAAATCCACGAGATCTTTTTTGCATCTTTCCCTACTAAGCTGTACGAGTGGATCACGAAGCTAGCAGATAGCCAAGGAAGGTGGAAGCTTGACTGTCCTATTGTGTGGACCACAGAGTTGGTGTGCAGATTGGAAGCATCGAAGGATCAGATCGCACGCGTTGTTGATCATTGGCTCGATCAAATTATAGCAGGATTCATTACTGAGTTCGTGGTTGACACTTCAGTTAGCTATAACGAGGCAAAGCGATGCTTTCTCAAGGGACCGCGAGGTAAGTACGTAAAGTCTCTGAATACAGATTAAAATGTTAATGTGTGAAAAGAGGGTTATGCAATTATCTTTATGTTCGGGGCTATGCGAAGTGGAAAAACTTACAAGAACGAAGGAAATAAGGGACCAGAAACTAGCCCCTTGAGTTCACCTCAGCAAGGGGACGAGGAAGAACTCGTGAAGGTCTCACCACGAAGTGCGGTCCACTTGATAAGGCAAAGAATTCCACGAATACCACCCCCACCCACACCACCACCAGCTTCACCGCCTTCACCTCCATATTCACCCGTACCACCTCTGCCACCACCGCGAGTCAATATGGCAAGCACGATAAATTTGCCTATGTTCAAGGGAGTGGGAAATGAGGATCCGATCCAATTTTGGTTTGTGGTAAGAGCCGTATGGGAAGCACAAGGAGTTACAGATGATAATATAAAGAAAGAGACGTTGGTCAGCACTCTGCAGGATCGTGCGCTAACCTAGTATATTAAGAATTCTAATGACAATCTGAATGTGGGAATCGTGGATATCCAAGCAGCGCTAAACAGAGAATTTAGCAGGCCGAAGTCTGAAGCACAGTCGATCATTGGGTTCAAAGAAATCACGATGATACCAGGTGAAACTCCTTGTGATTTGGATCAGAGGTTGAAGTGTACGATTCACGAAGCTAATATGAATCTGACGGATGGACAACATCGCGAATGGTTTGTAGCATCGCTAACGCCACATTTAAGGAGCGCGCTATCACAGCAGAAGTTAATGACTCAGGCAGAGGCCTTAGAGATCGCGATGAGGCTACATGAGACCTCGATGTAGGATCCTAACTTGGGAGTTCAGCAAATCCACACACAGTTGAAAAACTTATGCCTTGAGATGCAGAGTCTGAAACAGGACAGGACAGGACAGCTCGCTCGGAAGTGCATGAAGAGGTGTGGTGCGCAAAATGCAAGGGTTAGGGTCATGATAAGGACCACTACCCGATGTTCGCAAATTACCTCACGGGAGGAGGACCGATGCCGTTAAGGCTAAAAGCACAAGCAGGACCTAGAGCGGTGCTTACTTTGTGGTGCGTGATTTGTCAAATAAGAGGGAAACACGCTACAGACAACTGTCATTCGTTACAGAAGTATGTACAAAATTCACAGAAATTGTTCTGTAACTTTTGTAGGTCAGTGGGACACAATGAGCGCACTTGTAGAAGCTGTGAGTTAATGATGGATAGAACTCCCACCTACAGAGTTTAGGTCAAAACGCGACACCTTGACCAGAACGCAGGAGTGACGCGAACAGGATTTGAGGCGCGGACGAGGCCGAGGTGGAGGAGGACCTAGAAGAGGTCACGAACAACTGATATGCTACAATTGCGGAGGGCCAGGACATTGTACCCGCAATTGTATGAACCCAACGCATCCATCATGTCTGTATTGTAGCTTGTTTTACAATGATATGGAAGATTGTCCTACGCTGATAGCTAGGATACACAACAAAGGAGCACTACCACCTCCCCCGACTCAGAACCTAAAGATGATGAGGTCTGAGTTGCGCGAGGAAGATCTGAATGTGAACATTGTGCTCTAAAGTGGAATCATGACAGGAGATGACAAAGGCAAACAACCCGAAGATAGCACTTGGGTTCACAAAGCTCCAACGAAAGAGGCAGAGTTTGATTTGGAGCACGCTAAGGAAACGTTCATGGAATCTAAGAAGAGCTTCGTTGATGCCTCCACCTCAAGAAGCGAAGATACACCGGAGCTGGAGATGGACCCATCTATTCTTACGACATTCTTGGAAACATGCATGAAGATACTGCGCGACAGTAAGGCTGTAAAAGGATTGTAGGAACTCATTAATAGAGGCGTTGGGACCGTGCAAGGAGAACTGCACATAGTCTGGAAGATTGGAAAGCATAAGACGAGGACGGGAGAGAAATGAGGTTAACCACGCAAATTGGAGAATATGAGATGGACCAAGTAATTCTGGATTTAGGATCGAATGCAAACGTTCTGTCAAAGAAAACATGGGAGCACATGGGGAAACCTACGCTGCAATGGTCTCTTATTCAGCTGCGAATGGCGAACCAACAAAAGATAATACCCATGGGGCAATTACAGGGAATCACTGTGGATATTGAGGGAGCGTGCGCGCTAGCAGACTTTGAAGTAATAGAGATTGTTGATAACAGCAATCCCTACCCCATGCTCTTGGTAATTGATTGGGTGACTGACATGAACAGTGTGATTAATCTGAAGAAATGCAAGATGATGTTTGAGAAGAAGTCTCTACATGGAGTTATACCTTTGGACCCTGTTGAAGGATCGTGCTATATAGAGCCGGTGCGCAACTATAAAAGCAATGATGATTTGGACTACATCTATAAGATAACAGTGCGAAACCATGACTGGGTGAATCTCACCATGGATGGACGGATCTCATGGGAGTGTGAGAGCTCCTGTACTTCAGATTCGGATGAGGAAACAGAGCGATGGCAGAATTGGTTACATTAGGTGACTACACTGAATTGTAATATGATGACAAGGTCACTGCGCTGCATATCAACAGAAGTAAGGGACCTGCCTACTTATGATGGGTTAAGTGAAGTAGATAACTTCTTGGATAGATTTGAAAGAGAAGTGTCAGGAAAGCAACGCTTCCAGGCCTTGAAGTGGGTACTATGCACTACGCCCGCGAGGTGGTGGGGTACGCACAAAGGGAGCTTTGAGGACTGGTGCGAATGCAGGAGAATGATGCGCACATGGTTTGGGAAGCCTAGAGTGCGATTGACAAATAAATACAATGGGCAGGATAATCTGTGTGCATATCTAGCCAGGTGGATGCCGACATATGGAAAACAACCTACACAGATGCACATGAACTCCATGCTGATAGTTATGGTCAATAAGCTTGTGTTGGGGGGACAAATGTGCAGTTGGATCTTAAGGTTGGACATACAGTATGTGGGAAGAACAATCCCGCAGAAGGTTATCCCCGCGGAAGCATTTCACAAGATGTGCAACGCGCTGAACAAGGTATGCAACGCACAACGAAGTGGCTAGGACTTGCACATACCCGGACAGACGCCTTTTCAGTTGGTCGGTCGTACTTCCTATGGAGTCTACCATGTCTAATCCATGCATAGTGGCACTCCCAGGGGTAACGGACCACAGAGCCCTAGAAGAAAGGCTCGCGTTGTTGGAAGAGTTCGAAGACGAATGATTGGGACTCGATGAGGATATCCAGTAGGGTGATCTTAGGCTCCAAGAACTCATGAATGAAAGAGTTCAGTTGAGGGAGAAAAGCGTCATGGCGGAAGCGGAAGTCAAGAAGCTTGAGGAAGGAATAAAGGACTTTCTTGATAGAAAGACTGTAGTGATAAAGCAGGACGAGCTCGATTACATTGACAGACTTGGGGACCACCGCTGAGAGTTTCTCAGTTTGCTACATGGGATGGGACTGTATGTTATTAAGGAAATCACAGATGGCAGCACGGTATAATTGGAGAAGTTGAATAGCGAACTCTTCCCAGGAAAGTAAATGGTAGTCATTTGAAGCCATACACAGGTGGCCCGGCCAGCTGACTAGCCGTAGGAAGCACAGTCTTAGTGCTCCAGGTAGCTGAAAGGAGGCGCAGGACTATAAACTACTCTGCCCGAGAGCTGTGCAATGTCAGGACTACGCACAGTAGCGAGGTGTCACAGGGTCCGCAACAGCGCAAGGGTAGTTGCGCTGCCACGCAGGTTGGCTGGAAAGTGACCATTATAGTCACTATTCACGATGTGATGCTTGGTTTGAGACCAAATGGAGCAGGCAACAGGCATTTAAGGCGAACTTTATGGGCTAGATTTGGGAAAATCTGCCACCAAGGGAGCATTAATGGACCGGATTTGGGGGGAATGGTTGAATTCGAATTCAAAAGGCGCTATAAATTGCAAAGGGATACCCAGTAAACAACACTTGGCCATTTGAGAATTGAGCTATTGCGCGCCCTGAGATTCAGGAACTCTGATATGTTCGATCCTTTGAAGTTGAAGGCATTATTTGAGCACCTACCTGAACCACCGAGATATTTGTGGAACAGCAGTATGACCACACCAAAGGAAGCCATGGATATCAGAGAGATGACCACCGAAGAGGTCGTGCAGGCCATGACAATAGGAGATGCCCCAGAGAGCATCGAGATAGTCGCTGAAATCCCTAAATCACCACACACACCGAGACCCAAGAAAGATAATCAACCTATGGTATCGGTGCACGTGTCCCCTAGAAACCCGCTAAGAACTAAACTTACCATGGAAGAAAAGAGGAAGGCAATCAATTTGGAAGCCGATGAGGAGGAGGAAGACCTTGAGGAAATCCTGGTGGAAGAGGAGGAGGACGAAGAAATGGAGGAAGACACCCAAGGTGTGGACCCTCTAACCAGGTTACCCGCGTATGTTCCTCCGTAGAAAGGGAAAGCAAGGGTGCCCAAGGACCTAGATGAGAGAAAAAGCTCTTTGTAGACTCCGCTGCTCCCCGATGATATCATTTTTGAAGGAGCGCACTTAGGACGAGTTTCGGTTCTAAAGTTTGAAGATTGGGATCTCACGGACCACAATAAATTCCCACGCTTGGCAACTGCGTAGCTAATGTGGCCAAAGAAAAATACAGTGGCGGGAGTCATAGAGTTGAAGCCGCATAAGTGGTTGCGAGGAGTAGAGAAAGCATAGTTGTCAAACCTGCTCTGGGTACCACATTACCATCTCACCCCAGTGACTATCTTTGTCATCAGGCAGCTGCTCTGCCTGGTGCATGATGGGTGTTTGTGGATGGAGGAGCCCATCCCCATCACGGACCACCTAATCAACAGAATTACCCAACTCCCTTGCAAGGGGGAGGACCTAGAGGATATTTAGGAGGGTAAGAGTAATGATCTGGCCATCGCGGAGGCCATGAAGAAAAAATTCAAGCTAGAGAAGAAGAAGAGGGGGTACGTGATCTCCAGTATTAACAATAATGCGGTCAAAGTCGCCATGCAGATACTGGCTGGAAAGGTTATGCGGAAGTGCCACACGGATGAGGTGCCCACGCCAGTGGTTGCACTTGCCGCGCAATACGGAGAGGAGGTCCAGTTTAACTAGTCGGAGTACTTGTGCAAGGAGTTCCTAGAGAATTGTTGCAAGGCACAGGAACAGGGGAAGACTTTCCACTATGCACGGCTTCTACTATCCATAGTGCTAGTGGCTTGGGAATTGCCCGAGGACAGCCAGGTCCCCACGATTGCGAAGGATCTTCCGAAGGCAGTGAAGTACGCTTTGCTATGGGAAACTAAAGATGCACAAAGGATCCGAGACAGAAAAATATTTTGGGTGTTCATGGAGATGAACATCAAAATGGGGATTAACCGCAAGTCGCAGTTATCTCCCACTGTTTATAACAGTCTGCAGAGCTTCACAGAGTTCAAGGTGGAGTTCCATCACGTATATATCCGGGCGCGCAAGGACCCCACGAAGAAATGGAACGAGCTCCCCTACCTGGCCACGAACGATGTCATATTCTCTGTGCTTGAGTCCTGGTCGCTGGAGTGGCACGCTCTAGCCAGCTCCGCAATGGAATCAGAGAAGTCCACTGCACAAATGAAAAAGGAGGAGGCAAAACTGTGGATGGCGCAGTTGGCAGAGAAGAGAAGGAATGAAGCGACAACATCCAAGGCGCAGGAGGCGGCGACACTGCGAAGGCAGCAGTAGCACAGCAACAGGCAACATAGAAGGAGAGAGGGCCAGAAGTCACCCTCACCTGAACAGGAGCCTGAAACAGAGGAAGGTGGCGCGGACCCACTGGCAGTGTCCACACAGATGAAGCGGCAACGCCCGAGAGAGTAGGTGGGGCCACAGAAGAAGTCAAAAGCCTCCAAGACTTCTTTCGACCCGATCACCCTCACTAAGGGGCATCTACATTATATAGGGGAGATGGTGCGTGACCTCACCGCGAAGGTCCTCCAGCAGTTCGCAGAGGAAAAGAAGATGGTGTTGGGGGTCCTTCGGACATAGATACAGGAGTTGCAGGTGTGCACTCCTCAGGCTGGTACTTTATCGACCAGCCTCGCAGTAGGCACAGCCGCGGCTGAGGAAATGTTGCGCGCCCGCACAACCAACACTATAGTGCTACCAGAAGGGGCACTGGTTACAGAAAACAAGGCCGACAGGCCTATGGTTAGTGCACTGAAGGGAGTTGGGATAAACATGGTTGCGCTCTCGCGAGAGACGCTCTATGTTCTGCAGGATGGAGTGACTGTCGAACTGCGGGCCAGGGAGAATCGCGCGCTCCAGGTGATGAGCAAGCAACAGATTAATATGGAACAACTGAGCCTGCAGCGCGACGAGGTTGTCACACAGAACAGGTAGTTAGTGTAGTGGTCGAGGAAGCCTGCCAGATGGTCCCTGAGTTGGCTATCCCAACAGAGGCACTAGTAGAGGCGTGCATCCGAAGATTAGCAGCAGGGGTGCATGAGGCGAAAGAAGAGATGGCTAAGCTTCAGCTGGAGCTGAACCTTCAGATAGTTGAGCTGCAATTGAAGGCGTAGCCTTCAACTCCGCCTGAGGTGAAGGAACAGCGCGCCAGTGCCATTACAACAGGAATAGCGGAGATCAACAGTGCAGTGAAGGATTGCACCAAACTGTTTGAAGAGTCATTCGAGGTCCTCACCACTCTACAGGAGGACCCAAACATATAGCGCTTAGAAACAGAGGCATGCGAGCTACAGCAATAGTACGATGAAGTAAAAGGGACTGCGCAAACGGTGGCCCTTACACAGAGGCTCGCGCGGATGCAGTAGGAAAAAGCGCTCAAGGAGCAAGTAGATGCTGCGCGACATAAGGAAGTTGTCCTGAAGGCGCGCGTACAACCATGGATCAATGAGGCATTCGTCATTACAGCCTTAATTGAAGCCAAGCTCTCGCAGATGCAGGGAACACAAGCACAGGTGCAGGGCATCAGTGCAGCGACAACAGTCTCGAAACAGCGTGTCCAGGAGGTACAGCAGGCAGCTGCTCAGTGCGTTGCCGATCTTGCAGCAGTCCAGGTAGAGTTGGGAGGTCTCCGTGCGAAGATCTCCGCACCGACAGAGGGACTCGAGGGTGAGTCACGATGTTTGTGTTAGGGGCCTGTTAGGCACGGGATCCCCTAAGGGAAGTTTTGGGGCATAAAGCCCAGATTTTGGTCAAAAGATGTAAATCCAATGTAAAGACTCCGCATTTTGTGGGCACAGAGCGCGAAGTTTGTACATGAGTCATAAGGTTTTCCACCCTTAATTTTGTAATGTAATGTCGGCTTTAGAAATCTACCCATGGTCCGCAGACCATGGGATTGTATAAATAGATCAAGGCTCTAATTTGTAAGAGAAGAATAGAAGAATAGGATCTAATGATGGAATAGAAGGATAACAGAAGATCTAAGTGTAGAGTCAAGTCTTTGGGTCGTAGCATAGGAGAAGGCTCTGCAGCTGAGTGCGCAGAGGTCTAGTAGTCTATAGTTGAGTGCGCGGACCCCTGTAGCTGAGTGCGCAGGGCAAGTTGAGTCTATAACCGTTGAAGCATTAATAAAGAGAAGTTTGATACCATTCATGTGTATTTATTTATTGTTTTTTGCAATGAAAGTATTGGGTATAAATTACATTTCTGTTGTTTATATGATGCGCGAACATATATGATTGTGTTGATTAAGTAAATGTGAGATAAAGTATCTGTTTACGCGAAGTTAACTAACATCTATAAGAAGATAAGTAAGATACGCAGTGTAATTTGGGGAAATAGTGCAGATCGCTGCCATAAGAGCGCGAAAGCCCCTCAACCCCTGGTGAGGGCTGCCTACAGGTGGTTATAACAGATCGCGAAGGTATCGCAGGTCAGGATAGTGCACGAAGTGACCTACGTAAAGGTATTCATAGTTGGACTAAATCGACCCCTCAGACATCTTGAGGGTGCGGAAACTTGGTTCCAGCATCCCCCCATACTGCTTCGGGTAAGACTTCAATCCGTGCACCACGGGCTGATGCTGAAAGGGCCAGTAGTTTGTTTGGCTAATTAACTCTGAACCTGGTTCTGGCCCCAACAAGCCAACAGACACTTTCTAAGGTTATTTGTGGATTAATTCATGGATCATTTTTGAAGTTTTTAAGGCAATTGTTTGGCGCCCCTCTAAAGAAAGGTCTGAGGCTCATTTCAGTGGTTTTGAGCGCTTTATGTAGTTGATTTCAGCCTTGTACTTAAGCATACTTCAGCCTATACTAAAGGAGTATTTTTGGCCTTCAATAGATCTTAATCTGGGCTTGTTTTGAATTCAAGCTCGGTCATTCCTAGGTTGCTTTCTTAAGACTGATTCGAGTTGTGTTGAACTATGTCCAAGCCCTAATTTCAGGTATCCTTATGGTTGAGTCCACTGTGAGATTAAAGACTATTTCAGGCCTACATTGAAGGATTGGATTTTCTTTTAGGACACATACTTGGAAGTATTGTCAAGGCATGTAGAAACAAATGTTTTTGAGCCTTAATCAAATAAACAAACCAACACGTGTTTTAAGGGTGTATTAAGGCCTTTCCCAATGGGCCTATTTAGAGATTTTTATGGGTAATAAATTTGAACCAAGGATCATCTCCTCCTCCATTTTATGATATTTTCAAAGATAAAATTCAAATTAGGACAGAGTTGTTGGACCATCTTATTTTGAGTTCAGAAGTTGCTTTAGAAGTTGAGTTAAAGTGGTTTCAAGGATTTGTTTCTTCATCACTAAGGAAGAGCCTTCATGCATGGCATTGAAGTTTCTAATATATTTAACTCCCACTGATTGGGATCGGAACTACAGCTAGAACTTACAAAGTGAAATAAATATAGATAAACCAATCTCAGAGTCCATTCTTTTCTTCAAGATTCAAATGATACATACACTTTTCTCATTAGCGTCTAATTTAATTTCTTCTCTAGGTGCCAATTCAGTGGCTTGCAAGTAGAGATGAATTATGGAAGGTAAACATACCTCATACACATCTTACTGAGGAGAAATAAGATCAAAACTAGATGGTGGTGAATCGAGATAAGATCAATTTTCCCAACGAAGGAACTCATTTCCATTATGGAGCTGACAAGTACATTGTTTCCCTTACAAAAGTATGAAATTTTTGTGATTCAGGATCACCTTTCCTTCTAGCCAGGGTAAATATGTCTACTCTAATTTTATTTATATCATGCAATTCTTGTACAGGATGGAGCTTCAAACTACATGAAGGGGTTAATGCTCCTACTATGTTACTTTGACATTGCATCATGCTTCTTTCTGTTGCAAACACCTCTCACAAAGGGTGGGGATTTGCTTTGAGGGATTATCAATATCCTAATCAAATTATTTATAATATGTGTTTTTTCATTTCCAATCATATTTAATGTATTATGTGCAGGACATCGTCATCACCATCATGCTATAAACACTACAATTCTAGATAGAAGTTCTACCAATCAAAATATCCCCTTAACACTTTGAAACTCAGTACTTATTTGCACTGAAATTTGTATCAAGTGATCAGATGGCTTGGAGTAAACTTATACATTTAGCCATTTCTTGTTGTTGAAGTCAAGGAATAACATTTGATGTCTGTTAAGAAACTTACTCTGGGGCAACATATCCCATAGTTCCTAAAATCCGAGTGGATATTTCACATTCCACTTTTCAGAAGCAAGTTTGCTAGCCCAAAATAAAACACTTTGGCATTGTAATTTTTGTCAATTAGGATGTTGTTGGCCTATTCACTGTCTTTTTTACTTGTTCAGTTTATTTGTCAATTACTTTTTTAAAGACAATTAAATGAGATGAATACCTGATGAGAAACGACGAGGAGTCGTTTGAAGCCTAACCCATTGGATGGCTTCCTATATTATTGAGAGAGGTCAGGATCCAATTGGTAGATGCTCTTCAGTGACCATTGTTCTTGCTGGAACTACATGGTGTTTCTGTTCCATGTATGCTCTAAATGATCTGTATAGCATAATACAATTGTGGGTTTAGATGTCCCAGTCCTTATCAATGGACGAACAAATTATTTGTGAAGTCTTTAACATGGTGGAGTGGGATGGTGACTGAATTATCGGTCATGCTAGCAATCCTGGTCTTGGGCCAGAAAGGTGGCAGTCCTAGACATTGTAAATCTATTATAGGTATTCTAATATTAGGCAAAAATCTCTTGATATTGGTCAGTGGTGCTCCCAGTGCAATCAAAGAGATGTTTGTCCCGAGTTCAAGTAAAATTGCATAGATTCTAATTTCTATGTGAGCTTGCAGAAGGCCAATATAAAACATATGTGAGTTTTTGATGCAAATTTAGATTTGGAAAGATAGCCATCATATTGTTAGCTATCATATTTTTCATGAATTAATGTTATTTTATTTAGCTTATCTAATGTCATCTACTAGTATTTTTTCAAAATCTATCAAATATTTGCTATTGGAACTTGAAACACCATCTTTGAAGATTAAGAGGCAATCTATGTTGGAAAGGTAAGTGATTTCTCTTTATCTTCTAGTTCTGAATGACATTTTGTTTACTAATTTTTATTTTCAATGATGTTTTATATGGTAGGATTCTTCTTGAAATTATGCATTACAACGTTTCCTTTGCAACATTTGGTGCAATTGCTAGTATATACACAAATAATATGCATACAATAAGGGTGTGTACGTTTCCACAATTCATAATAATAGAGAATGTTTTTATGGAGATATTTATTGTATATGGATGTAAAGATATAAAAATACAATATGTTATCTACTAGCAATTGCCCCTAAAAATGCCAAGGTACACAGAAGGAATGGAACATTTGGGAAATCATCTCACCACCAATAAACTCAACAACTACTAAATGGATGTGTTTAGACTTTGCCAAAATCTCCAATGCAAACATTATTAATAATTATTTAAATGGTTGATTTTATTCTAATTTACAAATGGTTTTAATACTCACATCATAAACTATGAGCGTATTAGAGTTCATAACATTGAATATGTAAACTTATTTCATAATCACAACTATTCCATTTTACATGCCACTTAGCCTTGATGCAGATCCAAATCCAAATTATATATATATAAACTTTAAATCGCGATCTTCTTTTTAGTAAATTACTATTTCAAAAAGTAATGTAATATATAAATTTTATATGATTAGTATTTGTTAGTAAATGTTGAGTAAAAATATAGGCTTTAGTTAAATGTTTTTTTGATTTAAATATGTAATAAGAAATTATTTCCATAATTATTTTCTTAATATTTTGTTACATAATATGCTTACTTGAAACGTGTTTAAAATTTTTAATGATTAAAAGCACCACGGAAATCAAAGAGACAACATGGTAACTAATGAACATGGTAACTGAGTATTTCAAGCTTCTTTAAATTATTAAGCTAGCCCTGTAAGAAGCTATCAGTACATGTCGTTTTATCAAGCCAAATACAATGTTTATATTTATATCATGCAAACATTTATATATTTTATGAATTTTTGTATTGACATTATGGTTATTAAAATTATGCATATGGTGGCACAATTAAAGGTCAGGGCATCGTTATATACAAACATTATTATTAAGTGACAACCCATAAAATATTTTTATATTTTTTTGAAGTTATATAACCAGCTCAAAATTATGCTTATAAAGACATCATTATATCTAACAACATTATTATAAACATTATCATAAACATTATTATTCAACGATAACCCATAAAATATTCATATGTTTTTTGAAGCTATATAATATTATAACATTGTACTAATGACAACCGCACATGATGGAAAGGTTAACATTGTTTATCAACAAAATTCGTATTATT
Organism: Pinus tabuliformis; assembly: GCA_031772625.1. Taxonomy (NCBI): domain Eukaryota; kingdom Viridiplantae; phylum Streptophyta; class Pinopsida; order Pinales; family Pinaceae; genus Pinus; species Pinus tabuliformis. The sequence goes on from CM062820.1 coordinate 1,374,893,771, forward strand.
CATGGTTTAAACGCTCAACAATTAACCGATTTTCGAACCAATTAACAATTATTCTTGGTTGCTATCCGATTTTAAAGCCCACTACGCTTGTGCTGCGAAACTTGGAGATAATTTTTCACAATTTCAAAGTCTTTAGGTTTGTCTCTTAATGCAAAATTAGAAAAACTAACTTCAATAGTAATAATTTTTCGAGACTAATGTGATGGAGTGTCAAAAAAAAATTCAAAATTTAATCACGTGTTAAAATATTATTGAAAGAAAAAACGAAATGTCATGTGTTAAAATATTGTTAAAAGAAAAAATGAGGAAAATGAGCCTCTTTGATTAGCTGGATCCTCCCAACAAAACTCATCATAAAAACACCTTGAGTATAAATATTCCAGTGTTTTTTAATTAGAATAAAAATATCTCTTTTCACATATATTATGTTTTAAATGCTTATTTATAACGGTCCTCACAGACCGTAGTCCCGACAGTTCGTAGCACCTTTCAGCAAATTATCCGGACGATACAGCAAATACGTGGCTCATCGTTATTTTTTAATTTGTTTTAAATTTTAATATATTTTTATTTCTAACAAATAGTCTGTAAACCAAATAACTAAATACGTGGCTCATGGTTTTTGTTTTTTTTTTTTATTATTTGTTTTAAACTTTAATATATTTTAATTTTTAACCTGATATGTGATTATTATTAAAAGAATTGTTTTAAGCTATTAAATTTGTTATATCAATTTTTTTTAAGCCATGGTAATAAAAATTTTAGAAAATAAAAATGTATTTTTATAATTAGTAAATATTCTATATATATATAACATTATAGTAAATTAATTAATTGAAAATCAATTAAATTTAACTCTAAACCAAAGACAATATATATATTTTTTTTGCAGATATAAAAATAGAATTATCTATTTAATAACTTAATTCCAAAAAACGTTTTCTAGGTAAATTGATAAGGCGTTGTCTGCCTATGCCACAAATTCGCCTTGATCACAAAGTTTTTGCCAAAATCCAATAAAAAAAATCAAAAAATCAGAATGTTGGAGTGTTTGAATCATTTTTCTGATGGTGGGAATGGATTAAGCACCATCAAGAACCCTTGGGGCACCCAAAATCCTCAAGTTTGGCAATTGTAACCCAGATTCTTAAAAAATTCTATGGGATTTTGTCATAATCTTGCCGAAATTTCCATTATTTTTCAGACTAATTTATGGGCTCTTTATATTACGCTAATTGATAATCATACATGGTGAAGTTTTCAATAAATGTTCTTATTATCCAAGGCGAAGCATGTCCAATGCACATGGGGGGATTTCTAATGCCACAATCCTTGTTGCCCCAATAATAATGAATGAATGAAGGGATTTTAATGATGTCCACGAGACCAATCAATCTAAGGGTCCTAAGGGACCTAGGACTCCAACCCATCACAAATTCAAACTTGTATTTAAGTCTACTCTCTTTTCATGAATCTTGACCAAGAAGTTCATAGTTTTGATAAGTCTCACTTCCTCGAACAACTTGTTCAAACTATCCACCTTCAAAATGCTTTTAAATTGATTACGAATATCCTCATGTAGTGTCACTATGCTTCAACCTCTCCTTTCCTACAAAAGATGTTGATTATTTCTTCTCACTCTTCTTTTGGAGTTGTCCATCTACCTATTTCACATCTGAGATGATGAGACCCGGTCCTCAACTGTGCTATTAATAATCTAGTATTTCTCGTGATTTTGGCACCCAAATATATCTTCTCATCATGAGACCATGTCGGGTTGAAATCTTTGACATATAGATATTTTTTTCAACCAATTTGTTTTTCCCACATGGTAGTCCTGAATTTTTCAAGCACCCATTTTTTAACTTCCTCTTTAGATTTAGGACAATCCTGCCACTTAATGCCCCACTTACCCAACCACCTGTCATTTTGTTTCCCCCAAGTTTTTTTCCTCCTCTTTAACTCCTCTGCAACAACTATTTTAGGCCAGTGATGCTCATCCATGTCTTCAACCTCTTTTAAGTAACTTAAAAAGCGAAAGATCGTCTCAGCGTCCATAGGAAATAAACCAACCTCAGCTGGCAAGATCTCATAAAGAACCATTGATTTGGATTTGAAATTATTAGTGATTAGTGCTTTGGAATTATTTCTATTTGCCTCCACTTGTGGTCTGACATACTATTCCCCCAAACTTCACATCCATAGAGTTCAATCACTATAACCAACAACCCAAAAAAAGTTGTCTTGGTCTTCCAGTCCCATAATTATGTTTCCCTGCATCTATTCTTTAGAAGGTAAAAGGCTCTCCATCCCCCTAAATCCTTTTAGCTCTACATGTCTCCCAATTGAGCCAGTTGTGAAAAACAATTCATAGATACTTGTATTTTTCCACTATTTCCAAGGGTTTCCCCTCAAAAATAAAATTAACCTGTTGTTTTTTCCTCTTCAAGGAGAAGATCATGATCTTGGTTTTGTTAACGTTTACTTGCATCCCAACCTCTTGACAAAAGAGCTCTAAGGCCTTCAAATGCTCTCTCAAACCATGAGCCGATTTTGCAATTAGGATAAGGTCACCACATAACCTACTAACTGAATACCCTCTCCACTGTTACTGCTTAACCATTCTTCTAGATTATCAATATATAAGCCAAACAACATGGGGGAAAGAGGGCACCCGTGCTTGACCCTAATGTCACTACCAAAGCATTCAGAAAAGTCTTCCTTAGTTCTGATTTTAGCTCTAACTTTCTCGTAGAGCTTATGAAAAACTGCCCTATATTCGCTTGGAATTCTGATCTCTTCCATCCTTCTCCAAAGCTTGTCTCTAGGAACAGTGTCGAAAGCTTTCTTGAAATCAACAAAGCAACAAAAGGCATCCTCACCTTGTATGTCCCATACTTTTTCTATGAAATGCCTAAGAGTGATACAATGATCAATGGTAGAATATCGTTGCCTAAAACCAGTCAGTCCTTTTGCTCTTTTACCTTCCTTTTTTGCTCAACTGCTAATTCTACGCCCCACCATGCTTCCAAATAGCTTTCCAAAAAGAAAATTAACGATAATAGTGCGGTAATTGGAGGGAATATTAATGTCTCCACTTTTGTAGAGAGGGATCACAACACTAGTTGTGGAACATTGCTTTGTGTGATGCTGTTAGAGATCTTTTTAATAATCGGAGCCAAGGTTATAGCCCCCCACTTTAAAAACTCTGCTTGCAATCCATCAATGTCTTGAGCTTTGCCATTTGCCAACTTTTTTATACCACGCTTGACATCTTCTAATGAAAATAACTCAGTTAAAGTAGGAGAGGTCTACTTCTCTCTTGTTCTCTCTCGTATAAAAGCTTCACATACTATTATCCATTTGCTTTTCTTTTGTTGTAATTCCCTTCGCATGCTATTATCCATTCGCTTTTCTTTTGTTGTAATTACCAAAATCGTTTGGGATTAAGTTTTGCCAAAAAAAATTAATTCATTCCTTCTTAAAGTCACATACTTTTCTTTTTTGTTTTAATCATATTTATATACTTTTTCATGCCTTTTTTGTTTTAATCATATTTATATACTTTTTCATGCCTTCATCGCATCGCTTTAACTAGATAACAAATCAACTTCATTTAGAAACTACCTTGTTTGGTTTGGCCTAAAATTAAACAACTTGCATTGTCAATTGTGTATTTTTTTAATCCACTTGTTATATAAATCATGTAGTTTTCATAGGCTACAATTTTGCATGAAAAATAATAGAAATTCGGCTAATTTTGAGAAAATCTGGAAAATTATTTTTTAAATCCAGGTTACCATTGTCAACCTTTAAAAATTTGAGTACACTTGATGCTGCTGAATTTCTACCATGAAAAAACCCACAATCCTATTTAAAAAAACTAAATTCAAAAGAAACTTAGCGTCCGGACGAAATTTTGGTTTCGGTAGACAACGCAAATGAGGCTTCAGGATAAGGACTGGGATGGCTTACCTGTTCAGGATTTTCTAGACGAAATCATGGCCCCTGGATTTGAATTTCCAGCCTCCTCACTCCTCACACGGCGGTGGGCGGACGCCAAACACTCAGTCAAACGTCACGTTATCTCTACGAACACGCTAGCGTGGACACGCGGCCCTAAACAACTGTCAATGATCCTTCGCATTTACTTTACTGCTCTAACCAATATTATCTTGCCTTCATTAATCTAATTAATCCTGATATACAGCGGAACACTATTAATCAAAATATAATTATTCAACGAGTTAAGAGCTGGGTCATGGCCGCGGCTGACGAGCATGCCTTGATCTGGTCTGCTCAACGTTGAAAGACACCTTGAGTCTTCCAAGCGGTTTCATGGAAGGTCCGCCGGACGCGCACAGCAACAGGAAGTCTATTTCTTTGCTTCTTTGCCCTCTTTACACTTCATTCATCAAGCTTTCGACTCCTGGTAAGGTCTTGCCTTTCATTTTGTTTGGTTTAGAGAAACTGGCTAGATATGGGGACTGCTCTCCTTCCCGCCCGGGATTTTCTGGCTCATTATCAGAGCCATACGAGTGCTGATTTCATGGGCTTCATTTATCCCAAGAAATACCACCAACATCCGCAATCGAACAGGAAATCTGGTCATGGCCATGGCTTTTCTACTCAGAAATCTAAGGTTAAGGGTGAAAACCCTGAGAAGAAGCGGTCCTGGAAGCCCAAAGCTCAGGAAGAATCATTTCCCGAGGTGGGCAAGAGGGCCTTCAGCAGAATTCATAAAGTCGGTGACAGAAAATTTGGCCATGTCGATGACCTGACATTGAAGAAAGACCTGGCTAAAATTCCTCTATTAATGGGGCAAGTAACGATTCTGAAGCGAGGACAGCCATTAAAGCCTAATAATAATGATTCAAGTCAGTTGGAAATTGCAGACAAGACAACGGGCCACTTATTTGTAAGCCCTACCCAATTCGTGGGCAACCAATAAATCCCATGCTATTGGGCCATTAATGCATAAGATTTATTGGTTGCCAGTACCTTACTGCTACCATGAGCCATGAAAGCCATACCATGAGCCATGAAAGCCATACATATTTCCGGCGACGTTCAGCGTCAACTTCGACGGCGCAGGCCTCTCGCTCCAACTCACGAAAGTCCATCATTCGTACTTCATCATTAATACAACTTGTACCAGCATTCAATGCCACCTCCCCCTTTACCATTTCAAACCTCCTCGGTTTTCGATTTCAAACTGGCATTGGCGCGCATACTACCATTTCAAACCTCCTTGCTTTCGATTTCAAACTGGCATGGGCACGCATATTTTATTTTCAAATGAATTGAGATCTTAAACGATTTCAATCTGGGCAATAGCACTCAATTCTTTTTGTTATGCTGTGCTATTGTATCCACTCTCGGAGAACAGCAACCGACGAAGCATAAACAACCTCAACAGAACCAGAAACTATCCACAGCTCAAGTCACTGTTTTTCAAGGTTTCTTGTTCTGTATGCAGATATGGAAATAGCGAAGAAACTAGCTTTGAAACGCTTCCTCCAAAAGCGAAAGGAGAGGTAATCAAACTCTACATCTTCTATAATATTTTCTCTGTATAAATTGAGATGATTGAATCGGCAAATGTGTATTAATGCGATGTTTTTTTGGAGTGCAGATTCAACAGCGTTGCTCCTTACACCAGCGTGGAGAGGGCAACATTGCCTTGGAAAGTAGGAAAGGATTCAGATGACCAGATCATACTGTCGTTGGGTTGTGTATGACAACAATTGTAAAATGTTGGGGAATGCCACTGACTTTTAATTGCATCACGCAGCATGTTTTACCCTTAACCGATCTGTTTTTTAATCAAATTTTTAGATCGAGGGAACCAACGCGTTTTCTGTATTTCTCCACTGTGAGTACAGGGTGGCAGGCAAAACTGATGGCCCGGATAAGAAAGTGGCACTCGAAACGGCAATGTAGCATGAAAGTGCAGAAGAATTTCTTAATCCCTAAGTATTCAATCTTGAAACATTCAGATTAACATTAATGTTGTGACATTTTTTTTAAGTATATTATAGATTTTTGTGATATATCTTATTTGTGTGGATGTTTGTTTATTTCCTCAAAAAAAATGAATTTAATTATTAAATAATTTTTAGAATAATTATTAATTAAATTAAATTATAGATATTTAATTTTTTAATAATATTTTAAAATATTCTTAATAATATTTATAAATAAATTAAATGTTTAAATTTACCATTTCATTTTTTAAAATAAATTGTTTAACTAAAAATGATATTATATAAAAAAGTTTTATATAAATCATGATATTAGTTTATGGTTTTGTAATAAAATAAGTTTATAAATTAACAATCTCAATATGAGTTTCTATAATTAAATAATTTTATTTATATATTTTATTTATATATTAATATTTTATAATAATAAAATTATAATTTAATTTGATTTTATATTTATTTTGCTATTTAATATATCATATATATTATGGAGTAATTATTTTAATATTTGTATTAGACTAATGAAATATTCTCATTTAGAATTTTCAAGATTGTTAAAAGAAATATTTAATGAGTTGTTAGTGGAACCATTTTTTATTTATGGATATTTCTTTTAAGTCATTTATCTTTTTAGTTTTGTGTTTGGGAAATATTATTAAATTATAAAATATTTTAAAATCTATTTTTTTTTATAGTTAGGCTAACAATTTTTGTGGAAGTAAATTTAGTAATAAAATGATTTAGTCACTAAAGCTTTCTTTCACGATTTATTGTTTCAAAATTTATTTGATCATAACATTTTAATGAGATTATATTTATTAAATTTATTAAGGGTTATATTTAATTAATTAATACAATCTTTTCTACAATTTATTTAACTTAATTTACAATATATCAAAACACAAATACATTTAGAGACTAACAATATTTAGGTGCCTAATAATTTTTAGCATTTTCCATTTATAACTTTTATTCATGGAAAAACCACGAACATTTGTTCCTCACAAACTCATAGTCCACCTCTCTCATATTTCAAACTTTGAATAGAGACTTAACTTAAATTAGTTTGGACTTTGAATAGGGACCCAAACCTTATATTAGGATAGATAGATGGACATTAAATGGTAATTAATCCAAAATCTTTAGTTTAGATCTTGCTTAAAAATTCAACCGATGTCATTAAATATTTTTTCGGAAAGTAAAATTTAAATTAATTTAAAAAAAAACATCATAGCAAGTTTTGGTTTGCCATAGTTTACCTTGGTTTAGCAATAAGAAAACCAAAAAAATAGAAAAACCATAATTATTTTAGCATCCAAACATAGTGTCTTTGACAATTCACACAATTCATATATACAAATAAACAGTGATACCACCACACCACATAACTCATTTTGTAATAAACTAAATTCACACAATTCATATATACAAATAAACAGTGATACCACCACACCACATAACTCTTGACTTGTTCTATTAGATGGCTTTCAATATCTATATAGGTTGAGATCTTGCACGGATTCCATTTTTCTCAAAATAAAGCTTAAATGAATTTTGAAACTCAAATGAATTTTGGATTACACACTTGATAGCATGTTGAAGTTGAACTTTTCAAAGCAACTTCCAAGATTTGGAATTTTTTTGACATGAGAAATGTTTAATAAATAATTTTTTTTTAGAATAAGTTAGATTCATATAGTATTTCTTGTTATTATATTTGTGTAGATTGAACTATATTGGATTTAATTTGAAGTTTGATTTAAATTTTAAATAACTTTTTATATAATTCCTTTAGAAAGGAAAGCCATCTAATAGAACAAGTCAAGAAAAAATAAATAGAATGAGCGACAAAATTCAAAAACAAGAATGTCAAGAACAAGACCATTAGTAAAACAACTAAACCAAAGGAAAAACCCTAGGAGGATGGAACAGACAAGGCTCAAAAGAGAAGGATTCGGGAAATCTCAAAAGCAAGAAAAGGTTAAAGGGGGGGCGAGGGGTGGAAGGGGGGAAAGGAAGGCAAGACTAAGAAGAAAGGGCAGGGATCCAGCAACTACTGATCTTCCAGCCGTCATCTCTATTGAGATTGTTAGGCCTTCTTTCAATTTCAATAGCTTCCCTGAATTTTCGGTGATGGAACTGCGCAGTTCCATCACCGAAAATTCAGGGAAGCTATTGAAATTGAAAGAAGGCCTAACAATCTCAATAGAGATGACGGCTGGAAGATCAGTAGTTGTTGGATCCGTGCCCTTTCTTCTTAGTCTTGCCTTCCTTTCCCCCCTTCTCCCTCCCCCCTGCCCCCCCTCTTTTGAGCCTTGTCTGTTCCATCCTCCAAAGGTTTTTCCTTTGGTTTAGTTGTTTTACTAATGATCTTGTTCTTGACATTCTTGTTTTTAAATTCTGTCGCTCATTCTATTTATTTTTTCCTGACTTGTTCTATTAGATGGCTTTCCTTTTTTTTTTTCTCTTTTTAAGCTTTTACCTTTACCTTAAGATCAATATAAATTAAATATATTCCAACAAATATTATTAAATCAATATCAATAGTATTGAATTAATTCCACTAAATCAATATTTTTGAAAAAAAACCCCTTTCACTTTCCCTGGTGATAATAAGTTGATTTAACAACCTAAGATTAATATATAAATAAAATGAAATTTAATAACATTCTTGTCCCTAGTAATTTAAGTGATTAAATTAATTAAAAAGGAATTGAATAAATTAATTTAATAACAAAGAAAATTTTTCTAAAAACCCCCCTTCACCATAAAATCTATGTTCCAAATCAATATCAATATTATTAAATTGATATTAATAATTTTAATTCCACTAAATCAATATTATTAAAAATAACCCCTTTTACCTATCCCTAATGATAATAAATTAATTTAATAATCTAAGAATAATATATAAATAAAATAAAATAAAATAACAATCCATAGTAATTTTAAATGATTAACTAAATTAAAAAGGAATTAAATAAATTTCTAAAACCCCTTTACTTATCTCTAATGATTTAAATAAATTAATTAAAAAAGAATTAAATATATTTATTATATATATAAATAAAATAAAATGGAATTACATTCTAATATATAATTATTTATTATATTTATAATATTATTTTCACATAAAAATATTATCTAGCCGTTTTTCTATATAGTCGTTGATGGTCAACCTAGTCAACCTTGCTACTGGGAAGGTCTCCTCTCCTTATTTAATGTGCGGCCATGATCTGACTCCTCAAATTGTCGTGACAATGAACCACACTAGTTGGTTCGATACGCGTGGACAAAAGTTTTCTACATGTAATTTATGTATTAATTAATTAAATATAACCCTTAATAAATTTAATAAATATAATCTCATTAAAATGTTATGATCAAGTAAATTTTGAAACAATAAATCGTGAAAGAAAGCTTTAGTGACTAAATCATTTTATTACTAAATTTACTTCCACAAAAATTGTTAGCCTAACTATAAAAAAAAATAGATTTTAAAATATTTTATAATTTAATAATATTTCCCAAACACAAAACTAAAAAGATAAATGACTTAAAAGAAATATCCATAAATAAAAAATGGTTCCACTAACAACTCATTAAATATTTCTTTTAACAATCTTGAAAATTCTAAATGAGAATATTTCATTAGTCTAATACAAATATTAAAATAATTACTCCATAATATATATGATATATTAAATAGCAAAATAAATATAAAATCAAATTAAATTATAATTTTATTATTATAAAATATTAATATATAAATAAAATTATTTAATTATAGAAACTCATATTGAGATTGTTAATTTATAAACTTATTTTATTACAAAACCATAAACTAATATCATGATTTATATAAAACTTTTTTATATAATATCATTTTTAGTTAAACAATTTATTTTAAAAAATGAAATGGTAAATTTAAACATTTAATTTATTTATAAATATTATTAAGAATATTTTAAAATATTATTAAAAAATTAAATATCTATAATTTAATTTAATTAATAATTATTCTAAAAATTATTTAATAATTAAATTCATTTTTTTTTGAGGAAATAAACAAACATCCACATTACAAAAATCTATAATATACTTAAAAAAATGTTACAACATTAATGTTAATCTGAATGTTTCAAGATTGAATACTTCGGGATTAAGAAATTCCTCTGCACTTTCATGCTACATTGCCGTTTCGAGTGCCACTTTCTTATCCGGGCCATCAGTTTTGCCTGCCACCGTGTACTCACAGTGGAGAAATACAGAAAACGCGTTGGTTCCCTCGATCTAAAATTTTGATTAAAAAACAGATCGGTTAAGGGTAAAACATGCTGCGTGATGCAATTAAAAGTCAGTGGCATTCCCCAACATTTTACAATTGTTGTCATACACAACCCAACGACAGTATGATCTGGTCATCTGAATCCTTTCCTACTTTCCAAAGCAATGTTGCCCTCTCCACGCTGGTGTAAGGAGCAACGTTGTTGAATCTGCACTCCAAAAAAACATCGCATTAATACACATTTGTCAATTCAATCATCTCAATTTATACAGAGAAAATATTATAGAAGATGTAGAGTTTGATTACCTCTCCTTTCGCTTTTGGAGGAAGCGTTTCACAGCTAGTTTCTTCGCTATTTCCATATCTGCATACAGAACAAGAAACCTTGAAAAACAGTGACTTGAGCTGTGGATAGTTTCTGGTTCTGTTGAGGTTGTTTATGCTTCGTCGGTTGCTGTTCTCCGAGAGTGGATACAATAGCGCAGCATAACAAAAAGAATTGAGTGCTATTGCCCAGATTGAAATCGTTTAAGATCTCAATTCATTTGAAAATAAAATATGCGTGCCCATGCCAGTTTGAAATCGAAAGCAAGGAGGTTTGAAATGGTAGTATGCGCGCCAATGCCAGTTTGAAATCGAAAACCGAGGAGGTTTGAAATGGTAAAGGGGGAGGTGGCATTGAATGCTTGTACAAGTTGTATTAATGATGAAGTACGAATGATGGACTTTCGTGAGTTGGAGCGAGAGGCCTGCGCCGTCGAAGTTGACGCTGAACGTCGCCGGAAATATGTATGGCTTTCATGGCTCATGGTATGGCTTTCATGGCTCATGGTAGCCATAAGGTACTGGCAACCAATAAATCTTATGCATTAATGACCCAATAGCATGGGATTTATTGGTTGCCCAATTCGTGCATCAAGATACGACACTTCTTTCCCAGGATCTAACCATGAAATCAAGATCCGTTTCCTCAATGGAATCCGAAGCAGCGACTCCGCCCGGATCCGAAACTGAGATTGCAGAGGGAGGTAACGGCATGAAAACCCCCAAATTTCCTGTTTTTATTTCGGAGAAATGGGCCGGTCCAGCGTTTGCGAGTTCTCCAAGTCCGAGCGCCTTGCCTTTACCCAGTTTCTCGATCAAGAAATCCGGCGAACAGTCGCCTGAAATCGATAGATTTGCAACAAGGGATCTGAGGCGTCTGCTCGGCCTGGATTAAGCAGGCTGCGTCTAATTTTCCCGAATGTCGAGGTTAAATGGTAGGTCTTCAATTGCTCTCTGCGATACTAAGATTCTTCCCATATTTTTCAAGTGAAGAATCTGGTGTGGCAAGCTCCCAAAATGTGGATCAATGTTAACACTGTAGATAATGAACAAAACAACTAGCGGAATACTCGTCCGGTGTGTCATAATTAGGAAGATTGAATTGAATGATACCAATCGTACCAGTCCCTTCATCAATACATCTGCATGGAGCAGCAGAAGCAGAAGGGGAATGGATACCGAAATGATACATTGGATGGTAGGTTGGGTTGCAGAAGGGGAATGGATACGGAAAGCATACATTGGATGGTAGGTGGGCTGCAGAAGGGGAATGGATAAGGAAAGCATACATTGGATGGTAGGTTGGGTTGGTTGTATTATTTGAGTAATTACCATGGGAAACCATCTGGGATGTATGTGATGAATTATTAAATTATTGAGTTCATCACAAAATTTAGTATATATAAACAGCGTAATGTTTGCAAAGCAGCTAGTTCTCCATTCACATTACAATTTTCACTTTTTTAACCATTATAGAAAAATATATATATCATAATGAGTTGAAATAATCACATAATTTGGAATCTTTCATTTTATTAATAAGAAAAAATATATATATCATAATGAGTTGAAATAATCCTATAATTTGGAATGTTTCATTTGGAATTTTTTATTTTATTAATAATTTGGTTTTTTTTTTTAATTTGATTTGGAAAAAAATATATCATAATTTATGGAAATAATTAAAGAATTTACAAATTTTGATAAAAATGTAAGACAATTTAAACAATATATTGCATAATTAAAAGATAATATATTATACATTAAAAAATGCAACATAATTTATAGTCAAAATGAAAATGATGAGCTTGTATTTTTCCAAGAATTTGTCTTAAAATATACTACCACAATCACATTAGTTAATGTGGTTGAAGTCTTTCTTTGGTCTTTCATGATGGATGGAGTTACTATCTGAAACGTTAGACAGATCATTAGTATTACACAGTGTTATTCCTGAAATCTCCAACAAAAGATTGACTTGACTCATCAAAAATAATATTTGCATAGAAAGATATTGAGGCAACTCAAGTTGTCCATTCAATGTGTTAAAATGTTATTATTGTTAGAACTTTTGACTATCAAAATCCTCTAATGACGTTTCCAATTCATGGGTTTGAAGACAAAGATTTTAAATTCTCATAAATTCATGGGTTTGAAGACAAAGATTTTAAATTCTCATAAATTTAAGTTGTGGTTTAAAATATGTGTGCTTACTTGTCTACAATTTGGCATATTGGATATTTATTCTTCAACATCTCTACAATGTCATTCTAATGAGCAACATAATTACAACTAATAAAAATCTTTGACGTTAATGGAGACTCCATGGCCAAAGTAAATCCAAAGCTTAGTGATGTGGTTTAGAAGCTAGCATAAATTGGTAAACAACATAAATAACTCGGGCTAAAATGCCTCCACTTCATTATCAATTCAATGATCTCATTTCAAGATCGGTACCTATGGCCAAAAACATGTTGTTGGATTCAAATGTTAACACAAAAGCACAAAAGCTCATGAGGGATAGGGCAAGGAGCCGAGAGAGGTAATGTGATTTTTCTCTTTATTCTTTTCTTTTAATTGTGCATCAAACATATAGTCCATTCATTGCTATTTGCTTCTTCCTTATAAAAATTCCTATTTGCTTCTTCCTTGTAAAACTTTCATTACTTAATTTATGAGTGGTAACTCATCAACCTAATATGAAAACAGAGAAGATAAATCAAACATATGAAGAAAAAAATTGGAAATAAGGAAAAAAAACTTTTGATGAATTAGTGCATGATCCTTCATTGTTTGTCTGCATATCAATTTCAACCCTTGATTAAAGCTTCTCTAAGCAATCAATATGCAAACTCTCGACATGGCCTTGAATGTTACCATGATAAGCGTGGCTAAGCAGGGTATTGTTTCATTTGTAGGTAATAGGTAGAGGCATGCTAGGGACTACAAATTTGAATGCTCAGTCAATTATTGTTGTTATAACTTATGCTTGTTTCTCTCCTATAACTTACACTGATATGGTATTTTACTATTCCATTAAAGGCGGTGTTAGAGACGAGAGGAAAAGGGTTTTTTAAGCTGATAGTAAACCTACTATCCTACTAGTTATTCTATTCAAAACCTAACCTTCACCAATTGAAACCATTCATATTTAATAAATTGAAAAGTTTCATAAATATTTGTAAAATAAATTAAAAATTAGAAAGGGGAAATTCACAAGATTTTGAGATAAATGTTAAATAACTATATTGAAAATTGGGTAAAAGTAAAATTCTGATTGCCCATCTATTTTTTAAAAGAAAAATGAAATTCTCCATCTATTCACAACCTAATGCAGAAGCTACATCTTGCAATATTTAATGACGTATATCTAACAAACGGAAGAGAATGGAAGCGGTGAAGGGGCTCCAATTATTTGCCCTTATTATAATCATTATTTGCTTCAATTCCAATTATAATCAGTATTTGCCATTTGTAACCAAAAGAATTTGTAAAGCCAAGACATGAGAGGAGGTTTGAAACTGAAAAACAGTTTGCAATCCCTTAAGCTTATCCATTAGATCATGTATAAGTCGAAGAATATTCTTACATTAGTAAATCAAGATCGTCCATAATTTGTGATATTTTAAAGAATCAAAATTCATGCGTCCAATTCCAATATAGACCACGCCTATCCATTAGAAAAATTTTGAGGTCAAAAATGGGTCTCAAAACAAAAATGTACAACAAAAATCAACTTTATAAGAACCATAGGATTCAATATGATGATGTCAACCATGGGGGATGATTTGCCATTTTTTGAGTTAAAAAAAAAAAAAAAAAATCAACTAGTATTTTCAACTTATCTCCCTACGATTTTACTCAAATTTCGAGCGGGAACACTCCTTGGATGTGAAATTTAATTTTGCATCTAAGGAGTACTCGTGTTGCATACTTTCGATGGACCCTACAACATAAAAAAAAATGTGATTGCAATCACTTTTTTTCATGTATTTCACATTTTTCGTGTAGTAAGGTCCATTGGAAGTATGCAACATGGGTATTCCTTGGATGCAAAATTAAATTATGCATCCAACGAGTGCTCCCGCTCAAAAATTTGAGTAAAATCATATGGAGATAAGTTGAAAAAAAAGTTTTATTTAATCTTATTTTATTATTTTCACTATTATTTTACAATATTCATTAAGAGGCCCATTTTAGACCTCAAAATTTCTCTAATGGGCATAACTAGTTTTATAGGTTTTAATTAGGAAGATATAAATCACTCATTTTATATGAACAATTGAAGATTTTTGTTCCAAAACATGAAATTCATTGCTTGCAAGATTAAGTCAAAAGCACATCCCAATATAATTAATTCACAATCCTCCAACAAAATCTAGAAATTCAACTAACGAACTTTTGTGAGATTACCTCAGCTAAATAGTGACAAACATCATCTTTGGCTTTTGGTAGTTTCTCCCATCATATCAAGGATTTATATTAAGTGCTACTTGGATATTTTCTCCCATCTTGCCATAGTTGTTGTGTTTATTTTAATATTCTATACCAATAGAGAAAATTATACATTAAGTGGTTCTACCACTTGATAGACAAGACATGACAATGTATGAGAGCCCTGACAAGATGATGTCTCTTTTTAGAGGAAAATTTGAAAGAAGGATATAAGCAAGACATACTTTGTATAACCCCGTCCTCAATACCCCCTCCCCTAACTTAAGCTTCTATAAAGACACCTTCTATTGCATGAATATCTCAATTTTGAATACAACTTGAGATATATTACAAATCCCTAGATGGTTATAAATGGAGACAAAGGTGAAAGGGTATTTGAGGATCAAAATGGTTCGAGTGCCAAGTAAAATTTACCATTTATGAACGTCCCTTGAATAATCCCTTCGGCTACAAGTTGTCTAGGAAATATGCTTAGCCTGCACTAACACAGATATCTCCATTGTTTGTGCAAACTAGGACTTTATAGCTACTTCCAAGATATTGTTTTATGAGAGAGGGGGAACCAGAACAATTTTGCATAATATGTTTCAAACCAATCAACATTTTGATTCAGTATTTCCATGGTTGTCATTTTCTACCTAATATTGCCATAGCGAACAACAATTTTCAATTTGTGGGTAGTTGGGTACACAAAGAGAATTTGAAAGGAAATTGAGCATTTGTTCATCGTACCATTTTTCTAGGATCTTCAACCTTGATTTGAAAAGGCTATCCATGTCATGAATTACACACAATTCTACCAACATCCATTTTCGCTCATTTGGAATCCAAATTGGTAAAACCACACTTATAAAAGGCTGTCATTTTGAAGCATGGAGATGCTTATACAACTTATTTATGACTTTTAAATATGTATGATGATCAAAAATATCATTGCATCCTCCTCCAACCTCACGAGGCCACTCCTACCTTTTGAAGAGCATTTTTCAGTTCATGAGTACCAACTTAAATTCTATAAGCTCAACAATGAGATTAATGTGCCAGTAAATTTTTATACCAAATTATTATTTCTATTGGAAACCCGGAAAAATTAAATTTAAAATCTATGCACAGTTAACATAATTGAACTTCTAACAATTCATGCACACCAAAAACAAAAATTCAAATACTTTATTTTTACATAGGTTTACCTTGGAAATCCTCAGTGTGGGGAAAAAACAACCCAAGAGGGATTGTATTATCTTTCAGGGAAAATATTATAGCAATGGTACCAAAGATATTACATCCAATCAATAGCCTCAGAAATTAGTCCTTCACCTTTGCTTGGTACAGTATGAAGCACCACCTCCTTCCACAACAGTGTACGACCCCTTTCCATAGCCTAGGACTCAACCTCTTTTCTTGTTCAGTCAACCTAGGGTATGAACCCTCTCTCAAACTCGGCCCAAAGACTCATCCTCTCACCCCTGCAAACTCAACCCCTTCTCCTCTATTGCTCGACCTTTTTGGTTTTCACCCAAGTCAACCCTGTTCTCCCTCACTCAAAGTGATTTCGAAAAATAATGTGTCCTTCACTCACTCATTCTAATAATTTATCATTCTTTTAAGGCCAAATACCATGGGTCATCATTTAGCCTAAGTTTACATTAATTTATTAAATCAATGTCATTCTCCTAAGTAAAACTTAGGAATAATTAAAATTGCTTAAATAAGTAATTGTTAAGTTATCTTCTACATCCTTGGACACAAGGCCTATGCAGAGACACACGTCCAAGCTACAATTGTTAATACTCCCTCTTGGCGAGGAAGGTGTTCAGCACCACCCCCAATTTGTCCCTGAAGAATACAAACTTATCTTTCATCAAGGCCTTCATGAATGTGTCTACAACCTATGCTTTTATAGGTACATATTGCAGCTTCACCTTGCCTTTCTATACGCAATCATGGATGAAGTGATACTTAATCTCTATATGTTTTGACATATCATGAAACACTGGATTTTCTGAGTCTGAGCTTGATGTAGCTCTGATTGTCACAATGTATCATGAATGGCTCCAACTCCCAATCAAATAGCGCATGAATAACTCTTGTAATCTATAATGTAAGTATGCCTTCTTCCTTTGGTACTTCCTTCTCCTGAACATCTGCTACTTCTAGCACCAATACACAATATTTTTTGAGAGCCCCATCCTATTCAAATTTCACATCCCTCTGCACCATTGTCTTCCTAAGTGCGGGGAATGAATGGACCATTTCTAGAATATGTTAATAGAACCAATATGAGAGAGAAGACCTACCATTCCAAAGTTACTCACTCCAAAGAACAATGCAATGTTACTAAGGGAAATCGTTATAACGGAGGTAAAAGAAGTGATCATGGAAATACCAAGGAACAAATCACCAGGACCGAATAGCTTTACAACTAAATTATACCAAGAGTGTTGGAAAATAATAGATGAATATGTCTAGAGGACATTAGAGGACTCTAAAACATCTTCCTCAATCCTGTCAGCTCTAGATGCAACTTTCATTGCTCTAATCCCTAAAAACTCTCAATCGAAAACCCCTTCTAGCTTTCAACCCATAGCACTTTGTAATGTCATGTATAAATTCATTTCTAAAGTGATTTCTAACATACTCAAGGCACTCCTACCCTCCCTAATATCCCCTAAACTAACTTGATATGTCCAAGGAAGGAAAAATTGAACAATATTCTACTAGAATATGAACACATCTTTTCACTTTAAGGCTCCAAATCCACAGGCGTGCTCATCAAACTAGATATGTCCAAAGCCTATGATAAATTCAGTTGGAAATTCATCTTTAACATATTAATGGCTTTCGGTTTTGTTGATCCTTGGATAATACATTAAGTCATGGCATTGGTTTCCAAATCTCTCTTCTCAATACTCATTAATGGATCCCCATCCCCTACCTTTCTCCCATCAAGAGGCATAAGGCAAGGGGACCCCCTCTCCCCCTATATATTTCTCCTAATCATGGAGAGTCTGGAACAAGCCATAAAAGCTACATTACATGAAGGAAAATTGAAACGTATCTCCAATGGTAGCGTTGATTATGCATCTACTCATCAACAATTTATAAATGATACCCCGTTGCTAGGGAAATCTATTAGTTGGGAATACTAGTTGGGAAGTTATTGCCTTCAAATTGGTTCTCAACAATTTCTTTGAAGCCATAGGCACTATTGAAAATAGCAACAAGAAATGCTAAAAATAGAAATGCTAAAAATAGAAATGTTAAAAATAACATTACTATAGATAGCATTTCAGGATATAATCCAATTTTAATTTGTCCTTGAATTAAAATTCGAATTTAGTCTCACCAGTAGTTTGAAAAATAATTAATTACTCCATCTTGAGTTAATTAGTTGGAGAAATTGAAACATGAAGTCTTTGTGAAGTCATGCAACAATTATCCCTTTGATTGAGGAAGTTATCCCTTAATTAAGGAGATAAGGATGAGTTGTATTTGAGTTGTAATTAGTTAGCTCAGTTAACTGAGTTAAGTCCAGTTAAGTTAGTTCCAAACAGTTTATGGAACTAATTGTGAGTTTAGTCAGTTAATGCATGCATGCATGCAACTAGTGTACTCCAAATAACTAAAGATTCTCTCATAAATAACTCATGCATGTGAGTGCAGACAAAGACCCAGTTGAGATTAAAGACAGGGACATTGTACTATCATTTGGAGGAATTTTCCTATAAAGGAAACTCATCGATGCAGAAGGAATAAGGTTCCTTGAGGATTGCACAGTTTTACAGGGTGTGAGATCAGTGTGAGTGATCAGTGTTATACTTGGTAACAGTAGGATCACCCAGGAGAAACAGCGTAAGGAAATAGGAGGCTTGGAGGGTAGAGGAGAAGGTTTGTGAGAAGCCTTGTTTACCTGTGAACATCTAGGAGGATTGTACTGAGAACTGGCTAGCTGTGAGAGCTAAGGCTTTGTGTGATCTTGATGTATTTCCAACTTGTATGATAATACAGATAGCGAGGTTTTTAGCTAAGGCTTTCCCCAGAGTATTCTTCTGTGTTCCATGTGTATTGATTCTTATTCTCTATTATATGTGTTTTGTTTGATCTTGCTCAAATCGATTAAGCTTCTGCAAGTTTGATAGTAGAAGTAGATTAAGTATTTTGCTTTAGTACATTGCATAATTAGTTTAATCTATAGTGAGAATTTCTACATGGTATCAGAGCAAAGGTGATCAGAGTTGTGAAAAACATATTGAGAAGGGAAAAGTTCGAAGTTTGAAGTTCTTGATTGCGGGTACAAAATCGATTTCTTATCACATCTCAAAGTTCACCAATGGCATTCAATGGCTTGAGACTTGAGTATGCCCTGGATGGCAGCTCGAATTACATAGCATGGAAGGATCACATGGATGCGATATTAGAAGACAATGGTTTGAAGGATTTCATTGATCAAGAAGTCCCCAAGCTAGCATCAGCTAATGCCCAAGAATTGGTGGAATGGAAGAAGTGTGTGGCAAGAGCGAGCAGAATTCTTCTGGAGGAGTTCGAGACCATATTTCCTCAAGTCTCCATGGGAAGGAGACTCCGTTTACAATGTGGAAGACATTGAAGTACCTATATCAGAACAGTAGCGACCAGAGGAAATTGGCGCTGAAGGTCAAGCTTCGAAAAATCGAGTGTGAAAAGGGCGACATGATTTCTACATATCTGAACAAGCTCCCCACCTGCAAAGATGACCTTGGAAGTGTAGGAATAACGACAGTTGATGATGATATGGTGAGTCTTTCTCTCCTTGATCTTCCTAAGAGCTGGCATAGCTACCAAGACTCAGTGAATGGAAGAGAGAAACTACCGGATTGGGAACGACTGTGGTCGGATCTCATGCAGGAGGAGATCAGGAGGAGCACATGAGATGGTTCTTCATCCAAGGAGGATGAAGAAAATCTGGCCTTAGCGAGTAAGGCAAGGAAAGGGAAGGAGAAGGATTCTCATCCCAAATCGAGTTCTTCTCATGGAGGGAAGAAGGGTGACAAATCTAAAGTGAGATGCTTTAATTGTCACGAGATGGGTCATTATGCGACTAATTGCCCATCAAAGAAGTCCAAGAAGGGATCCTCGGAAGGATCTGAAGGTGAGGCATTGGCCTCTCAGTTCGAGATGGACTTCACCCTCATCGCATGCATGGTTTCATCGATGATGGGTTGTGGTTGGTTTCTTGACAGTGGAGCCTCATTCCACATGACTGGCGATAAAAGTTTATTCAGTACCTTGGAGGAGAAATACCTCAAGATACTCATAGAGATGGGTGACAATGAAAGGTATAGTGTTTCAGGAGTGGGCACGGTTGCTTTTCAGAGGGAGCATGGAGCTTCTATCACCTTGACAGATGTGAAGTATGTGCCTGGACTGAAGAAGAACTTGGTATCGATCGCAATGTTGGAGGACAAAGGCTATGATGTTGTCTTCAGTAAGGGAAAGGTTTTTCTTAGACACATCACCACGAGACAGGTGAAACATATCAATTCATGGGTACATAACCTGTATGCTCTTGAGGTTCAAAACGCATGCAAAGCCTTGAGGAGCAAGGCCAATATTAGAGACTTGGTGGTTGAGAGGGAGAGTAAATTACCTCTCAACATGCAGTCCTAGAAGAAGTCTCAGACAATTGTGGAGGAGCCACAATTGGAGATGCTGAGAGGAGACCGAGTGGAGGCATCCACTCATGCAGAGACCTCCAATAGGGGGGAGTTTTGAGCCAAGTTAGCAGAGGGATCACATGCAGCCATACCTATAGGTGTGAGGTGGGGTGATGTGAAGTGATAGCCCCATGAAGGTTGAAATAGGGGCAGGATCCTTGAGGTAACCAGCCTCTTTGATTCGACCTTGCTACGGGAGCCCGACGAGGAGTAGCATGACTGGCTGAATGGGTAGAGACAGATGTGGATGGAGCAGCAGAGGGAGCTTCAACATCAGAGGGTGTTTCTAGCCTAATAGGGAGGTCGGTTGGGAGATCAGTTGCTTACTTTTCAGTAACTGAGTTGTAGTGCGCAGTGGGTAGCACGATTCAACATGATGAGAGGAGGTGCAATGTGGATGCAGTCCTGGGAGATAGGGCCAGCAGCAATATGGATGCAGCAGGAGGAATCAGTGTGATTGATGCAGTCAGAGAACAAAGTGATAGAGGCTAAAGCAGTCAAATACTGAAGAGCACAGAGGTGCAGAGTTTTGAGTCGACAGAGGCAATAACAGTCAGAGAGTTTGATGATAGAGGCATCATTCTGATTCAAGTTGGATTTTTTTTGTTTCTAGAGTTGTTGAAGCTACAACACTTGAGAGAAGTGTTGCATGTAGAACATTCCAAAGGTTCAGGATTGGGATCGAGTTGAATTCCTTTCTTGTTGAGAGGGAGTGTTGAAAATAGCAACAAGAAATGCTAAAAATAACATTACTATAGATAGCATTTCAGGATATATTTCAATTTTAATTTGTCCTTGAATTAAAATTGAGAATTAAAATTCGAATTTAGTCTCACCAGTTGTTTGAAAAATAATTAATTAATTCATCTTGAGTTAATTAGTTGGAGAAATTCAAACATGAAGTCTTGTGAAGTCATGCAACAGTGATCCCTTTGATTGATGAAGTTATCCCTTAATTAAGGAGATAAGGATCAGTTGTATTTGAGTTGTAATTAGTTAGCTCAGTTAACTGAGCTAAGTCCAGTTAAATTAGTTCCAAACAGTTTGTGGAACTAATTGTGAGTTCAGTCAGTTAATGCATGCATGCATGCAACTAGTGTACTCCAGATAACTGAAGATTCTTTCATAAATAACTCATGCATGTCAGTTCAGACAAAGACCCAGTTGAGATTAAAGACAGGGACATTGTACTATCAGTTGGAGGAATTTTCCTATAAAAGAAACTCATCCATACAGAAGGAATAAGGTTCCTTGAGGATTGCACAGTTTTACAGGGTGTGAGATCAGTGTGAGTGATCAGTGTTACACTTGGTAATAGTTTGATTACCCAGGGGAAACAATGCAAGGAAATAGGAGGTTTGGAGGCAGAGAAGAAGGTTTGTGAGAATCCTTGTTTCCCTGTGATCATCCAGGAGGATTGTACTGAGAGCTGGCTAGCCGTGATAGCTAAGGCTTTGTGTAATCCTGATGTATTTCCACCTTGTATGATAATATAGATAGCAAGGTTTTTAGCTGAGGCTTTCCCCAAAGTATTCTTCTGTGTTTCATGTGTATTGATTCTTCTTCTCGGATATATGTGTTTTGTTTGATCTTTCTCAAATCGATTAAGCTTCTGCAAGTTTGATAGTAAAAGTAGATTAAGTATTTTGCTTTAGTACATTGCATAAGTTTAATCTACAGTGAGAATTTCTACAGGTACTTCTATTAATGTTTCTAAATCACAAATATTATTTTTTAACACTTCTTATGTTATTCATCTACATATCTCTAAATTGTTAGGGATTCAAAGGAGTTACCTTCCATCCAATTATTTTGGAGTTCCCCTAGTCGAAAACCTTCAAAGGAAAAAAGTTTTGGAATACTTGTTGCAAAAATTTGAGAGATAAATATCTTGTTGGACCTTCATAACTGTTAATCTTCTAGGTAGACTCATTCTCCTCAAATTTGTCTTGAAAGCTCTCCCTCTATATATTTTCTCTACTATAGTTGCCCCAAAAGTCATTCTTAAAAAAATATATAAATTTACAAATATCCTTCCTTTAGGGAGGGGATAATATAGATAGGAAATGGTCTTTGGTGGCTTCGGAAAATTTATGCAAACCCAAATCCTTTGGCATATTGGGTTTGAGATATCCCATATTTCTTAGCCAGGATCTAGGAGCCAAATGATGGTGGGCACGACTAACAAATAAAAAATCTTTATGGGGCATATTTTGGAAAATCAAATACTCCCCAAATATAGAGGAATCTCAACTAATGAGAATGGAAGGAAATATAAGAGACTTACATCTATGGAATTTTGCATGGGGAAATTCAGAATTTTATTCAAAATCACAACTTTTGGGAAATAAAAGGAGGCAATGCAACACTCTTTTGGGAAGATTCATGGCAACAATGGTCGAAACTAGATAGGGAAGAACAAAGACAAAGAATAAAAGAACTAATAATTTCACAAGGAAAAATCATAGTTGCTTGATATTGGATTCGAACTCGGAATTAGGGACAATGGAAGCAATGGGAATATTGCTCATAATGGCCTCTAGTATAGATCGAGACACTCAAGAAGCAATAACAAGGGAGATCAGTTGAATGCAAAGATATTTCCAACAAGGATTGTGTTACTCAAGGAGGGTGCCTAGATTTGAGATGCAAGCCCCAGTTTAGATATGAGAGCCAAGGAATTTAAGGAGGGGTAATGTACATTGCCTTGATGAGTAGTGCATGCAGTTGCTAGTGTGATTGGGTGGTGCAACTCGAACTTACATCATGTGAAGTTTGTATCATGATAGTTCAATAGTAGTTAGATGCTCTGGAAGTACAACCAGATAGGGAGATGGCATTCAAAGCTACTCTAAGCACGATTATCTTGGAAGTAATGAGAAAATCACATAATTATGGAAATATATGGTGAAAGAAGTTGAGGATGAGAAGGATTATTTCAAATTGGTCTCTTGTCTGGTGGAAGCAACAACATGGAAGGCTTCTTATGAGCAAATTCATCTATTATGGTTTATTCACTCATTTTTTACTACTTTTTTCGGTGTTGCATTTGGAATTCTTGGGTTATCTAGATTGGGTGGTCGTTGTGATTTAAATGTTAGACCAGGAGTAACTCCACGATTGAATTGATACTTTGCATTAAGATAGAACATGGATATATAAATGGAGAGGGAGACTATTGGGTTTCATCTCCCAATGTCTCTTCATCTTCCAATTCCCTTTATTTTTTTATTTACAGTGTTTACATGGATTTACCTAATCCCAAATATTAGGTGTCAACATTCCCCCCTTTAATCTGAAGGGATGTTGGTGAGTCCAAGCATCATTCTGAATCTTTCAAACTTTTCCCTTCCAAGTGCTTTGGTGAAGATGTATGCAATCTGCTCATTTGTGGAACAATGTCATAGGTGGATTGTTTTGGCCTCAACATGATGTCGAATTAGATGGTATTTTGTATTGATGTGCTTGGTTCGATCATGGAACTTTAGATGTTTGGCCAACTTTATTTCAGAAATGTTGTCAATCAAAAGAGGAATTGAATTCACTTGTTTCTCCTGCAAATCTTCCAAAATATTTCTGAGCCACACATTTTCCTTCATTGCTTCATCTGTTGCCACATATTCTACCTCAATTGTGGAATCTGATGGAAATGATTGTTTGCATTACCTCCAGGAGATAGCTCCTGATCCAAGACTCATAACATAACCTGAAGTAGATACCCTAGTTTCTTTATCTCCATCAAAATCTGAACCAGAGTATCTAAGCAAGCTGAAATCACCCAGTTGTGTATACTTGAGCTCCCTTCAAGTACTTTAGAACTCTTTTTACATCACACCAATCACCCTCACAAGGCTTTTGAATAAATCTGGAGAGGATTCCGACAACAAATTAAATGTCTAGTCTTGTAGTAGTTAGGTAGTTGAAACTTCCTATGAATTGTCTGTACTTTTTTGCATCAAAAAATTCTTTCCTTCGGTGGATGTGAGCTTTAAATTCTGTTCCATTGGAGTAGTCAAAGGATTGCACTCAACCATGCCAAACTTGTTCAACAGATCTTCTTCTAAGAGAGGAATATAAAATTTTGATGTTGGGTTACTTCAATACCAATATAATAGTGAACATAGCCCAAATCTGTCATTTCAAAACCTTTCCTCGGTTCTTTCTTTATGGATGCAATGTAGTTCTCATTATTCCCTGTCATCAAAATATCATCTACATACACCACAAGATATACAAATTTTTTCCAACTTTCTTGACAAACAAGGTTGCATCATCAAGATCATAATGTTTGAAATTGAGTTTCAGAAGATGCTCAATTAATTTCTCGTACCAGGCTCGTGATGCTTGCTTGATGCCATATAAGGATTTTACAAGCTTGCATACTTTATGTTATTGACCCTTCACAACAAATCCTTTTGGTTAGGACATAAAAACATTTTCTTTCAGATCTCCAATCAAGAAAGAAGTTTTTACATCCATTTGATGGACTTTACAATCATCTTGATTTGTTAAGGCAATGAGTGTTTAGATAGTAGCCAATTTTGTTGTGGGGGAAAAATTTTCATCATAGTCAACCCCTTCCTTCTATGCAAAACCTTTTTCCACAATCCTGGCTTTGTGCTTGTCAAGTGAGTTGTTTGCTTTATACTTGTTCTTGAAGACCCACTTGCAGCCTATTGTTTGGTTCCCAATGGAGGATCAACCAACTTCCAGGTGTCATTCTTTATCAAAGCATCATATTATTTCTACATTACTTCTTTCCATTCATCATGAGAAGCAGATTATTTGAAGGAAGTTGGTTCGAAATTTGTAGAAAAAGTCAGTTCACAATCATAAGAAACATCCATATCAACAGGTGAATTAGGATTATCTACATCACCTCCAATCTGTCTGGTTGAGCTTCTTTTTCTTGACTTTCCAACATCATCTCGATGAACACTTTCAAGTGTCTTTATCAACCATTTTGGTGGACCTTTCTGAGATGGCCTAAGTTGCTCAATTGACTAAGTTGGGGCTAGATCAAGATTTAGTCTCCCAATTTTGTCAATCACATCACTCAAAGTGTCATCAATGGATGTAGCTTCATGTGAGGGAGAGAGTGCTTCAAAAGGAGATTCTATAGATCAATCTAGTATAGGGATCCCCCCTTCAATATGTGGAATCTCATTATCAAAATCTTGAAAAGACTTTGCATGTCCGAATATATCCAAGCGATCAAGTTGTCGCTCAATAACATTGTCAGTCTTGGAATATTCAAGAAAGATCACATTTCTAGATATTATAAACTTCTTATTCACTTCATCATAAAGATGGCATGCTTTAGAGGTATTTGAGTACCCCAAAAAGATACATTTGCAACGAGTTTGTTTTTATGTTCCTTAGGTATCAAGGCATAACAGGTGGAACCAAAAACCCCGAGATGCCTCACCAAAGGAATGTGGTCGTACCACATTTCATAGGGAGTCTTGTTTCTTATAGCATGAGACGAACACTTATTCTTTATATACACATCACATAGAATTGCATTAGCCCAAAACATCACCTTAACATTCTTGAAAAACACCATCGAACGTACCATATTTAAAAGTGTCATGCTCATTCTTTCAACTACTCCATTTTGTTGGGGATTATAAGGAATTGTTGTTTGATGTTTGACCCCATGCCGTTGAAGATAGCTTTCAAATTCGTTTGAAGTATATTATTTTCCATTATCAGTATGAATAGAGCCAATATGAAATTGTGCATCATTTTCAATCCATGCATGAAATTTTTTGAATGTTTCAAAAGCTTTATATTTTTTCTTCAATGAATAAACCCAACACTTTTCGGTGTAGTCATTAATAAATGCCATCATATATTTATTACCATTTACAGAAGGAACAGGCACTGGGCCACATAAATCAGAATGAATGAGTTCAAGTTTTCTATGTGCTCTGGAATGAGAATCGTGAAAAGATTGTTTATTGTGCTTTCCTAAGATACAAGCATCACATTGCTTAAGTTTCCTAGGAATAGTTGGCAAAACAGTAACACCATTTTTCTTCAACAAACGAAGGCTATCATAGTTAATATGTCCAAATATAGCATGCAATAAAAAACTTTATGGAAATGTACCTTCATCATAATGAGAACTCTATGAAATTTTTTGTGCACAAGCAAAGGTTCTGTGTAGCTTCAAAAGTCTTTCTTCTTCTATCCCAGTCATGACAAGTAAGTGATCTTATGCCTTTTTTACCTCAACCTTGCCATAAAATATGTGAATGGAGTATCCATCTTGGCGGATGTGGACCAAAGACAACAAGTTTCTCCTCAACTTCAGGAGATATAGAACATCATGTTGAAAAAAGTCTAGAAGACCAGGCAGTTTGAGCCTGATGCTGCCAAGCCCTGATGGCTTGAGTTTTGACTTGTCTATAAAGTAGACTACTCCATCAACATTGTCAGTGAAATCTTCAAATAAATCTCTTTTGAAAGTCATGAGGCAAGTTGCTCCTGAATCAATCAACCAAGCATCTTTCCATGAATCACTGAATAAGTCTTCAGTTACTCCAATGTTGCAATGTGCCACAACATAATGAGCGAACTCTAGTGCTTTTCCTTTCCCTTTACCAGGGGTTTTACGATTTTCTTCATTTCTTTCCTACTCAATTTTATCGCAAGGAAGATTACATGTGGAAGCATCATGTCCATCTCTATTGCATCGTATACAATGAAGAGAAGACTTTTCTCCTTGGAAATGTCTGCCCCCCTGCCTCTAAAAGTCTTCCTTCCTCTTCCTCTTCAACCACCTCTTCCTCTAGAATAATCTTGTGCATGATTCTTTTCTTTCTTTTCAAGGCACACAACTTCTTTAGAAGACTGAGGAGTTATATTCTTCCCAAAATCCTTCTCTCTTTCAGTCAACATCTTCTCAAGGGAGTCAAAGGAAATCTCCTTAAGTTTTCTCCTTGGCACTTGCAATGACTCAAGAGAATGTGAATAGGTGGGATATAGTGCCTTGACATAAGCTATGAGAGGAATATCTATTTCAACACAAGTGGCTTTTATGTCATGCATAATGGATCTTACTTTTGATGCTAAGGCAAGAAGGTCATCATTTTTCAATTCAATACTGAACAACTTAATCATCAATTGTACAACTTCAAGTTTACAGTGTGAGTCATATAATTCCTTCAACTTCCTTAAATCTTCAAAAGCATTCGAAAATAGGGAAATATGACGACTCAACTCTTTATTTACTGATGATGAAATCAAGGCATATGCCTTGTTGTTCTTGTTTTCCCAAATTTCAAGCTCCTTGTTTGAAGTAGGATTTTCGAGTGCATTGTCTTATTCTCCTTCACAAACCCATTTCCACAACTCAATGAAAATCAAGATGTGTTTTATCTTCCTAGACCACTCATCGTAGTTCTCTTTTCTAGTGAGAACTACTCCCACTATGGATATGAGCGAATGCATCTAGGCTCAAAATAATTACAATGGCTATGTCATTTAAAAAATTCTTCAACTAAAAATGTATACTCTTAATATTTCTCCCTACACCATGCAATAATATATGGCTTATCAAAAAATATGAATACCACATACCATATTCATAAACAACATATGCCATAACATTTTCAACATGCCAAATAGAATGTATTTAGCCGCTCAAAAGAATCAAATGGTGTATTATGTAAAGGCCTTTGCATAACACATCATAAGAATCGAATGGTGTATTATATAAAGGCCTTTGCATACCACATAAAGGAAAATGATATTCATTGCACAACCTTCAAGTCAGGAAAGGGGCACCATTATAAGATGTTCTTTTGACTTTAATGCATAGGATGAGGAGATACGAACAATGCATCAACGCGCATATTAAATTTCAAGTGCATCTTCAAACTGTAGCAGCCAACAGTTCATCAAAAAATTTCGACACAAAGAATAGGTTCGGCTTTAAATTTATGCACTAGACCTGACGTTTTAATGCATCAAAACTATAGTTGAATGTACATATCATTCAATCACATGGGCTTTCTAAGATTCAACGCATTTATAAAATGACCAAGAGAGGTAGAATATCAATCGACCAATGCATATGCCAGTCAACTCTTCACCGTAACGCATATCAAATCTTCAACGCAACGTTAATCACCATCTGTCGTGTGACCGTGTAGCAGTCACAACGTGTTTGTTGCTCTTGGTCAAGCCCTTGCGTTGGTTGTCTCGCATGGAAAGCCAAAAACATTATCACTTATTTATTTAACCCCTATAGTCCAAGATTCTTGATTGCAGGGTGGTAGCGAAATTAAAAAATAGTACGCAGAGAAATAGCAGAAATTGCAGAGCTACAAAGTTGCGAAGGGAGTTACCCGAAAGAAAGTGCTAAAAATGGAGATTGGATTTGATGCCATGTTAGACTAGGAGTAACTCCACGAATGAATTGATATTTTGCATTCAAATAGAACATAGATATATACATGGAGAGAGATTATTGGATTTCATTTCCCAATGTCTCTTCATCTTATAGTTCCCTTTATTTTTCTATTTACAATATTTACATGGATTTACCTAATCCCAAAGATTACGTGTCAACATTAAACACCCATCCAAAATGTCTTGCTCTATTAGTGATGTCCATATTCTTGAGCAGAATTCGGGTCGATGAATTATCAGTGAAATTTCACAGTTTTATCTTTATTGGTGCCATGTCTAGACATGGAGAAATTCAATGCTATGGTCTTAAGGTAACTTTAGTTTTTGTTGGCTTCATCATAGATTTCTCATTTTTTGTCCCAAATTTCAATTTTTCCTTCATAGTTCTCTAGATTTTGTGCCAACCTCTGGGGCTATCAGTGTTTTCATGTCTTTTTCTCTTAATTGTATCCTTTCCCCTCCCCCATTTCTAACCCTCCATAGTATCCATAACAATCCTAAGCTCTATGATTTGACAATCTCTCTCAGCTTGTCTATCCATGAATTTCAACCCGTGTACACCATGGTAACTAAGTTATGTCCATTGGCCACTCAATTGGTCACCTAGGTAAAATATTCACCACCCTCCTTTTTACAAGGAGTTCACTCTACAATATCTAACTATATCTCGAATCTCCTGTCCCTGTTGTCGATAGCCAAACATAGATTATCTTTGGGACACAAAGGTGGTAGAAGGGGTAGAGTTGGCCCCTCTATGGGTCATGATGTCCTTCCACCGTCCTCCTTGCAAACTCAGGCTCAAGCAGTAACAAGATGAGCCATACCTCGCTACACAAATGTTATTCCTGAAGTGGTTAGGTGCACCATAGCAGAAGTGGAAGAAGAGGCATAAAAGGAACATAGGTGTATTCCTAACCAACATACTTACAGAGAGACAAGGCAATAGATCCCTTAAATATGCACCTCAACTAGGTCTTGACAAACCTCTTACATGTAGGTGGTCAATTTATATTGGCACATTAAAACTCTCATTGGAAAAGTTTTTATTGAACAATATGACAAACAACTAGAGGTCCTGGTATGCATGGCATAAATGATAGAGAAAATAGAAAGGATAGACATGAAAGTATTTGTCTTGGCCAAAAAGCAAGAAAAAATCACGTTCGCCCCCTTTGAAGAATACAATGACTCTTCTCCACTAATTCAGGTAGACTCTCCCACAACATGAAATAATTAAGCGAGCTAACTTACTACTTTATCGTTTCTATAATACCCTATTTCGACTATGATTGTTAATCATATGCATTGTATTTTGATTATTTATATTTTTTGTGTAAGTGGCAAAATGATTTTCCAAGCAAAAAGTGATGTGAAAATTTTGAATTTCTATTATTGGTCTAGTTTCCCAAGTGGCAAACAAATAATAAAGGATAAATATTCATGTATCTCTTTTTTGAAAGTCAATACAAATTTTCTAATCTTAGAAAAAAAGAAAAAAAAATATGAATTGAGATACATAATAAAATTAGAAAAAGAAGAATTAAAAGAGAAGAAATGGTGGGGGGAAAAATCTACAAGTTGTGATGTCATCTCAAAATTGTGATTTTTCTTTGGTTAACACATGCAAAGAAAATATTTACCTAAGATAATGGTGAGAAAAGAAATTGGCATGGGAGAACTTGGTGTATTGTATGTAACAAAGATCGAGAAAATGTTAATCATCTATTTATGCTTTATCCTTATACAAAATAGTTATGGGTTGAAGCATAAAAGTGATGGATGTCTATGCAAAATGGAGAGGGTAACTCCTAGTGACCTATGTTGCATCCTCCTTGGTTT
Organism: Pinus tabuliformis; assembly: GCA_031772625.1. NCBI lineage: Eukaryota > Viridiplantae > Streptophyta > Pinopsida > Pinales > Pinaceae > Pinus > Pinus tabuliformis. The sequence continues at coordinate 1,374,924,775 of CM062820.1, forward strand.
CCTAATGCACTTGTAGTTGCATCAAGTTTTGGCATCCCCTGTCTTTATCCTCCTAGATTGCCTAATGATATCACTACTACATCAACTTATTGCATCCTTCGTCCTTACAACCTCCTCAAGCTTTCCTTCTCGCAACTAGTTAGTAATCAGTTTCGCCAATGGAACTTCATGAGGTGTTCCTTCAAAAAAATAGTGTGACATTAGTCTTCAACTCACTCTTCCTCTCTTTTGGCTTTGGCAACAACTCATAGATTTTCATGCCTGAATAGTGTATATTGGATCCAATGATTAAAAAAGAAGTTTCAATTCACCCTTTTGCAAAGGGATTTTTGATGCTAAGTTTGATAATGTTGAAGATAGAGATCTATCCTTAATTCAGGTTTGTGGTTTTTGAGCAACACAGGGCTATGCTTGAAGCCCTAGTCTCCCTCTTTCAATCCTTTGATAGAGGTTCTAACCACAACGCCTGCTTGGGTGAGGTTTCCAACCTTGTGACTGCATCTTTGGTGTTTACCCTCTCTTTAGGCCATTGGGTCTGCTTTAGGAAAGTTCTATTTTGTCTCTTATGAAACTAAAAGGCGAAGTATTGCAACATATGCCAAAGTCTATGTGGAAAAGGATTTCAACTTAGCTTTTTCCAGCTAAAATTATTTTAACTAGTAATATTTTTCTTGAACTGAAAAATTAGACTATGAGAAAGTATCCTTGCAATGTAGGGCTTGTTTTCAAACAAGCAATATAGTAGCTCACTGTCAAAATGTGTTTAAGAAAAGTAGAAATCAACAGTTAGAATTAACCTGGTGGGTTGATTCTACAAAGGATCACTAGATAGTCTCATAGGATAAATCTCCATCAGCTACTCCTTTGCCTCAAGTGTGTGACAACCCTTTTTTCTACCCCTCTTGTAAATGTCATTGTGAATTGTAATTCATGAAAATAATGTGGAAATACAAATAATGATTGGGATGGAGGATTAGACACAGATTAAGAGACTAAGGAGGAGGAGTTTATTGGGAAGTGAATAACCCATGCTACTTCATTTATTCATGTTACTAGTTCCCTCCCTGAATTTAATGGTCTGCAAAACAAACAAGGAGGTGGAGTATGGGTTTCCCGAGGAAAAGGAAAAACCCCATACTACCTCTAATCTCAGGAGATGTATTGATGAAGTTAACACACTGGAGGAAGACAACGAGGCCAGAAGTAAAATAGATTGACGGAAGAATACATGAGAGAGGTAAGATAGACAAAGGAATCCAAAGAAAAAAAAGGCTAATGTAAAGAGCAGCGAATATAGAGCATGCAAAGGAGTGTGAAGTGAAGAGAAGAGAAGGAAATACGATGATCCCTGTGATTTATGGTGTATGACCAATTATGTGTATCATTGTGTGATGGGCTAGTGAAGTCTCAATGGAGAATTTGACCCATTAGTGTTGGTTGTCTCAACTAGGAACCTCCAAGTTCTTGCCTCACGGATAAGAGCCGCCTAAAGATTGTTGAAGTGTGAGTAAACCACTAAGGTGCTTGTTGGAAGGTTGCTAACCACTTATCAAGTGGAGAGACTACATTTCTCATTGTTAGAGGCAGTTGTGAACCACTTAGATAGTTTGCTCTAGATTCTTGTAGTGATTTCCTTGAAAATCTAGTTGTGAACCACCTTAGAATGAGTTCATACTCCTGGAACTGAGCATAACTTCACTATACCTAGGGTGAATCCCTATGATATATTCTAAGAGGCAATAAAGTATCTCCAATGCTTACTTTTGGAGGCAATTGTGAACCACCTGGACAATGTACTCTCTCTCATCTGGTTGACTAGTATTGGTGTGTATTTCCTTAAGCACTTAACTCCTCATGAATCTGACTTGGGGGTGGTCCGTTTCCATGAAGATTGCAGTGTAGTTGGCCTATGATTGGGTGGAGATTTGAATTCCATCCAGTTGCTAGTCATTCGAGTTAACCAAATAAGAGTATTTACTTGTATATGTGTTGCACTATGAATGATGAATAATGTGTGATAAGTGTTGTAGGTATCATCATTACTAATGGAGGAATGTGACATTCCTGCTTATTTATGATGGAATACTTTATACATGTATTCTAATGGTTATGAGGGACTTGGAGGTCCCCGTGTTTGCTAATATTCTCATGAGTTGGAGAGTTACTTTCATAGTTTTGTATGCTTGAAATTAATGTTACGTTGTTACACTGGGTGACTTTCATTGGATGACATGTTGTGAATATCATGGACCCTTGTATGTTTAAGGTTATTGATTGTTTTCTTGGTAAAGGATTATGATTCTTACAATGTATGACAAGTCAATAGAACATATAATATTGGCTTGGAAAAGTCCTTACGATCTCATATGATGTTCTTGCAGTGGAATTTATAGAATGGATAGATATGTGGAACATATTACGATTATGTATGATGTTTAGAATGTTCAGTGATTAGATAAGGGTTTCATCTTATAGAATTGACATTTTAAGAAATGCCTTGCTTCAAGAAAAACCCTGGCCAAGTCCCTTGAAGATTTTATATTTTCTAAGATAACAGCAGTTGGATTTTGTATCTAGGGCCGGATGGATTATTGGTAGAGCTACGTATCATGGATGGGTGCCTTTTTAGGTTTTTGTCATCTAGTGAATTTGAATGCTCAAAATGGGCGGGTGTACTTAAGTTTAGAAAAGTTATCAAGGAATCTAGAACTCTGACTAGTTAGACCCTATGCATTTTTGGGAATGCACTCGATTTTGAATAATCCATATGTCTTGTGATGAAGGAAAGTAAATTACAATGTTCGGTGAGGGCCTTGCATAGGCATAACGAAGCGATAAGATGTTGGGGAATCTGGGATCTGGAGGATTCGAGACGTTGTGCATATTGCAAATGTTTTTGTAGCGACATGTCAAGGTTATTGGATAGGTTATCCAAGATCCGAGAGGTGTAACAAGGGCGCACACTTATGTGTGCATCAGATATCTCATATGGTTTGGATACAATGTGGAAAAGAGTCAAAACGTGAAAGGCATATATACTATGGGATATGTGAAAGGAGTTGAAGTGGAGAATACTACGCTGGATAAGAATTCTACGTGGATGCTTGTGGGCTCCACAATGTGTCTCGTGAAGGAGGAGATTCAAAGTCTAGGGGATCTAGGGTTCGTGATATAATGCAACATGGTAAATATTGTGCACACAAAACTTTCCCAGGAGGCCGGATATAAATCATAGCTATGTGAAGCACTGTCAGGTCGGGTCTAGTGGGAACTTTTGCCCTAAGTATCATTGGAATCCACGTGGCAGAGTGTTGGTGATGTGGTGCCATGTGATTCGTTGAATGTTGAACAAGCATAATTTTCAATCCGAGAGTCAGATTAGGGTAAAGTTTATATTGTCAGAAAGCTCTTGACAAGCTAAATGTGATGGTGTTGTTCAAAGTTAATTCTGCAAGATTTGGGTAAGGAAGATTTTTGTAACCCCATCTTCATAGTGAGACCATGGAGGTCGAGCTAGTTAAAAGTAACACCTCCTACAGCCTGAGAAGGTCTCATGAGGTGGGAGGGAGCATTACAAAATGAATCCAATTTCTCAAGAAAAACAATAAGAATAAGTTTCACAAAGCCGAAAGATAGAATATTTGATCCCAACTAACTCGAGACAAGTAACTTGTGATAAGTCAAACCCTCTCCTAGTGGCAAGTTGGGTAGTTCAAATTGATGTAGTCTAATCTCTAGAATAAGAAGACTCCTTAGTTCAAGATAGTACGGGCATGGAAGAATTAGTAAGCACTCCACCTACTTTCAAGGAAGTTTAAAGAAAAGTAGGGAAGAAGTAGAAGGACAAATCTCTTGTATAATCCTAACGAATGGTGACAAGAAGTTGGACTTAAAAACCAATTTAATCATATATTACCTTTTTATACTACTATGTAATCAATTTGTGAGAATATACTCATGTAGGAAATTTTGGGATGTTCCCCACAGAGGGTGCGTATCAAACAATCGATGAAACATCTATGAATGAATTCAGGTTTAATGAGGAGTGGGAGGTAGCCCCCACATAGCAGCCTTCATGGCCACCCTGACTCCAAGAAACTCGACTCAGATAGGTTAGTTCCCATCATCTTTGCATGCGACCATGCGAGCACTCGTGAAGTTACATTGACACTATAAATCATACATTTTCCAGTTCATGAAAATAATCATGGTTTTGAAAGGGTACGCATGTCACTATAATACTTTGGAGTGGGAGTAAGTTAGATATGCAACAAATTAAAGGAAATTGGTAGCCATAACAAGACACAAACTATGGCGAAAATTCACCATATGGAGCAGTCTTGGGCTAACGAGCCAAGCACCCAAGAATCATGCAATCTCAAACGTTAACACTCGTAGTCTATCTCTATTGTTCGAGGTTTTCTTTGGTTGTTCATGCTTTTCCTTTGTGTGGTTCCTTATTTCTCAGCTAGCCATTTTCATCCTCATTTGATTTCTCTTATTGTGCTACCTCTTCTGCCACAGTGCATCATTAACTAGTTATAAGTCCCTCAAGACAAGGCCATTGAGGCAGAGCTAGTTTTCCCCCTTCTCTTGCTTTCAACTCCCCCTCCCTACATAACACCCGCAACCATACCTCATCTAAAGTTGCCATGGAGTGATATAGACATATTATCCTCGAAGTTGTCCAAAGGGCTATTTCAGATATTGAAGATTAGGTTGGGTAAGCTCATAGATTCATTCTTGACTCTCATGTGGAGTGGGAGATCAAAGACTAGATCCCTGATGTCGGTAATTCCACCAAGGCCATGGCATTTTCCTACATGCATACGATCGATTTGTATTGGCATGTTAAAATTCTCATGGACAAGATTCTCACAACAGAGCAAATACTCAATAGGAGCTTAGTATTTGTATGGATGAACTCATGGAGAAAATGGACTCTGTAAATGGAAAAATCAATTTGTTGTTCAAGCATGTCACTGGGATTGAGTTCCTATTGTCAGATATTAGTGGCGATTCTCACCCATCTAATGAGACACACACCCCAATAGCATGAGAGCATTGAGAACTTAGGCTTCGTTCAATAGTTCGTCTTATACCATGATCTTGCATATTAGTCCATGGAATATTGTCCATGTAATATTTTCTTTATGTTTATGATTTATGCTTTCAGATAAATGGACCAGAAACAGTAGGGGCATCTTAGAAATTTTTAGTTTCTGCTATTTTCCCCAATGGCATGCCAATACAGACTATCTATGATGTAATTTTTGTTTTCTAAAGTAATATAATATCTCTAATCTTACAAAAAAAGAAGGAAATTCTAGAATGTTAATCTTTCAAGTATTTGGCAAAATAAATCAATTGGGTTTTTCTTGGGCATTTTAATAGTTAATGTGATTTTAATAGTAAACTAGTAGTTCTTGATGTAAGTCAATTGCACGTTCCGACCATAAATTTTGCTTAATATAAATTTTCCAACTACCATTAGAAATGGACTATCCATAAAATTTTCACCATAACTTTGATGTTATTTGTGATTGATTTCTGCATAGTTATATGTACGTTGCTAAATAATTGGAAGCAATCAACTATAATAATATAAACTTATATTACTAAATTGACAATCAACTTAGAATAATATGAGATAAACTCTTTTTTTGGCTAAGTTATGTGAGTCTTGAGATGATTGGTGCGCCTAACTTGTGACTTGAGTAGTTATGACCCAAGAGCATCTAAGTCATCAAAATCACTCATGGATTGAGCTTGACCTAGGCCACACCAAACCTTAAAATAATTGGATTAAAATATTTTATTTGTTTATCTTTTTCATATATATATATATATATATATATATATATATATATATATATATATTTTAATTTGTTTTTTTTCTAAAGCAAGAGTCGGTCCTTCTATTATCTTGTCACTATAAAAATATAGTACATAAAATACATCGCACCCAAAGAGGAAGAGGGCTAAAAGCAATCACTTCAAGCTTTGGGAAAAGAGTCAACTTCTCGAGAACCAGGCCTAGGCCCAAGAAAAAAACTGAACACTCTGCCACCACCATACGAGATCAAGCGGTCAAAGGGAAAAATGGAACAAAAACTTGTGAACCAGAAAAAACTTTAAGCGGACCTAAAGAGGGGAAAGAGACCACATAATAAAGATTTCGGGTCTGTTAGGGATCACCCAGACCCACTAAACTGCTCATCGAACCTAAGCCATTGATCTACAGCGACATGATCCACAGTCGAGGAAAATATCGGGTAGAGAAGAAGCAGGGGAAATACCCGCCCAATGAAGGCGATATTCTCTCTCCTCCGAGAGCCACGTGTTGAATGCTAAGTGGCATCGGGTTCTTATCTAATAAACCACTTCGGGTTTTGAGGACGCCTGATAACCTGGAAACTGCTTTGACGCCCGATAACCCGAAAACAACTTTGCCACCCGATAACCGGGAACCATGGATACGCTGCACCTACAGCCATCCATTCGACTGAGCCACCCATTTGAACCAATGCCTCGCAGCTTTGAGCAAATTGTCACAATTTTACTGACTTCTTGCTCGCTATCCAAGCTCCCTACAGAACCAAAGAGAAGGCAATCTGTGGTATCCACTGTGAGACTCGAATATGCCAATTCTCAGGTTGTCTTTCTGCCAATTCGTCTGTTATCTCAAAATCAGACCCTGGAAGGCTGCAGACCAGGAAGACTTCAAGTAACTGTTTCAGACCTACTTTAGGCTGAGGCTTAGCCTCCTCAACCTGAGAGGGCTCTCTCTAAATGGGTTAATGATTTTGTTTAAGATAAGATGGCTAACTCTTTGTGAAATAACTGTGACAAATATAGATGCTGGAAAAACATTAAACAAGTTTCCATTGGGCCTATGGAGTCAACAACACCTCAATAAACAAGGATCTTGACTTTACATAGAAGTCAGGGCATTCAGCATTTGAATATTCAGAACATAACTCATATGAAACCACAGTCTATAAATGCATACAGGAAATCATAGCACAATCAGTGAATTCTGAGTGATTATACATTTATAAAACTGTAAAAAATTTAGGAAAGGACAAGATCACACGTTTTGAACATAGAAATCCTTCATGAATCCTGAGAAGTAAAAGCCAAATTATATTACTGAACTCTGTCTTACATAAGCCCAAATACAATGCTCTGTCATAAAGTTTTCCCACCCTGGTTACATTGTTGTTTCAGCTATATATAGAATTCTTATTCTAACTGATCGAGATTCCTCCTCCAGCATGAGGGGAATTCGATAACTACCTCTAATGACACCTATCAACTATTTAACTAACTAATAAATACAATAAAGTGCTGACTGGAGCTTTTTTAGAGTTCTAAATTAACTATGACTCTAACTCCATGCTTGATGGCTTTAATTACAATGACCTCGTTCTTTGACATCTGCTCCCCTTTAGTTTGGCTGTAATGGAGGTTCAAAGCTTCATGTTTGATCTTTAATGCCACATCCTTTCCAATACCCTGAAATATATGAAACTGTCCCTGTGTATCGGTCTTTATTATGCCTTACCATGTCCAGATCCAATGAAGTATATCCTTTATCTTTTAATTACCCAAAAATGGATCAAACTGCCACGTCTTTGATGTGCTGTCCACCGTTTGCATACGTGAAAGCCAAAATCTTTGCAAACTGTAACTGTTTTACCAATCCGGAAGTGTGATAAATATGAAATATGCTTCCTTTATGACAAAAATCCAAAGTTGGATTCGAATGTATATTATCTCCACGTGTCTTGACCTGGTTAACTGTTAGATAGCTTCAGATGATCTCTTGCATTCCCTTTAGGCGTTTCCTTTTCAAAATTCCCGCTCACAATTCAAACTACTTGATTTGCGTTAAAAACAACATCTTCAGCAGTTTCGTAGTTATTTGAAACAGTTTGCCTTTAACCCGAGACCTTTATCAACCAAATATTTGATTGCCAAAAACTCCCTTCGACTTTCCACATGCTGAACAGGGATTTATATTTCCTTAGAGAAATAAGATTTAAGCAAATTTGTCAAAAATTTGAAACAAAACCTTACTTGAAGTGAAAAACTCATTTAGCAGGCAGCCGGCTCAGCTGTGTCTTCAAATCTTCAATTTGTTTCCTCATAGCTCTATTCCCAGCTCTCAGTTGCATATTAATCCTTCTGATATACCTGGCTTCTTTGATGGCTGGTACTGTCCAGGTGTGAAATTGTTCATGGCCATCCACCACTGAATTCAACTGAGCTTTTACAGCTTCATTTCCTTCCCATAAGGTTTTATAATATTTTGCATGTATGGCTGCATGCTTTCTAGCAGCCTTCTTCAATTTAGCAATCTCATACTTGGCTGACTCTAATTGTCTCTGTATGGCTGCTATATTATCTTCTTGAGATGCAATGGCTGTTTTGCCCATGTCTTTTTGTATCTCTTCCCCTGTTTCCTCTGTTCTCGGCAGTGCCTCCTTTACTTGCTGGAATCTTCTTGTTATAGGTCTTCTAGGTTTGAAAATGAACTCTTCAGCTGGCACATCAAATCTAAGCCTTTTTTAGGCTTTGGATTTCTTGGTGCTTTCCTACTCTGACTGCATCAATTCAATTTGGACTGGTAGAGATTGCTCAAATTCAATGGCCTGTAATAAATCATTCAAATTTGCCTTGGACACTGGGCTCTCTTCAACTGCTACAGCTTTACCTTTTTCCTTCATTATTTGACTTCTTGTTCTTACCCTTGAGACTGCTTCAGATTTGCTTGTTTCGGGTACATTCTTTTTACCCTGAGCCTTTTCCTTATTTATTTGCTGAGGTTGATCTTGAATGATAAGAGGTTTCACTGGTTTTCTTAGCTGTGACTTTGGAACCCTTTTGGCTCTTGCCTCTTTTTGGAGCTCAGCTATTGTGAAATCTCTGGCCGGTTGTGGAGTGAGGCCAGTCTTGCTTTGGAATCCAGCCATAAAGATAAATGAATTCCAGTCTCTGTCTATTTTTTGTAGCCCATCTAAAACCAGTAGCTTGATCAAACCATGATGAAACAAAGAGGTTTCAGAATCCTCTTTTCTCAGCTGTACCTTATCACACATCTTACTCAAGCTACGGAACAAATAAAAAGGTAGGTCTATGGAGACTTTCCCAGTGAAATGCAAAAGCAGTTTGAAATGGTAAGAATAAACCTTGTTATACCTTCCTTCACAAGTCAAATATTTTTGTATGCAGGTGAGTAAGAGAGCATAATGTTCTTTGACATAATTCCTGGGCACTCCTCTACTCAAATCTTCATTTACATATGCATCCTTTAAAAACTCCTTACAAGGATTCATGTCAAATTTGAAATTTTTGAACCATTCCTCTTGTCCTCTTGGGATCTCTGTCACAGCAGATATTGCTTCTGGAGAAACCTGCACTTCTAACATGGCTACCTTTGAATTTAAACCAGTGAAGTTTAGTGCAAATTCTTTGGTTACCTGCGCATGCCCTCCTTGTAACTTCTTGCAAAAGTTCCAGCACCCGGCATTTTTGAATGCTTTCTTCACCCCTTCATCTCTCAGCGTTATATCCAGGCCCTCGGGTTCAGTCCTTAGAGGTTTACCGGATCTGTGCTCTTTTTTCTCCATGGATTCTTCCAAATCTTCGCACACAAAGACTACCAGCTCCGGTTGGAATTATGATTCAGCTTCTTTTGGAAATCAGCCTCGCTTGATTATCAGCCTCGCTTGAAATTTAAACTTTCCGCTTAAAACCTTTCAAGACATAATCTTGCAGATTTATCATTCATGCAAGACTTACGGCCATCATTAAGGCTTATGCACGGTGAAATTTTTTGGGAATGATAATACATGCGTATCAACAGATCTAGTGGTGGTGATAGTGGCAATGAGCGTTAAGACGTGATAGGAGAGATATATGAACTGACATGAGAAGACATGGCTGATGACTCACCTAACGGACTTGATATTTCGGGAAAGATTCGCTGCGGAAGTACGAATCCATGATTTCGCAGCGCTGTTAGTTTTAAATTTTAATGATGCGCTACGAAACTGCCTAATCATGATGCGCTGCGAAACTGCTTAATCATGATTGCGCTGCGAAATTGGCAAATGGGAATTATGCTGGGAGATTACTAAAAGACACGGTGACTCAGATAAAACGAGATGTGGCTATAGAACAATGATGGGTGGAGGAGAACCAATGGGAGTTGAGAATGACTTGAGTTAAAAAACTCTTTAAAACTCCAAATCCTAAGGGAAGAAAATTAAAACGAAATTAAACTAACAAGGACCTTTTTCACCGGGCTAGGATAGAAAATTATATGCATCAAATTTTTTAGTTCTAAGTGATAACATCGTCCATTTGATTAAAGGTCAACTGGCGAACTCCCCTTCATGTGCTGATAATGCTCCCTGTCAGTGAGGGCCAGAGTGTAGCGGCCCTCACGCAGTTGTCCTATGGGTACCGACTCCCACAAGCAGCACTTGTTGTCTCTTGTGCATCTCACCCCTTCATTAGCTAACCAGTCCACTACTTTGTTGGCATCTCTATGCACATGTACAAAACTAAGAGTTCTTAGAATTCTTAGGTGCGATTGAATTCGGTAATAGACCTACAAAAGTCTCCAATGTCTCGAGACTTTGTCTGGTGCAGTGCTCGTGCCTAGCCGTTTGACAAAATTAATTATTAATTCTGAGTCAGCCTCAATGATTGTGTTATATAAATTGTATTCAATCAAAATATCTAAGCATTGCTCAATGGCCATGAGTTCAGCCTTATTGTTAGTGGCTCTCTCCAGATGACTGTGAAAAATGACTTTTATATTACCCTCTTCATCTCTTATGACTCCTCCATAACCAGCGTCCCCAGGGTTAACTTTTGAGGCTCCGTCTATATTGAATTTTAAAAAGCCATGGGGAGGGGGTTGCCAGAAAGCCTTTCCTTCTGTTATGTGCTTTGTTGTCTTATTTATGCCCTGAGGGAAATGTGACTGGAGACCCAACAGTTCCAGAATGTGAGCATCCCGATGATCGGGGGTTTTTCCAGAGGTTGCTTCCGAAGGGCATTGACAGTTTCTTTGAGTTGTTTTAGGATTTGAGCTATGATACTTTGTGCTGAGCCAAATTTATCTTTGAAGATCCTGTTGTTTCATTCTTTCCATACATCCTAGATCAAGAATCCTGGAATCATAACCCAAGCTGTGTTTACTGTCTCATTGTCTGAGAAGTCCTTCCTCCAGTTCTTTAAAGTATCAGTGATGTCATTTTCATTCCTATATGTCTGCGTGAAGATATAGGCCACCCAATTACTTAAGGCTGAGGTGAAAGAGCATAGGTTGAGAAGGTGATCCATAGTTTCTTCCTGCAGGCCACATAGTTGGCATCTTGATGGACCAACAAAACCTCTTTTTCTGAGATTTTCCCAAGTTAGAATCTTTTTGTGCTGAACCGGCCACTTGAACAGTTTGATCTTCGTCCAGTGTGGGTTGTTCCATAGGTCTTTCCATGTCTTGTCAAGGCTTAGGTAGTTAATTCCAGTGGCTATTCTTTTGGCTTCTTTGAGGTTGAAAATTCCTTCGTTGTTTCTACCCCATCTTAGTTGATCATTCGAGGTTGAAGTCAAAATTTGTCTCTTTTCCAAATAGCTTCCAGAACTTTAGCTTGGGTCTTCAACGGGGTCTCTTCACTATAATCTGGTACCTTCCAAATTCTCCATTTACTAGTGTCCTTTGACTGATCCCAATAGTCACTTACTTTTTTCAGTCCTTTGTTAATGGTATCATTTTTGATGATTTCCAGTCCTTCTCTGCAAAGGTTATGTTCCTGTTGCCAGTTGTCCTCCCAGGACCAGGCAAGATTCCCATTTCTGATCTCCCAGAAACTGTGTTTTTGAACTAAGGCTCTGTTCTCTCACGCCTTGTTCCAAATATGGGAACCTCTGATGTGTCCTATCATTCTAATGTGGTCCATTTCTTGCCAATCCATTACATATTTATGTTTCCAGAGTTTAGCCCAGGGGTTTCGTATTTCCTTTAGCCATCTCCACCAAAGTTTTCTCCCAAAAACTTTTCTTAGAATGTCTGAATCATGGAGACCCAAACCACCATGGGTTTTGGGTTTACAGAGCTTGTCCCAAGCTACCAGAGCCCATTTCTTTTTCTCCTCCCCTTTACCCCAAAGAAAATCCCTTTGGATATTCCTGATTTGCTGTAAGACACCTATTGGTGCCGGAAGGGCTGAAAACATGTAGATTGGAATGGTTTGTAGCATTGCATTTGTGAGGACTAGCTTCACTGCTAAATTCAGGGTTTTGCTTGTCCACTTGCTGACTTTGTCCTTCAATTTATTAGTTACATAATCCCAGACTTCCTTGCTCAGAGTTTTGTCAGTGAGGGGTATTCCCAGATATTTTGAGGGAAGACAATCTCTTTGAAAGCCCAAAATTTTGGAGAGATTTCTTTTAATTGAAATATCAGTGTTGAAAAAGAAAACTTTTGATTTTGTGAGGCTTACCTCGGTACCAATAGCCATTGCGAACTCATACAGGATTTGTTTGAAAGCTTTGACTTCCTTGGCTATGGGTGTGCCCTGCAGCATAGTGTCATCCACAAATTGTTGATGAGTCAAAATGTCCCCATTCTGAGTGAGTCTAAGTCCCTGGATTCTTCCTTCCTCCTTGGCTGAAATGATCGCTCTACCCAATCCTTCCATCATGAGAAT